>CM076901.1:11531095-12731095 GCA_039519145.1 Kokia cookei
AAGGGTAAAAATGTCATTTTCATAATTTTTGGAGACTTCTATCGATACTTGTCCACTAGTAGTCAATTCAGTGAGCAATTCAAATACAGTGCAGGCTTCTATCGGTACACCGTACAAATAACAGTTTTACCGAAACAAGAGTCTTTTTTACCGAAACAAGTCATGCTTTTACCGATACTAAAAATTCTAGAGAGCTAAGAATTCTAACCGTGCAACTTCTACCAATACAAGTACCTTAACTATTGATACCTTATAGAAAAGAACTATTGATACTTCTATTGATACTACAGATACAATGCAAGTTAGAATGTAACCTCTTTCCTACCCTGTACCTCTATCGATACATGCATTAGTTCTACTGAAACAAGTAAACAAAATTCAATGAATCATGCATAAACTCAAACTTTTCAACCATTTGTCATAGCATAACTTCAAATACATTAGGCTAATACATTGCACATAGTTTCAAGATATTTCATACTTCTTATTGAGTATATATATCACATTGGACTAGCAAACACAACTAAGTTCAACATTCAACTAACATTCACAACAAGGAATTCAATAATCCCATACAAGTAGTACAAAAACAACTTCATCCTAGTACATGCCATATAAACAAGTGATGTAAATACTACCGAACGAGCCCACTGGATAGTGTGATCTGTCCAAGATGGTCCGAACTTCAAGTAGCAAAAATAGAATATACAAAACAACAACAAATTCACAGGTAAGCTTTCATAGCTTAATAAGTTCGCAAGGTTTATCAATTTACCAATAGAATAATATCGTAAAAATTTGTAAATCAATCGAGCTAGAACATAATTGTACTTCAGTGTTCGATATCCGTTATACTCCCTATTGACCCTAAGGTCATGCTTGTTATCATTATATGATGATGCTCACACTAACCTAACAAGGGCTCGAATCACATGCGGTACCTCAACCATTAATATTGTATAACTATTCCCTATGATGCTGCTCTACTAAGTTGACAATAATATGTAAATTAGCATAGATCTTAGCCATCATAGGGCCTGTAATCAATCTTGGATTCTATTCACTTTACAGTGACTCACGATGCTGTAAAGAATCCGCAACAAATGCAAAATCTTAGCCATCGGACCATTTTCTATCTTTGGCACAAGGCTAGGAAAATTCTCATCTCGTTGTCTCTTTCTTTTGCGTTCCAATCCTCGTTGCTCATTTTCCACAATCATAAGAAAGACAGTTGTAAGTAGTTATTATTAAGAATTTAACGTTACGAACTTACCGGACTGGATTACAGTTGTGGATAGGCTCTAGGGACTATTCTGCTAATTTTCCTTTTCTGCGATTTATAGCACAATCGTAGTCTACATCCACAATTCATCCAATTTCTCACATCAAATCACTCAATCAAATCATTTAACACAATTTGGTCAATTTAGGAAAAATTATGATTTTACCCCTAACATTTTACTTTTATTCAATTTAATCCTTAAACACAAAACATGCAAAATAACAATTTTCTTTTCAAACCTACACCATTCGAATATCAATGGGTATATGTTCACACCATACAAGCAATTATTTCATACCAAATACTTGTAATTTCACCATTTTAGCATTTTAGTTCTTAAACCCTAATTCCATAAAAAATCACTTTACAAAAAGGTCCAACCCAATCATCAAGCATTTAAATCTTTCAAAAGCTTTCCAAAACAAGCATATTCCACAATGGTAATATTTATAACATTTGAAAGATTCATAAATTAGTTCTCAAGTTAGCTAGATTAAGCTAATACGAACTCAAAAACATAAAAATTACCAAAAAGGTTAACATTTACTTACTCAAATCAAAACTTTAAGCTGAGGATGCAAAACCCTAATTCTTCCTTCTCTTGGTCGAATGTTGAAGAAGAATGTGTGAAAATATGAGTTTTTATCATTTTTCTTTCTTTAATTTTCATATATATAGTAATGGCAAATTTGTAATTTTTGTAACTTTCATAATTAAACTTTCTTAATCTCTTTTAGTCTTAATTAACCACTCTCTTTAACAGCTAAATGTCATAATATTCCACTATCTCATTATCCATGGCTAATTTACCCGTTTAGTCCTTTTAATCACCTAACTCTACTTTTGCACCTTTTTATGATTTAATCCTTTTTACTCTATTAACTTTCTAAATGTTAAAATTTCCCAACCAAAGTTTAATATGATGCTAATGACATCATAAACATTAAAAATAAATAAATTTATGACTCGACCCATCGGAGTTGTGATCCCGAAATCACTGTTTTCGACACTACTAAAAACTAAGCTGTTATAGTGCAGAACGGGGCAATAGTTACCGGAGACATAACACGCAACACCTAGATTCCAAACTCTAACTCTCGATCTGGGGGAAATCCTAACAACTCCTCGGGAGAAACATCTAGAAACTCCTTCATAGTCCGCAAGTCCTCCAATACCAGACTTTTTACCTTTGTATCCACTATACGAGCTTAGAAGGCTTCACAGCCTCTACTAATCAACCTTCGAGCTATAGTCGCAGAAATGACACGAGATAAGCATCACTAATCTCATTAGTCACTAAGTCTTTGGCTCCGTCCAACCTAAAGA
This sequence comes from Kokia cookei, assembly GCA_039519145.1. Classification (NCBI taxonomy): domain Eukaryota; kingdom Viridiplantae; phylum Streptophyta; class Magnoliopsida; order Malvales; family Malvaceae; genus Kokia; species Kokia cookei. Next base: position 11,533,704 of record CM076901.1, read on the forward strand.
GCATAAGCTACCTTGCTCTACATTTTAAACTTTTATCATGCTCGGTCAACTAATCCATGCCCAAAATTACATCAAACTCTCGAAAGGGTAACTCCATCAAGTCTATCAGAAATAACTGACCTTGAATCTCAACTAGACACCTCCGATGCATTTTATCCACCAGCATATCAAGTCCTAATGGGCTGGATACTCGAACCCCAACATCAAACTCCTCAACAAGAATACCTTTCTCTCAAATGATCTAACTATAGATATACGAATGGATGGACCCGAAGTCCACTAATGCAGTAATGGAAATGGAGAATAATGTGAAAATATCTGTGATCACATCAACCGCATTGTAGACTTCCTAAGCTTTCACAGCGTACTGCTTAGATGAAACTATAATATCAGATCCGACTGCAGATCTGACCATACCTCTTGTTGACCTGAGGCGACATTATCACCATCATGAACTGACCTTCTACCACTTTGAAAAGAAGGGGCCGATCTTTGAGTCTGAGCAGACGAAGCACCACTAGCTCTATGGCAATCTCTGACAAAATGCTCGATGGACCCACACTAAAACAGGCTCTAGCCCTTTGATAACACTTCCTAGAATGTCTCTGGCCACAAAAATTACAAACCAAAAAAGTCGAGGTCCTGAATGACCCTCCTAAACTCGTTAGCAACGAGGAATGCAACGATCCCCTGATCTTGACCCCTGACCTGATCTTTGAGATTGTGCCGATGGAGCTTTCCTAGATCCTCTAGAATCTCAAATCCTCTTGGCTGTTATTTGAGACAGACTCGCAATGTTAAAAGCCCTCTTGCTCTAGATACTAGACTTGTTTGTCGAGCTCAATCTTATACATAAAACCCACTCGATAGCTTTAGCTTACTGTACCAATTCTGAAAATACCTCGGGTGGGTCTACCACTAAATAAGTGTGAATATCAATGTGCAGCCCCTCAAGGAATCTCTTGCACCTCAGACTCTATGTAGCCACTGACTTAGGGGCGAAGCGACTCAATCGTAAAAAGTCTCTCTCGTACTCATACACCGATCGATTGCCCTATACCAATCGTGAAAACTGCATCCTCAAGTCATCCATATGCGTCTGACTGATGTACTTCCCTCGAAACTCGAACTAAAATTATCCCACGTTAACTGTTCTAGTTGTAAAGCCATCTCGACCGTCTCTCACCAATCATATACATCACCCTTCAATAATGAGATGATGCACTCTAAGTCACCCTCAGGGGTAAAATGAAGCGACCTCAATGTCCTCAATGTGTCCCTCAACCATTGACCAGCAGCTATCAGGTCATCCTCACTGGTGCCCTAAAAGTCCTTCATCTTACATCTACGAAATCTCTCTATCGGAGTCTCTGTGGAACGACAAGTCGTGGTGGAGTAGGAGGGGTAGGTTGAACCCTCGAGATTGCTCAAATTAAGATTCAAGATGTGAGTTGCCTCATCCACACCTGAACCCATTAGAATGTCAAAGCCGTCGGTGTTTCAGACATACTATCATCCATCGGAGAAGCATGACTCTCCTCCTTAGCCTCATGGCTACGATATGAATCATCGGCATGTCGAATCTGAAAATGAAACAGAAAAGATAAAGCATCATCAGACTTCCAGTCTTAGCAAAGTACACTCTTAAACTTAGGGGCATGTATTCATCGACACCTTACTATGAATGACTAGTTAGTCCTAGAACCGACTAAACCTAGGCTATGATACCACTAAATGTAACACCCTAATCCCGAATATGGAGTACCCGAAGACTAAGGCGCTACATCGGGTCACTGGAGGAACCTAACAAAACTTTCAAATAATTTAAAACATTGAAATACATTTTATTTAAGAGAAAATACGATACATAGTTATACTAAAAATAGTAATAAAAGTAGTTATACAAAATATGTGGAGCTCCAGTATCATCGTATATCAAAATAGTCAAAATAATCAAAACGATAAATGTGTTATAGACCTACAAAATACAAGTAAGGCCCTAGGAATACAATGCCTACTACTAGATAAGGTACTATACTTTGTACACGTGCTGTTAGATATCCCTCATCGATGACACTCCTCGAACATTCTACTAATCTAGAAATGAAGACAATTCGAAGGTCGAGCTTTACAGGCTCAATGGTACACAACAAATCTACCATACTTCAAGCATTTCATAAATATAAGCATGCAAATCAAATATATACATAGAAGCATGACATGAGTATCTTATAATTAAATCATAAGTCATCTCAATCTACATAACCAAATCACTTGCATATCAAACTTGTCAAACTTGTTAGATTGCACATGTGCTTAAATATTCGGGTATTCGGATAATCTCGCGCCACTCATGGCCTCTAGTCAAATAATCTCAAGTGTCCGTAGTGTTATCTCGAGAGCCACTCATGGCCGCTAGTTAGGTTAGAGCCCGAAGGCTGAGTGCAAACAAAGCATCAAACATATAATCAAAAATATACAACCATGGCATTTGAGTCTCGCACTCGTTTCAACTTGCTTATCGTTCAAACTAAAATATTAACTAATGAAACATGGTAGTCTGCTGCCTTGACATTCTAACCTTTGCTCATTCAAAAATTAATAACTCTAAATCGAGCACCATTTATTTTAAACGATACTATACTTCCATACGGTTATAGAGATATAAGGCTCCCTTCCTATTTTATCTAGTGAGATTTTTGGTGATTTTCAAATTCACTACTAAATTTGTTTTATAAGAATTCTATTGCCAGATTTTTATGACCTTTCAACACTAAAAAATTATATATTTTAAAATACAAATAAAAATTGATCTTTGTTTGTTCTAAACAAAACTAGATTAACTCACGATTACAACGATATATAGATCACTTCCTAATTATTTTTACGAAATTTATGGCGAATTTTCAAACTTACTGCTCATGTAATAATTTGTTTCTAGCAGATTTCACAACTAAGTTTTTAGCTTCATTTTAATCACCAAAACATGATTTCCACCCAAATACAAACAACATGCATACATAATGACACAAACATCATTTTTATGACTTATCAAGAAGCATAGGAGAGCTAGAGGGTACCATCTTGATGGAAAAACACCAACAAAGCTTATTGTCTAGCTCTATAGCACTTTGCCTTTACCCTTAGCTTTAGAAGATTCACCACCCTCTTTAATGAATAACCATGCACCACACAAGATTTCTCACACAAATAAGGGTCTATAGGATGCAAACATACATGTTTTAAATAAAAATATGAGAAGATGGGTAGAGACTTCCTCAAAAACCCTCCCAAACACCCAATAACCTCCACCTTCATCCTTGAAGAACATAGATTTTTCCATGGAACTTTAAAAGGTTAGATCAAGACCATCACCTTCTTTGAAAATTGGAGGATGAAAATGGTGAGAAAACTCACTCAAATCTCTCTCCCTCTACACGACTTGCTAAGGAAAATAGATAGAAAAAAGAAAAAAATAAAGAAATGTAGAAAGAAGTGTGTAAAAGCTATGGAAATGAAGAAAAAGAAAGAAAAATAGGGTGATTATAATATAGGGAAAATTGGGACAAATAAACTTTATCCTTTACCTTAATCTACCGAACAATCTTTTCCCATTAATTGGGAGAAGATTTTTATTCAAAAATGGTAAAATCACCATATTAGCCATCCATCTTCCCTCCACTTCACACAAGGTTCCCAACATCCTTAATTTCTTATAAAAAGATCCAAAATTCACCTAAAGTAATTCCAACAAAACTTAATCCTTAAATAATTTATCCATCGCTAACCTGCGTTAACACTCGAACGTTGACTCGAGAATTTCAATTGTTATTGGTTTACTCCGAAATGAAAAAGGGGATGTTCTAATTAGCTTTTCAAAGCCTATTAACTAATTATTCAACCCCTATAAAAACTAAGCTCCTTTCAATTAAGGAGGTCTTCCTTATTTTTGTAGCTTCAAAATGGTCCAACACCAAGAATCCTATCATTGAAAATGACTACGAGATGGTGGTTAAGTGGCTGAATAATCCTATAAAAAAATACTTTTACTTTTAAAAACTTGGTGTACCCTGGTATGCACTGTTGATAAATGATGGCTTATATGACATATATAGGGGAAGACATTGCGACAATCATTCAAGCATGGGTCCACCAGTAGCAACTTTTGTGGACAACCAACGCCTCGTTGATTAATTTTGCAATGGTCGTGCAATAGTGCATGTGTGAGGCCCGTCTAATTTTTTTTTGTCCATATTTGAGTCCTTTACATTAATGTAACCCAAACACGCCAATTACAACCGTTATTGGTGCTCCAACATTCCCCAACATATAAAGTCTCTGTAGACTTTGATACTTTGTAGTCCATTGATAACTTCATGTTGTATTGCTTTATTGCATATACATAGTCTTTCTTATTATCGAACTATTGGCCTACGAACAACTTTCCAACCTTCAAATCTCCCTCCGTTAGGTGAGTAGGTACTATATCTGGATATTCGGGGAACTTGTGGGCAAGCGTCACATTAGGGTTTATGCTCGACATGTGGGCCTTTGGATCGTTTCATATAACTATACCAGATCTCGTGTTCCCGATCGAATAGGGCTGTACATCTTGACCCTCCATCGTGCCTTCATCATCTATATCTTCAGGGACCTTATCCAAATCGGGGTCATTAAATTCTTAAAGATCCTGGTGGAATTTATCTTCATTATTGAACCTTTCATCACCATCTGCTATGATAGCTAGCACCTCTGGATGTATCTCTAGACGGGAACCCAATATTGGGTTGTTATATGAACATCCATTATAGTTTGGATTTTCGGGTGTTTGTGATGTCCCTCTATAGTCCGACTGATCATTCCAACAGACAATAAGATCAAAATCAAATCCATAATGCTGACTTACTGGATGAATAACTTGAACGGGTTCTAGATTGGCTAACTCTGTGAATAACTCGACCGGTCGGGGATTCTCGATCTCAAGGGGCAATAAATTGCGATTATTGTGGTTATATCATCATCTAGAGGCTCCATTTCCAAGAAGTTAAGTGGATTCATTGAAATTGGAAATTTGTAAAACAATCTTAACATCTACTTCCCACAACGAGTAGCTATCTTTGCACTGATCTTTCGTTTCAATTCCACCAGCATTACATGCTTATTGAATCTTATTTCTATTTTTTTGTGACTTTAAAATACACAACCTTCTTCAACTATATTTAACCTTTCTCCATGAAATGAACATAAACTAACAAAATTTGGTTATTCATCTTCAACAAAATCTGTTTCCTTCTCAACAAACACTAATATGGCTTTGTTTTTTTCTTCAACTTTTAAAGAAAAAAAATTCAATATATAGCTTGTTTAAATGTCGACAAATGGAAGCTCGCCACAATTCTTTTTTTCAAAAAATAGATGGGGTGTCAGCCACTAGAAACACATCACCAAATTTTTTTTTATTATTGAGTGGGTGGCCACCACATTGCTATCACCAAAAGATACAGAAAAAAATTATTTTTTTATTGGTGCCGACCAATAACATCACGGGGATAATTTTTTTATTGACATGGGCGCCAACTACCACAATGTCGACACCAAAATTATCGAAAAAATTATTTAAACAAATTTTTTGCGGTGCCGATCACCTGAACATCGACACCTAATTAAAAATATTTTTTTATCCGTTAATACATGTATTTTACGAATATCAAATGAAAAGAATACATACGACTGTCGATCATTGCAGTGCAGACACCAAAAAAAATATTTTTTTAATCTTCGCAACAATCTTTAGATAATGATTGCCTAATTTCTGACATGAGTACCAACATTATTGTGTATCGTTCCTTTCAGGTTATTTTCGTAATTATTTTTGAACTTGTGTCATTCTTATAAATATTAATTTTTTTAAGTTAATTTGGTAAAAATACCGAAAAAGCACAAAATTACATCACTGAAGTTCTTTGTATGGTATTTCAATATGTTTTTATGCAATAAGCCAGGAACGAAAGAGACTATGCACCGCCATTATCTTTAAGGTGCAAATTAAAATCCTCTTTATTTTTCATATATTTTTTTCATATATGAATTTTTTCAATTTACTATTTAAATTTGTCGAGTAAATTCATTTTGATCAATTAATTTGAAAAATATTGAAGTGTAATAATATAGCTCTCTAAAATTATGTCATATCATTACTTAAAACTTAAAAAAATATATAAATTTTCAGGTAATGACGTGATATAATATTAGAGTATTACATAGAGTTCTCTAATAATTAAACTGATGGTTGAATCGATCAGATCATTAGTTCTTGATTCAATCGGTTTGATGAGTTCAATTATTAAACTAAATATAATTAATTAATTAATTCATAATTCATAATTCTTTTAAAAAATATTAAACTGGTTCAATATGTTTTAGTTACTAATTTTTCTCCAACCTTTTTATTTTTATCAACTTCAAACAATTTTCGATTCAATCGTTTGAACCCTTTAATTCAAGTCAATAGACCAATCAATTCTTAATTCAATCAGTTGATTGACCAATCTTGCCCAATTTAAAAAAAACACTAATCAGGTCATCAAATCTTGAGAATTTAAGTTTAGATACTTGAATAAAGATTTAATTGTTAAATTTAATACTAAAATAAAAAATTATAAATATTAAATAAACTTAATTACTAAATTCAAAAGAATAAAAATTATATTATACCTTTTCGTAATAAAATATCACATGTAAAGTGATGAAAATTTTCATAGGATGAAAAGAATGACAAGGTGGTTTGAATAAAGAAAATAAATAATAAAAGAATGTGAATATGAATCTCTACAATAATTTTCTCTCATCGGTTCTTCAAGTCTTTTAAGACATATTGCACTCTGGAGGTAGACCTTGAGGAAATCTCTTAGCATCATTGCAGTAATTGTATATCATGTAGTTCTTTTGCACCCATTGCAGCCTTTGTTGCTTCGCTGAATCCATTTCTTGAGAGAACCATGCTCTGTTTGTCGATGCAGAAGACGGTGAAGTATTGGATTTACACGAAGAAGCTCCATTGGACCACACACAGCATCGGTGTTGAAGCCCAATTTTGACCAAGCCCAACAAATTTAAATTTATTTTAAAATTAAGTTTATTTTAAATTTAAATTTATTATAAATTTAAATTTAAAATTCATTTAAATAATGTCCAATACAAAATGTTCAATACAAAATTACAAAACCCAATTGGGCCCAAAATCAAATAACCCAAATTAGAGTACAAATAGCCCAAGTCGGCCCAAACCCGCTACAGCCAATCTGCTAAGTGCTGCTGCTGTTGCTGTTGCCTCCACCTCAACCAACCAAAGGTCGCCACATCATCAGCAACTTGCCACCAACTTCAGCCCCAACTTGCACTGCCACCAACTGCTTCAACCGCCACTGCCACCGCCAAACCTGCAAAAGAAGAAAGAAGATTTACATTTAATTGCTAAAAAACAAGTTATCATCATTGTAATACTGGTTATAAAACCAGATTCAACCCGATTGTAAAAGTGATTTTTTTTTTCGCTGAAACAAGAAACAAACATAAAGAAATAAACTTTGAAGCATTTGCAAGTTTGCTATTATAACCATTACACCAAACGCGTTGCAATTGAATGCGAAAGAAAACAGATACAAAGCAACCTCAAGCAGACCCAAAATATTCTGGCATTAAAATCAATCAGGTATTGTTTCAATATATTCATTTATCACCATTCATAATCAATGCATTTAACCCTTTTACGTTTTGCCTTTTTAATAGTATTAAAGGTATTGTTATTTTTATTTATTATCATTTTCGGTTATCTCAAAAGCATTAAATGAAAGTTATCATCATTATTAATATTATTAATTTAATATTAATAATGACAATAATAATAATAATAATAATAATAATAATAATAGTAATAATAATATTAATTAGCATAGATAATAAAAAAGGGAAACTGAAGGGACAAGAATACTCCCCCGTCGTGCCGTCGCCTGAGGTCCGTCGAAACCATCGCTGAATATCACCCATACCTTCACAAATCTGCAAGAAAACAAGGAAAATATGTCAAAATTCATTAAAATATTAAATAACAGACTCGTAAAAAAGAAAAGGATTTCTTAAAAATTGTTAAAAGAAAAGATCGGGGTTTGATCTCACCGGATCTAAACTCGATCTTTGTTTTAAAAGAATACACAAAAAAGCATGAAGAAAAGAGACGGATTACCTTTGACGGAGGCGCGTGGCGCGTGGAAGACAACCGCGCGTGCACCAGAAGACCCCAGGAGATGACGCGCGATGACCACGCACGGGGATTGGCGGTGCGTGTGTGGCCCTACGCGCGACGGACGACAACCAGCCCAACCAGCCGAGGCAAGGCCGGCCAAGGGGGGGAGAGGTTTTTTTTTCGGAGAGCTTTTTGGTTTTTTTTTTTCTGAAAAGGCTGAGAAATGAAATTTTTTTCTGAAAAGGGTTATTTATAAGCCCTTAAAACGGCGTCGTTTTGAGGGCTGAGTTTCATCCCTAAAACGGCACCGTTCCGGACTATTACCCGAATTCGACCCGACTTGACTTAGGATCTGCGTGTTTTCGAAGGAAGGGTTATTTACGTGTTCAATCCTTCCGTTTTTTTTTTAATTTTCAATCAGGTCCTTTTTACACTTTTAGTTAATTTTAAATTGGCCCAATAATTTTCACGATTTTTCAATTTAGCCCCTTGACCTTTTAAAAGCACCAGGAGTTGCCACGTGTCATAATTTTGGCTTATTTGTGCAAATGGTCCCTTTTACTTTTTAATTTGTTTTAATTTAATCCTTAAATCAAGTTCGTTTTAATTACAAAATTGACCCAAAAATTTTCCATGGTTTTCAAACTGGTCCTTTGACTTCAGGATGCCTAAAGGGCTGCCACGTGTCCCTTATGTTTGGTTTTATTGCCCTGGAGGTCCCGGAAACTTCCAAAAATTTTCTTTTTACCCTCGAACTTTAGAAAATCCCATTTTTGAACCTGAAACTTCCAAAATTCTATTTTTACCCCAAACTTCCAAAAATCTCATTTTTACCCTCGAACTTACAAAAATCCCATTTTTGACCCTAAAACTTCCAAATATTTCATTTTTACCCCAAAACTTCCAAAAATCCCATTTTTGACCTCAAAACTTCCAAAAATTTCATTTTTACCCTCGAACTTCCAAAAATCCCATTTTTGACCCTAAAACTTCCAAAATTCCATTTTTACCCTCGAACTTCCCAAAATCCCATTTTTGACCCCGAAACTTCCAAAAATTCTATTTTTACCCCCGAATTTCCAAAAATCCCATTTTCGACCTCAAAACTCTTAAAATTACCCTTTTGCCCTCGAATATCTAAAAATTCCATTTTTAACATCAAAATTTCCCAAAATTACTATTTCACCCTCGAGAATCCAAAATTACCATTTTGCCCCCGAGTATCCGAAAGGTCTCATTTTCAACTCCGATTGCATCATTCTTCTTTCTCATCAATATTTGCATTTAATTTTATATTATTATGCACTCGTATTTCACATTTATGATTTTTCGTGAATAATTTATCTTCTTATTCATCTTACTTCGCGTTATTTGATATCCACTATTAACTGCTTATTCATATTCAACTCGTATGCTTGTTTTCAAAATTGTTTTTTATAAAGGCTTTAAAAAAATCGGGGCAATATTCTTGTACTTCGAGTTTCGAAAATTTGTGCCTTAACTCACTAGGCGCTATTTTTCTTCAAATTGAAATAATTGAATACCCTTAATCGAGACAATGTTTTCTTATCTTCGATTCTGAAAAATTACGCCTTAACTTACTAGGTGCAACCTTTCTTCAAATCGAGATAATCCAATATCCTTTTTGCAAAAAATTTAAAAAGGTTTTACAAAGGAAAGCTCATTATTTCTAGATCTTGAAATGTCATGTCCTAACTCACTGGACATAACTTTCTTCCTCGATCACCTTGAGATAGCGGGATTTCCAAACAAACCCCATTTCTTTAAAATTCAAATCATGCATTCAAGGATCATATTTTAAACTTTAAGCTTTTAAATGTTACAAATTAAGACCCGAAAATAATCAATATGGTACCAATTTTGGGCGTATGAGGGTGCTAATCTTCTTCATGCGTAACCGACTCCCGAACCTATTTTTCTGGATTTCGAAGACCTACATGTTCTCCAAACATTTTTTTAAACGTTTTATGGTGATCCAATTACACCGAAAAAGGATTGGTGGCGACTCCCATTATTTTCAATTTAAAAATAATTTTCGAAACTCGTTGTTTTCCAAAAAGAGGATGGTTTCGACAGCTGGCGACTCCACTAGGGAACTTTTAAAATAAACGAGAGTCAAGCCGAAATTGATTATTTTTGTGTCTTCTTTGGAAACTTTTAAGCTTCAGTTTTGTTTAATAAACGATCCTCGACATCTTTTGTGACACTCTATCGTATGATATTGCTAGTGTAAATTCGCATACATTTGCATTTGATATTACCTTTTAAGTGGAAGCCTGAAACTATTCCTTCGTGAGGTCTTCACCTCCGTGCAGGATAGTGGATCGCTTTCGGGATTACAAAGTCCTTTTTTTTCGTGAAGTTTTCACTTCCGTGCAAACATGTGGGAAATGCGTCCCCCTAAACTAAACTCGTCCGTGTAAGCCTGTAATGGGTGAGGAACGAGGAATCTGCTGGTTTGGGTACCTCTACTTTAGAACCCAAAACCACATATAGCAAACCGTATGAACTTGCTTAGAAAGGAGTTATACTAAACCATTTAGCAACCTTCCAAGACAAACTCTTAAGTTCTATGCTATATTTGTATATTGATATTGTTGTGCTTCGCTAACTTGTTTATTTTGTCTCTCTTTGCATCGCATTTTCATCATCATATTCAAGGAAGGTATAGACTCAAAAGTTCAGTTACCTATAAGAAAATTAATCATGGAAAAAAAGTACTTTGATAAAGCGGAGGACAATATGGTCGTGCGCGTGTGGTCGGAGGAGACTCAATGCCAAAAAGGAGACAACCTAGTGGAAGGATATGAGTCAGAGCTTTGGGATTATACCAGGATCAGCACGGCTCGAAACAATGTGTTAGAATTAAAAGAGATATGAGACAGTTGGGACAACAACATGAAACAGACCTTTTACCAAGAATACGGAGATTTGCCATACTTGTGCGAAGTTAAGGTGGACAAATCCCTCTTTAGAGCCTTAACACAGTATTGGAATTCGGCCTACAATTGCTTCACCTTCGGGAATATAGACATGACACCGACGATAGAAGAATACACCACTCTTCTCCGTTGTTCGAAGTTGTCAGTAAATAAGGCCTATTCTAGAGCTCCAAATCTCCCGACCATGGTTAAAAGATTGATAAACATCACGGGCATGAGTGAATAGTGGGTTATAGCTCGAGTTAAGGTCAAAGACGATAACAAGTGCATCACGTGGAAAAGCCTACGAGACTTGATATTGGCTCATCCAGATGCGAAGAAGAAGATCGACATTTTAGCCCTAAGTATCTACGGGTTAGTCATTTTTTCGAAGGCTTTGGGGTATATAGAAGACGCGATGATAGATTTGTTTGATAGATTAAGTAAAAAAGTGACACTTGTCTCGGCTATACTAGCTGAAACTTTCAGATCCTTAAATACATGTAGAAAGGAGGGAAAAGGTCGATTTATCGCCTGCGCACCGCTACTGATGGTATGGTTCCATAGTCACTTTTGGAAAACAGAAAAAGTCTCCTATCAGTACTTGTCTAAAGATTACTCCCCTTTGTAAGAGTTCGTGGCCACGCAGAGATAAGAAAACTTCTCAAAGGAAAAGTGGATGGCCATACTTCAAAGCCTCAAAGACGAAGACATAGAGTGGCGAGCGCCGTGGTTTATTCCTGATGAAATATTGTATCGGTGCGGAGATCTCGATTGGGTCCCATTGGCAAGAATATGGGGAGCAACCGAGTATGCACCTTTGTTAGTATCAAGACAATACAGATCAAGACAGTTCATACCCGCGACTCATGGGATAGCTTAGTGTGAATTCGTGTACCGGGGAGAAAACAATAAGAAAAGGATTTAGGAAATCTCAAATGCATGGAACCAGGTTCGAAAAATGAAAGCATTCGGCGCCAATCCCATGATAGCTGCAGAATATGATTAGTGGAGAAACAGAAAGATTAACGACAATATTCCTATGCCAAACCCGGAGATTGTCCACCCAATTGAAGAACACTTGCAGGTTGTTCCGACTGAATTAGAAATAATTAAACAGGATTTCGAAAAGAAAAATGCTAAGATGGGGAAAGTAATAGAAAAACTGGAGGAAGAGAAAGTGCTTTTAGGATTGGACGTTGATGTTCAGAAGCTAGAGGCGGAGAAATTAAGAAAAGGGAAGAATAAGGCTTAAGAAGATCTTAGTAGCCTAAAAAAGGACTATAAAAAGCTTCGATTGTCAATGAGAACCGCCGGTTTAGGAAAGACATCAGAGCAATGGCAGCAGGAAATCCGCGAAGAGAAAAATAAAACAAGTCACTGGAAAAACAAATTTCAAATGCCCAAGTTCAGGAGAATGCTATGAAGAGTAGCCTTCTAGAAAGTCAAGCCGAAGTGATTGAATTAAAAGGAAGTCAGAGAAAGGGATTATGTTATGGGTGAAGCTTTAAATCAAATCCACGAAGTAGCTGATCATGTGCAAACCCTGGCAGTCGAAGTAGAAGAGCTAAGCATACAGTATGAGACGAAGACAGAACGAGGACAAAAGCTATCAAAACTCCTTAAGAAAGTCAAGGCTCTGAGCATCAAAGCAAAACCGTTTATGTAATTTGCTTTATGTTAAGGAACTTGTTATCCAAATGAAGTTTTCTAAATGAAAAATGAATTATAAGTCAATACCTTTCTCTTGCATACATGCATCTTATTACCATTTTGCATACTTCTGCATAACAGTCCTAACTTATTAAAAATTTACAACCCAGCTACATCAGTAACCATTGAAAACTCCCACCGCTATAACACTCGAAAGAAAACTAAAGCCATGGAACAGAGACTTGAACAAATCCAAAAGGAGTTACAAGACCAGATGCAAGAGCGCATCCAAGAGCAAATGAGCATGATGTGCAGAGAAATGAAAAATCAATTCATGAAGGTACAGAAGAGCCTAATGAATGAATTAGCACAAGTAAAACAAAGCATGACTGACAAAGGAAAAAGCTCGGCTATTGAGGAAGAAGAGGACCCAATGGTCCCCCCAGGCTTTACACCCCTCCATAACCCGGCGTCGCATGAAATGCCGACACGAAAGCCTACTATTACTGTAAGGGCACAGCAACCAGCCACAGGCATGTCGGGACCGGTTAATTATCCAATTGGATCAGGGTCAAATCCAGAGGATAATACCGCGAATCTGGGCGTCCCAGACTTTGACGAAATGATAAGAGAATATCTCCCCAGACAAATAGAAGAAAAATACAGGCGGTTAGAAGAGAAAATCGACGCGATACAAAGGGTTGAAATTGCCTATAGGGTAGATGCCAAAGAACTAAGTTTGGTTTCGGATCTAGTGCTCCCTCCTAGATTCAAAGCTCCGAAATTTGAAAAATATAGCGGGACGAGCTACCCTGAAGCTCACCTAACCATTTCTGCAGAAAGATGGTGGGGCACGTACATAACAACCAACTGTTAATTCATTGTTTTCAAGACAGCCTGGCCGGGTTTACAATCAGATGGTACAACCAGTTAAGCCGATCAAAAATCCATTCGTGTAAAAAATTGGCACAAGCTTTCTTAAAACAATACGGCCATGTAATAAAAATAGCCCTTGATCGGCTTACACTGCAGAATATGGAAAAGAAGTCAAATGAGAGCTTTAGAACATATGCGCAGAGGTGGCGCAAGGTGGCAACCCAAGTACAGCCACTGCTAACAGAAAATGAGATAACAATGTTGTTTGTCAATACACTCAAAGCTCCTTACCTAAATCATCTGTTATGAAACGCTACCAAGAGTTTCACTGATATGGTCATGTCAGGAGAAATGATTGAAAATGCGATCAAAGCCGATAAAATTGAGACCGAATAAAGCCCTAAAAGGCTTTCCCCTAGAAGAAGGGATAACGAGGTCAACAATGCAAGCATATACAGACCTAGCTACACCAGACCCTTTGTGACAAGTCAGCCTAAAAATCCAATGGGCAATTATCAAAATGCCCTGCGACAAGAGACAGGCACTAGGCCGAATAGGGGAAGAATTCAATATACTCCCCTTCCAATGTCATATGGGGAACTCTACAAGATATTATATGATACGCATGAGGTAGCTCCTCAACATGTAATACCATACAAATCCCCACTCCCGACTTGGTACGATGCAAAAGCTCACTGTGAATACCATGCAGGGGCAGAAGGGTACTCGATTGAAAACTGCCCCTTTTTTAAAAGACGAGTCGAAGGACTCATAGAGCATGAGATCATAAAGTTAGAAGAGCCAGCAAAGCCCAATATAGCTGGAAATCTTTTGCCTAATCACCCAGAACAAGGGGTGAACGCCTTGCTGGAAGAAGGAGCCCGAAAAATTAAGAGAAATATTGAAGAAATCAAGTTTCCACTTCGATGGGTATGGCAGGAGTTGGTTAAAGAAGGGATAATCGCGAGCGATAAAGGGAGTATGATAATCAGGGATAATGACTACTGCGAGTTTCACGCCGTCAAAAGGCATAAAATTCAAAGTTGAGTCGAGTTCAAAGCTGTGGTCCAGATGTTGATAGACAATCGAGAGCTGGAATTTTTTAAAGGAGTGGAAGCTAATGATGTTTGCGCCTCTGAGGACGGGATAGCTAAGACTTATGGAAGCAATCGTCCCAAGGTGATTATTCGTGGCACGGAAAGAGAACAGACAACCCCCGGCATTATTATACAAAAGCCTGCAACGTTTCCTTACAAGGACAGTAAAAAGGTCCCATGGAGTTACAATTACAATGTGACCATACCAAGAGAAAGGGAACCCAGGAAGGACGTTAATCTTGTTACCCGTAGTGGTAAGAATTATAACCTTGTGAATAAAGAAAAAGAGGTCAATAAAGGGAAAGCTAGAATGTGTGAGCCTGAGGTGGAAATGACTAACAAGCCAGAAGCACCCATCACTGAGCTTGTATCCGAGAATGAGGCAAAAGAGTTTTTAAAGTTCTTAAGGCATAGTGAATATAGTGTAGTAGAGCAACTACACAAACAGCCTACTTGGATATCGATCCTATCATTGCTTTTAAGCTTAGAGGCCCATCGAAACGTACTAATGAAAGTGCTGAACGAAACATATGTAGCAAATGATATCTTTGTCAGCAAACTGGATCAATTGGTCAATAACGTGAGTGCTGATAACTTTATTTTCTTCAGCGATGACGAAACACCAACGGGAGGAATAGGGTCCACCAAGGCCCTACACATCACTACCCGTTGTAAAGGGTATACGCTACCTAGAGTACTCATAGACAATGGTTCAGCCCTAAATGTGCTACCGCTAGCTACACTGCAAAGATTGCCAATTGATAGCTCTCACATGAAAGGATGTAAAAACATAGTGAGAGCATTTGACGGGACAAAAAGGAAGGTAATGGGGAAGATTGAAATACCCCTTCAAATTGGGCTAAATACATATGAAGTAGATTTTCTAGTAATGGATATTAGGCCTACTTATACTGTCTGCTAGGAAGACCATGGATTCATTCAGCTGGGGTAGTACCTTCCTCTTTGCACCAAAAAGTAAAGCTAATAAATGAAGGGTTGCTGATCACGATTAATGCTGAGGAGGAAATAATCACGTCCATAACGAGCGATTCACCCTACGTGGGAATAGATGAGGAGGTTGTGGAATGCTCGTTCCGCTCACTGGAGTTTGTCAATGCAACCTTCATTTCGGAAGGGAGGAAAATACCTATGCCTACAAAATCAGCGACCACCAGAATGGGTTTGAAATTGACAGTCGGAAAAGGAGCGATACCTAGGAGAGGACTAGGAAGATACCTCCAAGGAAGAGTTAATGTGCTGATACTAATAGAAAAGCGGGATCATTATGGCTTGAGGTAAAAGCCAGACGCGAAACAAAAAAGGAAAGAGCTGGAGAAAAGGCAAGAAAGAAGGAGGGTCAGACTAGTTGGAAAGGACATCTCGTGGGAACCCATGGTCTTTCCACACATCTACGAGACTTTCGTCTTAGGAGAGGTGATCAACCGGTAGGAAAAGAGCGAGTGACGATTGGAACTAAAGAGGGCGTCATAAAAGATCTGGGCATTAATGCAATATCAGATGAAGGAAAGGAAGGGAATCCATCAAGAATCAGTCCGTGTGCACCTGAAAGCACCTTGAATAATTGGACCATGGAGGAACTCCCTGTAAATTTTAAGATTTCCTCAGAGTAATGCTCGAAAACACCTATTGCCGAAAGCAATATGGATCTTTTTGTAAAAGGGCCCATGGTCATTATTCAATTATTTTGAATGAAGTGCACTTTCCATTTTATATTCTTCTCTAGAATTATTCTTTCATTTCTTAATAAACCATTCGTACATGTCTAATAAACAATATTAATTATTCTTTAATACATACATACTCATACATTTACCACATAGTCATTCTTTTATAAATTTATTTTGCTCTTTGGACCTTCCTTTCATCCTTTGACAGATCCTCGAATATCAATAATATGAGCAACCCTGACGCTAACTTAGAACCCCACTTCGAGCAAGATACGTGTTTAGAAGAGCTTCAAAACCTTGAAGATAATCAAGATTGTGATTTACCTTTGGATCTGTTAAGAATGATAGAACAGGAAGAAAAACAGATCCTGCCTCATTCTGACCCAATAGAAGTTATTAATCTAGGGCACGAAGATGAAAAGAAAGAGGTGAAAATTGGGATAAGCATCTCCGTAAAAACTAGAAGGAATCTTATCGAGTTGCTTCAAGAGTTCCAAGATATCTTCGCATGGTCATACCAAGATATGTCTGGCTTGAGCACTGACATTGTGGTGCATAAACTCCCTATAAAGGAAGAAAGCAGACCCGTGCAGCAAAACCTCCGAAGGATGAGATCGGATGTGCTGTTAAAAATGAAAGAAGAAGTCAAGAAACAATTTGACGCCGATTTTCTCCAGGTGGTTAAATACTCCGAATGGGTAGCTAACATAGTCCCTATTCCTAAAAAAGACGAAAAGGTGTGCATGTGTGTGGACTATCGGGATTTAAATAAAGCTAGCCCAAAGGATAATTTTTCCTTACCCCACATCGACACTCTAGTCAACAACACGATAGCACATTCCCTGTTTTCCTTTATGGATGGCTTCTCTGGCTATAATCAGATAAGGATGGACCCTAAGGATATGACCAAAACCACTTTTGTCACGCTATGGGGAACATTTTGCTACAAAGTGATGCCCTTCGGACTAAAAAATGCAGGGGCAACTTATCAAAGGGCCATGGTGACCCTGTTCCATGACATGATGCACAAAGAGATTGAGGTTTACGTTGATGACATGATTGTGAAATCCCAAACAGAGGAAGAACATGTAAGAATCCTGAGAAAGTTATTTGGAAGGTTAAGGAAGTATCAATTAAAGTTAAATCTAGCAAAATGCACTTTCGGGGCCACATCAGGAAAATTGTTAGGTTTTGTAGTCAGCAAAAGAGAAATTGAAATTGACTCGGATAAAGTCAAAGCCACACAGGAGCTACCACCACCCAGCACGCAAAAAGAAGTACGAGGGTTCTTAGGAAGATTAAATTACATTGCTCGTTTCATTTCACAGTTGACTGAGAAATGCGATCCTATCTTCCGCCTGCTTAAAAAGCGTAACCCGGGCATATAGGATGATGAATGTCAGGAAACCTTTAATAAGGTCAAAGACTATTTATCCAGGGCTCCTATCTTGGTACCCCCAATTCCTAATAAGCCATTGATCCTATACTTAACGGTCTTTGAAAATTCCATGGGATGCATACTAGGCCAACATGATGAATCCGAAAAGAAAGAAAGGGTGATATATTATCTCAGTAAGAAATTCACTGATTGCGAGACACGATATTCACCTATTGAGAAATTATGTTGTGCACTAGTCTGGACTACACACAGATTAAGACAATACGTGTTATATCATACCACTTGGTTGATTTCGAAATTGGATCCTCTGAAGTATTTGATGGAGTCAGCAGCATTGAATGAGAGATTAGCTCGATGGCAAATCTTGTTCTCGAAATTCGACATAGTCTATGTCAATCAGAAGGCAATAAAAGGGAGTGCGATAGTAGACTTACTACCAAGTAGGGCCTTAGAAGACTATGAGCCGATAGACTTCGATTTCCCGAATGAAGATTTAATGTATATTACAACTACTGAAGAGGCAATCACGAAAGAACGACCTTAGAAATTGAATTTTGATGGAGCTTCAAATGCCACAGGTAATGGGATCGGGGCAGTCCTGGTATCACCAGAAGGAGATCATTACCCTTTCACTAGCAAACTTGATTTCGATTGCACAAATAACATGGCTGAATATGAAGCATGTATATTGGGAATCCGTGCAGCCATAGAACGAGGAATCAAAATTTTACAGATTTATGGAGACTCTGCACTGGTAATCTATCAACTAAAAGGAGAATGGGAAACAAGGGATTCCAAGTTAATGGATTACCGCAAATTGGTCCTCGAGTTGATCATAGAATTCGATGACGTCACATTCCACTACCTCCCACGGGAAGAACACCAGATGGCTGATGCTCTTGCCACTCTAGCCTCGATGATTAAGGTGAGTAGGATGGAAAATGTAAAGCCCATTCAGATGAGTATCTATGAAGCTCCTAGTCATTGTTGCGATATTGAGACAGAGGGAGGAGAAGAAAAAGATGATTACCCGTGGTACCAGAATGTTCTTCAGTTTGTGAGAGATCAAAAATATCCCGAGCAAGCCTCAAAAAATGAAAAGAGGACTTTGCGAAGACTAGCCAGTGAATATGTCCTAGACAGGGAAATCTTGTACAAGAGGAGGAAAGATCAGGTGTTGCTAAGATGTGTCGATGCAATTGAAGCTAAGAAGATCTTAGAAGAAGTTCACGAAGGCATTTGTGGGACACACGCCAACGGTTTCACGATGGCCCGACAAATAATGAGATTTGGGTATTACTGGTCTAGTATGGAGGGCGATTGCATCAATTATGCCAAGAAGTGCCATAAATGCCCGATCTATGGAGACAAGATTCATGTACCTCCATCACACCTTCATGTCATGACCTCTCCCTGGCCTTTTTCTATGTGAGGCATGGATGTTATCGGGCCAATTTCTCCAAAGGCTTCCAATAGCTATAGATTCATCTTTGTGGTGATTGACTACTTCACTAAATGGGTAGAGGCAACCTCATTTGCAAATGTTACCAAGCCTGCGGTTAGCAAGTTCTTGAAAAAAGAAATTATTTACCGATACGAGATGCCCGAAAGGATCATATCCGACAATGCCCTCAATTTGAACAATAGAACGATAGCAGAAGTTTGTGAACAGTTCAAAATTAAGCATCATAATTCTTCTCCCTATCGCCCAAAAATGAATGGAGATGTGGAGGCAGCTAATAAGAATATCAAGAAGATTGTGGCAAAAATGACTGAGACTTACAAGGACTAGCACGAAAAACTACCATTCGCCCTCTTTGCCTATAGAACTTCAGTCAGAACTTCTACTGGGGCAACACCATTCTCGTTGGCATACAGTATGGAAGCAGTCCTGCCTATTGAGGTTGAAATACCTTCCCTTCGAGTCTTAACAGAGCTTCAACTAGACGAGGCTGAATGGGTTCAAGCTCGATATGACCAGTTGAATTTAATCGAGGAAAAGAGATTAAAAGCCATTCGCCATGGCCAGATGTACCAGAAAAGAATGATGTGAGCTTACGACAAAAAGGTTCACCCCAGGGAATTCTATGAGGGAGATCTACTTTTAAAAAAGATACTTCCTATACACAAAGATTTCCGTGGGAAATTGATACCTAATTGGGAAGGGCCTTATGTGGTAAAAAAGGTTTTCTCAGGAGGAGCTCTCATCTTAACAGAAACGGACGGTAAGGAGCTGTACAACCCTGTCAATTCAGACTCGGTAAAAAAATACTTCGCCTAAAAACAAAAAGGCATCTTAAAAAAAAAAAGAAGGGTTTAGGATGAAAACTCGCAAAGGGCGTCCTGGAACCAAGGAAACTTTGAGTTGTAAACCCGCAAAGGGCGGCTCAGGTCTCAGAACGGGTAGACGAGATGGAGGAAGGTTACAACTTGAAACATTAACAAAGCACTCTGGATCTTCTAGACACACATCTGAGTTAGGAATGATTCACAAGTAAGTTGGCGCAGAGTAGCTCATTTTGCGATATCTGGGGCAACCAACTATTCTTCACTGTATACTTGGCAATTTTCAACTAATGATTGTTTCCTTTGATCCTCTTTTTAATATTGTTTCCTTTGATCCTCTTCTTAATAGAATTTTTAAAATACGACTTTGTTTCTGCACAATTTTTTCCAAGCATTTTGCATCTAAATAACGGGTAATGAACTAATAAATCATACAAAAAGTTATGAGCATTATTCTGGAGTTTTCAGAAATTACAAGAAGTCTGAAACAAGATCACTAACGAGAAGACAAGCTTAAAAATAAGCGGTTCCAGAACAACCTAGAAAAGATAGAGCAACACATCAAGGACAGAATTTGGACAGGTGACAAACCATGTCGACCTTAATAAACAAATCTGACATTCATCATACACATTCATACAAGCTCGGAGTATTTAATTCATTCTAATCATGACTTTCTAATCTAGGCCTACATAGAGGCCCATAAGGGCATATTTCACAGGTCACATCCCCGCCACATGGCGAGAAGAATCATTAAGATCACCAAGGAAAGTTGAAGAGATGTAGGAATCCAAAACCTTACCCCGATCACGGGGCAAATTACGATTATCCACAAAAAACGACGCGGTCATCTGCCAGATGAAATACTGAGAAGAAGACCAAATCAAACCAATGCTCGATGTGAATAAATTTTCGAACCACAGCTTCCTGATGAGAACCCGAGAAGCAGGTCGAAGGAATAAAATGGTTAGCTCCCTGATGAGATACTGAAAAGTGAACCAAATATTTCTTTCTAATGAGATACAGAGAAGCGAATTGAAACAAACGACGCGGTCATCTTCCTGATGAGATATTGAGAAGAAGACCAAATCAAATCCACGCTTGATGTAAGCAAATCTTCGAATCCTAGCTTCCTGATGAGACACCGAGAAGCAGGTCGAAGCAATAAAATGGTTAGCTCCCTGATGAGATACTGAAAAGTAAACCAAATTCGTCTTCTTGATGAGATACAGAGAAGCAAATTGAAACAAACGACGCGGTCATCTTCCTGATGAGATACTGAGAAGAAGACCAAATCAAATCCACGCTTGATGTAAGAAAATCTTCGAATCCCAGCTTCTTGATGAGACACCGAGAAGCAGGTCGAAGCAATAAAAAGGTTAGCTTCCTGATGAGATACTGAGAAGTGTACCAAATTCGTCTTCTTGATGAGATACAGAGAAGCGGATTGAAACAAATGATGCGGTCATCTTCCTGATAAGATACTGAGAAGAAGACCAAATCAAACCCACGCTCGATGTAAGCAAATCTTTGAATCCCAGCTTCCTGATGGGACACCGAATAGCAGGTCGAAGCAATAAACGGCTAGTTTCCTAATGAGATACTGAGAAGAAGGCCAAGTCAATGAAACCAGACTTAAAGACCACGATGGTGAATTTCAATCTCCTCGAAAGGAATGGGGTAAAATCACAGCAACAAATTTTGTCTTTTTTGAAGATTACCTTAGGGCAAGATGGAGTAATGATAAATAAGATACAGAGGTAGATACGGCAAAAAAAAACGGTCAATGGAATGAAAGGGAGACCAACTGAAGAAAGAACGTCAAAGAAATGAAACCCGACAAATTGGGCATCCTTTGGGTCTTTGCTCCATTCTTGTTAACACAGCAACAAGCAAAGAATAGAAGCTTTTGAAGCCCAATTTTGACCGGGCCCAACAAATTTAAATTTATTTTAAAATTAAGTTTATTTTAAATTTATTATAAATTTAAATTTTAAAATTCATTTAAATAATGTCCAATACAAAATGTCCAATACAAAATTACAAAGCCCAATTGGGCCCAAAATCAAATAACCCAAATTAGAGTACAAATAGCCCAAGTCGGCCCAAACCCGCTACAGCCAATCTGCTAAGTGCTGTTGCTGTTGCCGTTGCCTCCACCTCAGCCAACCAGAGGCCGCCACATCTTCAGGAACTTGCCACCAACTTCAGCCCCAACTTGCACTGCCACTAGCTGCTTCAACCGCCACTGCCACCGCCGAACCTGCAAAAGAAGAAAGAAGATTTACATTTAATTGCTAAAAAACAAGTTATCATCATTGTAATACTGGTTATAAAACCAGATTCAACTCGATTGTAAAAGTGGTTTTTTTTTTTCGCTGAAACAAGAAACAAACATAAAGAAATAAACTTTAAAGCATTTGTAAGTTTGCTATTAAAACCATTACACCAAATGCGTTGCAATTGAATGCGAAAGAAGACAGATACAAAGCAACCTTAAGCAGACCCAAAATATTCTGGCATTAAAATTAGTCAGGTATTGTTTCGATATATTCATTTATCACCATTCATAATCAATGCATTTAACCCTTTTATGTTCTGCCTTTTTAATAGTATTAAATGTATTGTTATTTTTATTTATTATCATTTTTGGTTATCGCAAAAGCATTAAATGAAAGTTATCATCATTATTAATATTATTAATTTAATATTAATAATGACCATAATAATAATAATAATAATAATAGTAATAATAATATTAATTAGCATAGATAATAAAAAAGGGAAACTGAAGGGACAGGAATACTCCCCCGTCGCGCTGTCGCCTGAGGTCCGTCGAAACCATCACTGAATATCACCCATACCTTCACAAATCTTCAAGAAAACAAGGAAAATATGTCAAAATTCTTTAAAATATTAAATAACAGACTCGTAAAAAAGAAAAAGATTTCTTAAAAACTGTTAAAAGAAAAGATCGGGGTTTGATCTCATCGGATCTAAACCCGATGTTTTAAAAGAATACACAAAAAAGAAGGAAGAAAAGAGACGGTTTACCTTCGACGGAGGCGCATTGCGCGTGGAAGACAACCGCGCGTGCACCGAAAGACCCCAAGCGGTGACGCGCAATGACCATGCGCGGGGATCGACGGTGCGCATGTGGCCCTACGCGTGACGGACTACAACCAGCCCAACCAGCCGGGGCATGGCCGGCCAAGGGAGGGGAGAGGTTTTTTTTTTCGGAGAGCTTTTTGGTTTTTTTTTTCTGAAAAGGCTGAGAAATGAAATTTTTTTCTGAAAAGGGTTATTTATAAGCCCTTAAAATGGCGTCGTTTTGAGGGCTGAGTTTCATCCCTAAAACGGTGCCGTTCCGGACTATTACCCGAAACTGACTCGAAATCCGACCTGACTTGACTTAGGATCCGCGTGTTTTCGAAGGAAGGGTTATTTATGTGTTCAATCCTTCCGCTTTTTTTAAAATTTTCAATCAGGTCATTTTTACACTTTTAGTTAATTTTTAAATTGGCCCAATAATTTTCACAGTTTTTTAATTTAGCCCTTGACCTTTTAAAAGCACTAGGAGTTGCCACGTGTCATAATTTTGGCTTATTTGTGCAAATGGTCCCTTTTACTTTTTAATTTGTTTTAATTTAATCCTTAAATTAAGTTTGTTTTAATTATAAAATTGACCCAAAAATTTTTCATGGTTTTCAAACTGGTCCTTTGACTTCAGGATGCCTGAGGGGCTGCCACATGTCACTTATTTTTGGTTTTATTACCCTGGAGGTCCCCGAAACTTCCAAAAATTCTGTTTTTACCCACGAACTTCCAAAAAACCCATTTTTGACCTTGAAACTTCCAAAATTCCGCTTTTACACCCGAACTTCCAAAAATCCCATTTTTTACCTCAAAACTTCCAAAAATCCCATTTTTACCCCTAAACTTCCAAAAATCCTATTTTAACCCTAAAACTTCCAAAAATTCCATTTTTACCCTTGAACTTTTAAAAAATCCCATTTTTGACCCCCAAAACTTCCAAAAATTCCATTTTTACCCCCGAATTTCCAAAAATCCCATTTTCAACCTTGAAACTCTCAAAATTACCCTTTTACCCCCAAATATCTAAAAATTCCATTTTTAACCTCGAATTTTTCCAAAATTACTATTTCACCCTCGAGAATCCAAAATTACCATTTTACCCTCGGTATCCGAAAGGTCTCATTTTCAACTCCGATTGCATCATTCTTCTTTCTCATCAATATTTGCATTTAATTTTAAATTATTATGCACTCGTAATTTGCATTTTTGATTTTTCGTGAATAATTTATCTTCTTATTCATCTTACTTCGCGTTATTTGATATTCACTATTAACTGCTTATTCATATTCAACTCGTATGCTTGTTTTCAAAATTGTTTTTTATAAAAGCTTTAAAAAAAATCGAGGCAATATTCTTTTACTTCGAGTTTCGAAAATTTGTGCCTTAACTCGCTAGGCGCTATTTTTCTTCAAATTGAAATAGTCGAATACCCTTAATCGAGGCAATGTTTCCTTATCTTCGATTCTGAAAAATTGCGCCTTAACTTATTAGGTGCAACCTTTCTTCAAATCGAGATAATCGAATATCCTTTTTGCAAAAAATTTAAAAAGGTTTTACAAAGAAAAGCTCGTTATTTCTAGATCTTGAAATGTCATGTCCTAACTCACTGGACATAACTTTCTTCCTCGATCACCTTGAGATAGCGGGATTTCCAAACAAACCCCATTTCTTTAAAATTCAACTCATGCATTCAAGGATCGTATTTTAAACTTTAAGCTTTTAAATGTTACAAATTAAGACCCGGAAATAATCAATATGGTACCAATTTTGGGCGTATGAGGGTGCTAATCCTTCCTCATGCGTAACCGACTCCCGAACCTATTTTTCTGGATTTTGAAGACCTACATGTTCTCCAAACGTTTTTTTTAAACGTTTTATGGTGATCCAATCACACCGAATAAAGGATTGGTGGCGACTCCCATTATTTTCAATTTAAAAATAATTTTCGAAACTCGTCATTTTTCAAAAAGGAGATGGTTTTGACAATCGGCATTGAAGTTCCTGTAAGAAGCAGTGAAAGGAGCTTGGGTCCAATCGGTCATAACCAAACCACCTCTTGTGGCCCAATCATCAGCATTCCACAAGCTAGAGTAAATTCTCATCGGCTGGTTCTTAGGAAATGGGACACCAAGTGATTCCATGTTTTTGAACTCTCTAATGGGTGTACCGTCAACAGAGAAGCTGGAAAACAACAACATCAATCAATCAATTTGAGAACAGAAAAATAAAATAAAAGCTAATGGGTGGTTTGTTTTATGAATACTCACATTATACGTTGGGGATTCCAAAGGATTGAATAAGTATGGAAATCTGCAGTTGGGTCAAACCAGAGGTAAAACTGTTGTTCTTTGTTACCCTTGCCTTGAATGAACATTTGTGTGAAGAATGTAAGGGTCGCCACTTAAATTCCCGAGGAACTCGAAATCAATTTCATCCCATGTCGATCCTTTCGAAGATAGCTGCAAATCTAAAATATAGATAAGTATATATACCACCATAGTTTAAAGCCATTAACCTCTATTATGACCTGATAAAAAAGAAAAATTAACTTACATAATAGGCAGTGACTGTGCCAGCAGAGTTTCCAGGGACAAGCTTGAGTTGCATATCAATCTTGCCGAAAAGATACTCATGCTTGGATTGGAAACCAGAACCAGAAGCTTTATCGAGCGAGAGAGTGAGAACCTCTCCATTGTTGACGATTTTACCACGGCCATCTCCCCATGTGATATCGAAATCATTGTGGAAGTTACTTGCTGATGCTGCCATGAGACTGGCAACCATAAGAGGCATAAGAAAGGAATATTTCAGACCTGAAGAACTCATTTTTGACTCTTTGATTTTTTGGAGAGCAGAGTATTGGGTGTGATGGAGAGGAATGGTAGAGGCGGGCATTTATATAGTGAAGAAAAAGGGTAGAGGAAGAAGCCAAGGAAGGAAGCTGCTCTCCCTTGAGCTTGGCTGTAGACAGTTGTTTTAGTACGGATCATATATAAAAATAGCTAGCTGTAAAAATCGCATGCGTTTTTAATTGAAAAGTGAAGTGTTTTGGGTTAATTGCTGTCGCCAGGTTGCCTACGCGACAAGCCGATGCAGCACCGCCTTTAACTAATTCAAAATATCCCCAGTGTTACTAAAAAAAAAAAAAAAATTAGAGTGAGTAAAATTTTATTCAATTTAAAATTTTGATAAAAATTTAAATTTTGAATTAAATAGTTTTAATTATTTGAGTTAATCGAATTATTCGGATCAACTCGAATAAAAAAATCAAGTTTTTCGATTTAACTCGAATATAAATCATACAATTCAAGTTATCCAAAAATCCGAATAAAAAATGATAAAATTACGTCGTTTTGATAAATATTTATTTTTTATAAAATTAAAAGACAAAATCATTATATTGTTTATGTAATTAAATAATCTTGTATTTTTTCTAATAGTTAAATAATCATTCCATGTAAACGAAATATTGAGTATAATAATAAGATTTGTTAACTCAACTCGACTTGACTCGAATTTTTTGACTCGATTCAATTCAATTCAAAAAAATTTCAAATTGAGTTTGGTTGTTAAAATAGGATTTGTCAACTCGACTGACTTGAAATTTTTTGACTCGATTCGACTCGACTCAATCGAATACTCACCTCTAACTAAAAGAATAAAATAAAAAGGTCCCGTGGAAAAACGATTTGTATTTTTTTTTAACTACAAAAAGTTAGCACCACTAAAAAAAATTCAGTAATGTTTTTATTAAAATATCAAAAATTTAGGGTAAACTGTAAAAATAGTCACTTTTATTTGCCTCATATTACATTTTAGTAATTTATGTTTGAAATGTTACGTTTTAGTCACTTATGTTACCGTTTTGTTACGAAGTAGTCACTCTGTCATTAAACTCCATTACCTCCCTAACGACAATTCTATGTGGCAGCTCAAATAGGTTTTAAATGTCAACTTGGATGTCCAACTGGGATGACAATAAGTTTTTAATTAAATAAATTTAATTAATTGAAAATTTGAAATTAGTTACACTTAAATTGGAAAAAAAAAAAAAACCATTCGCCTCCTTTTTTTTAGTTTTCTTTTTCATTTTGATTAAAAAACTATTCTCATTCTAGTTAGACATTCAAGTTGGCATTTAAAACTCATTTGGATTGCCACATAGGATTGTTGTTAGGGAGATAATGGAGCTTAACGACAAAGTGATTACTTCGTAACAAAATGATAACGTAAGTGAATAAAACGTAACATTTCAAATATAAATAACTAAAATGTAATTTAAAGCAAACAAAAGTAACTATTTTTATAGTTTACTAAAAAAATTATTAAAATATCTAAAGATTTGTTAATATTGTTAAATCTTTAAATATTTTGATAAATAATTTTTCTAAGCTGAAGCTCATGATAGAAGTACTGGTATTCTATTTATTTTATAATTTGAGTATAGTTTAATTTATAGTTTGAGTGTAATTTTATTCAGGCTGTTGAAATAATATTTAAATAAAATCTTTCCATCCATATTAACTTGAATTCAAATTTGTTTTCGAAAGATAAACTCAATTAAAATATACAATTATTTATATTTTTAACTTATTTTTACGTGTTAAAAATAGATGAAAATTATTTAAGTTAGTCAATTTTTTTATATTTTATTCCCAATTATCATTAAATGGATTAAAATTTGTTTTGATCAAAATGGATTAAAAAATTTATGTGTACATCATCAACTCTATTATTTATTGGCATTGTTGATACTGTCCACAGTAATGAAAAAGAAATAGTGTTCTAGTTCAAGATAAAAAAAAAAAAACTCTCTCAACTGAAATATTTAAAATTATTTAAATTACAGATATTTTGAATCGAATCGAATCGAATTATTATATATATATTTTATATTTGTATAATAGATATATATTGCTTTTCCTTGCATCACGTGAAAAGCATATTTTTATAGACTACTGATTTGTGAAATTTCTCATATTATCCCCCAAGGTAGGCGAAAATTAAATAAAAAAAATGTTTCTCAAAAGTTAAGGAGATGCAGAGTTAGTATTTTTATTATTTGATATAACTTATTCAGGGATGCACGTTGGGGTGAACATTCGATCGAATTGAATGAAAAAATTTCGAGTTAATCAAGTTGACGAATCCTATTTTATCATTCTAACTCGATTTGAGATTTTATCGAATCGAGTCGAGTGAGATGAAATTCAAATTGAATCGAATCAAATATATTTGTTAAATTTTTAAAAAATAACTTTGGATCATTGTAATCACTATCACTCACCATAATAAAATTTATTATTAACTTTCATCACCTCATAATTTATTTATTAATCTTTTATATATGAGTTAGCTTATTTGTTTTCTTAGTTGCTTCAATTATTTTTTGAGTCTTATCACTATGTATTTTGAAATTAAAGAATATATTAAATGTAAAAATATATTTTTTTTAATAAAAATTATTTTAAAGATGAAATGTGAAATTAATACCAATATAAAATTTTAATACGAATATTGTATGACATCATCGGTAATTCAATTTTAATAGAAGTTTTTAAAGGTTCAATATGATTAAACAATTCAATAATATAAATATTACAAAATGTTAAATTTAATTTATATATATATTATTACTATTTAAGTTTAGATATTTTTTTGAAAGATTTTGATTTTTGATTTGAGGGTAAAGAATGAGAAATAAAAGTTTAAGGAGAAAATAAAAAGTTTTGAGGGTTTGAAGAGTAAAATTTTGGAAGGAAAATATTTAAAAAAACTTGTAGGGGAGGAAAATGAGTTTTGGGTAGATTGAGGGTGGGATAGGAGGGGAGTATGTTTTGGGGGAAAGTGAAAGAAAATAAAAGTTTTAAGAAGAAAGTAAAAAGATTTGAAGATTTGGAATAAAAATATAAAATATTATATTTTTATGTTCGGTTTATTTGAATTATTCGAGTTATTCGAATTCAAAAACTCAATTCGATTTGAACTCGAAAATCAAAAAAATTGGAGTTAATTGGAATAACTCAATTCGTTTAAGTCAAAATTCGAATTTTTTTTAATCGAATCAAGTTTTACTCACTCCTACATTCACGTAAGTAACTTGGCATTTTAATTTTATATATTTTTGAAAGAAAATTTATATATTTTCAGCATGAAAAAGATTGTGAAAGTTAAAAGGATAATTTATATAAGACCGATATCTGTTAACAGTGTTTTTTGCTCGTTGCCCGTTAGCACATAGCTGTTAAAAGAAGTAGCATTTATTTATATATATTTTTAGAAATTTAATTTTCTTTTTTTTAATTTAAAATTTTAGATTAATTTGTCAACATCATTATTTTATTATTAAATTTGTTGATGTGATATTTTGAAATTAAAAAAATATTCACTTATCCATGTGACAAAAAACGATAATTAACTCGAATTTAATAGAAAATTTTTACAGTGTTAACAATTTTTAAATATTCACATAAGTATTTTAATTAGAATAAAGTAACTAATAACATTAAAAGAATTGAAATGTCAAATTATGTTAAAATTAAAATATAGATGTTGGAGTCCAATTTGTTCGAACTTAAAAAAACCAAATCCAAAAACAAAATTAAATAAAAACATTTAAATTAAAATCCACTTTAATTTTAAATGTCCATTTACAATAACAAGCCCAATGCCACTAACTTAATACCATCTAGCCCAAACAAAAAATCAGGTTCAAATGGCTTAACACCCTAAAACAATAAAAAAACCCTAGCTTAGATGTGCTTCCCTCAACGCCGCAAGCCCTTGCCACATCAGCTATGTGTTTTCGAGGCCACCCACCATGCTTTTGACACCAACCTCCTCCATTGGGTGGTCGGAAGCACGCTTGCCACCGTCATTCTCACCTGCACAAAGTAAAAAAAAAAGAGAAAAATGTAATAATTGTATATTTGCTATAAATGCCAAACAATTTTCCTTGTACAATTTTTAACGAAGCAAAAAGAAATAAAAAAACAATTTCAAGGTATACTATCAGATCTTTATACATATAAATATATTTTTTTTATTTTTTATTTTCCTCTTTATTTCGAAAACGAATATTAAATAAAAAAGGAAGAAGGTTAGGGTTTCGCACCTGACACCCCCATCGTCGTCTTTTGATGGTGGCTAAGGTTTGTACTCGATGATGGGTAGAGGTCGTGGCTAGGGGGAGTCCCTCCGAACCCGTTGATGTTCGTGAGAGGGACTTCGGTGAAGGTTTTTAAAAATAAAAATAAAACAGATCTAAAAAAACCTTGTAAAATCAAAGCTTTCAGATTTGTTTTTGGAGATTCGGGCTCGCTTTTGGTAGATTCGAGCCTAGATCTAAATTTTTTAAAAAACTTAAAAAAGGATTTTTTTGAAAATCCGACTGTCGTAGGCGACGGTTGCCAATGCAGATGATCGGTGGCTCACGACAATAGGGACGACGATCTTAATGACCGGGCTTGGGACCCTAAGAGAGGAAAAAGAGAGAATTGAGAGAGTGTTTTTTAGAGAGAATAATGAAAATGAATTTTTTTTTTTTAAATTGTTTATATAGGCGTTAGAAACGATGTCGTTTTAGGCTTCCCCTAATAGCCCTAAAATGACGCCATATTGGCCAACTCGCACCGACCCACTCCGGACCTGCATAGGGTCTACGTGTTTTTAGAAATTAGGGAAATTTTCCCGCGGTCCCTCTTGGTTTCAAGTGGTTGCAATCTAATCCCTTTTCACTTAATTTAGGCCTTAAATGGCGTCGTTTCAAGTCGATTCCAATGGCCTTGAAACGCTATCATTTTGATGACTCGAAAACCCGATTCGAACCATTTTAGGATCTACGTGTTTTTAAAAAAGGGGAAATTACTCCTCAAGTCCTTTCGCATTTTCATTTTATTTTATTCTATCCTTTTTGTCTTTTTAATTGTTTTTCAATTCAACCACATGATTTTATTTTTTAAACAACTAATCCTCTGACCAGTGATTCTTGAAACTGATGTGCGGGCTTGGGGAAATTTTCCACTAAGTCCATGTTTTTAAAACTGTTTAAATATAGCCCTTTTTTTTATTTTTTTTTTAAATTTAGTCATTATTTCTGTTTTGTTTTTAATTTAATCCCTTCACTATTTTATTTTCAAATTTTGTCCCTTTATTCTGTTTCTTTAAAATTAATCCTTTTGTTTTTATTTTTTTAAATTAATCATTTATTCTGTTTTATTATTTAATCCTTTTAATTATTCGTGTTATTTATTTGATCTTGATATTTGATTTGTATTTAACGTTTTGGTGTTATTTTTATTTATTTGTCATTCATTTTTTATGCCATTTTTATTTTTGCCTTTTTAAAATTAAATGCATATTTATCCTTTCTTTGTGAAATATTTTAGCAAAAAGAATCACATGACATTTCAAAATTATTTTTTTTTCTCAAAAATCGAGACAATGTTTTTTAATTCGGGGATTCGAAAAAATCATGCTTTAATTTATTAGGTGTGATTTTTCTCTTCGAATCGAAATAATCGAACACCTATTTTTTAAATTAAAAATATAAGATTTGAAATAACAAAGAATGCTCATTATTTCAAAAACTTTAGGTATTGTGCCCTAATTTACTGGACATGGCTTTCATTCTCGATGAATTCAAAATTAACGAACCTTCTTTGCAAAGTTCGATTTTAAAATAATATCAAACATATCATTCATGTACTTAGGGATTGTATTTTAAATTTTTCTCGAGTTTTCAAATTTCAACAATTAAGATATTAAATAATCAACTAGGTACCAATTTTGGGCGTGTGAGGGTGCTAATCATTCCTCACACGTAACCGACTCCTGAATTTTTTTCTGGATTTCGAAGGCCAAAACTTTTGTTTAAATAAACTTAAGTATTTTACTGTGATCCAATCACACCAAATTAAAAAAATATTAGTGACGACTCCATTTTCGATTTTAAAATAAAATTCGAGACTTTTTCAGAAAAATATTTCGACAATAGAAATTACATATAAAATTTGAGCAAAATATAGGGCAAAAGTGAAATTTAATATCTTTATATAATCTGAAAAAAGTAGAGGGATTAAAACTAAAATTTAGTCATCATCTTTTAATATTAAAAAAAGAAAAAAAAAGTGACAGGTGTGGTCTTCTTTTTATATATAGTAGACTTGATTATGGATCGGGCTGCTCGACCCGAAGGTCCACCCGAAAAATGGGAGGGTTTAGATAACAATATAGACTTGAAAATGGGTTTGAAAATGAGGCTCATTTTCTAAAGGATCAAACATTGGGTAAGAGTTTTTTAGCCCGAGCCCAGCTCAACCCGAATAAATTCACCATTTTTAATAAAAACATTATATTGTTGTTTTTTTGTTGTTTCTGGTGTGTGCTTTTTTGTTGTTGTTGTTTCTGGTGTGTGCTTTTTTTTTACTGTTTTGGTATTGCTTTTGTTGTTATTTTTTGTTGTTGTTTTTGTTGCTATTTTTGTTGTTGTTTTGCTATTATTTTTGCTGCTGTTTAGTTGTTGTTTTTGTTGTTTGGATGTTATTTTTTATACGTTTTTACTATTGTTTGTTTTCATTTTTAACATTATTTGAATATTGTAGAACTTATGTTTTATTGTTAATTTCTCTACTATTTTATTTGCAACTATCTTTATATAAATAATTTTTAATGTATTTTAAATTTGTTTATTTTTTAATGTTTTTAAGTGTATTTGATATATTATATATATTTTTAAATTTGTTGTATATAATAAAATAATATAAAAAAAATTAATAGGGGTCGGCTCGGGTTTGATTTCTATAATTCGGGTTAGGCTTGGAAAAATTTTAAATCCATTTTTTTGGGCCGAGCCAAGCCCAAGCATGACAATTGAGCTTAAAATTTTGTTGAAGCTCGACTCAATCCACCTCATGATTAGCTCTAATATATAGTAGTATAGATTAAAATATAAATTAATTAAATTAAAAATATAAAAAATTTAATTAACATTTTTCCATGTAAATAAATATAATTTATTATATAAAGATTTTTGAAAGAGTCATGGATTCGAGTATATACCCATATGGATTTTATTTTGGTTAGAAACTTTAGCTTTTATTTACTTAATTAGTATAATACATTGTTGTTAGAATCAAATTGAATCGATAAATTGAACATGTTGAAATGAGAATCAATAATCTAATCTATTCAATCGAAATTAAAATTATAAGAAAAATGATTCATTTAAAAAAATTAATTGATCAGGGGCAAATCTAAAGGGATGGTAGGATTCTCAGCTCTTTAAAATGAAACAATTTTCATTTAGATCTTTTAAGATTTTTAAAACTTTAAATTAGTAAAGGTAAACTTGCATGTTGATCCCCTTAAAAATGATAAAAAATTAATTTAATCTTTTAAAAATTATAAAGATATAGACTATTAAAATTATAAAATTACATTTTTACTATCTTAAAATATTTACAATTTAATTTTAACCCCTAAAATTTTTTCATGACTTCACCCTATAATCGATTATCCATATTTTCTATAGAGTGAACTTGTAAAATGATATTAGACTATGTTGAAGTGAAGTTTATTTATTTATTTTATTTTATCATAATGGGATTAGTTATAAAAATCATTGATTTTAAAAGTGTCAAATTAACATGATTATTTTTGTTTAAAAAGTAAAATAAACAATTTTCCTTTTTTCTACATATACTTGTTTAAAAAAATTAAAAACATTTCAAATATTTGAAGTTATAAATATAAAGTGTAATATTTAATAATTATTATTAAAATTACCAAATATAACTGATGTTACCTTCGAATTGTTAAAAAAATTGAATGGTATACGAAATTTATATGAATTATAGGAAACAATTAAAAATGAATTATAAAGGTATATGAATAGAATAGTAAAATAATTAAAAATGAATAAACTATTATTAAAATTGAATTGAATGGCATATAAACTATTTCATTTAATTTAAAAATAAATTATAAGAAATAATTAAACATGATATATATATATATGAATTGAATAGTAAAACACAATAGCCTAAACTGAAAATATTAACATTTTTTTTCATTTAATAAGCCATCTTTAAACAGATAATAACGTTATTTTTAACTTATTATTAAATTATTTACCTAATTTGTAAGGTGTTACAAGAAACATTTAATAAAATATTTGAAAGAATTCCGTGTGTTGGTCTGATGATTAAGGATGTTCATTATTCGGTGTGATTTGAGTTTGAGTCGCGTCAGTCGCGTTATTGTTAGGACTTTACCTTTACCTTGTAATTCACCAAAAAAAATATTTGAAAAAAATTTCAACTACATTTCAATTATTGAAACAAATAATTTGGCTTTACAGTAACTGTTGTTAGGATTTGCTGAGCCTTGTTCAAAGAATGATTTTGTTCAATAATCTAACTGAATCACCTATTGGCTAAAGCCCAAAATATTCTTATAACAATGGATATTTGCAACCCTAAAAATGACTTAGATTTTTACAAATCACTCTCTCAAATACCTCATAATTAGATGGGTCGGGCTATCCGTCCAGACTTGAAGGTCTGCCCAAAATTTGGGAGGGTTTGAGCAAAAATATTAGACATGAAAAATGGGCTTGGTCAAAAAAATTAAGCCTGTTTAAAGTATGGGTCGAGCTCGGGCTTAAGCTTGAACATTCAAGGCTCGAGTAAGCCCAATGCGACCCAATCCGTTTTAAGCATATAATATTTTATATTATGTTATTTTTATATATCATGTAATTTAAAACACATTAAAAAAATAAACATATACTAAATAAATAATACACTCTAATGTAAACATTAAAAAAATGTTAAGATGAGTATATAAAAAATTTCAATAAATAAAAATGTATAAAATTATTAAATATTAAAATAAAACAATATAAATATTTAAAAAAAAATTAAATAATAATATTGGCTAAAATGGGCTTGGGTTGATATTTTGCAAATATGAATGAGTTTAGGAATAATTTTAGGTCCATTCGAGTTAGATCAAGTTTGGACAAGCATAAAGTATGTTAATATTATGCTTATGCCCAACCGAAACCTGATCCGACCCATGAACACCTCCACTCACAATACAATCAATAAAACTCTTCAAAAACTACCTAAAAAGTAGGAAATATAAGCATGAGAAAAACACAGGAAGGTTGTTGACAAAAATACTCCAAACCCCAATGCCAAATGATGCCTACCAGCTTGGTATTTATAGGCTTTCTTCATCATGATTAGCAATCTAATATAAGAATTATCCCATTCGAAATTATCACCAATTACTTCTGCGAATGATCACAAAGTCACCAGCAAGTTTGAAACACATCAACTTATTGGATAAGGATAAAGCTCACGTTGTTTAAACACATCTCCAGAAGTAGGTTGGTGAATTTATGCATTCAGCCTTTGGATGCAAGTTTAAGACTTTCATAAATGTTGGTGCAACATTTAGGACAAAATATGTCAAAATTCCAACCCAAAAGTTCTGACAGCAGCACAACTATTATTCTATTACTTGGTCTAATAGTTTGTGGAACAATGGAGCAGTCACACAACTTGGTCTAATATGTCAATTCCAAACCAACGATTGAACACATGATCCCTCTCATGTGCACATTCTTGTCATGCTAATGTATCAAACCATGTAATCACACTTTTCAAAGGAAAATCAACACATTAGTAGCAAATCAACTGAACTGAACTTTAATGAAAATAATCATTCAGGAAAAAAAACAACCAACCAACAGAAATATGGTTGGACCATTGGCAAAAATGACGAAGGAGCTCCCCCTCACTATGATATCTTCATTTATCAAGTCAAAATTTGCAACCAAAAACTACTTGTTTGTAACATTTTGCTCTGTTCCATTTTTTGTTATAACAAGATCTGGGACATAAGCATTTTCTTTACCAGTCATCTCATATTCCTCTTATCATGTACTTCCATTCATCATTAAATCTTGCTAAAAGCCAACTTGCCAAAAAATCAACCACTATTTCTCAAATCATGTACAAATAAAACCATAAATATAAACCATGCCGTGAGTAACACTAAAATCAGCAAACTTACACCCTTTTACTCTACACTCCCCTTATTCAAGGGAGCTACCTCTTCAACAACAGAGATTATAGCTCATGGAACAACAATAATCTTTTCCAGGAAATGGAATATGTTTGACATTCGAAATACCTTCAATTTGTTCTCCATTAGTAACAACTTCATGCTTCACACTGTTAGGATATAATTCCCTTAGTAGTATTTTTGTCCATGTATACTTGTATTTTTCAAACAAATTGGTTTAATAAAATATCTATCTATTACATTAATATTCTTTGTATACTGACCTCAACAGTTTTTGCATGTAAAGAAAAATGAAAGCAAATATTGGCTCACTGATTATTTAATGTTTAACTAATACTAAGCAGTATTACGTAGTCGACTCATAATACATAAAGAACTTATATTAGTAGATAATCTAAACATGTCCCTAGTTTAATCGGAAACTAGCAAACCGATTGAAAGACTAATGTCCCATCTATCAAGTCCAATTGGGGAGATACTTTATCTTGGATATCAAGCGGATGGCTTTCAAAAGATAGAAACATAGATGTGATTGATTGGACTGGCAGTACATCAGACAGAACCCAAGTAGAATAGATCCTAAATCTGTTCATGGATTTATTCACTCTTTTTAATTGTGACGTTCATAGTGTGACATACCTTAATACTGAGTGGATGATGAACTATGTATGACTTGTATGCTTTGATGTAATGAAAGATTGAGTTCAAATAGATATATAAGGAACTAAAAACTGGTGTGTTTGGTATACAACTTCTACATAATGTAGCATCATGTTCGAAAAACTTGGTTTAATAAATGGTTTTCTGTTACAGCGAAAATTTAAAAATTTTGAAAACTATGCCAATTTGTGATATTTATAGTAATAAACTTTTCCCAAAAAGTACCCATGCTTTTTGCAAGACAAATCCTTGACGTTTTCGGCTTTCAACATAATGATCTTCTCTACTATTATCGTACCACTAATCGCTTCGAGTGTGAGTTCAAAAAAATCACAAATCAAATATAGAACTAGAAATAATTTTCTTACTTTTAGTTGGAAAGTAAATCTCTCTCTCATAAAAACGGGTAGAATTATTATTCCTAAAAAATAGATTTTATACTTAAAAAATAAATTATCATTATTTTTTGACAGAATAGCAATATCTCAAAGTTGTGTAAAACTTATGTTTTTAACCCTACCAATGACATCTATTTATAGGGAGAGATAGAAGAATCTTGGTTGAATTAGTAAAATACAAATAATACTTATCTGATAGAAAAACTAGTCCCCTCATTCTACTAGGAGACAATGGTAGTATTGAGTCTTTCATGTATTAAGTCCAATTATATGTGCTTCTTCGACTTTTAACCCAACACTTATAATTTAATCCAACTCAATACATGTTTTTCTATTTCCCAAAGTAAATATTATTCATTAAACTAATTAAATTAATTAATTTTCCAACTAAATAATTTTCTCAATTCAATTCTAATTCTGTTAAAGTCATGACAACTTTATCGTAAAAGAATCTATGAGAAAATACATATAATTTTCATATTCAATGGATTCACAATAACTGATTAATTTAATTCCATTTCAAACTTTAATTATTTAATTAAATAATAATTTGAAAAACTTAAAATAATTCTCAGGTCATTTCCTTACTTAGTGAGAAACCACATTCATTTTCGAATGTAACCCATTTCTCTAACATTATCATTTTCATTCATTTTTGTTCATTTGATTCTACATACAATTCATTTATGGTTTCAATGAGCTAGCAAAGGGACCGATTGAATATATATAATTAGAGCTCAAATAATTTATAATTAAGTTTCAACTTTTCGCCTACTAACTATAAATTCATTTAGTCACGAAGTCATTCCACTATAATATCATGATCGAGCTCTCCCCAATTACTTGCCATTACAAAAGCTACTCGATCAGTGCTTGTCCAATAACCTTGCCATAAATGTGTTACACTCATAGGATATCCTTAATCTCTTTGGACTATATACGTTTTCCCATTATGATATTATTTTATCTTATAATAACCATTACATTTTCCTTCATAAAAAGTCAATTACTATAAAATAATAATTAAGTCATTTATCACAAAGACAAACGACCTATGACCATATTTACTTTTCATCTATTATGTAAGGCAATGAGAGGATATCATTTACCTATTTCTTGGGTTATGAATTTCACTATTGTGAATGATGCTACATATTGTAGAAGTCGTATACCCAACACACCAGCTTTCGATTTGTTATCTATTTGAACTCAAGCTCTTACTTTTATCAAAGTATACAAGTGATATATACATAGCCGACCATCCACTCGGGATTAAGGTATATCACTTTATGAATGTCACAAGTGAATAAATCCATAAATGAATTCATGATCTATTCTACTTGGGTCCTGTTCAATGTACTGTCATTTCAGTTAGTCACATCTATTTCTCTATCTTCTAAAAGTCATTCGCTCTGATGCTTAAGACAAAATATCTCTCCAATTGGACTTGATAGACGACATATTAGTATTTCAATCAGTTTTCTCATTTTTTATTAGACTACGATTTTCTCATTTTTTATTAGACTAAGGATATGTTTCAGTTCATCTACTAATATAAGTTGTCTTTTCGTGTTATGATCCAACCACGTAATATCGCTTAGTATTATTTAAATATTAGATAAATAGTGAGCTAATATTTGCTTCCATTTTGCTTTGCATGCAAAAACCATTGAGGAAAATACAAAAAAGGGTATTAATGTAGTTCATGGATAGTTTTATTAAACCAATTTGTTAAAAAATATACACAACTTTATTTAGACGAAAATATTGCACTTAGGGCACCGAATCTAACATTCTCCCACTTGCATTAGTGAAGTAAATGAGTTATGTTTCACATTCCTATGCCTCTACATCCTTTTCAATCGTAAATAAATCCGTAAGGCTCATCCTCAAATACAATCTTTGACTACATCCACTATTTTGTTAATCACTATCGTCTTCCTTATGATATTTCTATCAATGTGTTTTGTCCTCATATTGTTTCTTTGATATTTAGCTATATCTACCCTTTTATAGTGTCAAAGATTTTTTCATAACGCATATTTGACCTCCATAGTGAAGCTAGTAGAGCAACCTTGATTAACAATTATTCACACAAAGGACCCATCGTCTAGGAAAAAGACACAACCTGACGTATATTTTTGCAAATCCTAACACATTTGGAGTCTAAATCATTATAGTCGATAGGAGTAAGATCTCATCCAAAACACACAAGCATATAATCCTTTTTTCTTCATAAATACTTGAGCATATGCTTTATTGCTTGCTAATTTCTTGGACCATGATTCACTTGAAATCAACTCACCAATCCTATTACGAAATAGATATTTGAAAGTGTGCATAACATAACATACATGAGACTTCCTAATATAGAAGCATGAGTGTAACAACTCGATTTTTAGTGGTGTCAAAAATAGTGGTTTCGGGACCACAACTCTGACGATTCGGGTCAAAAATTTAGTTTATTAATATTTATGATGACATTATGGTCATATTAAATTTTGGTTGAGAAATTTAATCGTTTAGATAGTTAATTAAATGAAAAGGACTAAATCGTAAAAGGGTGCAAAAATTGAATTATTCTAATTAAGGGTATTAATTGCCAATTGGAGTATTAGTTAAAGTACCTAAATGGTAATTAAACCATTTAAAATGCTTATGGATGGTTATGACATCTATTATGGCTAAATTTCATGTGAAGTAAAAAGGGCAAATAGGTAATTATGTAAGTTAAGTAATTAAATTAAAACAAAAGCTAAAATTTATCGTTTTGCTTTCTTTCTTCTTCTTCTTCACAAAATTGAAACCCAAAGAAGCCATTGGAGAGAGCATCGTTTGGCTTTGTTTCCTCATTTGGGTGAGTAAATTTCATTCGTTTTTAGTAATTTTATGTTTTTGAGTCTGTATTTGCTTAATCTAGCTAACCCAAGGACTAATTTGTGAATCTGTAAAATGCTATAAATCTTGCCATTGATGAATAAGCTTGTTCTTGAAAGTTTGTGGAAGTGTTGTGTGTTTGGTTATTAGATTTGATGATTTTGTTAAGTGATTTGATATGATTTTAGGGTTTGAGGATTAAATTGTTAAAATGGTAAAATTTCATGTATTTTTTATGAAATAATGTCATGAGAGGACTGGTATAGAGTCAGGGAAGTTTCGGTTGAGGATTGATTTAGTTAAAAATTGTTATTTTGCATGCTTAAGGCTTAGAGACTAAATCGAATAAATTGAAAAGTTAAGGGTAAACCTATAAATTTCCCAAAAAGGACTTAAATGTGATAAATGATGTGAATTTCGTGATTTAATGATTAATCGAATGGTTTATGGTGATAGATCACAATCGTGCCATAACTGCAATCTCATCCGGTAAGTTCGTGTGATTATAATTCTATTTAATAATTCTAATCTCTATTTTCTTAGTTATATTCTTGACGTGGGAAACGAGATGGAAGACATAGAAGATATCTTGTTTGGCTCATTATAGTGATATTCTATCTGGCTCATAAAAGCGATATTCTGTCTGACGTAAGAGTGGTATTCTATCTGGCTCATAAAAGTGATATTCTGTTTGGGCTCGTAAAAGCTAAACTCTGTCTGGGCTCGTTTGAGCTAAAATTTTTGAAAGACTCGAAGAGATCAACTTGATGCAAATGTCATAGGATGAGGAAGTTGTTTAATTACTCTTTTTGTAATCGAGTATACTATTTTGTAAGTTAACTATTTTACAAATTTATTAAGCTTTGTAAGCTTATTTTTGTATCTATTCCTTGTTTTGTAGATTCATTTTGCTATTGAAGATTGGATCCTCAAGAAGAATCACACTATCCCGAGAGTTCGTTTGGTAGTCTTTCGTATCACCTGGCTTATATGGCATGTATTAGGATTTCATACTTGAGTTATTTGGTGTAAGATGTTACTAAAATGGTAGTATATTTGATGTTAATTCCACATGTATTTTGCGATTGTATGATGAATCATGTATCAATATGTTATTTGACTATGCTGGTATTGTATTGAGAATTTAACATATGATGAAGTATGTCTA
Source organism: Kokia cookei (assembly GCA_039519145.1). Taxonomy (NCBI): domain Eukaryota; kingdom Viridiplantae; phylum Streptophyta; class Magnoliopsida; order Malvales; family Malvaceae; genus Kokia; species Kokia cookei. Next base: position 11,575,181 of record CM076901.1, read on the forward strand.
TTAAACTTAGATAAATTATGTGTATGTTTGAAATCTGCTTACTTGTTTTTGTAGAACTCTTGCATGTATCGATAGAAGTACAGGGTATTTGAACATTGGTTATTGACTTGCGTTGTATCGGTATAAGTCTTTAAATTATCGGTAGTTCTGATCATAGTAGTATTAGTAGTCTGAACACTTGTATCAGTCGAAGTTACAGGGTAAATCTTCTTATCTCTCTGGAACTTTTCGTATCAGTAAAAGTTTGTATTGTATCGGTAGTATCCATACTTGTATCTGTAGAACCCTCACTTCTACCGGTAGAAAACTACAGCTATTTTTCAAAAGTTTACTAACTTGACTTCTACCTATACTTGATCAACAAGTATCGTAGAAGACCCTTAGATTCTGTAAAATGACCCTTGTTCATTTGAAATGTTACTAAAGATTGTAATTCATCGCTTGCATGATTCTTTAATACTATAAAGTTGAGATATAAGGATTTTTAATCAACGGTAGATAATTCGGAAAACCCTGGGACTCTAACCAGCGACGGTGTTAGGTTTTGGGTGTTACAATGAGAAACCTTTCTCATGTTGTCTTTTTCTTCCGCTATCTTAGGACAATCCTCCAAAGAAATATGAAATCCCGATACAGAAGGTTGGGTTCTCATTTTAAAATAAACTATTGTATATCATTCCAATATATTGTCTATGTATGAAGCTTGTGATAATGCTATCACTTTGTTCTTTCGATCCCTTAGGATTCGAATACATTGAACAAAATTAGCTTCTCTCACGTCCTTCATGCTAAACTGTTGAGTTAACCATAATTTAATCAATGACAATATCCTTACATCTTTTCCAATGAGTAGAATGTCATCGACATATAAAAGAGAAAGACCACATTTTCATCCCTAATACGTTTATAAACACAAGGTTCATTTATGTTTTGCTCAAATCCAAAATTTTTGATTGCTTGACAAAATCTTTGTTTCCATGATTGGGATGCTTGCTTAAGTTCATGTATGGATCTAAGCAATTTACAAACTTTATGCTTATTTCCTTTAGTTATATATCCGGTAGGTTGCATCATATAGATGCTCTCTTCAAGATAGTCTTTAAGAATGTTATCTTGACTTTCATATATATCTAATGGGGCATAAATTTCATGGGTCCATTTTACAGTTCCTTTGGAAACCAATATATTCTTCTCGTAGTGGACTACGTTTCAAAGTGGGTAGAAGCAACTACTTTACCAATTAATGATATGAAAGCAATGGTGAAATTCTTGCAGAAGAACATATTCGCACGATTCAGAACCCCGAAAGCCTTGGTCAGTGATAAAGGTTCTCATTTTTGTAGTCAATAGTTGGATGCTACCCTAGCCAAATATAATGTCAGGCATAGAATTACCACAACATATCACCTTCAGGCCAATGGGCAAGCAAAAGTATCCAATTGAGAAGTCAACTAGATCTCAAAAAAGATGGTAAATCCAAACTGCTAGGAATGGAGTACGTGTTTGGATGATGCTCTATGGGCTTATCGAACAACATACAAAACACCATTGGGTATGTCACCATACAAACTTGTTTATGAGAATAATTGTCATTTAGCAATAGAATTAGAAAAGAAGGCGTATTGGACAATCAAAGAACTGAATTTAGATCTAACCTTAGCCAAGGAAGCAAGATTATTCTAGCTAAATAAGTTAGAAGAGTTCAAATATTTGACAATGATCAAAATGAAATCCTTTTCACATGGACAATAGGTGGTACTCTTCAACTCTAGATTAAAACTTCCTAGTGAACAGAAAACGATTGAAACAATGCTTTGGAGGCACTTTCAAATTCAAAGTTGAGAAGTAAGCCTTAGAATTTAAAGTCATATAAAAAATGAAAGGCAAGGCATGAGAATTTAAGGAGCATTAGAATAAGACATTGGACGAGTTCGATAACATCACATAAATCAACCCATTGAAAGTAAATTAAGTTGTACATATTGTAAACTAGTATTTCGTAATTAGATTTTAGAATTCCATTGTTAAATTACATGTTAGAATTAGGAGAAAATAGGTTTTCGAGAGAGACGGGAGATATCGAAGCCAATTGATGAAAAAAATGGAGGACCAAAGGACATCGACACACCCTGAAAAGGGTGGAAGCAAGTTCGTGTTGCAACACACCAAAGCTATGGTGCAACACGATCGTCTCAAAGGTAGAACCCTAGAAATCAATTGTCATGGCGCGACATAAGACCTCTATGGTGCGACATGACCATCTCATGGCACGCCAATATTTTTTCGTAGGGTTCAGCCCCTCGTCGGGATAAAAGCCCATCGAAAGTTCTATTCATACTTATCGATTGTAACCTTAAATATACACTTTTCAAATGCTCTCGAAGAGTAAAGACTTTCTTTCAACCGCTACACCTTCATCTTAAACTTTAGTTTCGATCTTTCACATCTCCAATCCTCAAATCCTGTAAATAACCTCTCCCTCTTTCTCCTCTTCATTGGGTTGTCGTCTACTTGTCTTCTATTATTCCAAACTTATATTTCATATTGGTCGAGGAATAATCTCTGTCAGCAATAAACCAAGGTTTCGTACTCTAACTTTGTTTTTCATTAATTTTACCCATTTGGATTGTGTTATTCTGTCATGAAAACATCAGGGAAACAACAATGCACCACCAAGGCATTGATCAACTTAAATGCTAATTGGTTCACTGATCAGGATGTGGAGAGGTTCTATCTCCAGATGAGTGGTCAATTATTCATTCAAGAACATGGATTCGACCCTACCATGTCTACCTACAACGAGATTTGAAACTTGGTGTGATACCACCTTTGGAATAACTTTTGTGCCACCCTAACCGAACCGACGGTCAACACAATAGTTTATGAATTCTATGCTACTCTAAAAGATTGAGATAATCATAGACAACAGGATGAGATGATTAACTAAGTCTTTATTTGGGGAAAAGAAATGTTGATTGCGCCGCGAGAAATATGCAAATCTTATGATGCCCCATATTATTTCCACGATTATCTAGAAAATATAGATCTATTCACATTTGAGGAACTAGATATGGAGGGAATAATCAATTATTTGACAGAGGGTCGTGGAGAGTGGACTCGCAATGCCAATATCAGCTGCCTTTAAACTTCAACACAACCATCATGTTTTCAATGGAAAAAATAAGGATTCAATTTTTTTGCACTCGTCTGGCACCTACACACAATGCTTTTGACATCACCTCATATAAAGCGGTTATACTTTATTCTATTTTACTGAAAGACCATATTTGCATTGGCCATTGGATCTACGAAGAGATGATGAAGTGCATACAAAGTTGCAAACAAAGTATTTACTTTCAGCACTTGATCACAACCCTACGCAGATGAGCTGAAATTCCCATGTCTCCAATCGAAAATTCATGTGATCGAAGAGTGTGTGTAATTGGGGACAACATGTACGACCAGTTCATTAACTAGGGTTTCACTATCTCTTCCTATAAATAGATGGCACTAGTAGGGCTAAAAATACACAACTTTTGAGATATTGTTATTCTGCCAGAAAATAAGTTAGAATTTATTTCTAACTTTCTAGTCTTATTAAGACATATCAATGCCTTCTTCTTGTCAAGGTTTTGCATTTACTTTTTTAATTATAGAAATGTAAGTTATTTTCTCCATTCGAAATGGGATTGTTTATTTTTAGGCGAATTTATGGTGTTTTTCGACAAGTAACTTTTTTCCCCTAAAATTCCACTAAAAGCTAAATTATTTTTTAGTCAAATTTTATGCTTGTGCAATTTCTGTTTCTAGGTTGGTTCATCGTAATATTTTGAGCCTACATATATATATAGTTTTGGCATGTTTTTTAGTCTTATAAAGATAATAAAACATATTTTCCTAGATCTAATTGTCATGTTCTATCTTTCGTAGGTTACTAATGTTGAAGAAATGCTTTCTCCATAAGCATACATTTTTCTCTATGCTAGATAGAGTATAGTTTTCAATTGTAATAGAACTATTGTCTTGTAAAAAAACTCTATGATGTGGAGAGTATTTTCTCATGTGCGATTGAAGCAGTTATTACTAAGTTCAAAGATCCAAATGTTGTATTTGGTTAAAGCATCAAATATTGCTTTTTTAGATGTAGGTGAGCCTATCATTCTTCACATTTCAAAATTTGATAAAAAAATAGAAATTAAAATTGGAATTTAGCCTAAAAATAGAAATTGCATGACCATAATATTTATAAAAAATAAAACATTGTAATATATATACACAAACACATTGCAAAATGTAATTTTATAGTAGAAAATAAACTCAATAAAAAAAAAGATAAGAAGTTAAGAAAATCTCAAATATATGTTTGTTTTTATTGGAAACAACATTTCTGAAATATTTTCAGGAAATCTATCAAACAACAGAAAATATTTTACACATATTCATCCAAACATCAGAAAATATTAGTTTTTTTAGAAAAATAAATCATTTTTCAAAAATCATTTTCTTGAAGTTATTTTCAATGAAACAAATGGAACCTTAATTTATTTAATTCAATACTTAAGTTCAGTTTTGATTTTTATAATTAAGTCCTTATGATTTAGAATTTAATTTCTACAAGTTCTTTACTTAAATTTATTTCTTACAAATTAATTTATTTTTTACATATTTTTATTTATTAATATTTTACATTTTTAATCTTTCAAACGATTCACATACTACATGTACCATAAAAATTATAATGTATTGATTCATTTATATAAAATTATAACGAACTGGACAACAATACTAAAATAAATGGCATCTTTTTTACATCAATAATGTAAAATAACCAAATATTAGAATAGGATAACGACACTAATATTCACGAATCTAGGTAAATTCTATAGTAAATAATTGGTGCAGCTTGATCAATCAGTAACATTCTTTTTCTCTTTAAAAAAATTATTTTTTTAAGTGCAGTCTGATCAATTGACGGCAGTTCTATTTCAAACACAAAATATATGTTTTTTTACATGTATAAACATAAAAACGAAAAAAATATTTTTTTATTGGTACTGTCAAACTATCAAGCGACACCCTGTTAATTTTAATAAAATATAGTTGAACCAATGAAAAAGAAAAACTTAATAATAATAATGGGTTTTGAACCACTGGAAAAAGAAAAAAAGGATCCCTAATGAGGTTTATCTTTGTTCTTGAAAGAAACAGAAGAGATGGTAACAGCTGGTGCCTTTGGATTTGGAATATCACAAAAAAGAACCGATAATCTAGTTTGCTAGGCTTCCTTTGGAAATTGTAAACCTGAGTCTACATCTCTCGTATTCATCCATTTTTCCATTTATAGCTGTAATTTGATTTGCAAAGTTCCAATGCTTAACAGATTTATCTATATTTGTAAAGAACAAAGATAAACCTCATTAAGAATACAGTGGCTCCAGTAAAAAAAAAGATGTTGTTCATTTTAGGGGTCTCGGATTCTAGCATCTGTATGTGCAAAGTGTGTGTGCCTTATCAAAGGATTAAAAAAATATGAACAGATACTACCATGTAATCACACTAGTTTATTAAAAAAAATAAACCTCATTAAGAATCCTTTTTTTTCCTTTTCCATTGGTTAAAAACTCATTATTATTAAGCCTTCCTTTTTCCATTGATTCAAAAAAAATATATTTTATTAAAAATAATAAGGTGTCACTTGAAAGTTTGATGACATTAATAATTTTCTTTTTGTTTTTATATTTGTACGTGTAAAAAAACACGTATTTTGAGTTTGAAATATGGGTACGGTCGATTAATCAAGTTGCACCCAAAATAATAATTTTTTTAAAGAAGAAAAGATGCCACCAATTGATCAGGCGACATCAATTATTTATGATAGAGTTTGCTTAGATTCGTGAATATTAGTGTCATTATCCTATTCTGATATTTATTTATTTATTTTATATTATTGATGTAAAAAACTCAAATAAATGATTTGATTAATGATAATTTAATTTTTAAATATATTATTTAATCTAGCCTATAATAAAAGAGTTGACCGAGTTAATAATCCACGTTTACATCAATTGAAAACTCAATAAATGGAATTAAAACTCTTAATTAAAATTACCATAACAAAATATAAGAGAATGATATCTAAATATTTTAGTTTTTAATAAGTCTAAAAATTACTTTCATATTTTTAAATTTAATTTAAAAAAAACTAGTTACCTCTCTACTTTTTCATGTATCTTTTTATCAATAATTATGTTTTTTTTATTACTTTACCGGTAATATTTTTAAAAATAATAATTACCAATTAAGCTTTTATATTATTTTAAAAATAATATACTTTAGAAGTTGGTTAAATTCAGCCTTTAAATCTTGTACTTCACAAAAGTTATTGATTTGGTCTTTATACTTTAATTTGATCAATTTTAATTCTTATATTTTTTGAATTGGACAATTTTAGTCTCTTTATTTTTTGAATTTTGAAATTTTAGTCCTAACCCAAACAATATCAATTAAATTCATTTGGTTAAATTCAATTACTAGTCCTGTGTTATACATACAGTTGTAGATTTAATCAATATTTTCTAATTGGATCATTCTAAGCCCCTATACTTTTTTGAATTTTGAAATTTCAATCTTAACGCAAATGACTGTTATTAATCCATTAATTAAATTTTCAGTGAGTAATATGTAGAAGTATCAAGTTAGCATGACATTACACATGTGATAATATATTTGTAGAATCAAATTTTGGAAATAACATTACTTAATCGAATGAATTCAACATTTATCGTTTGGTAAGGATTGAAATTTTGAAATTTAAAAATACAAAGATTAAAATTGACCAATTTAAAGTACAAGGCTTAAATCCACAACTCGTGCAAAGTACATGGACTAATAGTAGAATTTAACCTTAAAAGATCATCTCGAGGATCTAAAGATTGAAGGGTGAAAAGTCGTAATAAAATTAAATTTTGAAAACTTAAATTGAAGCTTAAATTTAGAACTTAAATTTATTTTGTTTTGAAAACTTAAAGATAGCAAATTTTGGAGAAACGAAATTTAGGTATATTGGGTGTTTGAAGTTGTGCTTTCATTACAAAACTTAGAGCCTTTTATAGAGAGCTCGTGCCTCTTTACAATTTTGTTTTCCGAGAAATTCCATCTCTTACATCATAATTGCTACTTTTTTCAAACTTTGCAAAGAATATATTCTTTGGTTAAAAATTACAAATTACAAGAGAATATTGCTAGAGAATCTCACTGTTCATTTTGTTTTTTCTTGTAGGGAATATCTCCTGTTCACTGTTTTGTTCAGAGAATATCTCATGTTCATTGTTTTGTTTTGCCTTCAATTCATTTCCTCTTTTACAAAATTATCATAATTTTTTCTTGGTTCTGGTGATAGTTATTGAGGTGGTATCATCTGCAAGATCCACTGTTTTGATTGAAGTGTTGAAGATTTCTCGTCTTCTGATCTAGAGTCCATTGAGCTGAGCATTTCAGCCATGAGTTTTTTGTATTCCTTTTTTTTGTCTTGGCTTGAGCTAATATTGCACTAGCAATTGATTTTCCTTGAAGGAATGTTGCCGTAGTTTGATTCGGGGCTGCAGACTTGCATAATCTTGGATTTTTATTGAAAAAATCATCTAAATACTTGGAATCATATTTTTCAACATCAAATTTATCCTACCATTTCATTCTAAAATTTCGAAGTAATAGTGGAATCCCAACACATGGATCTTGTTCATAAGAAAATTTTCATGACACAATTCAGGAAATGCATAATTTTGAGAAAAAAAAATGAATTGTTCGGTAGATGTGCTTTTGGTCTTGTTCAGGTTGGAATTTGTCAAAGAATTTGGGCCATAAATTTTAAATTTTTTTTGGCAGGATTTCAACCAATTCCACCATTCTTGGAACCAATTTGGGAATTTGAATTGGGTAACATATTTGAAATATATGAACCATGAATGTCTCATATGTTGATTGTTCATTAGGAAGGCATTGAACCAAGCAATTTGGGTTTTCACCCCAATCTCTTGGTCGAAGAATTTAAAGTATTTGGGCTGTTGAATGGGTGATAAAATTTGGATCTTTTAGATCTGTAGTGTTTGAACAATACTAATCCAGTTTGAACTAGTATGTTTTCGTAATACTGTTTAGGTTTTTGAGAATATGATGGCTTAAAATGTCATCCATTGAAAAGTTCTTTCACTAGTATATGTGAAGGTTTTTCTAAAAATTCTTCCTTCATAATCATAATTTTTTCAAAACATTTGTTTGGAAAATATTGAGAAGATTTTGTGTAGCGGTTTGTGAAGACACTATTACTTCTTTTGGGAAAACATCCTGGAAAGATGTTTCTTTTAAAATATTTTTGAGAGATTTTGATTTGTGTAAAACAATCTCTTTATTTTTTGAAATCTTTACTGCTTCACCAACAATTTGTTTGAGAGGAGTATCCTTTTTTAATTGAGAAAGGCTAATGCCACTTTTGGAGATTGAGAAAGGGACTCAATCCATTTTTTTTATTTGTGAACCAATTTCATGTGGATCTCGTGCATCTTGAAGGGATGCATTTTTGGATGATTTTGATGAGGATAAAATTTTTTAATTTTCTTCTTCAAGGCAAATTTCATACCATGATGATTCCACTAATTTTCTTTTTTCTTTGTCTCAAAGTTTGGGTGGCAATTTTGAAGAAACTCTCTGGTGAGAAAGCAGGTAAAGAATTAGTTTCTCCTTTGATGTATTCAATATCAAAATCAAATATGCTCAAAATTGCTTGCCATCTTGCAAAAATTTGTTCTGAGGCTATATCTTGAACATCTTTTTTATAAACTTATTTTGCTTATTTGCAGTCAATTCATAAAAGAAATTTTTGATTTAAAAAATCACTATGAAACTTTGTGATACATAAAACAATTGATAAAATTTCTTTTTTTAATAGTACTATAATTTTGCTGAGTTGGATTCCAGTGTCTAGAAGTAAACTGGACTATTTGCTCTTTTCCTCCCTTAACTTGTTTTAGGATCCCACCATGCCCTATTTCAGAAACATTTATTTCTACTATCTTAGGGGCATTTGGATAAGCTAAATGTAAACAAAGAAGTTTAGTAATTTGTTTTTTTAATTTGGGTAATAATATTGGTGTGGTCATTTATCCAAGGTTGTGGATTCTTTTTGAGCCTATCATATAAGGGCTTACATAATTTGTTAAGACTTGGGTAAAAGTCTATGACATAATTGAGACTTCTTAAAAATCTTTGTAATTAGACTTTATCAAGGATTTGGTTTGGGAATTTGTTGGCAAATTCTATAGACCATTCTATTGGAGTAATGTTTCCTTGGGTAATGTAATAACCTAAAAATCTTACTTTGGTTTGAAACAAGCTTATCTTAGATTTAGAAACTACTAAACCATTATTATTTTATCACTTTTACAAAGATGGATAAATGTCTAAAGTGTTATTCTAAATTTTCGAAAAATACTAAGACATCATCAATGTATACTATTGTAAATTGAGAATATTGGTAAAAAGTATCATTCATTATTCTTTGAAATTCAGATGGAGCATTTTTTTTAATCTCAACGGCATCACATTCCATTTGTATCGTTCAAATGGTACAGTAAATGTCGTTTTGTATCTTTCTTCTTCTTTTATTTGGATTTGTCAAAATCTTGATTTCATGTCAAAATTTGAAAAATTATTTGCATTACAAAGTTTTTGTAATAAATCTTTTTTATTTGAGATTGGGTACCTTATCCATTTTAAAACTTGATTGAGAGGTTTTTAATTAATTACTAATCTTGAAGTTCCTATTTTGAGTTTTGTATTTTTCATTACATAAAATGTTGAACAACTTCAAGGAGAATTGTTTTTCCTAATTAATTTTTTATTAAGAAAATCTTGTATTTCTTTTTTACAAAATTCTTCCATTTCTTTGTTCATTTGTATTGGTCTTGCTTTTGTTGGTATTTGTCTTTTATCAAAATTATTTTCATATGGCAATCTTACTTAATGTTTTTTCCTATTCCAAAAAACATTTGGAATGTCAGAACAAATTGTTGATTTTATTTCTTCTTTGATGTGATTTATCCTTTTTTGGACTTCTCCTTTTTTTAATTGTTCAGTCAATTTTTTAAAACATATTTTTTGTTTTTGTTTTAAAAAAGAGATTTGTTTTTATTTATAATTAATTAAATTATTTATTTGCACATTATGGATGGATAAAGATTTTAATAAGTTCAGATTTCTTATTTTAAGTTTTTCTACAAAAAGAAATTCTTTCCTGTTGTTTAAAACTTTCGTAGAGATTAAATTATTTGTTACTTTATATGGCTTAAGTATGAATGATGTTTCTAATATGATATCTTGGGTAATATTTTTTATCATTAGAAAACATATTTGATATTTTATACCTTTGTTGCGGATTTTTGCATTGGGGATTTTGTATGTAATTTTGAGGCTTTTACCATTTGCATCTTTGAGAGATTCTGATGTTTTGTCATAATATTTAGTTGGAATTATCTCTTCTTTAATATAGTTTTGATCTGCTTCTATATCAAAAAGAGCAATTGTTTCCAATTGAAATTCATTATTTATGATAATATTTATTTTTATTATGTATCTTTGGATGGATACTTCAGTAAGAACCATTATATATTCTTATGTGTTTTCTTCAGGTTTGGGTTCAGTTTCTGAAGAACTATTTTTTGAGACTTCATGTTTTAAAGTTTGCAATTGTTTTTCATTTCTTGTTGTTCAATTTTAAGTTAAGAAAGTTCTAATTTAATTTGTTTTATTTCCAACTGTATTTCAGAATTTATAATTTGTCTAGGTTTTGTTTTTTTCTTATTTATTAAATATTATATCTTGTATATGGTACATTTGTGATTGACTAGAGATAATTTCTTTTTTTGGTTTATCTTTTATTGAAGTTCTTAATTTTAAAAGATATTCTTTTTAAGTTTTGGATCTTGAATTTTATGAATAACTTCAATCATGAATTTTTGGTCTTTAGTCAACATATTAATTGAAGGTTCATTTTTATCAGAGGATTGAGATGTTGTATGTAACTCGTCTATTTGTAATTCATCTGATTCATTATATGTATCATTTTTAGAGGAAATTGTTTCTAGAAAAACTTTATTAATTTTTTGTTCTATTTTTTTATCTAGATTTAAATTATTAATATTTCTTTTAATCTTGCAATATTTTGAGATGTGTTCTATTTTTCCACATCTGTAGTATCTGTTCATACTTTCTTAACCCTTTGATAATGCACACACACCTTGCACACACAGATGCTCGAACTTGGGTCTCCAAGGATGAACATCATCCTCTTTACCACTGAAGTCACTCGTTGAGTTCAAAAATATTATTAAAAGTTATTTTTGTAATTTTAAATATTGACAAATTTTTAATCCTTCTTTTTGGGTGAAACTAACTAGTTCACCATATGTAAGTTTCACATATGGAATAATCTCTCTGTAATTTTTCCTAATTTGATTTCTAACATTTTATCTCGATAAAATTGGAAGTCCGGCTAGAAACTTTTCTTTCCAAAATGGTTGTTGGTTATCAGATCTTTGCATAACTATAATAATAAAGACATCTTTATACCATTTAAAATCAGTTAACCTTTTGCATTTTAAATTTGATAATAATTCTAAATTTCTATCTTTAAGATGAGAATGATCTCCTATAAAATGTTTAGAGATTGAGAAAATTAAAATTGCTACTACATATTGGATTTCTCTTCCTTGTTCATCTAAAATTATTCTTCTTTGATCATTTTTTTTATTGCTTTCAAGATTTCTTCTTGTTGGGTTTTAGTGAGTGCATGATCTCACAATCCTTTTACTTGACCAGTAAAATCAACAACTAAAAGATTGGTTATAGCATGATCACTAATTAATCCATTTTGGTTTTGAGTTGTATAAACATTTGAAACCATTGTCATTTGTTGTAATAAACTGAGAATATTATATTCAGTTATGCCGTCTATATTCCATTCATAAATTGTATGGGCATTATATTTATTTTGGAAAATGGATTTTTCTTCTATATTAAGATAAGGTGTAGCAATTTTTGGATAATATAATCTTTTTGATTCTTTCCAAGCCATTTTGTTAATTTGTTGTTCATCTGACTGGTTAGAGTCAGATTGGGAAGATTGATGTAATGTATTTACTGAGTGTTAGGCTTGCAATGGGGTGTCCGATGCAATTAATTTAGACTTGCTACTTTCCAGAACATCAAGTCTATTTTGGATTTCTGCCTAGAAATCAATTTGGGATTTTTGGAAAGGTTTTGGAATTTCATAAGGTGTAAATATTGGTTCTTTAGAACTTTTTCCAGTTATTTCTTTTACTCAATCTTTTTTTTATTGGTTGACCTTCTACCAAATTTTCAATATAATCTAATTGTTTTTCTATTGTATGAAGACTGATATTGGTATAGTTATTTATTCTATTATCATTTTAATATCTTTTGATGAGATTTGTTCTCCTGCATCAAGAGCTTTTATTCTTAAAGAGCTTGCTTTTATTCCAATATTTTTGTGAAGATATGGAACCTCCATTAAAGGGGATGTTGAGATTCAACTTCTCCTTTATTGGTTTGCCATCTAGTATTATTTTTTATTGTATTAATAAATTCTAAATAGTATTCTTCAAACCATTCAAAGAATTTTATATGAATTTTATCAGTATTCATGAATTCATAAAATTCTTGAAGAATACTTTCTTTTTTATTATTATAACTTTTAAAATAATCTTCTCTTTTTTGTTTATTTTTGTTGGAATAAAAATGTCTTCTACATCATTCTTTATTGATCTCAAAAATCTTTTCTAGAACAAATATTTTTGAATTTTCTCCTTATCTTGTATTATTAGTCATTGATGAATATGTTGCATGTTGGGTGAATTTTGAGGACTTTCATGATGTCTAGCATAGATAGGTTGAGCTATATTTGAGGAATTATCTATCCCTTGTAAATTGGTCCTAAATGTTGTTAGGATAGAAAAGATAGAGGCTCTAGCTGTCTGTAGCACATTCTAGTTTCCACCTATCAGGAAGGTTGATTTCATGCCATTGTATTGTTCTTGGAATTGTGATATGAGATCTTGAGGTATCTGTTTTTATTAAAAGGGTTTCTCCTTTTAGGCTTTGAAGTAAAGCCTTGGTATTAACTGCAGAATATATTTCAGATCCAAGAAGCATTTTGTAATTATGAGTATGAATTTGAAGGGTCAAAGATTGTAGAATATTTTTATCGGTTAAGGAAATCATAAAATTTGGGTAACAATTAAAATGTATTGGATCAATATATAGGCTTGTTCTATACTTCCAGTGATGAGTCATTAAACATAATCTGTCTTTGGTCTCTTACAATTAAGATATAGGTATTTTTAGTGGCTTCAACACTAAGAGGTTTGACATCAACTTTAACTAATCCAAAATGAACATATTTATATTTTTGTTTTTTGAGTTTAGTAATGACGACTTTATCTAATAATTGGATTGTTTCATATTCTTTTTGAATACATAAATTTCTTTATTTTTATTTTATAACGTAACTACAAAAAACATTTACATTTTCAAAAGTTGTTTTTTTATAAATTTGATTTGTTGGAACTCTCGGGAAAATCCAATTATAAAATGTTTGAGGAATATTTTCATAATGTTCTTATTCATTAATAGTATTATTTGAGGTTTGATCAGACTTTTAGGATTGATTGGAAGCAAAGCTTACAAAAGAATTGGTTCTTCTAAAAAAGGGAAACATTGTAGTTGCCTACAGGATACTTACTAAAAATCGAAATAATGGATTAACGACGATTATTTGCATCAAGATTAAAATCTCAAATTTTGAAAAATATAAAAACTTAAAATGATCCAATTAGATAATATCGACCTAAACTTCAACAATATGTATAATATAAGACTAGTAATTATATTTAACCAAACACATTTAATTGTTACTATTTAGACTAGGTCCAGAAACTACACGAACTTAATTGGTCTACTAAAATTGAGAATTCGAAAAGTATAAAACTAAATTCATAACTTACACAAAGTACAGGGACTAATAGCAAAATTTAACCTAAATGTTATGGTTGGCTGCTAATTCAAACCAGATAATTCCATCCCGTTAAAATAAAAGGGTGAATTGATGCCTCCACCATCGGAGTTATAATACCAACCTCAACCTGCCATAAAGACCTCACCTTCCACTAAAGGTGATCTACAATTTGCTCCTACTCTTTGATATGCTTCCTAATGCCTTGGCCTTCTCTCGTAGAGCATATTTCTGCGTCTTTCCAGTCGAAGTCTTAGGCAAATCCTGGAAAACCACTGTTCGAGGAGCCATGTAGTGGGGCAACTTATCTCGACAATATTTGATAATTTCATCAGCATTGGCTTCGTGACCGTCCTTCAACTTTACAAATGCACAAGGTGTCTCCCCCCAGTGATTATCTGGTCTTGCCACCACAGCTGCCTCTAGCACAGCTGGATGGTGTACAGCACTGATTCCACTTCAATGGAGCTTATATTTTCTCCCCCGGAGACGATTATGTCCTTCGACCGGTCCCTGAGTTCTATGTAACCATCAGGGTGTCTCACTCCCAAGTCCCCACTTCGGAACCATCCACCATTAAAAGCATCCTTCGTTGCTTTTATGTTTTTAAGGTACCCATTCATGACAGTGTTGCCTCTAAACATAACCTCACCTATACTCCTTGCATCAGGTGGCATACTCTTCATAGTTACAGGATCTTTAACATCGATTTCCTCTATACCAAGATGATTCAACCCCTGCCTAGCCTTGATCTTAGCCTGTACGTCTCGAGGCAGAGAATCCCATTCTGGTTTCCAAGTGCATACTGTTCCTGGACCATAGGTTTCAGTCAGGCCATATGAATGAACCACTCTAAATCCCAGTTCTTCCATTTTGAAAAGAACATGAGGTGGTGGTGGTACGGCTCCTGTCATGATCACAACTTTCCCTGGAAGACGTCTTTGGTCGCTAGCTGGTGCATTTATTATCATGTTCAAAACCGTAGGTGCACCACCCATGTGAGTCACCTTGTACTTAGCAATATTAGAAAATATTTCTCCTGCAGAGACATTTCTTAAACATACATTTGTACCACCTTGAGCAGCAATTGCCCATGTAAAACACCACCCATTGCAATGAAACATGGGAACAATCCATAAATATACAGGCATTGAGGCCATCTCATTGAGAAGAATTGCGGCTAGAGAATTGAGATAGGCACCTCGGTGGCTATAAATAACACCTTTTGGGCTTGATGTTGTACCAGAAGTATAATTAAGCGAGATGGGTTCCCACTCATCTTCTGGTCTTCTGATATCAAATTCTAGTTTCCCCATTGCTAATAGACTGTCATAGTCCAAGTTTGCAGATGTGGAGTTGGTGTTGCTCCTGGAAGGAACTTGCCGATCATGATCCGGGATCAAAACTAGTTGAGGCAGCTTAGCACATGTGTTGGATAGTATTTTCAATGCTCCCTCTGCAATATGGAGGAACTGATAATCTACAAAAAGGAATTTTGCTTCTGAATGCTTCAATAACACTGCCACCATTGAGGAATCATGACGTATATTGAGCGTACATAGAACAGCCCCAGCCATCGGAACACCAAAATGAAGTTCATACATCGCTGGAACATTTGGGGCTAATACAGCAACCTGCTCTCAAACAAGCAAAGATCACCTTGGCAAGCAGTAACAGAGGTGAAAAGAAGAAAAAATCGAGAATAGAAGCAACTCCTTTTAATCCAAGCTTAGAAAGGACAATACATAGCATTTTTGAACAAATATCACACATCCAATGCAGAGGAAGAGGTAGAAAAATACCAGTAACACAACCTCCAAACCAACTCAATTGGAATATAATTCAAAACCAGTAACACAAACTGGGAATGCAAGTTTCCCGAATTTGAATCCCAAAAATTAACAGCCAAATAACAAGATTTAAAAATTAAAGTCTTGGGCTTTAACAAAGCTAAAGCTCATAAATGGCAAGAAAAAAAAAACTAGTGGTAGAGTAGAGAAAGGAGGCAAAAGAGAGAATTACCACATGACGGGGGGCAATTCCCAGCTGGGCAAGCGCAGAAGCGAGACGAACGCACCTCTGACGAGTCTGTTTCCAGGTATACTTGACATCACCGTGGACAAGGGAGACGGAGTCTGCGTAGACAATTGCGGCGCGGTCCAAGAAGGTGATCGGAGTCAACGGAACGTAGTTTGCAGAGCACTTGATTGAACCATCCATATCTCCTTCAACGCTTCCGTGGGGTGGGAGATTTAGCAATATAAAAGATGAATTATCGGATTGATCCTGGACTGTGCACTAATAAAACGAGAGAACGAATGAAATGCCAATCTCATTTTTAGTAATTTTGTTTTTTATTTTAATTTATATTTCTGTCACCTTATCACATTTTATTCACTCAGGCTGGCAGGGTCCGGTCCCTAATTTTTTTCATTTTAATTTTTTAAAATTTTAAAAATTTAAATTAATAAAAATAAAATTATATTTTATCTTTCTTATAAATTTTTTTAATTTAATCTTTTAAAATTATAAAATATAAAAAAATTAATTTTCACCCCTGCCAACTTTTACTATCTTCAGCCCTGTGTTCACTATCAATCACATAATAAAGAGCTTCAAACGTCAAGTTTGCTATTGCTTTTTTTTTTTAGTGAAACACCTAAATTCCATTACTCATAAGGTCATACATCGGGTTTCAAAACATTACAGCGGGCAAAGCAATACTACAAGCGCAATAAATGAAACAGGGAAAAATCAAAGTGACGAAGCATAAAACAAAGGTAACATGAGAAAACCCATTGGAGCCAAAAGACACAGAACCAATGAAACATAATCACCTTCAAGGTTGCTGCATGTTGATCAATAATATTGTTTTTTAGTTACTTTATTCTTAAATGATAGAATACAAAATGAATATTTACAAAAAGGTTTAATACCAATAAATATTCATTTCCGAAGTTATTTGTGAAAATAAATTTTTTAAATCATAATAATAGGAATTGATCGATTTTACAAAAATATATTGAGTTGACATTGTTTTCAAGAAAAAAATAAAAGAAATGCATTTACGTCAATTTTTTTTTTTTCAAGTAAAAACGTACTGATGTGAAAGTATTATATTAAAAAGCGCTGACGTAGACACGCTTTTAACCATATTTTTCCCAACAGTCACCTTCTCAACAATCTTTCAAAAATTTGACCGTAGGCCCAATAGATAACAAAAAGAAAAACTATAAAACTCTCAACCCATTTTTCACACAGAAAATTATATATTCTTCTATAATTCTCTATAATTTCTTACTAAATTCTCAAAAAAACTCTCTAAATTTTTTATTTTTTCTGAATTATTATTATTTTATTAGTAATTTTAAGAAATTTGATCGTGTTAGCAATGGTCGAGCATTTAATTCGTCTCGATGATAAACATATCTCTGTTGATCAAATGCAAATGGTAAGAGTTAATTTTATTTTTAATATTTTTTAATATTTTTATTTCATTTTTATAATATAATTAATATTTTTTATAATTTTTATGTGAATAGCTGGTAGATTGAGTTTTACAATACTTTATTCGTAATATACTTGATTGAAAATTACTTAAGGGAAGACGGTTTTCGGCATGTGGTCGCACTACAGCAAAATAGGTTATTAGAGATATTTTTAGTGGCGTTTGGACAGAAAATGCCGCAAAAAGTAAATCAATAGCGGCGTTTTTCCATAAACATCACAAAAGGTAGAGCAATAGCGGTGTTTTTACATAAACGGCGCAACAGATAAAGCAATAGCGGCGTTTGTAGGAAAAAAGTCGCTAATGCTTTGACCTTTAGCGCATTAACGGTGTTTATGAGAAAATACTGCTAAAGGTCAGAGCACTAGCAGCATTTATGAGAAAACGTGGCTAAAGGTTAGAGCATTAGTGGCGTTTATGAGAAAACATCGCTGAAGGTAAGATCATTAGCGACGTTTTATGAGAAAACGCCAGTAAAAGTAAGAGCATTAGCGGCGTTTATAGGAAAATGCCTCTAAAGGTTAAGTAATAGTGGTGTTTATGGGAAATGCCACTAATTTATTTACATTTTATATATATTAAATTAAATTAGGGATAAATATCAAAATTATACATGAACTATGGTTTAATGTGTAAGTATACATAAACTTTGATTTTGTACATTTTTATATATGAAAATTTGATTTGATTTGATTTGTAACACCTCTTAACCATAAATCGTCGCCAGAACAAGGTTACGGGGTATTACCAGACATATCGGACAATTTACAAATAATAAATAAATAGTTAAAGAACATATTATAAAATAATCATAAAGTCCTTTAATTAAACCATCGAGGCTCAAAATACGTATTAGAAGGGGATTGGAACTTTTCCTGATGCTTCGCAGATTTTTCGTAAAATTTTTTTTCGAACACGATATAATCTCTTTTATAAACATCTAACCTTCCCTGCAATTTCAACCTGCAACCAAAACAATTTATACTCAAATTCACCTAAATCATAATCATTTCATTAACATATTAATTCAATAATTAAACATTCTTAATATTATTCAAAATTTACTAATAACTTTATTCATTTTTCATTCAACCATAATGTCAAATTTTATAATATACTCTTTATCATTTTATTAAACTAATATCAAAATATAGTATATATATATTTACAACCAACTTTACAAGCATATACATGTAACCTATACAACACTTAGTACATGTCACTTTTACCAAAAGAGGAGAATTACATCACCGAGTTTATACTGAGGTCGGGATCGATCTGGATGCTGAACCAGGACCTTAATTTCTACTAACCTACGCAAGGAAACAACCGTACGCTGAGTATTTCATACTCAGTGGTATTACTATAATTCAAATTATAAATAACCAAATAAATTTCACATAATCAATAATATAATACATGAACACATATTATCTTAATTGATACACCACTTTCATTCCATATCAATAACAAATCAAATATCATAAATAATTAGGTACTAATAACTTTTCAAACCTTTTATTTATCCATTTTATTCTCATTTCTCAATTTCATTACATCTCACTTTATATGCACCAATTTTTCATTTCTATTCAATTTTTCTTTTTCACATTGTTAACCCCTATTAACAAAACTCAAACCTTCGTGGATACACGAATCCAACCAAACACACCAGAATGGCACTCAGTGCCTCATTGGATAGTTCGAAGCAATAAAGTGACACCCAGTGTCTCATCGGCCTAGCCGAAGTAAAGTGGTACCCAATACCTCATCGAATCTATCCGAAGTAAAATAATGACACCTAGTGTCTCATCGACTCAAGGTCGAAGTATCCCTGAACTCTTCCAATCCTATGGTATGCCAACTATATCCGACTCAGCCCGACTAGTTAATAGGGATTTTCAATTTACAATTCATATCACTTTCAATTCCAATTTCACTTATTAAATATAAATATTGAAAGAAACATTAAAAAAATGAATAATTCAAATTATAGTAATACAAACCCTGATTTCACGATTACTCCTCGATAACTTTCTCCTTTTCTTTTTGTGCCGATGCTTCGAGTTCTTTGCTAGCTACGAAAATAATAATAATATACACTATTAATTACAACACTAATTTATAATAATAATTGAATTTCTATCCAATTTATACCCTAATTCCAATTTAATCCTAATTAACTCATTTATTTTTCTAACTCAATTCATACTTTATTTTTTTTTCAATTTCCTTCCATATTCTACTTAACTATCTAATGTTCATAATAAAACCCTAATTTAAAATTTCTTTCAATTTAATCCCTCTATCACAAAACTTATAGCTTCTTTTACAATCTAATCTCTTTCACAATTCTAACTTAAAATTCATTCAGTTAAATCTCTAATTCACTATTTTGTTCAACATGAACTATGTTCAAAAACCTTAAAACTTTCAAGACCTCAACTTAATTTCATCAAAACTTTGTTCTAAAGCTTCTAAAACATCTAATTCAAGAGAAAAAGGCTTGATTGACTTACCAATTAAAGCTTTAAGCTTCAAAATTCTAGTTTCCCCTTTTTCTTTTTCCTTCCCTTTTCTTCCTTCCCTTTTTCGTTTAAGCCTCTGTTCTATTCCTTCTTTTGTTTCTTTTTTTTCTTTCTTTATTCTTATATATATATTAGTTAATAATAATATTAATAAATTATAAATATCTATTTGCTTAATAATAAGTAAATTAATATTTATTTTACAAATGTACAAATATAATTTTTACACATATATATTTTATTACCATACATTTGACTTTAATTTATATATATATATATATATATATATATATATATATATATATATATTATTATTAATATAATAAGATAATATTAATTAAATAATAATTTATACTATTATATTCTAATATTAATTAATAATAACTTAAATCATGAAAAATTTTTAGATTTTTCTCATTGTTTGCCGCCTCAAATTATGCAATAGGCATAATTGTCATTTTAGTCCCTCTTTCTTTCTTTTAATCTATAATTAGGTTTTCACTTTTTATTCAATTTAGTTCTTTTTATTAATTACTCTAAATTAAACTAAATTCACCTAATCAAAGCCTAATTAAACACACTACTAGACTCATAATTACTCCTAATAATTATTTACGAACTCGGTTTACTAAGACAAAGGCCCTATAACTCACGTTTTTTGTGCCCATGAATTTAGGTCATTACATTTCTCCCCCTTTAATAAATTTCATCCTCGAAATTTACTTGAAAATAAATGGGGGTACTGTGCTTTCATAATTTCTTCCGGTTCCCAAGTCGCTTCTTCTATACTATGACTTCTCCATAAGACTTTTACTAGGGAAACTCATTTATTTCTTAATTCCTTTACCTCTCGTGCTCAAATCTAAACCGGCTCTTTTTTATAGGACAAATCAGGTTGAACTTCAATGTCTTCAGTAGAAATGATAGAAGAAGGATCTAATCTATATTTTCGTAGCATAGAAACATGAAAAACATCGTGAATCTTCTACGATTCCGGAGGTAAAGCTAACCGATAAGCGACTGGCCCGATTCTTTCTACAATTTCATATGGCCCAATATAACGAGGACTTAACTTTCCTTTTCGGCGAAATCTCAACACTTTCTTCCAAGGAGAGACTTTGAGAAATACTTTGTCCTCGATTGAATACTCAATGTCCCGACACTTCAAATCGGCATAAGATTTCTATCTATCAAAGGCTGCTTTTAATCTATCTTTAATCTTCTTAACCGTTTCTTCTGTCTCTTGAATTAATTTTGGTCCAATCACCTTTTTTTCTTTCAATTTTGTCCAACACACTGGTGATCTACATCTTTGACCATATAGTGCTTCATATGGGGCCATTTGTATACTAGATTGAAAACTATTATTGTAGACAAAGTCAGCTAATGGCAAATAACGTTCCCAACCTGATTCAAAGTCGATGATACAAGCCCAAAGCATATCTTCTAGTATCTGAATTTCCCATTTGGACTGTCCATCTGTTTGCGGATGAAAAGCCGTACTAAAGTTAAGTTTAGTACCCAAAGAATCATGCAATTGCTTCTAAAATCTTGATGTAAATCGAGGATCCCGATCGAAAATTATTGATACCAGAATACCATGTAATCTTACAATTTCTTGGATATAAACCTCAGCAAGCTTCTGCAATGATCAGTCAGTTCTGACTGCTATGAAATGCGCTGACTTGATAAGTCTATCAACTATCACCCAAATGACATTCTTTTTTTCTTGC
Organism: Kokia cookei; assembly: GCA_039519145.1. Taxonomy (NCBI): domain Eukaryota; kingdom Viridiplantae; phylum Streptophyta; class Magnoliopsida; order Malvales; family Malvaceae; genus Kokia; species Kokia cookei. Next base: position 11,597,033 of record CM076901.1, read on the forward strand.
TGACAACAGTAATCCTGTAACAAAATCCATCGTGATGCGATCCCATTTCCACTTAGGAATATTAAAATAGGCTGAAGTAGTCCAATAGGAACTTGATGTTCTGCTTTTACCCGTTGACAAGTTAAACATTTACTCACAAATTCAACTATGTCTCTTTTCATTCCTGACCACCAATATAGTTCTCGTAAATTCCGGTACATCTTTGTACCTCCGGGGTGCAAAGCGAATAGACTGTCGTGAGCTTCTCGAAGAATCAATTTCTTCAACTCAGAATTAGTTGGAATACAAATCTGATTTTGATATCTCAAACATCCATAATCATCAATACTAAAACTCTCTGCTGTACTATCTTGTACCATCTTTCTTTTCTTCAACAATTTATCGTCTTTCAATTGTGCTGATATGATCTGATCAAACATTATCGGCTTTACTCTTAAATCGGCCAAAAGACTCCCATCATCACTGATATTGAGCCGTGCAAACATTGCTCTCAATTTAATTGCAACTTTTCTACTTAGTGCATCAGCTACAACATTAGCTTTTCCCGGATGGTAGTCTATAACACAGTCATAATCTTTTAGGAGCTCTATCCACCGTCTTTGTCTCAAGTTCAATTATTTTTTAGAAAGAAGATATTTCAAACTTTTATGATCAGTATAGATGTAGCATTTCTCATCATACAAATAATGTCTCCAAATCTTCAGAGCAAAAATCACAACTGCTAATTCCAAGTCATGAGTCGGATAGTTACGTTCGTGTGGCTTCAATTGACGAGATGTATAGGCTATTACTTTTCGGTCCTGCATTAATACACAACCCAGACCACTCAAAGAAGCATCACTGTACACTACAAAATCTTTCCCCAACTCTGGTAATGTCAGAACTGGTGCCTCTATTAACATTTGCTTCAACGCTTTAAAACTTCTTTGGCACTGATCATCCCATATAAAAGGAACATTCTTATGTAGTAATTTAGTCATCGGCAAAGTTATCTTCGAAAATCCATTTACAAATCTTCTATAATACCCAGCTAAACCAAGAAAACTTTGTACCTCAGATATATTCTTCGGTATTTTCCACTGAACAATTGCTTCAATCTTTTCCAGATTAACTCTGATTTCATCTGCCGATACCAGATGTCCCAAAAATATAACTTCTGATAGCCAGAACTCACATTTTCTAAGCTTTCCATACAACTGCTTCTCCCGTAATATCTGTAATAAAATTTTGAGATGCTGATCATGTTCTGACTCTGAATTTGAATAAACCAGTATATCATTGATAAAAACCACTACAAACTGGTCTAAATACGGCTGAAAGATACGATTCATGAGATCCATAAAAGTAGCTGGGGCATTAGTCAATCCGAATGGCATTACCAAGAACTCATAGTGTCCATACCGCCTATGGAAAGCTGTCTTCAGAACGTCACTTTCTTTTACTTTCAACTGGTAGTAGCCTGACCTTAAGTCAATCTTCGAAAATACAAAAGCTCATCTCAACTGATCAAACAAATCATCAATGCGAGCAGTAGATACTTATTCTTGGTTGTTACCTTATTCAACTGTCGGTAGTCAATACAAAGTCGCATCGAGCCATCTTTCTTCTTAACAAATAACACTGGAGCTTCCCACAACGATATGCTCGGTTGAATAAAACCATGATTTAATAAGTCTTGCAACTGTATCTTCAGCTCCTTTAACTCTGTAGGTGACATTCGGTACGGGGGTATGGATATTGAAGCTGTACCTGGATAAACCTCTATAGCAAACTCAACCTCTCTATCTGGTTGCAAACCCAGTAGTTCTTCGGGAAATACATCAGGAAACTCACAAACTGTCCGGATTTTACTGCATTGTTTTCCAACTGAATCTGAATTAATGACATAGGCCAAATATGCTGAACAGCCCTGCTGAAATAACTTATTAACCTTTATTGTTAAAATAAGACGTGTTGACCCATTAGTACAGATACCATTTACCTTAATCCGACCTCCATCTTCTATTTGAATATTGAATTTCTTTTTATAGTAATCCAAAATCACTCCATATTTAGATAACCAATTCATTCATAGTATTATATCAAAGTCCCCAAATGGCATGATCAACAAGTCGACAGGAAAAGTTTTATTCTGTATAATCAATAGGCATCTCGAACACACTTGATTTACTAACATTGTTTGCCCTAATAGACTCGACACATCTATTGACACTCTAGACACCACGGACTTTAATTTCCACAACTCAGCTAGTTTTAAATTTATATAGGAATGTGAAGATCCGGGATCAATCAAAGCATAAACAGACTCAGAATACACTAAAAATATACCTGTTACTACATCGTGGTTATCACCTTTTTCCCTTGTTCTGACCACATAGGCTTTGGTCGGTACTTTAACTTCAAACTGTTGGGTAACAATATCATTGCTTCTTCTAACACCTTCTCCTCTAAAAATCGAACCACTTCTACCAGATCTTTTGCCTCTAACTGTAGATACTGATCTCTGTGATGTTACCGGTGCAGCACTATCAGTTTTTGGGCAATCTCTAATGAAATGATCTGTAGAACCACATCGAAAGCAGCCCCTAGTTAATTTTTAGCATTCTCCTCTATGTTTCTTCCCACAGTGTTGACAGTCTAGAATTTCGATTTCTCGAGATGAACCTCTCACACTGCCAGTGGATACCGTCATCGGTTTACCCTTGCTTCTTCCACTTCTATCCGATCCAAAATTGGATCTCCATCCACTTTGAGATTCCTTTGATCTTTTTAGCTGAGGATTCAAACTGGTAATTCCCATACGCTTCCCCTTGTAGCAACGATACAGTACAAATCAAGCATTCCCTGGGGGTACATTCCAATTATTGTAAAATTCTTTTAGTCGACTCCATCCAATTTTCAACTGTTGATGGATCAACTCCTTTCAGACCCATAAATTCAGTGGCACCATATTTTCTCAATTCTTTTATCAGTGTCCGTCTCTGAGTTGGTATTGAAGTCATAGCAAGAGCAGTCCCTGCTACTCTTTATAATGCATCAACAATTACTCGTAATATATCAGAATCATCTCTTTCATTTCTTCTATCAACTCTAGGAGGTAGATTTCTTACTGGGTTTACGCTAGGTGTTACTGACTCCGTTTCATCTAACCCATACGACTCTTCGTCTCTAGTGTATATTTCTTGGTCAGTATCATCTATTTTTTCATCTGACATCTTTAATCTATAAAACAAAAACAAACAAATAGGTCAGCATCCAAAGATCCCGACTTAGTTTCGACCCAACAGTGGCATGTACTTCTAGACTCAATTTTCGAGCTCGATTTAGTTCGAGAATCTACTAAACCTGATAGCTCTGATACCAATAATTATAACACCTCCTAACCTTAAATCGTCATCGAATCAGGGTTACAGGGTATTACCAAACATATTAGACAGTTTACAAATAATAAATAAATAATTAATGAACATATTATAAAATAATCATAAAGTCCCTTAATTAAAGCATCGAGGCTCAAAATACGTCTTAGAAAGGAATTGGAACTTGTTTTGATGCTCCGCAGATTTTTCATAAATTTTTTTTGAACGCGACATAACCCCCTTTATAAACATCTAACATTCCCTACAATTTTAACCCGCAACCAAAACAATTTATATTCAAATTCACCTAAATCATAATCATTTCATTAACATATTAATTCAATAATTAAACATTCTTAATATTATTCAAAATTTACTAATAACTTTATTCATTTTTCATTCAAACATAATGCCAAATTTTATAATATACTCTTTACCATTTTATTAAAACAATATCAAAATATAGTGTATATATATATATATATATATTTACAACCAACATTACAAACATATACATGTAGCCTATACAACACTTAGTACATGCCTCTTTTATCCAAAGAGGAGAATTACATCACCGAGTTTATATTGAGGTCGAGATCGATCTGGTTGCTAAACCAGGACCTTAATTTCTACTAACCTGCACACGGAAACAACCGTACGCTGAGTATTTCATACTCAGTGGTATTACTATAATTCAAATTATAAATAACCTAATAAATTTGACATAATCAATAATATAATACATGAACACATATTATCTTAATTTATACACCACTTTCATTCCATGTCAATAACAAATCAAATATCATAAATAATTAGGTACTAATAACTTTTGAAACCTTTTATTTATCCATTTCATTCTCATTTCTCAATTTCATTACATCTCACTTTATATGCACCAAATTTTCATTTCTATTCAATTTTTCTTTTCACATTGTTAACCTCTATTAACAAGACTCGGACCTTGGCGGATACACAGATCCAACCAAACACACCAGAATGGCACTCAGAGCCTCATCAGATAGTTCAAAGCAATAAAATGACACCAGTGTCTCATCGGCCTAGGTACCTTATCAAATCTATCCGAAGTAAAATAATGACACCCAGTGTCTCATCGACTCAATGTCGAAGTATCCCTGAACTCTTCCAATCCTATGGCATGCCAACTATATCCGACTCAGCCCGACTAGTTAATAGAGATTTTCAATTTACAATTCATATCACTTTCAATTCCAATTTCACTTATTAAATATAAATATCAAAATAAACATTAAATAATGAATAATTAAAATTATAGTAATACAAACCCGGATTTCGCGATTACTCCTCGATAACTTTCTTCTTTCCTTTTTGTGCCGATGCTTCGAGTTCTTTGCTAGCTACGAAATAATAATAATTTACACTATTAATTACAGCACTAATTTATAATAAAAATTGAATTTCTATCCAATTTATACCTTAATTCCAATTTAATCCTAATTAACTCATTTATTTTTCTAACTCAATTCATACTTTATTTTTATTCAATTTCCTTCCATATTCTACTTAACTATCTAATGTTCATAATAAAACCCTAATTTAAAATTTCTTTCAATTTAATCCCTCTATCACAAAACTTATAGCTTCTTTTACAATCTAATCTCTTTATCAATTCTAACTTGAAATTCATTCAATTAAATCCCTTATTCACTATTTTGTTAAACATGAACTATGTTCAAAAACCTTAAAACTTTCAAGACCTCAACTTAATTTCATAAAAACTTTGTTCTAAAGCTTCTAAAACATCTAATTTAGGAGAAAAATGCTTGATTGACTTACCAATTAAAACTTTAAGCTTCAAAATTCTAGTTTCCCCTTTTTCTTTTTCCTTCCCTTTTTCGTTTAAGCCTCTGTTCTATTCCTTTTTTTGTTTTTGTTTTTTATTCTTTTATATCTTTTATATATATATATAGTTAATAATAATAATAAAAAATTATAAATATCTATTTGCTTAATAATAAGTAAACTAATATTTATTTTACAAATGCACAAATATAATTTTTACACATGTATATTTTATTACCATACATTTGACTTTAATTTATATATATATATATATATATATATATTTCATTAATATAATAAGATAATATTAATTAAATAATAATTTATACTATTATATTCTAATATTAATTAATAATAACTTAAATCATGAAAAATCTTTAGATTTTTCTCATTGTTTGTCGCCTGAAATTATACAATAGGCATAATTTCCATTTTAATCCCTCTTTCTTTCTTTTAATCTATAATTAGGCTTTCACCCCTTACTCAATTTAGTCCTTTTTACTAATTACTCTAAATTCAACTAAATTCACCTAATCAAAGCCTAATTAAACACACTACTAGACTCATAATTACTCTATTTACGAACTTGGTTTACTAAGACAGAGACCCTATAACTCACTTTTTTGGTGCCCGTGAATTTAGGTCATTACATGATTCTTGTAAATTATTAATACAATTATTGTTATAACATTTTTTTATGTTTATATATTGCATACATAAATAATTATATTTATCCAAGATAAAAATAAATTGATGTATTTATTTCTTTAAATGTGTATGATTACATCAAAATTAAAGTTTCATGTATACATGTGAACCACAATTCGAAATTCACGTGCATAATTGCACCAAATTAAAGTTCATGTATATAATTGCACATTAAATCAATATTGTAATATAATTTTGCTATATATTACTAGTTAGTAAAATATTTTTGGCTTAAAATTATATCTATTTATATTTTTCATTTTAAATTTATTTTTTCAGTTAAGAATTTCATAACACTGTAAAAACGAATTAGAGTCATTCTTATACATTTAAAAAGTGTTAGATGTTTTGAAATAAATAAATCATTCATTTTATACACTTCTTTCGCAAATATTATTTATTTACATTTTTTTATTCCAAATAAAGTTGAAGTCATGAAAATAAGACTTAACTCGTAAATTAATACTTAAATTATGTCATTTTTCTCTCGTTGATACTTAAATTTCTGTTTTTGTTAATAATGATACTTAAATTATACTCTATTATTCAAAAACCTCAAAATATTAGATCCGTTAAAAAATTTTTAGTCAATTACAACATCCACGTCATATAAACTTAAAATTATATTTTATATTTTTTCATTTTCATTTTTTTATGCCATTTTTTATACTTCTTTTTCATTAGTTACATATAGATATTTTAACTGTTAAGATTTGATTTTTTTCACCTTAGATTTATAAATTGAACAAATTATTATTCTCAACTTTTCAGCATTTCTAATCCAACCAAATTATTATTTTCTACAATTTATAGTCTACATCTATAACTTATAATTTATAATATATATACAAAAAGAATAAACACGCAAAATCTCTTGAATTGATGAAAATGATTACGAGTATTGACTATTTTTCTATTTTCTCATCAAAATTTTGTATTATTAATTGTCATTTATAATTAAGATTTCTAGTTTCACTAAAAATATTTTATTAAGAGAATTTATTTGATAATAATAAAAAAAGTTAATTTTTATTTAAATTTTACATTAAATTAATTTATATTTTGAATTATAATTTAAACGTATGTCTTCTCTTTTGATTTGCCTTATTATTTATTTGTTTAATTAATTTTTGTTCAGGTCATAGTTTATATTATGAGAGAAACAAAGTATATTAATTATCCAAACATAAATAATAAGACGATTATTATTTGATTAGTGGGCATCCTGCTGCAATCTTATGAGAGAAATAGAAAAGTATTCTCATAAAGAATGACTTTCATAGATTATAGCTTAAAAGTTGTTGTCATGCATCTAAAAATGGTTAGAAGTGTAGTAAATTAATCAATTACTTTTATTGGTTATATACATTATACATGTATTACATAAAAAAATATACTTCTCCAAAAAATCTTCAAACCCCTAATTCTAACTCTATTCCAATTTTATCTTCAAGGGCGAATTCCAACACCACCACATTCGTTGCGATGGTTTGACATTTCAAACAATAACTTAATTGGAAAAATCTCTTCCTCAATATGCAATTTGACTTCTCTCATAAGTCTCATTCTTTTTATGGATAATTTGGATGGAACAATTCTAGAGTGCATTGAAAACTTGAGTTCTTCTCTCTCAATAGTTAATCTAGGGAATAATAATTTCATGGTCAAATATCAAAATATTTTGCTAAAGGTTGCATGTTGAAAAGTTTTCGCATAAACAACAATGAATTAGAAGGACCACTACCATGATCTTTGGGTAACTGCAAAAATTTGTGAAGTTTTTAAATTAATTAAATTTTACTAGTGATTACCTAATCATCATTAAATTTAAAAATAAAAAATAAAATTACTAGTTGTAGATAATTTTATATATATTATAATTAAATTTAAATAAATTTAATTTTTTATGAAATATGATTTAGATTAACTCGATTTTATGAAGTTTTTATTCAAAGCATAATAATTTGATTTAGAACAATGATTAATTTAATTCTTAAATAGATCTATTTTTATAATTAATATTACATTACAACTTAAAATATATTTTAATTTTTAAAATTTATTAAAAAATTTGATATAAAAATAACATTAACAGCGTTTATGAGAAAAACGTCACTAAAAATTAAGCAATAGCAACACCACAACAGATCTAAAGCATTGACGATATTTATGAGAAAACGCCGCTAAAGATTAAACAATAACATCGTTTGTGAAAAAAAGTCGCAATAGATAAAAAATATTAGCGACGTTTATAAGAAAAATGCCGCTAAAGAATAGCGACTTTTTCTCAAACTACGCTGCGAAATTATTTAGTTTTTATTGAAACGGGGCCTTACGATGTCTGTTCCTTTTTCAAAACCAAAAACCAATTTCTAATTAAATTCCTAATTTCATTTTAGCCCTCTCCTCTCCACTCCGTCCGTCCCTTCTCCACCAACTGTTGCTTCCTCCATCGCCGGCGTTCTTTCACCACACACACCGAGCAGAACTCAAGTCAGGATTCTCTCTTTCCCTCTCGTTTTTCCACTGGTTTGGGTGTCTAAATAACACAATGACATCCAAGAGCAGCTTTTTGTTTAAGCTTGGGAAGATAGATAGCACGATTTTGAATTAAAACAGAATTACTTTTTCAATAAAAACAACAAACTTTCTCTCTTGCTAAAGCATGGGGCTTTCGGTTTCCATAAAAGTCTACTGAGATTCCAACAGATTTGCTGAAGAGTTATCGTTTCAAACTTCCAAGGTTTGGGTCTCTTTTGGTTATTGTTTTTGGCTGTTCGGTGTTGCTGGCCATTTTACACATAATCTGTTTCTCTAAACTGTTTCTGAGTTAAATGTTGTTGGTTAATTTTCGTTTCAAATTGGAATTGGTTATTCTTTGTGAATTGGGATTTTCTTTTTATCATTTCTATAAACTGTTTCTTTTTATCATTTCTATAAACTGTTTCAAACAAGAAGATAATGAGATTTTATTCCCGGACTCATTTGGTTTTGCAGTTCTTGTTTTTCTTCAGTGGGAAAGAGCATTCCAAGCTTGTTTGATATCGTCCTTTTGTCTGCGAGGTGAGCTTTTTAGAACATTTGTTATTTCTCATCATAAAGAAAAAATGGCTGATGATGAGTCAAACAATTGGTTTGGTTGAATGAATTCGTGTATAGTTTAGTCTGCTTTGGAAAGTGGGTACCCTTCAAATTGGTCTTTAGGGGACAGTTTGTAATAGTAATGACATGATGATCAGTTACTAGGAAGCAGAGGTAACTGGGAATGAATAGTACCAAAAAGAAAATGATGGCAACAAATAGTAGAAAAATAATAAATAAATTCAAATTTAATCTAATTAGTTCATGCAGTTTCATAAATTTAGGTCTAAATTTTGTTTCTACAAAAGGTATATACTCAAACCGGTCATCTGTACTTTGGATTATCTTTCTAGCTAGCTGCTGCTTGCTTTTCTTGGGACTTTTTTAATCTCAATTTTCTATTTTTGGCCAGATGCTAAAGGAGACATTTCCTATTCTTTTCTTTTTCTTTTTCTTTTTTTGCAGCAAATACTATATAATTGGAACAAGGATAAGGGTCATTTTGCAATTTTCAGCTATCTGGTTTTTGTTTTTCCTTTTAAGGTATTTTCTCTTTTTCTAGTTCATCTTATTCCAATGGCTTATATAGTTGATCAAAATGTTATATATATATAATTTGATGGTATAAGCAAATGCCACTGCTACTCCGTACATATTTTGTAATTTTCTATGGTTTTTTTTTCCAAATATTAATATGAAACCTGTTCCTATATATCCAAGTCTCTTCCCTATGCTTCACATAATGTCTAGAGAATTTAGCCAAGTTATTCATAATTTTATATTTATAAGTGAATTATGATGCTATATCATTCATATATAAAATATTTGTAATGGCAGACAAAGCATAATGGGATGTGGAAACTCACGAGCTTGTCCATAGTGTAGGTTAAGTATATTAACGAGTATTTATAGATATTAATTGTCATTTGAAAAATATGTTATTATTCACCAATTAACAATTTTTTTTCGTAATTAAAATATAATAACAATCAGATCTACATTGTAAGGCAAAAAGACAAAACCTAGATTCATCTTTTGCTAAATTTGGTGACAGCTAAAACAAAACACAAAACACACACGTCATAAAGTGTTAGGTTTATACAAAATTTTGAGCCAATACAGCAGATGGAATATTTGAAGGTTTGAGGCCTAATCAAAGGGCTATGTGTTAATCCACTTGGGCAGACAAACTTTTGAACATGATTAAGGATAATACTTGTTTAATACTAGGCTGATGTTCGATAGTCTCTTTTCAAAGATTATATTAAATTACTATTCTCAAAGCTTAAATTAATTCATTAAATAAATCATAATTTAATTATTCTTTTAGTGTGTGTGTTTCTGAAACTACTGACACAAGCTAGTTTAGACCGACTCTTGTGGACTATATGAAAATAATAACAAATGCTGAATCATGGCATGCTATATGGAATGTGTGTGCCTGTATATATATATATGAGTTGCAATGAAGCAGTTCGTGTTGTTATTGGAAATAAATCAACATAGAAACCTTGGTGTATCTGCCAAAGAAAACTCATGCATTGGCAGTGAAGAAATGGTGGACCATATCACAGAACATAAAAACTGCATGCATGCACCAACTTGAGTAGTCATATTGTTGTGCTAGTAACAGTCCAGTCTAAGCACATAACTCAAGAAAGCCTTTACAATTTTGTCTTGGGGTGAACAAATGAGTGGTGCTTCAAGTTATATTCTACTGATTTTTAACTGCGCAAAATAGTAACATACATGATATATATATACACCAACGCGCATAATTGTTTCTGCATAGAATCATATCCATATGAATGAAAGGGTGGAGAAGCATGAATAAGACGCTCTTGAGCTATAAAATCATATATGTTTGATGCTTAGGTGATCAATGTATACGAATGAAATTGAATAATGGGTGTGTTTGAATGTACTCTAAACACAACTATATATGGTGTAAGATGTTAAAAATGACCCAATATTCAACCATTACAGCTTTATAGATAGAGTTATGAAGAGGCTATTTTGCAAGTTTAGTGATTAGAGAATATTAAGCTCAAAATTGGATTTAATAATGTGCCCTACATATGGAACCATATGTGTCTATCGTGCTTTTTTTGTTCAACAAATGTGTATCATATATTTATAAACCCAAGTAAAATTTCCAAGTCTTTAGCTTCAAGGGTTGGAAAGCTTTTGAATAATATAAAATTCACAAGATTTATGCTTTAGTCTTGTCCAAGTCAAAATTTGTTCAGAAGCTTTAGGTTGCATTTTTCTGTTTACTGAAACTTTTGCAGTTACTATTGTTTACTGAAATATTTGTTTTGACTTTTTCTATGCTTCATATCCCAGTTGGATGTCCAATATCTTCATCCTCATGCTGCCATTGAGTCTAGCGGCCTGAATCCAACTCCCTTATTAGAGCTTTCAGCAACAATTGGCAGCAAGGACACTGCCATCTGCTTCTGCTTCTGCTTCTTTTACCAAGTACACTGTTGGGATCATCTTGAACAAGCCAGATTTCTCTGATGCTCTTTTACTGTAAGTACTTGTGTGCTTGATCACCTTAAAAGTGGTGATCACCTTAAATAAGTAAAGTGAATAAATAAATAAATGAACCATACTTATGTGCTTCAGTCTTAATGAAGAATTGACAAGTAAGAGGAATTAAATCCCCTTTAGTAAGTGACAAAATTGAATATAAGCTCTACATCTTTAAAAGATTCAACAGTAATATGAGATAAAGTAAGGTAGGAAATTACGGTGTACTTTCAAGTTTAATGGGTTAGTTGTTTAAAACGCGTAAGTAATAAAACTTTACAAAAAACTTAAAATCATTTATTGATAGGATCATATCGCTGTATGAAATTTGAAGATCAGAGGTTAAGAGAGCAAGTGGCTATAACAGTTGAGCAAATTGCTCAACTTAAAGCGGAGGCAGTAGCGAGATAAACACAGGCTTAAAGAAAATATGATAAACATCAGTTACAACTTGTCACCAAGGAAGCAGAGTCTCAAAGAAAGTATAACGAACTGTAGCTACAGCTTCAAAATATGATGAAAATGTTTCAGCAGAATCAACCCCAAAACAAGTAATCTTAGACTTTTATTTTTTCTTATTGTGAGAATAATATACACAATACCATTTTTGTATAATATTTTTCATTTATTTATTAATTTAAATCATTTATATATTTCTTTGGTGATGGTATCATTTACATTTAGATTTGAAGGTATTAGTTGGATTTGAATTAATTAGATTTGAATTTACAAGAAAAAATGTTGAAAATTTCGAGTTCTATGTGAATTAAAATGAATTGTTAAAATTTGTTAATTTTAGCGGCGTTTATGGGAAAAATGTCGTTAAAGAATATTATCTATAATGATGTTCGTAGGAAAAACGCCATTAAAGATTATACTCTTTAGCAGTGTTTGTGAGAAAAACGACATTTGTGGGAAAAGTCTCACTAAAGATTATGTTTTTTAGCGACGTTTGTTGAAAAAGCGTCGTTAAAAACCATGTTCTTAGGGGCGTTTATGGTAGAAACACCATTAAAGATCATGTTCTTTAGTGACGTTTGTGATAAAATTGTCGATAAAGACCATGTTTTTTAACGGTGTTTGTGAGAAAAGCGTAGCTAAAAACCATGTTCTTTAGCGGTGTTTGTGGAAAAAGCGCCATTAAAGATCATGTTTTTAGCGGCGTTTATACAAAAAGCGTCGTTAAATACCACATTTTTTAGTTGCGTTTTTGGGAAAGCGCCGTTAAGGACTACGTTTTTTAGCGGCGTTATTGGGAAGCGCCGCTAAAGACCATGTTTTATAGCGGCATTTTTTTTCTCATAAACGTTGCTATTTTTAGCAGTGTTATCTTTAGCGGCGTTTTTTGCGGTGCTTGTGAAAGCGCCATTAAATGTTTTAGCGGTGCTTTCCAAAAAACCCCGCTAAAAACTTGTTTTCCTGTAGTGCCGTTATAGGTCGAGGTTGCAAATTGGACTCGAAACTCATCAATGCGTTTGTGAAGAGGTGGAGACTCGATATGCACACATTCCATTTTTCATGCGGGGAGTGTACCATCACTCTAGAGAAAGTGCAGTTACAGTTGGGGTTATCGATGGATGGGCCCGTACTCATTGGGTTCGCTCAATCTGCTAATCAGGGACCCATATGTGACAGTCTTTTAGGTGCAATTTCGGATAATATTTACTGAAGTCGGATCAAAATGGCTTGGTTACAAGAGAGATTCTCGGAGCTGCCGGATGATTCGACCATAGTACAAAGAGAACGATATACTCGAGCATACATTTTTCAAATCATCGGAGGTTATCTAATGCCGGACAAGTCACGAAACCTCGTACATCTGAGGTGGCTGTTGAAACTCATTGATTTTAGAGTAGCTGGCGAACTTAGTTGGGGGTCTACCATGTTAGTGACATTGTATCGGGAGATGTGTCGGGTGGCGAAACCAAATAAAATCAAAATCAGATGTTGCCTCTCACTGCTACAATCATGGGCTCAGTTTTGCTTTTCATTCTTACGTCCTCGAGTGAACCAGCCGTATATATTCTCACTCATAACAAGGTAAATTTTATATTAGATTTTACCATTATTAAATATATTTAAAATAAAATATGATGCTAAAATTTTATTAAATAGGTGGAATTCATTCGTCGAGTTACGAGAGAATACCTACAGCTCTTGAAGATATATGTCTTCTACTAAACTAACGATCTGAAGCGCATGTAAGTATTTATTTAATTTTGAACTATATATACATAACATAGTCGATTTCATATTTAGTATTTAGTATTATGTATATAACTAATATTTTTATCACGTTCATAAAGTTTCAATGGACACTATACAAGGAACCAAAAATTCGGGCAGTAATTTCGGAGGAATTCCTACAAAATCTGAACCTTTAGCACATCAAGGTCCCATTGGTTAGCTACGCTATCGTCGAGATGCACCAAGCGAATAGAGTGTTGTGGTAATTCAGATTACGACAATCGATTCTCGTGACACTTGAGGTGCTTGATGATTAGCACAAAATTGACTTATAGCGATCGAATACGAATTGGTTGGCATTCCACTCGGAATATATCGAAATGTGGGAAAATCGGTACGATTATCTACCTACTCACGAACCAATTATCGTTTCGGAGTTAGCGTGCGATCCGGATTACATGCCATGGTTTAGGATCCAAGGAAAGCCATATTTACTCGATGAAGAGGCGAGGTGTCGACAAATCTGTGTCGAAAGGGAATGACAAGGTCCTTTAAATTCAAGCACAAGTGGTGGCGAGGCGGCCCTATCAACAACGCCCACGTAATCATCGACCCCAACAGAGCAAGCGTGATGTCCACACTAGAACCCCTTCAGATTATATCGGGTGTCTATCCTAACCCTTATATGTTTCATAATCCATTTGTTGCACCACATTTTCTTGTTTCCACTCCTATGCCAATTCGGACGATATGGCTCGGGGCATTTCATTTCCCGATGACTCAGACTCAACTAATGATATATAGGCCATCGTCGTAGGAGGGACCGCACGAGGCACCGATAGGGAGCTCAACTCATTTCCAAACCCCAACACAATTCCCATCACCTTATGGGATTCTCGTCGCTGAGCAGTAGACTTATGTTGCCCGTAGTAGTCGGATGCAATGTGCCTTAGACAATACCGATTGTGTGTGCGATCCTAGAGGTTTGCATCTTGTTCAATTGCGACTAGTATTCGAGGGCCTTGATCCTAGATGACGCAGATATCAGGTTAGGGGCAAACATGCCTCCTCAACCTAGAAAGAAAGAATTCCCATTCGTCACCTGACTCCCCTGGTGTTATTGCAAATGAAATTGGAAGGATCCTCCCATCACCATTTTGTGCCACAACCAACAATATTCGATAGGTATTAATCTGTCGTAATTCGACCTAGCAGATTAAACTAATTTTCTCACTTTAGGAGCTTGAAATTAAGTATTTTCATTAAGTTTATTTAGGATTTATTTAAGTTTTCGTATGTTGGAAAAAATGTGTAAAAGTGTAAAAAAAGGGGTCTTTCATTGACTTTAGGGTCGAGTGAGGCCTAAAGGTTGGCTAATGGACCTTGTGAGTGTGTAGGAGACCATTAGAAGATAAACAAAAATGAAGCTAATCACTATGTCACGACATGGAACAATCTATGTCGTAACACAAGGACCAAAACTGCAGAATCCTGAAGCTGTCTTCTATGTCGTGACACGGGTATAGTGTGTCGCGACAATGCTTGGAGTACACATCAAGGAGTAAACTACCTTCTATGTCGTGACCTCGACTCCTGAACGCAGAAATCTCAAAGAGTGAAGGGTGTTTTAGTCTTCACAACACAACTCAAACACGAAGAACAACAACTAACCTAGGGTTAAGGAAAACGACCGTCCAAAACGCTATAAATAGGCCCTCTAACACTTGGGTTTACATTTTTCCTTAGTTTAATTTCTCTTTGTAATTTAGGCTTTTAGTTGTTTTTCATTTTCTTTGTTATTTTCATTTCTGTTTTGAGTGGAAATGAGATTTGTAATTTTCACATAAACGATTGTGGATTCATCCCAACAAATTGCTATACAAATTTTTAGTTTTTTTTTCAATCGTATTTCAATTGCAATTTAATGTTTACCTCTATTGTTGAATTTATGATGTTCAATGAAACCATGAGGAATTAATCTTTTTTTGAGGGATTAGGGAGTGAAAGTATGATTTTTTTATTATTATTGTTTAAGGATTTTCAACAAATCAATTGTTTGGAAAAGGAAGAACGTGAAACAAATCCTAGGTTTGACAACCCAAGGAAGTCATTTAGGTGGGAATTAACCCAAAATTGGTATTGCCCATTTGTGAACACCTTTATCCCAAACCAATTTAGATTGTGAGGTCGGAAGAAAAGTAGCTTTTGTTTGCTCGTTATGTTAGTGGAAGATCGAAAGATCTTGCTAGGGTAGTGACTAGTTGATTGGCGAAAACTCCCAAAGCGACGATTGAAGAAATCATATGGAAGTGAGCTAATCCACCATAAAAATCTATTTATTGAATTTCTCATCTCTATTCCCTTGCTTTATTTTTAATTTCATTTTATGTTCTTTATTATAAAACCCAAATCCTTTAAATTTTTTCTTTCGTACTATAAACCCTAAAGATATTACTAATTAATTCTTTTCTTTGCAAGGATTAAAATTATTTTCGCTTCGCCTCCTTTTGGTATGATCTTCAGAGTACTCGTCACTTTGTTATAACTATATTACAACTCGACCCCGTATACTTGTAACACTTAAAACCTGACACTGTTGCCGGTTAAGGTTCCATGGTTTTTCAGATCATTTACCATTACCTAAATCCTCATATTTTAACAATACAGTATCACAAAAATACACGTCATTAAACTTGTGCTTTAAAAATACATCACATCAATGAGGGTTAAAAAAGTCATTTTATAAAATATGAGGGACTTTTATCGGTACTTGTTGGATAAGTATCGGTAGAAGTCAAGTTAGTAAGTTTTAGAAAATAACTGTAGTTTCCTATCGGTAGAAGTGAGTGTTCTACTGATACCAATATGAGTACTACTAATACAACCCACACTTCTATTGATACAACGAGTTCCAGAGAGCTAAGAAGGTTTACCCTACAACTTCTTCCATTACAAGTGTTCAGACTACCGATATTACTATGAACAGAACTACCAATACTTCAAAGACTTATACCGATACAATGCAGTCAGTAACCAAAGTTCAAATACTCTGTACTTCTACTGATACATACAAAAGTTCTACCAAAACAAGTGTGCATATTTCAAACATACACATAATTTTTCTAAGTTTACAAGACATACTTCAATATATGTTAAATTCTCAAGATCATACTAGCGTAGTCAACAACATGTTGGTACATGATTCATCATATAACCACAAAATATATTTGGAAACAAACATCAAAGATACTACCTTTCTAGTAACATTTTACACCAAAATAACTCAAGTACACAATCCTAATACATGTCATATAAGCCAAGTGATATGAAAGACTATCGAACGAGCTCCTAGGATAGTGTGATTCTTCTTGAGGATCCGATCTTCAATAGCAAAATGAATTTACAAAACAATGAACAAATACACATGTAAGCTTACAGAGCTTAGTAAGTTTGTAGAACAATTAACTTACAGAATAGTATATTCAGTTATAGATAGAGTAATTAAACATCTTCGTCATCCCGTGACATTTGCATCAAGTTGATCTTTTGAGTCTTCTAGAAATTTAGTTCAAACGATCCTAGACAGAGCTTAGCTCTTATGAGTCCAGACATAATATCGCTCTTACGAGCTAGATAGAATATTTGCTCCACCGAAGAGAACTCAGAGTTTTCTTCAACATCTTTCATCTCGTCCTAACATCATGAATATAACCAAAATAATGTAAACTATAGTTAACAAATAGAAATTTAATCACACGAACTTACCGGATGTAATTGCAGTTAAGGTTAAACTTCAAGGTCTATTCTCCTAATTTCCCTTTTTCTCGATCTGTAGCATGCTTGCGATCTAAACCAATAAATCATTCAATTTTCTCATTAAATCATGAAATTTAAATCTTTTTTTGCATTCAAGTCCTTTTTGGGTAATTTACAAAATTACTCCTGACATTTCATTTTTTTCAATTTAGTCCTTAGACCTAAAATATGCAAAATAACCATTTTCACTTCAAACCTATACCAGTCGAATGCACAAGGGTATTTTCCCTACCCCTAAATGCAATTATTTCACACCAAGTACATGTATTTTTACCATTTTTCAATTTAGTCCTCAAACCCTAAAATCATAAAAATACTATAAAATCAAAAAATCTAACAACCATGCTCACGAAACTTTCATAAACATTAAAAAACAAGCTCATTCATCAATGACAAAATATTTAACATTTGGCAGATTCACAAATTAATCCTTGGGTTAGCTAGATTAAGCTAATACAAACTTAAAAACACAAAAATTACTAAAAACGTACATGATTTACTTACCTAAATCAAAGCTTCAAAGTACAATAATGGAAACCCTAAGTTTCCTTAGGTTTGGCCGTGAGAGAAGAAAGAAAAAGAAGAAGAAGATGAAAATAATCTTTTATTTATATTATTTTTCATTTAAATACTTAGGTAATTTTGTAAATTTTTAGTCTTTCACCATTAAGGCTAATTAATCTTTCTTACTCATAATTAACCCATTTCTTATACAAACTAATACCATGGTAATCCATTTAATTAACATCTATTGGTTAATTTGTTTATTTAGTCCCTCTAATTAAACAATTCAACTTCGCAACTTTTACAGTTTAGCCTTTTTTATGGAGTTAACTATCTAAACGATAATATTCTTTAACCAAAATTTAATACGATGCTAATGAAATCATAGATATTTAATAAATAAAATTTACGACTGACTCGTTAGAGTTGTGATCCCAAAATCACTGTTTTCGACATCACTGATAATCGGGCTGTTACAATACTTGCGAATGCCAAAATACATGACGAACCGGAATACGTTAGGAGGCGGTCAAGTTGTTGGCGCTGTTGTCGGGGAGGCAACATCTTTAGTGATTTTAAATTTTTTGCATTGTTATTAAGAATAATTAGAAATTTTTTAGGTCATAGATAAGATTTCTTCTAGTTCATTGTTTTTATTTATTTTATTTTCTTACAAATTTATTCTTTTTAGGTCTTATAAAAAAATAATCTTTATTTATAGTAACCTAACATGATAAGAAATGCATTAGGGATGTTCTTCGATTTAGAATAGCTACATCTACTATTGTTCGACCATAAATTTATAATACCCAGTTTGAATTAAACACATCTCTAATAACCTAGATTACTGATAGTATTAAAATTTTTGGTCCTTTGACAGAAGATCCTACTACACTCCTAAGGAGGGTCGAGGCTATTTGCAGCACAGTCACATATACAAGAGTCTCTATGGATGTCATTAAATTACTTTTGATTCCTTTCTCCTTAGACGAAAAAGTGAAGTTATGGTTAGAGTCATTACCACCCAACACTATCACTATATGGAGAGAATTCGTGCAAATGTTTTTACAGTGTATGATTCCTATGCCTAAAATTATGTAAGATTATGTACAAATGTTTCATTTCAGGAAAACTATTATTGAAACATTAGGGCAAGCTTGGGAAAGGTTTAAAATGATACTCTGATCCATATTAAGGGGAGGTATTCATATCACCATCCAAATCCAGCATTTTTATGATCGGTTAAATGCAAAAAATAGAAGGAAAGTAGATACCATGACAGGAGGTAGCATTTGGTCAAAGACTTGGAAAGATGTTGTGGACATACTCGAAATATCCAGTGGAAACGAAATAATATGGGACACACAATGTGAATCCCAAGGTAATCACAAGGAACCAAGTTGTAACTAGATCGAGACAGTCGAACCTGAAGAAGATGATTCTGAAGGGGAAGAACATACTAAAGATGAACCAAGTGCCGAATATGTGACAACTCAGTTGGAACGGTGGCAACAAAGTAAAGGGGTATTAAAACAGTCTATACAAAGTACTACGAAAATGATACCATCTATAGTGAAACCATCGAAGTTGGAATTAAAACTGTTATCGAAACACTTGAAATATGGGTATTTGGGAGAAACAATATTTTACCTATAATAATCGCATCAGGATTAAGTGGCTTGCAGAAGGAAGATTTGTTAGCTGTGTTGAAACTACATAAAAAAGCCATTAAGTGCACTATTGTAGATATAAAAGGCATAATTTCTACATTTTGTCAACACAAACTCCATTTAGAGGAAGGAAAGAAACCCATAGTGGATGCATAGAGAAGGCTTAACCCAGCCATGAAAGAGGTAGTGAAAAAGGAATTGTTAAAATGGTTGGATACAGGTATTGTTTACGCGATATTAGATAGTGGCTGGGTTAGTCCTACATAGTGTGTACCAAAAGGAGATAGATTAACTGTAGTAGAGAATGACGACAATGAATTGATTCTCACATGAACAGTTACTGGGTGGAGAGTATGTATAGATTATAGGAAGCTGAATGAAGCAATGTAAAAAGATCATTTCCCATTACCTTTCATTTGTCAAATGTTGGATCAATTAGTAGGAATGGAATATTACTATTTTTTAGATGAATATTCAAGATATCATCAAATTCCAATACATCCATATGACCAAGAAAAAACAACATTCACATGTCCTTTTGGAACCTATACATTCAAAAGAATGCCCTTTGGGCTTTGTAACACTCTTGTTACATTTATGAGATGTATGACAACTATTTTTGCTTATATACTAAAAGGACTAAATAGTATTTATGGATGATTTTTCGGTATATGAAGACTCATTTCAAGAATGCTTGTAGAATCTAGAAAAGGTGCTTAAGAGGTGTGAAGAAACTAACTTAGTGCTCAATTAGGAGAATTTATTTTATGGTAAAAGAAGGGTTAGTTTTAGGACATCAGATTTCTTGAAAAGGGTTAGAGGTGGATAAAGCCAAAATTAAGGTAATTAAAACCTGCCACATCCCACAAATATCAAAGGTATTCGAAATTTTTGGGACACGTTGGGTTTTATAAAAGGTTTATTAAAGATTTTGTTCATATCTCAAAACCCTTAAATTTGTTATTACAGAAAAATGTTCCTTTTGTGTTTAATAAAAATTGTGTGTATGCCTTCAAAAAATTCAAGAAAAAATTAATATCGGCTCCTAAAAGTATCACACCAAACTAGTCAAAACCTTTTATTATTATGTGTGACGCAAGTGACTATGCTGTAGTTGTTGTTTTAGGTCAAAAGAAGGATTGTCTGTTCGAAGCAATTCATTATGCAAACAAAACTGTCAACCCATCACAATGCAATTACACCACAACTGAAAAGAAATGTTAGCAGTAGTATTTGCTTGTGAAAAATTCCATCCCTATTTAATGGCTAATTGTGTTTATGTCTATACAGATCATTTAACATTGAAATATGTGATGAAGAAGAAAGAGACAAAAACGTGATTAATGAGGTGGGTGCTACTGCTTCAAGAGTTTGATTTATTGATTATGGATACAAAAGGAATTGAAAATTTGGTTGTTGACCATTTATCACGACTGAAGAATCATAGTACATCTAAATCTTTAAATGAAATTAAGGAGACTTTTATAGACGAGCAGTTATTTTGAGTGGATACCCAACAATTGAAAACAAGGACACCATGGTATGCAAATTATGTGAACTACCTAGCAAAAAGAGTGTTTTCGCCAAAGGTATCATGGCAGCAGAAAAAATGAATCATTCATGAGGCAAAAAATTACATCTGGGATGACCGTTATGTGTTTCGACAATAGGCTAATCAGTTAGTTCGACGATGTGTAGTCGAAGAAGTAAATGATATTCTTAAGGGATGTCACGCCTCTCCTTGTGGTGGGCACTTTAGAGGAAAATTAATGACATAAAAGGTGTTACAATTGGGGTTTTATTGGCCAACCATGAATAAAGATACCTACGAGTTTGTACAGAATAGTGATCAATGTCAACGAATAGGAAATATCTCAAAAAGGGATGAAGTGCCACAAACAAGGATTATTGAGGTAGAAATATTTGATGTTTGGGGAATCGATTTCATGAGACCTTTTCCTAGTTCGTTTGGAAATCAATACATTCTTTTGGCAGTGGATTATATCTCCAAATGGGTAGAAGCTGTGACATTACCTACTAATGATACCAAGTCAGTAGTTAGGTTTTTACGGAAAAATATCTTTGCATGATTTGGGCACCTCGTGCATTAGTTAGTGACGAAGGGTCATATTTTTGCAGTAAACAATTTGAAGCAGCTCTTGTAAAATATAGTATAAGTCATAATATGGTAACGAAATATCACCCACAAGCTAACGGACAAGCTGAGGTTTCTAATCGAGAAATTAAGCACATCATGGAGAAGATTGTGAACCCTAATCGAAAAGATTGGGTAGTAAAACTAGATGATGCTTTATGGGCTAATCGGACAACATACAAAACACCGTTGGGAATGTCCTCGTATAAACTCGTTTATGGTAAGAATTGTCATTTACCGATCGAATTGGAAAATAAGTCATATTGGGCTATTAAAGAATTGAACATGGATCTAGAATTGGAAAGAAAAGAAAGTTTGTTTCAACTAAAAAAACTAGAGAAATTTCATTTCATGGCCTATGAGAACACGAAGTTATATAAAGAAAGAAGTAGGTTACAATATGATACCCAGATTCGAAAATGAACCTTCGAGCCAGGCCAAAAGGTATTACAGTTTAACTCAAGTTTAAAGTTGTTTTCAGGAAAACTTAAATCGAGATGGACAGGATCATACACCAGCAACCAAGTAACATCGTATGGTGCAATTGAGTTGATAGGAAAGAATGACAAACTTTTCTTAGTGAATGGGCAAAGGGTCAAGCACTACTATTGGGGAATAATTGACGTACTTGTCGACGAGTAGTCGTTACATTGTAATGCTCTATGGAGTAGGGAAAAGTGTTAGCATCAGAAAACAAAATAGGAGACACTCAAGGAACTACTAGTGATTCAGAGTTAGATTTTGATTAAGACTAGCCTCAATGTCGTGACACTACCTTTCTAGGTCACGACAATCGCTTAAAAACAAAACAAGGAAACTGGCCCCGACATCGTGACACTAAATCTCTATGTCACGATAAATCTCATCACACGGGATAACGAGTTTGGTCGCGATTTCGCGACATGTCACCTGGGTGTCACGACACCTGCGTAAAATTGGTAATCCGGGTAAATGATCGCGCTGTGAATGTCACAGCAAATATGTGCAAGCGTACACTATTGATGCAAGTACAGTAGATAGATGTAAATCTATTGGATATCGATCCCACAGGGATGGCTGCTTATGTTTATAATTGTCGATGCAAAGAAAGTTAAAATAAGAGAGATTGTGATGAATAATGTCGGAGCTATAAAATAAGAAAATGCAGTAAAATTATGAGAATAATTTGTCAAAGCAATTTAAGATTGAAATAGATATCAAACTTGATCTAAAATTAAATTGTATTTCCATACAACTTCAAATGAACAAAACTTTTCAAGTTTAAGCAAGAGAATAATAGAATAAATTGAAGTATCCTATTCCTAGTCTACATGAATCACTCCCTTACACTCCTCTTGCGTCACATTTAGGCTGCTCCTCGTCAAGAGCAGGGTTGCCTTCTCATCAATGTCATGTTCCCCTCAAGGAATTTGAGCTGCCACTGATGCAAGCTTAAGAAGGTGTTGAAGAAGAAATTTAATCCACTGTAAAAAAATCAAGAAGATAAAAACCGTTAGAAGATTCTTTCTCATCAGTATTTAACAGCTATTGCTAATTATAGGTGTCCTCCTTTTCAGATCCAACTTTCTCTAGCTATACAAGTTGATTATACCAGCTGTACACTTACGCAAATCTAGCGTGTTCATCAGATAGTTATCAGTTGCGATGACAGTTCTAGAAGTAAATTTGGATGTTATTTTGCAGCGACAACTCTGTACACCTTCATGTCTGTACAAGTTGATTATACCACCTGTACACTTACGTAAATCTCGCGTGTTCATCAGATAGTTGTCAGTTGCGACGACAATTCTAGGCGTAAATTTGGATGTTATTTTGTAGCAACAACTCTGTACACCTTCATGCATTGATCCTTTTGGACAGGTTCCTGCTGTGACATCTTTGGGCACAATACTGAATAACTAATGCAGCGACATTATTAGTAAAAACTTTATAAAATTAAAGAAAATTAGGCCAAGCTTCATTAAGTTAGAAAATGCAATAACTAAGTTAAAAAGACTAAAAATGCATGCTAAAGATGATCAAATGGGAACAAATTATACCATAAGTAAAGAGAAATCAATGGTCTTTTCTAATGCTATTACACCTTGAATTTTTACTTGTCCTCAAGTAAACAAAAGCTAGCAAGGTTATAACAAAGATTTTTGTCAAGCAATAGTCATTCTAGCAACTTGAATCTTATGAAATCCTAATATATGAATTACATTACATGACAGAATATTACGCCGACAATTTATTGGTATGAATAATCAAAACTGCAACTTCATCAATGCTAGTATCATACTTTAAATCTCAAAGTTCTACCAAAATAGCATTTACTGTATAATATATATATATATATATATATATGACTGAGGGATGTCGTTGCATTATTATACCTTTGTTCTTGGGAAGTATTGATAGGGTGCAACTAACCCCAAGGAGTATGTAATTGCATTGACACACACTCTTGCAGTGACAACCTTTAGCTAGATTACTTTTTCTAACACTTGCATTGGAGTCTTCCCCCTTGATAGTTCACAATACACCTATATTGGAGTGTCTTTTATTTATAACTATACTTATATACAAGTAACTGTAAATGGAAAATTTATTCAAAATTCAAATAATGATACTATTCATTCATTACTAATGCAATCTAAATCATTCATCCAAAAATTGAAGATACATAATTCAATCACATTCATCCAACTCATTCATTAGCATTTCACAAGATTCAAGAATTAAGCATCAAATGAAAAAAAAATTCAAGCATATTTCCAATAACTTTGCATGCTTTCATTAAACTTAAAAGGATAAAATTTTAAAATGTGGGTGCATTTGCATTTCCATCCCATATACATTCCCCCAAACTTAAAGTCTGCATTGTCCCCAATGCACTGACATTAATTTACAAATATATATGGAAATGCAATGACAATGTAGATGCAATGTCAATAAAAATGCAGTGACAAAAGAAATGTGATGACAATTGCATTACATCTAAATGATATGCTTGAAAACTAAACTAAGTACGAAAAATAAAAACTAACTCAGTATGCTGCAATCGAAGATGTCGTTGCATGGGTCTTCTTCTTCTTTCGTTTGCGCTCTCCTTGTGTCGCTTCTTGTCCTTGGCGCGTTTTCTCCTCCTATCTTTTGGCTTGGCCGAATCTCTGGATTGCTCCTCCACATCAGGCTGTGCCTCGGCATCATTGACCGTGACATTAGATAGGTGTATTTCAGCAAGCGGTGCAACATAAAGCACCATGGCTAGAGGATTGAAATCTTCATTATTGGTAGTCACGGCCTCCGCCTGACTCGTATTAGGTGGTGCCAAGTCATCAAAAGATGCACTTACAATTTAAAGTGCAGTAACAAATTCCGTAGATGAATTTCTCGTGACATCAGGTTCTTCTCTTCTTTCTTCTTTTCCTTCCTCTTCTTTTTCCTCTTCTGTCTCCACAAGTTCCAAGGGCGTGTTTCCTTCATCAAAATTGGCCTCCTTCTTAGCCATATTAACCTCTGAACTGGTTGAAAAATCATCCTCAAAAAGGATGGTAATGTTTCGGAGGCAATCTTCGACTTCCTTCGAATTCACCTTGCGTTCATCATCATAAATATGGACTATCTGTGGAGATGCTACTGATTGATCTTTTTCTTCTAATGCGGCCCTGTCAGTTGAAGGCGTAGCTTCTTTGATGATTGGAGGGAACAGAGGGAACTCGGGCAAAGGCGCTTTGCTCATACAGTGTAGTGTAGTCACAATTGCACTATTCCATGCCCTTATGTAGACATAAAATAGGTTCTGTGATCTTTCTATTTCCTCGATTATGTCGACAAGTTTGATTTGTTGAATTGTTGATGGTATCAACAATCTTTTCTACCCCCTTAACCATAATAGGGCCTTTGTTGTCTAACATTTGTTCTTCCTCACGAGGCATCACTCCTCGTTGTTGGCATAACTACATGATTAGTGAAGGGAATGCCAGAATACCCGTCTACCTTACAGCATAGCCAGTAATTTCTTAGTTGAAAATTGCACCGACATCAAATTGTCTTCCTTTGATGATCGAATGGATTAAACACATACGGTCCAAAGTGATTGTTGTGCTATGAGTAGAAGGCATGAGACGACAATTTATAAAATGAAACCAGACTTACTCTGTATTGTGAGGAAGCGACGATGCATGGCGTAGTTGTTCGGATTGTTGCCCGTCCATATCGCTCCATCAATGTAAAGATCCTGCATCAAGATGTCAGCCCCCTCTTCTGTGAGTTGTTCTAGGAAGACCATGTGCTCGTCTTCTTCAATGGTGATGTTGTAAAGAGCATTAATGTGAGAGATACCCCAAGGCACCAATCCTTCACGAACGAAGATAAACTCTTATTCTTTATCAGTTAGGTTTGCATAAAACTCTATCACAAGGGTTGGTGAATACCCTCAAGATGGGTGTAGAAGGTTTCCCACCTCATTCTCGCAATAGTTTTGCTAACTTGCTTCCCCAGGTTTTGATGTTGCGATAGCTGAAAGCCTTGTTCAGGGTGACAATTGCACTTTAGCATGTTATCATGGAAACAATCCTTCACAGCCTTGGTCAGAAACATCACTGGTTCTTTTGATGGGTGCTGCTCTATTTCTCGCACCACTGCGATAGAAGAGGATTTTGTAGCAGATTTGGATGGTGTTTTGGCACCTCGAGTTCTGGCCATATCTTTTTGGTAATAATGGTATTAGAGAGTAGAAAGGTGAGATCTTTTGAAGAAAAGTTTCAGTAACAATGGAGGTTTTTCTGGTGAACACCGTCGGCATAGTAGATCGCTTTATTGGGAATGAAACGTGAAGATGGAGCGACAGGCTTTTTATTCTCACTCTAGAGATAGGATAATCAGTCTGCATCCAATAAATGCATCAACTCGGATTGTACTTTTTCAAACTAATCCGACGGTTGGGGAATAAGTGCTTGAAGCGTCGTGATTTCTTTCTTGAAATGTTTTGATTTTGTAATGAGTCAACAGATAAATTGTGTCGACAAGGAGTTTTGCTTGTTTCGACAAAAGGAAGAGCTTTATTCCTGTAAAAAAAACAAAACTAAGAAAGATAACTGAAACATAAACAAAATAACTAAAAGTAAATGATACAAATGTAAAGAAAGGTTAGAAAAATGTGACCAGGTTAATGGTCTCTTTCTGATTATGATCATCCTTACTAAAGTAGTGCCTCAGTCGTTGGCCATTCAGCTTAAATTAGTGCCCGTCATTTATGTCTTTAATTGTGGTCACACCATGAGGAAATGCTTCGACAACCTCAAATGGACCAGACCATCTTGAACGTAATTTATCGAGGTGCAATTTTAGTCGCAAATTAAATAAAAGCACTAGTTGACCTGCTGTAAATTGTCGCTACAAAATAATATTGTCGTGCAATCTCTTTGTCTTTTCCTTATATATTGTAGTGTTCTCATATGCATTGCGTCGAATTTCCTCTAATTCAGTGATGTCTAACAACCTTTTCTGTCCAGCAGCTTCATAGTCCATGTTTACTTGCTTGATTGCCCACATGGTTGTATGTTCTAATTCCACAGGCAAGTGACATGCTTTACCAAACACTAATCGACACGACGACATTCCAAGTGGAGTTTTATATGCTGTGCGTAATGCCCACAATGCATCATCAAGCCTAGAAAACAATCTCTCATCGATAGGTTCACCACCTTTTCAAGGATATTCTTAATTTTTCGATTAGAAACTTCAGCTTGACCATTAGTTTGTGGATGATATATGGTCGCCAGTCTATGTTTAACACCATACCGCTTCAGTGCGGCCACAACTTGATTGCAATCGAAGTGAGTGCCTTGATCACTAATCAATGCCTTAGGTGTGCCAAAACGATTGAGTATGTACTTGTGGAAAAATTTTAGCATTGTCCTATCATCATCCTTTGAAACAACAATTGCTTCCACCTACTTGGACACATAATCAACAGCAACAAGGATGTAAAAATTTCCAAACGAACTTGGAAATGGTCTCATGAAGTCCATACCCCAAACATCAAAGAGCTCAACCTCCATAATTGACTGTTGCAACATCTCATTGCATTGAGATATTGATCCAGTGCACTGACATTTGTCACATGGTTGCAAAAATTTGTAGGCATCTCTAAACAATGAAGGCTAATAAAATCCTGACTGAAGGACCTTTGCAGTAATCCTTACACTACCAAAATGACCTCCATAAGGGGCATCGTGGAAATGCTTCAGGATAGAAATAATTTCTTCTTCTGGAACACAACGTCAAATAATATTGTCGTTGCATGCCTTGAATAGGTATGACTCATTCCAATAGTATTTTGCGATGTCGCGAAGAAACCTTTCCTTCTTGTGGCCTGTTGCACTCAAGGGTAACCTTCCACCTATCAAGTAGTTGATGAAATCTGCATACCATGGGGCTAGGTCGATAGTAAATAGTTTCTCGTCAGGAAATGTGTCGACAATTTAGCATGTATTTCCATTTTCACTTCCTACTTCCAGACGAGACAAGTGATCTGTTACTTGGTTCTCCGATCCTTTGCTATCCTTTATCTCAATGTCAAATTATTATAGTAACAGGATTCATCGAATCAATCTTGGTTTGGCATCTTTCTTGGCAAAGAGGTATCTCAATGCAGAGTGATCAGTGAACACTGTAACCTTTGCGTTGACAACATATAAATGAAATTTGTAGAAGACAATGACTATTACCAACATCTCCTTTTCTATGGTTGTATAATTAATCTGCACTTCAGTGAGAGTCTTGCTGGCATAATATATTGCATGAAATACTCTTTCTTTGCGTTGTCCTAGCATGACACCCACTACATAATCACTCGCATCACACATTACTTCGAATGGTTGCGACCAATTCGGTGCAACGATAGTAGGTGCCTTCACTAACTACTGCTTAATTTGCATAAATGCATCTAGACATGCATCATCAAACAAAATTTTTTTATTTTGCTCCAACAAGGAGTAGAGAGATTTTTCAATCTCGAATAAATCCCGGATAAATCTTCGATAAAAACCTACATGACTGAGAAAACTCCGAATACCTTTTACATTGGTTGACAGAGGTAACTTCTCAATAATCTTAACTTTTTCTTTGTCCACTTTAATGCCCTGATAAGAGATTCGATGATCGAGGACAATGCCTTTTGTTGCCATGAAGTGGCATTTCTCCCAATTCAGCACTAGGTTTGTGTCCTCACATCGCTTTAGAACTCTGGACAAATTGTCAGCGCATTTATCAAAAGTATTGCCATAGACAGAGAAATCATCCATAAATACCTCCAATGAGTCTTCAATCTTGTCTGAGAAGATTACCATCATACACTTTTGAAATGTGGTTGGTGCATTGCATAAACCAAATGGTATTCGGTGGAAGGCAAAGGTGCCAAAAAGACAAGTCGTCTTTGCTTGATCCTCCGGCGCAATTGCTATCTGATTGTAGCCAGAATAGCCATCGAGAAAGTAATAATAGGCTTTGCCAGCAAGCCTATCCAACATTTGATCAATGAAGGGAAGTGGGAAGTGATCCTTCTTTGTGGCTGCATTCAAACGGCGATAGTCCATGCATACTTGCCATCTTGTAAGAAAGTGAGTAGGGATTAATTCATCTTTTTCGTTACTTACTACTGTGATACCACTCTTCTTTAGAACACATTGGACTGGGCTCACCCACGTATTATCAAAAATTGGGTAGATGATGCCCGTATCCAACCATTTAATGATCTTCTTCTTAATAATCTCCTTCATTTTTCATTTAATCTTCTCTGCTGTTCAACGGACTGCTTTCTATCATCTTCTAACCTAATTTTATGCATGCAGAAAGAGGGACTAATGCCTCTAATATCCACAATACTCCAGGCAATTGCACACTTGTGTTGCTTTAGTATGTGGATTAATTTTTTCTCCTGACTTGCATCGAGAGTTGCAAAGACAATTACTGGCAGAGCGTCATTCTCACCAAGGAAAACATACTTCAAATGGGTAGGTAATGGCTTCAACTCCAAAGTAGGAGCTTCTTCAATAGATGGCTTAAATACAGGAACCGTTTTATTGGTCAAATCCAAAGATTCTATCTGCCATTCGTGCCTAAGCTCCACATTATTTGCCTCAACCTTGCAGTCACAAGCACTTAGAGAATCTTCTTCAGTTGTCACCGCAGTTTCTTCTGGGACTACTGTGCTACGCTCATTAAATTCCTCTTCAATTAATTTTTCCAACACATCGATGTGGTGACATTCCTCTTTATTCCTACAGGGAATTCTTCGAAAACACTGAAGGTGACATGTTCATCATTAAATCACATTATCAGTTTGCCTTTGAACACGTCGATAATAGTGTGGCCAGTGAAAAGAATTAGGCGTCCCAAGATTATGGGCACCTCTTTATAAACTTCACAATCAAGGATAATAAAATTCACTAGGAACACAAACTTATCTACTTGAACTAGGACATCTTTAATTCGCCCTTCAGGTTGCGCTAATAATCTACCTGCCAACTGCAATGTCACTGCAGTGGGCTTCATGTGACTAATCCCCAATTTTTGAAATGTTGATAATGGCATGAGGTTGACACTTGCTCCTAAATCATAGAGAGCTTTTCCTAAGTAATGATTTCCAATTGAACATGGAATTGTAAAACTACCAGGGTCCTTCATCTTTGGTGGTAATTTATTTGTCAAGGCTTTGTTGCATCCATCTGTGAGCGCAATGTCTCGATATCAGTCAACTTCTACTTCTTGGATAGGAGCTCTTTCATGAATTTCCCATAGCTAGGAATTTGTACGAGAGCATCCACAAGAGGTATGTTGACATGTAGTTGTTTCAATATGGCCAGAAACTATTGATAATCTCTATTATTCTCCTTCTCCTTAAATCTTTATGGAAATGGAAAAGGTATTAATACATCAGATTGTTGTGACAAAATCGGTTGCGTTGATATCGACAGTTGTGTCGACAATTTCGTTGATCTAATGCTAGGAATGAGAGTACCAACTGGTGGATTCTCTTTATTTGGTTTGTCTGCTTCTTCATCAGATACAACTTTTTCTCCTTGTCTACTTCACTTGCGTTGATAGGTGTTGTATTAGAGCTGCTAGTTGGATCGACAATTTGCTTCCCACTTCAAAGAGTAATAGCTTTGCAATGCTCCTTCCCTTTTTGATTCGGATTGTCGGTATTGTTGGGTAAAGCACCTAATGGTTTTGTGCTCAAATTTGAAGCTAGTTGCCTTAACCGTGCTTCTAATGCTCGGATGGAAGATGAGTTTCCTTGCACAATAGCTTTTGTTCTTGTGATATACTCTCGCATCAAGGCTTCAAGAGCTACTAATGGATCAGCTTGTGGTTGGGAATACTGCTGTTGCTGTTGTTGTCCTTGCATATTCAAATGTGGCATTGAAAATTGTTGTGGTTGCACACGAGTGTGTGGTTGCAACTGATCTTAATGTACATGCATCTGAGGACTTTGATTGAAATTTTGCTGTTGCTGATTGTAATTCCCTTGTCAAAAATTGCCTTGACTAGAGGAATTGCCATATCTAAATGCGGCCACATTTTGATTTCCCCAAGGCTATTGATTTCGAGCCAAGCTATTGTAGGAATTACCATAGGAATTTCCTCAGATATTATTAACATAGAACGCATTTTTGCATGTTGAGGACAATCCTGGTAGCTATGATTGTGTCGTAAATTTCGCAACAAAATGTCAAGACATCCAGTTGTTGGGCAACTTGAATGGGAGGAACTTCACTGGTCCCTTTCATGTTCTTTATCATATTTTCTAATGAAGATACTTGTGCACTTAGAGCTGATATAGCATCTAATTCAATAAATATGAGGTTTGCTTTGACTTGTGCAGCACGAGAGATCGGATATTAGTAGTCATTCTGAGCGATCCTCTTTAAAATTCTTACAGCTTCATCATAAGTGTAGCCTAACAATGGACCATTTGTGGATGCATCGATAAGATTTCTTGTCTGTGCATTCAACCCATTGTAAAAGAACTCAATCTGCGTCTCCTGTTGAATTCCATGCATGGGATAGCATCGAAGCAAAGTTTTGTAATGCTCCTATGTAGTATGCAGGTTCTCATCATCCAGCTGATGATAAGCAGTAATGTCATTCGTAAGTCGAGCATTCATCGTTGGTAGATTAAATCGCAAAATGAACTGAGTTGCAAGTGCATCTCATGATGTAATCGATCCAACAGGTAATCTAAGGAACCAGGTACGAGCTTGTCCTTGCAATGAGTAAGGAAACAGTTGCATCTTCAAGGCATCATAAGGAACACCATGCTAACTAAAAGAAACACAAATTAATAGAAAAGATTTAAGATGCTCTCTTGCATCCTCGTGAGGCAATCCAGCAAACTGCCCATTCGAATTTAGCATTTGAAACATAACCGACGTTAACTAAAAATTTCCATCTTGAATAGTTGGTCGAACAACCCCTAGTTGCAAATCATCTAACACAAGAACAATGAAGTCTCGAATCGTTCTATTCTGCATCTGTTCTTCTTGTCGCAGCGGTGGATTATTTATATTTTGTGGCTGTATCGGAGGGACGGGATTTTGTGGTGGCAATTGTGGTATGGTTGCATCATTTCCAGGCAAAACCATATTCCTTTGTTCTTGTCTTCTCCTTCTAATAGTTCTCTCAATTTTAGGATCTAAGCCAACAAAAAATTCAGGATTACTCCTGGTCATAAAACACCTAAAGAAAATTGAAAAATAGTCAACAAGAAAGAAAACAAGTTAGTAACAAGTAAAGATTAGTAAATAAAAAGTAATTGCAAGTACAAGAATAAACATAAAAAAAATGCCATCCCCGGCAACAACACCAAAACTTGATCACGCTTTAAATGTCACAGCAAATATGTGCAAGCGTACACTATCGATGCAAGTATAGTAGATAGATGTAAATCTATCGGATATCAATCCCACGGGGATGGCTACTTATGTTTATAATTGTCAATGCAAAGAAAGTTAAAATAATAGAGATTGTGATGAATAATGTCGGAGCAATAAAATAAGAAAATGCAGTAAAAGTATGAGAATAATTTGTCAAAGCAATTTAAGAAAATTTAAGAAGTAAAATAGTGATAATGAGATAGGGTTCCCTAACTTGAAAAGTTGGCAAAAAGCTAAATGTGATCACAAGGTTAATAATAGATAAATTGTCGCCACAATTAAGCACAATGAAATCTTACCAACCTTGACTTTCCTGTTTATCAAAGAGTCAAATACTCACACTAACCACACATTCCAATGTTGGCAATGCTATATATTCAAGAACAAGTGGACTGAATTCCTTCAATCCTCAAGCAACTTTCTTTGACTTGCTTGTTAACTTAATTTGTCGTTGCACTTTCTAGTGACAGTGATTGCAATCACACTTCCATGGTCAAACAATTAAATCCAAATATAAACAATGAAGGAAATATTGAAATATATATCAAACTTGATGTGAAATTAAATTATATTTCCATACAACTTCAAATTATCAAAACTTATCAGCATAAGCAAGAGAACAACAAAATAAATTGAAGTATCCTATTCCTAGTCTACTTGAATCACTCCTTTACACTCCTCTTATGTCGCATTTAGGATGTTCCTCGTTAGGAGCGGCAATGTCAGGTTGCCCTTAAGGAATTTAAGCTGCCATGATTGCAAGCTTAAGAAGGTGTTGAAGATGAAATTTAATCCACCAAAAAATAAGTCAAGAAGAAGATAAAAACTGTCAGAAGATTCTTTCTCATCAGCATTTAACAGCCACTTCTAGTTATAGGTGTCCTCCTTTTCAGATCTAACTTTCTCTAGCTGTACAAGTTGGTTATATTAGTTGTACACTCACGCAAATCTGGTGTGTTCATCAGACAGTTGTCAGTTGTAGCGATAGTTTTGGGTGCAAATTTGGAAGTTGTTTTGCAGCGACAACTCTGTACACCTTCATGCATTGATCCTTCTAGACAGGTTCTTGTAGTGACATCTTTGGGCGCAATACTGAACAACTAATGCAGCGACATTATTAGTAAAAACATGATAAAATTAAAGAAAATTAGGCCAAGCTTCACTAAGCTAGAAAATGCAATAACTAAGTTAAAAAGACTAAAAATGCATGCTAAAGATGATCAAATGGGAACAAATTATACCATAAGTAAGGAGAAATCGATCGTCTTTTCTAATCCTATCAGTAAATACTAACTCTTAACATTTAAACAGGTTAGACTTCTTTATTTTACCACTATGGGAGTTTAGTATAAATACCCTCATCGTCCTTCTCCATTCTTCACTACAATTGAGAAAAAAGAGAAAACGTTGAAATTAAGAATTTTTGATCACATGGCTAGTTCAAATGCAAGTGGTTCTAATCCTTCTTTTGAGTTCCCAGAAAATGATATGGATAGGTACCTAAAACAACTGCAATCATATACATTCATTCAAAAACAAGGGTTCGATCCTTAGTGAGAAATTGTAAAGGCATTTGGGAAAACACAGTTGATCACGAGTGGACTTAGTTCTATCTACCTTGTAAGGATCTTGTAAATATCGCAATGGTGCAATATTTTTATTTGGAAATGAAGAAACGAGAAGCAGGTTGACCCTTCGGTCAGATCCATTGTATGCTAAAAATTTGAAGGGCAGAGGTGTTCATGAATGAGGTACAAATCTGTAAGTTCTACAACACACCGTACTATTATCAAGATTATTTACACTGAATTGATTTAAAAGAATTCAAGAATATAGACATAGAATATATTCTACTATTCTGCTGGAAAAGAATTATGGACATATCGGGAAGGTACGACAATCTCAAAAACTTTTAATCAAGAATTAATGACACCTAAAGCCGAAATGTGGATGAAGTTTGTTTGCTCCAGAATTTTCCCACTACAGATATGTCTGAGATCAGCCCAATCCATGCTATTATTACTTATGGGATTCTTATAAAGAAAAGGACCTGTATTGGTAAATGGATTTACCGAAGCATGATGGAATGTGCAAAGAATTTGGGGAAAGGACTATTTTTCCCTCATTTAGTAACAACTGTGTGTACGAAAGAAGGGTTACCGACTAAACGATAAATCCTCGTAGCAAGTTATTAGGTGACAACATGTTCTCTCAGTTTATTTTATTGCAACAAAGTCAAAGTGAAGAATGGAGGAAGAGAGGATTAAATGATGATGATGAGTAGGATGTAGGGCTTTATGTTTTAGGTTTTCTTTAGGATTAGGTCGTAGTTTTATTTATTAGGGATATGTATTTTTTAGTTACTAGTTATTATATTATGAATATTATTTTTTTATACATATGTTGTTTCTTTAAAAAAAAATACAAGCTATGTAGGAACCCCATATGAAGGAGACACTAAATTTTAGAACCATTCATGCCAAAGGGAGGAGGAACCAACCATTAGTAGTTAAGCCTTTCACGATCAATCTGGCAACTTCATTCCTTACTTTTAGGGGATATACATTAAGGACAATGTGTTTTCTAAAGTGTGGGGGGTAACATAGAAATTTTTGCTTTGCTTTTCATTGTTTGCTTTTGTTTTTGAATTTTTGTTTTGTCGTATGCTTGGCCTTGTAGAAATACAAGTGACTGGTTAGGAGCATGTATAATAGGTTAATTGTATCTTTTGAATAAATTTGGTATGATGATGAATAATTTTTAAATTTTTTAGCATGAAACTACTAAGTTCTATAGGTTACACTAAATATAGGCTATAAAATATTATTTGTACCGAATGACATTAATAATATGAGGAAACAAGCATGCTAGTATATATGATAAGTGGTAATTTTGAGACTATGTGATTAAATTGTTGTTTATGTATATTAAGATGTTTAGGGATGACCTAAGGAATTGTTTGGATACACTTAGAGCAAAAAAACAAACTTATTCTAATTTTTCCATTTAGTACCCATATTTGAGCCTATTGACCCTTCTTGATGAATCGCATTACAAACCATAAAGCCTAGAAATGTCAATTTTTGTTTACTCTTTTCTTTGGTCCTAATTTGCATGATTATAAACGTATGACCGTATGTATTGAGGGTAAATAGACACATTAAGGTGGAGTTTGTAATGTGAGAGTGAAATGGGAAATTCAATGTGGTATTCGAACTTTAGAATAGCCAAAAAAAAGGAAAAAATTCCAAAAGAAAAGAAAAGACAAGTAGAAACAAAACAAGGAAAATCTTGAGTGAGAAAAAGTATGAAAAGTGACAAAGTCACAAAAGACAAAAAGAAAACTTGTTCAAGAATGTAAAATACTCGTAAGCTAGCTAAAGGGACTAGACCATATTGAAATTTCCTAAATGGAGAGATAAAGAAGGTGAGATAAGGAGAAATAAGGCTGTGAGCGGGAAATAGGATACTAAAATGGGGAGAAGAATAGGGAACAATACAATGTGCCAAACTATTTTTGTGTTTGTAACCTTTTGTGCTTACTATTCTTTTGAACTTCATACTATCCTAAGCCTCAGAACGTTACAAGCCGAAAAGACCTATGTGACCTAAATAAATCTATGAATAAATGAATATGAAATTACACAGTTCCATTACAACTATTTGTATTTTACTAGGATAATTAAAGTACTTGTATTAGTAATTGATGAAGTCATGCAAATAAAATATTTATGCTTGTATCTTTTGTAACTTACTGAACTTAGATGTTTTAAATAAAAAATAGTAAGATTACTTATACATCAAGTTGAAATTATTTGAGGATATATAATGCCTAACGTATATGTTGCGAACTCAATTGTTGTATGATATATGCTCAAAGCTTCCATGTTTTTCTTTTCATTGTTTTGTTTTTGTTTGCTTGAGGACAAGTAATGACTTAAGTGTGGGGGAGTTTGATTTTCCGTAATTCGACTTAGTAGATTAAACTAGTTTTCGCACTTTAGGAGCTTAAAATTAAGTATTTTCATTAAGTTTAGTTAGGATTTATTTTAGTTTTCATATGTTGGATAAAATGTGTAAAAAGTGTAAAAATGTGTCTTTTATTGACTTTAGGTCGAGTGAGGAGTAAAGGTTGGCTAATAGACCTTGTAAGTGTGAAGGAGACCATTAGAAGATGAACAAAATGAAGTTGATCACTATGTCATGACACAAAACAATATATGTCGCAACATAAGGACTGGAATTGCAAAATCCTGAAGCTGCCTTCTATGTCGCGACATGGGCATAGTGTGTCGTGAAAATGCCTGGAAAACACAACAAGGAGTAAACTGCCTTCTGTGTCACGACATGGCTCTCGTGTGTTACGACATCGACTCCTGAATGCGAAAATAACACCGAGTGAAGGGCGTTTTGGTCTTCACCACACAACTTAAACACAAAGACGACAGCTAACCTAGGGTTAAGGAAAACGGTGGTCCAAAATGCTATAAATAGACCCTTTAGCACTTAGGTTCACACACCTTTTTCCTTAGTTTAATTTCTCTTTTTAATTTAGGCTTTTAGTTGTTTTTCATTTTCTTCGTTATTTTCATTTTTGTTTTGAGTGAAAACGAGATTTGTAATTTTTGCATAAACGATGTGGATTTGTCCTAATAGATTGCTATACAAATTTTAGTTTCTTTCAATCATATTTCAATCACAATTTAATGTTTACCTTTTTTATTGAATTTATAATGTTCAAAGAAACCATGAAGAACTAATACCTTTGTGGGGGATTAGGGAGTAGAAGTATGATTATTTAATTTTTTTTAGGGATTTTCAACAAATTAATTGTTTGGAAAAGGAAGAACGTGAATCAAACCTTAGGCCTGACAACCCAAGGAAGTCATTTAGGCGGGAATTAATCCAAAATTGGTACTACCCGTTCGTGAACACCTTTACCCCAAAAAATCTAGACTTTGAGGAAGATAAGTAATCTTTTTTGGCTTGTTATGTTAGTAAAAGATCAGAAGATCCTGCTAGGGTAGTGAAAACCCAAGTGACGATTGAAGAATCATACTGAAGCGAGCTAATCCCTCATAAAATTTGTTTATCGCATTTCTCATCTCTATTCCCTTGCTTTATTTTTACTTTCATTTTATGTTCTTTATTATAAAACCCAAATCCTTCAATTTTTTTGGTACTATAAACCCTAAAGAGATTACTAATTAATTATTTTCTTTGCAGGGATTAAAATGATTTATCGCTTCATCTCCCTTGGGTACGATCCTTGTAGTACTCGTTACTTCATTATAACTATATTAAAATTGGACCTATATACTTACGGAAGCCCAAAATACACGCTGAATGGGAGTACGTTCGGAGGCGATCAAGTATATCTACTATACATAAAGGTACCATTAATTTGTACCAATGACATGCAGTACTGAAATGCGTCTCGACATTGCTTAAAGCTCCAAAACTAACGCTTAAAAACTCAATGTCCACGAACTAAGCTCATTGTAAGTATGCAGGACCTGTTTTAAGGTCTATTATGCAACTTGGGACGTACCTCTCCAGCACCTGACACTATTGCCACACCTCATTGTATGAAGCGTCCCACCCACTTTGCATATTCTCCAACGCGTTGTATTTTGGCTTAGCAAATTAAAATACTTTTCACACTTTAGGAGCTTGAAATTAAGCATTTTTCTTAGGTTTGCTTAGGATTTAGTTTAGTTTTCATATGTTGAATAAAATGTGTAAAAAGTGTAAAAAGGTGCTTTTTATTGACTTTAAGGCCGAGTGAGGCCTAAGGGTTAGCTGACAAACTTTGTGAGTGTGTAGGAGACCTTTAGAAGACGAATGAACATGAAGTTGATCACCATGTCATGACACGAACTGATCTGTACCGTAACATAGGGACATATCCATTGTGTGTCGCGATAACACCTGAGGAACATGCTAAAGGAGTAGACTGTCTTCTCAGGTGCGACACGGCTCCTGTGTGTTGCGTCATCGACTCCTGAACACGAAAATAACACCAAGTGAAGGGTGTTGCGGTCTTTATAATGCCACTTAAACACGAACAACGACAGCTGACCTAGGGTTAAGTAAAACGACTGTCCAAAGGCTATAAATAAGGCCCTTTAGCACATAGGTTTACACATCTTCTGCTTAGCATTTCATTTACTTTGTAATTTAGGTTTAGTATTTTTCATTTCGTTATTATTTTATTTTCGTTCTTAGTGGAAACGAGATTTGTAACTTTGCGTAAACCATTGTGGATTTTTCCCAACAAATTGCCATACAATTCATAAGTTTCTTTCAAATCATATTTTCAATCTTAAATTTCATGTTTACTCTTATTATTGAATTTATGATGTCGAAAGAAACCCTGAGAAACTAATCCCGTTGTATGGGATTAGGGAGTGAAAGTATGATTATTTAATTATTGTATATAGAGATTTTCAACGGACTACTTATCTCTATTTTTCTTTGTTTTTCATTATTTTTGTTTTATTTTTGCTTTTGTTGTGGGCTTAAGCTTGTAGAAATATAAGTGACTAGTTAGGAGCATGTACAATAGGTTGATTGTATATTTTGAATAAGCTTGGCATGATGTTGAGTAATTTTTAAATTTTGAGCATGAAACTACTAAGTTCTATAGATTACACTAAATATAGATAAAGAGATATTATTTGTACAAAATGATATGAATAATACGAGGAAACGAGCATGCTAGTATATATGATAAATGATAATTTTGGGATTATGAGATTAAATTGATATTTATGCATATTGAGATGCTTAGGGATGACCTAAGACATTGTTTGGATACATCTAGAGCCAAAAAGCAAAACCTTATTCTAATTTGTCATTTAGTACTCATATTTGAGCTTATTGACCCTTCTTGATGAACCACATTATAAAGCATTAAGCCTAATAAGTCAATTTGTGTTTACTCTTTTTCTTTGGTCCAAATCTGCATGATTATAGACGTGTGGACATATGTATTTAGGGTAAGTAGACACATCAAGATGGAGTTTCTAAAACAAGAGTGAAATAGGAAGCTCAATGTGGAATATGAACTTTAGAATAGCCAAAAACATGAAAATAAGAAAAATAATTCAAAAGAAAAAGAAGAGATGAATAGAAACAAAAAAAAAATCCTTGACTGAGAAAAAAATATAAAAAGTGACAGTCAAAAAAAGGAAAAAATCTTGTTCAGGAAATATAGAATACTCGTAGGCTAGCTAAAGGGATTAGACCATATTGAGATTTCCTAAGAGGAGAGAAAAGAAAGGTGAGAGAAGGAGAAATAGGAGGGGAGAGGGAATGAGATACTAAAAGGGGAAGAATAGGGAACAATAAAATATGCCAAACTAATTTTGTGTTTGTAACCTTTTGTGCTTACTATTCTTTGTAAACTTCATACCTGTCCTAAGCCTCAGAACGTTACAAGCTGAAAAGACCTATGTGACCCAAACAAACTTATGCATGAACGAATATGGCATCACATAATTCTGATATAACTATTTATATTGTACTAGGATAATTAAAGTATTTGTATTAGTCATTGATGAAGTTATACCAATCAAATCTTGAAATAAAAAATGGTAAGGTTACTTGCTCATCACGTTGAAATTATTAGAAGATATATAATTCCTAGAGTAGATGTTGTGAACCCAATCCTTGTATGATATATGTTCAAGCTCCTTTGTTTTCCTTTCTTTTACTGTATTTTGTTTTTGTTTGCTTGAGGAAAAGCAATGACTTAAGTGTCGGGGAGTTGAACTACCGTATTATGACCTAGCATATTAAACTCCTTTCCGCACTTTAGGAGCTTGAAATTAAGCATTTTCCTTAGGTTTGCTTAGGATTTAGTTTAGTTTTCATATGTTTAATAAAATGTGTAAAAAGTGTAAAAAGGTGCTTTTTATTGACTTTAAGGTCGAGTGAGGCTTAAGGGTTAGCTAACAAACTTTGTGAGTGTGCAGGAGACCTTTAGAAGACGAATGAACATGAAACTGATCACTATGTCACGACACGGACTGATCTGTGTTGCGACATAGAGACTAAACTTGAAGAATACAGGAGCTATCGTTTATATCACGACACATGCATTGTGTGTCGCGACAACGCCTGGGGAACATGCCAATGGAGTATCTTCTCTGTCGCGACATGGCTCCTGTATGTCCTGACATCAATTCCAAAACGTGAAAATAACACCGAGTGAAGGGCGTTTCGATCTTTATAGTGCCACTTAAACATGAAGAACG
The DNA here is from genome assembly GCA_039519145.1 of Kokia cookei. Taxonomy (NCBI): domain Eukaryota; kingdom Viridiplantae; phylum Streptophyta; class Magnoliopsida; order Malvales; family Malvaceae; genus Kokia; species Kokia cookei. Next base: position 11,638,058 of record CM076901.1, read on the forward strand.
ATAGTTGACCTAGGGTTAAGGATTCGAAGGCTATAAATAAGTCCCTTTAGCACTGAGGTTTACACATCTTCTGCTTTGAATTTAATTTCCTTTGTAATTTAGGTTTTAGTATTTTTATTTTCGTTCTTAGTGGAAACGAGATTTGTAACTTTGCATAAAAGATTCTGGATTTTTCCTAATAGATTGCTATACAAGTATTAAGTTTCTTTAAAATCATATTTTCAATCCTAAATTCATGTTTACTTAAATTATTGAATTTATGATGTCTAAAGAAAACATGAGGAACTGATCCCATTGTGGGGGATTAGGGAGTAGAAATATTGTTATTTAAGTATTGATACAGGGATTTTCAACGGATCAATTACTTGGAAAAGGAAGAACATGAAACAAACCCTAGGCCCGACAACCTTAGGAAGTAATTTAGGTGAAATTAACCCAAAATTGATATGACCCATTCATGAACACCTTTACGCCAGCCAGTCTAGACTGTGACATTGAGAGATAAGTAGTCTTTATTGACTCGTTATGTTAGTGGAAGATCGAAAGATCCTGCTAGGGTAACAACTAGTTGATTGAAGAAAAATCCCCAAAATCGACGATTGAAGAACCCATACTGAAGCGAGCTAGTTCCCCATAAATCTGTTTATTGAGTTTTCACATCTCTTTCTCTTGCTTTATTTCTTTTATTTTTATGTTCTTTAATTCAATCCCCAAACTCCTTTATTTTATTTTCATACTATAACCCTAAAAAGGTTACTAATTACATCTTTTCTTTGTAGGGATTTAAATTACTATAGCTTCGCCTCCCTTGGGTACGATCCTCATAATACTTACCAGATGTTTCATTGTAAATAAACTATATTACAACCTGATTTGTATACTTATAGAAGCACAAAAATACACACCGAATGAGAGTACATTTGGAGACGGTCAACCTTCTGCTTAGCTATCCATGCCTTGCGGGAAGAAGGCGTGTAGTTGAATTGGCTACGAATATTGGCAATAAAGACCAACATTGTATTCTTGGTATCTGCTTTCGCCATTGGTAGCATTAAGCCTGCTATCATCTTTGAATCTAGCTTGGGATGATCTTGTGAAATACCTGCAACCCCACGAGTACATTAAATAATGCAACTTTACCCTAAACCCTAATATTCAAAAACCTTATACACCTAGTGATACTGTACCAGAGGTAACACACGTATGTGGACCGGTGAACTTCTTTATCTCCCGCAACCCCGTCCTCTTCTTAACCAAAGCCATGATTTTCCATGAACATGTACCGTCTCGTACTGCACACTCAGCCTCAAAATTCTCGGATTCAGATTTAACAATGTGGTAATTAATCTTGTTCTTGATGCTATACTACTTCAATGCACCGAGAAAACCATCTTTATTGGAAAAACTACTTACCAACTTCTGAGTCACTCGAATCCAACGACTAACTTGTGTGGCCACGTCTCCTGTGTGGTAGATCTACAAACTCCAATGCATCATCTACCGATAGATTGACATTATGCATGTAGGCTGGAGGCGAGTACGCCTTGAATCTTGAATCCTCTTCTTCTTCATCTGAACCCCTTCACTGTCTTTTGGTTCGGTTGGAATAGGCTCCGGTTCAGATGCAACTTCTGTATCATCGGCACCAGGCTCCCGGGGTGGATCCACATTGGACTCATCCTTCGACCTACCAACATCTGCCATGTTGGAGGTCCCTATAAACTTGAAAATATATAGGTTTTTCCTATAGAATTTCATCACCTTTTTATTTAAAAATGATATTAATCTGAGTAATTATTTAATAAATTAATGAAAATTGCTTAAATATTAAATTAGAACATGGAAATTATGAAATTTTGATTTTATGTTTTATTATATAGTTTTTATGCACAAAATGACTTATTTTATTATTTTATTTAACATATTATATTTTAATAAGCAAAGTGGGCCATGCGAATTAAATTAATTAAAAAATGAAATTATATTATTTAATGGACATGTATTATTTCCTTAATTGGATTGGTTAAATATTATAAAATGGGTAAATTAATTATTTAATCTGACCCAAATTAATTTCATGTGTTTTGGACAAAGTTTGGTTGCTTGCTGGGGTCACAAAACCGTCCAACCCAATTGAATGAGGAGCCCAATTTCGGCACACACATTGGCTGCCCAATAATGAGTTTTGAGATAATTTCAAGGAGTCCCTGCAGTTGAGGAAAAATCAAATTTTAGCCAAGCAGATTACAGTTGACTTGGTTTTGATCCATGCTTGATTTAGCATGGTTGAATGCTTCAAAAAAGAAAAACACCAAGCTTGATCTCCTCACTTTATGACTGACCATGCATGAGAGAAGAATGGGGGATTCAACCACCCTATTTTTGGTAAACTCGCCCCTCCACCTCACCTATAAATAATCATCCCTTCATTCATCATTCATCTCTTCTATTCTTTCATTTCTCTCTTCATTCCCACACCTAGCATCTCCCTTCTTTCCTTAATATTTTAGCCAGAAAAAGCCTTTGAGAGATCCCTTGGTCGGCCACCTTAGAGAGCCATCAATAAAGGAGTGAAGCAAATATTCGAAGGAGTTATATTCAATCGGAGTTTGGGTGACAGCCACTTCATTAGGACTCATTCTTTCTTGTTTTATTTAATTTTATCATGTTTTCTATATGTTCTTCGATCTTGTCATAAAAAATGGTAGCTTAATTTTATTTAAGCTAGGATGATTGCATTATTTTAATAAAGATCATTTGATTCATGCTTATGATGTTTGTGCCTCAATTGATCATGTTTTAAATTAATTTCAAGTTTGTATTTCATTCATACGTGATTGGATGCATTTGAATTAGCTAAGCGATCCTAACCAGATAATGACTAGTGAACATAATAATTAAAATGTGCATGCTCAATTTAGATCCTAACCTGACTAAATTCCAGGTTCATAATAACTTTCACGAGCTCTATTATCTTGTATAGTTTTTAGATTTATGTGATTAAACTATTTCAAACCTAACACGTCCCTGTTACCTCACATGAATGCTAAGAAACCCTTAGTTTAATATGATCAGTAAAATGTATATTTTACTAAGTAAAGGATTCCGAGAGGACCTAATTTGGTTTCCGAACTCATGAAAGATCGAGCTGCCATGAAATATTTTTTGAATATTATTATGCATGTTGAGAATGAATTAAGTTAATTAATGTGATTGTCCTAGTTTATATATGTTATTAATTGTTGTGATTGCGTTTTTCTGTTGCTAAAATCATTTCATACATTTAGATAATTATCATATTAAGTTTAATTACATTTAGGGATGAATTGCATTTAATTATAATCATTTAATTTTAATTAGCATCACTCTAAAAAAAATATTGTGTTTCTACCAAGTTGTTTAATTTAATTTTACAAATTATTGATTAACATATAAAGTCCCTCTAGAGACGATAATTCTATACTTATTACTTGATAACAACTGTGTGCACTTGCACAAGCCTACGTGTTACAAGTTTTTGGCGTCATTTTCGAGGACTGTTGCCTTAATCATTTTTGTAAATTTATTTTTTGCAATTTGGTTTTTATTTTATTTCTAACCTTACTAATTTATTCTTTTATTTTTTTGATTCTCTTTTCAGGTATTTATGAGCATAGATCGAATCATCGATTTATTCCCTGTAGACCATGAAATCGAGCAAACATTTAGACAGAGAAGACGTGAGCGATTAGCCTAGAGACAAGTCGAGATGGACCTTGGAAATTAGAATAATGGCCATGGTAATGGAGTTGATCATGTGTGCAATCTCATCCTCATTGCCTATGATTGGGATCGTTGCATTATACAGTATGTTGTGCCACATTTCAGTGAGTTAAATCCAAGAATTAGGAGACCGTATATTGAGGCACCCTAGTTTGAGTTGAAAGCAGTGATGTTTCAAATGCTACAAATGGTGGGCCAGTTTAGTGGTATGCCCATGGAAGATCCATATCTTCACCTTCGATTGTTCATGGAGGTGAGTGATTCATTTAAGATTACTGGTGTGACTGAAGACGTATTGAGTTTGAAGCTATTTCCATACTTGTTGCAAGATCAAGCGCGAGCATCGCTTAATTTGTTGCCACCAAGTTCAATTTCTACTTGGCAAGAATTAACAGAAAAATTTTTGGTCAAATACTTTCCACCTAGCAAAAATGTTAAGTTGTGAAGTGAGATTACAACTTTCTAGCAATTGGGTGATGAGTCCTTGTATGAGGCGTGGAAGCAATTTAACGAGTTACTTCATAAGTGTCCTCATCATGAGATTCCTCATTGTATCCAATTGGGGACGTTTTACAATGGTCTCAACACGCACACAAGATTGATGGTAGATGCTTCTGCGAATGGTGTTATTTTTTCTAAGTCTTATAATGAGGCTTATGAGATCATCGAGAGGATCACTAGAAACAACTATCAATGGCCAACAAATCGAGCAGCTTCAGGAAGACGTGTAGCCGGAGTTCATGAAGTTGATGCCCTCACTTCACCATCAGCTCAGGTATCGTCTATTTCCTTTATGTTAAAATAGTTTACCGCTAATGGTGTAAAAAATTTTGCAGCTCAATCACCAAGTCAATTCGAAGTTGTTTCCTGTGTGTATTATGGGGATGGCCATTCTTTCGAGAATTGTCCTTCAAATCCCAAGTCAGTTTATTACGTAAGGAATTAACATCATAATAAAAGTGGATAAGGACCCCAGTCCAACTTCTATAATCCTTCATGGCGTAACCATCTGAACTTTTCTTGGAGCAAACAAGGAAATGGACCAAATAATAACTACATGCAGCATTGACCTAACCAATCTCAAAGGTTTAAACAACAAGCTCCAAAACCACCCCAAGCCAAATCATAAAATAGTTTGGAGAACATTTTGAAGGCATACATGGCGAAGAATGACGCCTTAATCTAAAGCCAAGCAGCAACACTAAAAAATTTGGAGATCCAAATGTGTTAGTTAGCTACGAAGCTTCGTAATAGACTACAAGGAGCCGTGCCGAGCGATACAGAGAACCTAAGAAGTTTGGGTAAGGAACATTGCAAGGTAGTGGTTTTACGATGTGGTAAGACTTTGGAACCTTGAGTGATTGACATTGAGGATGAACCCATTGATAAGAAGGAAAGTCAACCAGCCATTGAAATTCCTGCCCCAGAAGGATCATAATCTACAAATTCTGACGAGGTAAACCCTAAACCTATGAATTCTGATAATCTAACATCTTCTTTAGATGTAGATTTACCTCTTTAGAAAAGTTGTCTTGTTCAACCGAAAGATCCATCACTTTTATACCCTCAAAGATTGCAGCAATATTAAAAAAAAAGAGGTGCAATTCAAGAAGTTCTTGGATGTTCTGAAGCAATTACACATCATTATCCTATTGGTGGAGGCTTTAGAACAGATGCCTAATTATGTGAAGTTTACGAAGGATATTCTGTCTAAGAAGAAACGAACTAGTGAGTATGAGACTGTTGCTTTGACAAAGGAGTGCAATGCGTTCCTCCAGAACAAATTGTCGTTGAAATTGAAAGACCTTGGAAGCTTTACTATACCCTATAATATTGCAGAATCTTACTGTGGTCAAGCTTTGTGCGACTTAGGAGCAAGCATCAACTTGATGCCTAAATCTATTTTCAAGTTGTTGGGAATATGTGAGTTAGACCCACGATTGTAACGCTTTAACTAGCAAATATTTACCATAAACCGAAGGAAAGATCGAGGATGTTTTGGTAAGAGTTGATAAGTTTGGCTTTCCTGCTGATTTCATTGTCTTTGATTCTTAAGCAGATAATGATGTGCCGATCATCCTTGGAAGACTTTTCCTAGCCACAAGAAGAACATTAATTGATGTGCAAAAAAGTGAACTGACCATGCGAGTTCAAGATGATCAGGTAACATTTAACATTCTTAAAGCTATGAAATTTCTTGATCGTACGTAAAAGCGTTCAATTATGGAAGAGATAGAAACCTTGGTTTCTATGGAGAGCAATTTTATGGAAGATCCATTGAAGAATTCCTTAGAGTTTGATTCAGTGGAAGATGAAGAAGGTAAAGAAAACATGGCTTTGATGGAAGTCAATCTGAGAGACTATATTTAATTAGCACGGTTTGAATCGTTGAACTTAAAAGCTCGTGAATATGTGCAACTGAAGTTGTCAATCGAGGAGCCACCTAAACTTGAACTAATGGTACTTCCTTCCCATTTAAAATATGTTTATTTAGGTAACTGTTCTACTTTGCTTGTGATAATTTCAGCAGAACTAATGACACATCAAGAGAAGCAACTAATTGTTGTTTTAAAGAAATTAAAAAAAGCAATCGGTTAAACCATAGTTGATATTTGAGGAATAAACCCTTCTTTCTGCATGCATAAAATTATCTTAGAAGAGGGTGAGCGAGCTTTAATTGATGGGTAAAGGAGGCTTAACCCTATCATGAAAGAGGTAGTGCAAAAGGAAGTGATCAAGTGGTTAGATGCATGAATTCTTTATCCCATCTCAGATAGTTAATGGGTAAGTCTGGTGCAGTGTGTACTGAAGAAAGGTGGAATCATGATTGTTGAGAGTGAATGTAACGAGCTAATTCCGAAGAGAACTGTTATGGGTTGGAGAATCTATATTGACTACAGAAAGCTATAAAAAGCAACTCGAAAGGACCATTTCCCATTGCCTTTTATGGACCGGATGTTAGATCGACCGGCAGGTAACAAATTTTACTATTTTTAGATGGCTATTCGGGATGTAACCAAACAGTTGTAGCCCCAGAGGGCCAGCATAAAACAAACTTTACTTGTCCGTACGGTACGTTTTCTTTTAGGTGAATTCCTTTCAGTTTATGTAATGCACCTGCAACACTTCAACGATGCATGATGGCAATATTTACTAATATGGTTGAAAATTTTATTGAGGTTTTCATGGATGATTTTCTATTTTTGGTAATACTTACGATATTTGTTTGAGTAATTTGGCTCAGGTACTTAAGAGATGCGAGGAGACAAATCATGTCCTTAATTGGGAGAAGTGTCACTTCATGGTTAAGGAAGGGATTATCTTAGGGCATAAATTTATAAAAGAGGGATTGAAGTTGACAAAGCATAGGTGGATGTAATTGAAAGATTATCACCACCAATTAGTGTGAAAGGAGTTAGAAGTTTCTTAAGTCATGCTAGTTTTTAATGGAGGTTTATCAAGGATTTTTCAAAAATTTCAAAGCCTTTGCGTTCACTGTTAGAGAAAGATACAAGTTTTGAGTTTAACAAAGCATGCTTAGAAGCTTTTGAAGAATTGAAAAGACGATTAATCTCAACCCTAATAATTGTTACACCCAATTAGAACTCACCTTTTGAGTTAATGTGTGTTGCAAACAATTTTGCCGTTGGATCTATGATAGGTCAAAGAAGAAATAAAATGTAACCTCCCCAACCCAGCTTAGACATTATGGTTGACTCGTGGAAGCCACATGGGACACCTAAGTGTCAACCCTAACCTAAGATAATCAAACCTTCAAATAATTTATTTTAGTAAAACCGTAGTTTAAGTTTTTTATCTTTAAAACATTCATTTAATTGATCCTATCACATTTAAGTCATTTTAACAATTTAGGTGTAACTTTAGTAAAAGCTTATCATATAACATAAAGTATTCTTAATCCAAAAATTCATTTATTTTGCAAAACATGAGACTTAAACTTGGGACCTCATTTACTAATATGCCCTATCATTAATCAATTAACCTTTGGACCATTATCACATCTTGCTAATATTCTACATTTCTATTAAGCTAAATTTTGGGATGTTACAGTTCTACCCCTTTAAGGAAATTCGTCCTTAAAATTACCTAATTCGAAAAGGTAAGGATACTGAAGCTGAATAATATCTTCCAACTCCTAAGTAGCCTCTTCGATTCCATGGTTTCTCCATAACAATTTAACCAATGAAATTTGCTTCTATCTTAACACTTTAATTTCAAGTTCTGATATTTGAATTGGCTCATCCTCAAAAGTCAAATCTGGTCTAACCTCAATCTCGTCAACTGGCACAATGTGTGAGGGATCTGATCGATAACGTCTTAACATTGGGACATGGAATAAATCCTGAAGACGATCCAATTCAGGAGGTAACTTGAGTTGGTAAGCCACATGACCAACCCTCTTTAGCACTTTATAAGGACAGATAAATCTAAGACTTAGCTTGCTCTTTCGACTAACCTCGAAACTTTCTTCTATGGAGAGACTTCAAGAAAAACAAAATCTCCCACTTCAAACTCGATATCTTTACATTTCAAATCGGCATATGACTTTTGTCTATCGAAAGCTTCCTTTAGTCTCTATTGAATCAATCGAATCTTGTCTTCGATTTTAGTAACCAACTCTGGCCCAATCAACTTTCTTTCACCTACTTCAGTCTAACACAAAGGTGAGCGGCACTTACGACCGTAGAGAGCTTCGTAAGGTGCCATTTGGATGCTTGACTGAAAACTATTTTTGTAGGAAAATTCTGTCATCGACAAAAGCTCTTTCCAACTACCATGGAAATCAATCACACAGCTTCTCAACATGTCTTCCAATATCTGAATCACTCTTTCAGATTGACCAGGAGTTTGTGGATGGAAAGTTGTACTGAAATCTAACCGAGTACCCAATGATTTGTGCAATTTCTTCCAGAATTAGGAAGTGAATCTAGGATCTCGATCTGAAATAATTGACACTAGCACACCATGCATTCTCACTATCTCGAGTATATAAATCTTGGCTAACTTCTGAAGAGAATAATCGATACGAACAGGTATAAAGTGGGTGTACTTAGTCAATCTATCCACCACAATCCAAACCGAATCTATCTTAGTAGGGGTCAAAGGTAGCTTGGAACGATGAAAATATATAAACGTTTTCATACCATTTTGACCTAAATTCATGCAAATTCTAAGTAATTAATGTCGAAAAATATAATTTATTTATAAAATAATTAATTTGTGCTAAAATTTCCAACATATTTAATTTTAATTATTTTGATAAATTTGAGCATGAATTTGATGATTTTTTGATAGATTTGCACAACAGGTGAAAATCGACTCGGTAGACACTGCTGACATCTTACACCGTTGAGGGAGTTTTCACACTGAGTTAATGAAGATATAAGAAGAATATTTTTCAAGTCAAGGGTCGGTCCAATATGAAGCTAAATTATTCTTTATAATTATATTTTTAATTCAAATTAAATTATAAAGGCTGAACTGAAGTGGCTCGATGTGCATGCAATCAAGGGTCGAACCACCTCTAATTAGGCTAGTCATATGCCATCCAAATGCTGACCATATTCAGCTGAAATTTTGACCAATTAAACTTTGCAAAATAGCCCTCAAACTTTCCCAATTCATTCCAACCCCTCTACTTTTCATGGTTCAAATTCTTACCCCTAGCTTATTTTAAGCAACCTTTGAACAAGTCAAAGCTTGTGTGTGGTGGCCAGCCATGGGGGATTGTGTGGCTGATATTTATGTTCTAAATATAGCCACCACATCTCTCCTCAACTCCAGCTATAAATACACCCTCCATTCATCTCATTTCCACACCAATTCACTCACCATTCTCTCTTCTTTCTCTAGTGTTTTCTCTAGCTTTTCCATTCCATTTTCCCTTAAAAAACATTTAGTAATAAATATGAAAATAAATGAAATTTAATACATATATTAATATGTAATAAATAATAAGTAAATATATAAATAAATATATAGAAAAAACTTTGAACTTCGAAGGAGATAATGAGTCAACAATAAATGAGCATGTTAGTATGTTTAAATATTGTCCCTCAAGAGCAAATATTCAGATGCTTGGTGTTGTATTTAATATTGCTTCGAATATGTATCAGTTTTGTATTGCTTTGAATGCACTGTTTGCTATTGATTTTGATAGTTGTTTGTTTCTTTGTATTAATTTTTTCAAATCTCTCATAACCTTACAACTGATTTTGAATGAGGCTTTATAGCCTACATTACAATGATTTTATTTTGTCTTTTACAACTAAATTACTTGTATTTTCCTTCTTTGCAAGTTCGGCTTGCAGTGGTGCAACTTGCTAGTGGCGGTGGTTGAAGATGGTGGTGGTGCTGCTGACATGACGACATCTGGTTGGAAGGGAGGGAGGCAGCAGCAGCAAGTGGCTAGGGTTTCAGATTTTGTGTAATTGGGCTTGTTGGGCAATTCGGGTTTGGGTAGTTTAGTATTGTAATTTGGGCTTGTAGGGGTTTTTTTGTAATTGGACTTGGAATTGGATTTGGGCTATGTAATTTGGGCCTTTTAAACAATTTTGAATTTAAAAATGTATTTTAGACATTTTAAATTTAAATAAATTTAAAATTCATTTGGGTTTGGTTTAAATGTTAGGCCCGGTCAATTGGGTTTGTAATTTAGACATTAAAACAATAAATTTTAATTTAAAATTTATCATTTTAATTTTGGAGTTGGGCCAAGACAAAATTGGGCTCCAAAAACATATTTGAACCATGGACTCCAATGACGAAGAAGGAGCAAGATGACTCGAGCAACAATAAGGACTACCAAGCAAAAGGAGAGTCAAAGTCTAGGGGATCTAAACATAAATAAAAAGGGGAAAATTGTCTTTTCTTTAATTTTTGTTATTTTAATTTTTAGTTTTTATTTTTGAATGAATTTAGGATTAGATCAGTAGATTAGTTTTAATTCTTGCATAATAAATTAAGAGATTGAAGATAAAATTTTAGCAACTCAAAAAAGTAAAAGTGTGGTAATAAATATGTACATGTCTAGGATTGGACATTAAAGAGCTTGGTACTTAAGCAGTCAAATTGACTCACCTCCTCTTCTTTGATCCTACCTAGTGTATAGTATTTATTCACTTTTATTTTTACGTTCTCTATTGTTTTTAATAATGAGGACATTGTTCAATTTAAGTATGGGGACTGAAAATCGAAAACTTCTTGATAGTATTATTTCTTCTTGTTTTATGAATTTAGTTATAATTTTGCTTGAAATTTTGAATTTATGTTGATTATGTTAAGTTGAATCATGATAAGAATGCTACGCTTAATAAAATATGTGAATCATATCTTAAAAATTTTTATTCTTTATAGAAGCTAGATATGCATGAAAGTTTAAGTCTCTAGAATTGATTTAGTAATTTCTTAAGGCGAAATCCTATGACGCATGAAATTTTGAAAATGATTTAAGCAACATTTGTTTGGACTGTTTGAGCCTTTCAAGCCAACCTTGATAAATGTTATCCCTTAAAACCAACTTTGAGACTATATGGCCTGATTTTCTTTGTACCCTACAATTATAAGTCATCTTATCGCTTGTACTTATCTCTAAATTATCCCAACTGCTGGACTTAGTTTATCTAGATTATGTTCTGAAAATAAGTTTGAGGGAGTTAAGAAGAAGTACCAAAATGCTCAACAAAAGCATAGCACATACAAAATGATGCTCAGAAAAAAAAATGAAAAAGAAAAAAAAAAGAAGAAAAAAGAGCATATGTATTCAAAAGAAAATAGCATGAGCATGCAAAGTTCGAAAAAAGTTGGTGAAATTGAAGGATCGATGCAAGTTGAGCCTAGGGTTTTAGCTTAAATTTATCTATCTTTCCTACCCCTAACCTAGCCCCATTACAACCTACGCAAAAGACCTATTTGATTCAAGATTTCAATGCTACCTACATTAGTAGAGAGAAATTGATATGTTCAACATAAGAAGACATAAGTTAAACTTAATGATTGCAGTTTAGTCTTAGCTAGGGAATAAAAATTGAGTGATAGGATTTTGACATGTTTTTATTAAGACAAGCATATATATTGTTTTGACATGTTTTTATTAAGACAAGCATGATGATAATTGAAGATAATTGAATATAAAAAAAAACTTGAGCTACATAATTTCTAATTTCTCGTTTTTATGCTTAATAATTTTGAATTCATAAGTATGAGGAGAAATGATCAAACTCTTTTTTGATTTGTGCATTACTCGGGACAAGCAATGAATTAAGTTTGGGGGTGTGGAATGATGAAAATATATAGACTTTTTCATACCCTTTTTGACCTAAATTCATGTAAATTCTGAGTAATTAATGTCAAAAAATATAATTTATTTATAAAAATAATTAATTTGTGCTAAAGTTTCCAAAATATTTAATTTTAATTATTTTTATAAATTAGCATGAATTTGATGATTTTTTGATAGATTTGCACAATTGGTGAAAATCGGTCTGGTAGACACTGCTGACAGCTTACACCGTTGAGGGAATTTTTACACCAAGTTAATGAAGAGCTAAGAAGAATATTTTTCAAGTCAAGGGTCAGTCCAATGTGAAGCTAAATAATGCTTTATAATTATATTTTTAATTCAAATTAAATTGGATTAAAATTAAATTATAAAGGCTGAATTGAAGTGGTTTCGATGTGCATGCAATTGAGGGTCGAACCACCTCTAATTGGGCTAGCCATGTGCCATCCAAGTGCTGACCATATTCAGCTGAAATTTTGACCAATTCAACCTTGAAAAATAGCCCTCAAACTTTCCCAAAATTCCATTCCAACCCCTCCACTTTTCTTGGTTTCAAATTCTCACCCCTAGCTTATTTTAATCAACCTTTGAACAAGTCAAAGCTTGTGTGTGGTGGCCGGCCATGGGGGAGTGTGTGGATGATATTTATTTTCTAAATATAGCCACCACATCTCTCCTCAAATCCACCTATAAATACACCCTCCATTCATCTCATTTCCACACCAATTCACTCACCATTCTCTCTTCTTTCTCTAGTGTTCTCTCTAGCTTTTCCATTACATTTTCCCTCATTCCTTTCTGATTTCCTCTCTTTAGAAAGATTGGTCCTTCAAATTTCCTTAACCTTTGTTGAGTGTTCATCGGAGACCTCAATCTGAGAATAATCGAGCAAGAACGATGAAGAACGCGATAGCTGTTCTTAGAAATTGACGAATTTAATCCTAGTCTTTTTCTTTATTTTTAGATTCTTTTTTGTTATTATGATGAATGCTATTAATTATTTAATTGAAATGGCTTAAATACTTTAAGTGTTGGGTTGATTGTGTTTAATTGCTTGTTTATGTTTAATTTATGTTTGTATTGTTATAGGCCGTGAATATTCTATTTAATTAAATATTATCATGCCTAAGTTATCATTGCATTACTCTTGTGATATAACTATTGAATTAATCATTTAAGTGCATTGAAATTGTATTTAATGGACACACTATTTAATTTGTGCATATCGAATATTCTAATGGAGTTGAAGGTTAGAATTGTGATGGTATTAAACAATACATAGCCTTGCATAACTTGTTTTTTTGTGATTAAATTGTTTCAACATAGAGATATGATTGTTACTTCACTTGATCCTTTACATGCTTATGATTTTTAATTAGTTGGTTGAATTGGCATAGAGATATGTTTAAGAGATTCTTTAGCTTTCATATAGTATGTATGTGCAATAACACATTTGCTTATTAGAATTGATTTAGTCGGTTGAATTGGAATAGATATATGTTCAAGAGATAAAATAATTTTAGTAAGTGATGTTGTTCATAAGTTAGCAGAGTACCTGGTTGCCATGAATATTATTTCGTAACAAGCATGAACATGAGTTAGATGTAATTGAGTAATTAAAGCAATTAACCTGACACATTTATGTCATATTGATTAAACCTTTAGAAATCATGCATTGGAATATAATTTAGTCTTAGCTTAACTTAGTTTAATTTAATTTAGATACTTTAGATTAATCTCCTTCACCAATATTATATTGTCTTAACCAAATTGTTAATTAAGTATTTCATAAATAATTTCCATAGCACAGTTCCTATGGTTACGATACTCAACATTACTTGTCACTTTATTATTTCAATACGATTGTGTACACTTGCACATTTTCATCATTCCATAGCCCACTAAAAAAATCCATTGTAACTCTTTCTCATTTCCACTGTGGAATTTGAATCAGTTAAAGTAACCCCGATGGCAACTGATGCTCAGCTTTAACTTACTGGTAGGTCAAACATTTAGATACAAATTTGGTCACTTCACGTTCAAGACCAAGCCACCAATACACTTCCCTCAAGTCTCGATACATCTTAGTACTACCAGGATGCATAACTTAAGGACTGCTATGAGCTTCTTGAAGTATAGATTGCCTCAAACTCTGATCACTAGGCACACAATATCTCTCTCAAAAACACAAAATCCCTTTGGAATTAATTCCAAAGTCTTCAGTAGATCCATCCTCAATTTGTTTAAATCGTGGCACAAGAGTTTCATCCAAACTCTTTTTATCTTTGATTTCTTGAACACAAGTAGGCTTCACTTGCAATTTTGCCAAAATACCACCATTGTCAAATAGAATTAAGCAAGCAAACATAGCCCTCAAGTCAAAAATTATCTTTCTACTCAAGGCATCGGCCACCACATTAGCTTTTCCAAGATGGTACTCAATTGTACAATCATAGTCTTTCAACAATTCAATCCATCTCTACTGCCTCAAATTAAGTTCCTTCTGAGTAAGGAGGTATTTGAGACTCTTGTGATCAGTGTATATAGTACACTTCTCACCATACAAGTAATGCCTCGAAATTTTAAGAGCAAACACAACAACCGCCAACTCCATGTATTGAGTGGGGTTACCTTCATGTGGCCTAAGCTGTCTCGAGGCATAGGCTACTACTTTACCATCCTGCATTAAAACGCAACCCAAACTAACATGGGAAGCATCACTATACACAACATATTCTTTTCCAGCTTCTGGTTGAATTAAAACGAGAGCTTCATTCAACACAGATTTAAACTTTTCGAAAATAGCTTGCTGCTTATCTCCCCACTTAAAAGGATTATTCTTCCTCAATAGCTTAGTCAATGGGGCTACTATTAAGGAAAAATCCTTAACAAATCTTTGATAATACCCAACAAGACCTAGAAAACTCCAAATTTTTGAGAAATTCATCGATTGCTTCCAATCTAGGACAACTTCAACCTTTTCAAGATCCACACGAATACCCTCAGTCAATACCATGTGACCCAAAAAATCACTTCCTTAAACCAAAATTCACATTACTGAGTTTAGCAAAGAGTTGCTTTTCACGAAGTATATGTAGAACCACTGTCAGATGTTCATCATGCTCAGTTTTTGTCTTAAGAGTACACAAGGAAAGGTTGAATCACATGATTCATAAGATCCATAAAAGCTGCGGGAGCATTAGTCAACCCAAAAGGCATGACAAGGAGCCTGTAATGTCCATAACAAGTCTTAAAGGTAGTTTTTGGGACATCGGATTCTTTCAATTTGTATTGATAATACCCAAATCTTAAGTCGATTTTGGATAACACAATTGCCCCTTTAAATAGATCGAATAAGTTGTCAATCCTTGGTAGAGGGTACTTATTCTTGGTGGTCAATTTGTTTAATTGGCGATAGTTAATACACAACCATAAGGTACCATCTTTCTTTTTCACAAACAAAATTAGTGCGCCCATGGCGAAACACTGGGTCTAATGAAACCCTTATCTAACAATTCTTGCAACTACACCTTATACTCTTTAAGCTCTTTCGGTGTCATGCGATAAGGAGCAATGGAAATCGGTTTTGTTCCTGGCAATAACTCAATTTCAAACTCCACTTCTAGCTCTGGAGGTAACCATGGCAGTTCCTTAGGAAACATATCAAGAATTTCCCTCATTGTACGAATACTTTCAATCATAGGATCAATGTCATTTGTATCTTAGACATAAGCCAAAAACGCTTTGCACCCTTTATGTACCAACTTTTCTGCTACTATGGTAGAAATCAAATTACACAAATAGTTTTGTTGTTCTCCTATCATAACAACTTCTTTTTCAGTCTCAATCATTAAAGTTACCCTTTTCAGTGCACAATCCAAACGAGCTTAGTGTCCAACAATCGATTCATCCCCAAAATCAAGTCAAACTCATTGAAAGGATGCTTCATCCAATCGACAAGGAACACCTCACCTTAAACCTCTAAAGGAAATCTTTTGTAAACCTTATTCACAAGTATGGAGGATCCTAAGGGACTAACTACAGTTACAGTGTTTTCAGTTTCCTCTACCCTTATTCCCAATTTCACAACCATATTACAAGTAACATACGAATGGGTAGATCCAACATCAATAAAGCAAAGTAAGGTACCCTTAATTTATGCTCGGGAGTACAATCTAGATCATCCAAAATTCTTTCAAGTGACTCCATCCAGTATTCGGCCACTATAAGAGTAGTTTCAACAATACCCCTAAACAACTCGACTCCACTAGAGCGAAGTCTCAACTACTATCTCACAACTGACACCCCTTACTAGTGCCCTAGCAACCCTACTCAAATACCTAAGCAAAGCCCGAGTTATTGGGTCTAATTTCTCTTAGTCATCATTGACCCCATTTTCCATATTCTCACCTTCAACAGCGGGTTCACTATTAACTTACTCACTCTCATTTTCATTCAATTCAAGCTCTAATGATATGGTTGATTCAGCTGGAGATCCTAAAGGTCATCCTTTACGGCCCCTCCTACCATGTGCCATATATCCACGAGCACTCAGTTTTTATATTTTATGAATCTATAATTTACAAGTAACTAATCTCTCAGTATTTGTTTAGTCTTTTAGAACACACTCATACAAAATTCTACCATTAAAGTTTTATGAAACAGTCTTTATAACTAAAGATTTAGTAAAGTTTCTAAGGACTTGGCATCGAACCTTTGGACTTTGGACTTCGGACTTCCTACAAAACAAGTTTTTCAAATATGTTGTGGTTTGGTTCCCAAAATCCCCGTTTCATGTATGCATGCATGCAAACTCACATATATAGAATTAGAAACTCATGCTGAGGTTTTGAACCTAGGCTCTGATATCACTAAATGTAACCTCCCCAACTCGGCCTAAACATTATGGCCGAATCGTAGAAGCCATAAAGAACACCTAAGTGTCGAACCTAACCTAAGACAGTCAAACCTTCAAATAATTCCTTTTAGTAAAACCATAGTTTAAGTTTGTTATCTTTAAAACATTCATTTAACTGATCCTATCACATTTAAGTCATTTTAACAATTTAGGCGTAACTTTAGTAAAAGCCTATCATATAGCATAAAGTATTCTTAATCGATTTCTTAGCAATGGAACTTATCATTATCAACTAATAATTCATACTTAGTCGTTTATCATGCATAGTCCAATTTAGTAAATTCAATCCATATATGCGTGAAAAACCCAAAGCAAAATCAATCCAAAATCAAAACAATCACAAACCACAGTTTTAAATAACTCTACAATCCAAAACGAAATAATAATAATAATAATTAATAAAATCCAAATGAAATCCAAATGATGTCCAAAGTTCACCCTTTTCTTTGTAGCACTTCTAAATGAACCTAGGCCAAAATTCAATATAGATTCATTCAATTAACCACCTATCCAGCAGCCGAACTTCCATTTATGGGTCCAAACCAATCATCAAATTTATTAACAACTTACAAAACCAAACTAGTTGAATTCCTTACCTTTCTTTGACGCTAACAGCACTAGCGAGCGTCCTACGATTTTACGGTTGATGTGGGGCGTCTAAGTCAGCACCTAACATGATTATATACTGAAAAATAAGTATTCAATATTGATTAAATTCCATTATTTAATCAATTCCAAATCGTTACCCAACAACTAGGTCGAAACAACAAACTAGTTAACATTTAATCGCATTTACACTTTTCGATCTGAGAGATCCAATTGGGCAATTGATCAAGAACAAATTTTTCATAATTGAAACATGATTAGAGACTGATTAGGAATGTTCAAAAACTCAAATTAGGACTGATATTAATTGGATAAAAATTTAGAAACAAAACAACCCCCTTTCTTGCACCTAAGCGCACACACCTCCTTATGGTGACCAAGATTGAGGTTGATTTTTTAAAATAATTTGAGATATATTAAAATCTTGAAAAATAATTTAAAAATCATAAAATTATCCATAATTTCAAAAATTAAAAATTCGGGTTTTTAATTGGTCAATCAATCAAGAATTTGATAGAAAAAGTGGACTTACACAAGCTAGTAGTGAAAATCGGCAATGACACTTTCTTGGAAACTCTTGGATTGATCTTGGATGCTTAAAATTTCAAATTTGAAGTTGATTTCATTGGGATTAAATGGAAGCAAGGTAGGGAATTAATTGGTAATGGTTCTTGGTAGCAAAAAGAAGAGAAATCAATGAGAACAATGGTGGTAGGGGTGACGGCATAAGGAGAAGAAGAAAGAAAAAAATTAAAGATTGATGAAGAGGAGGGAGAGAGGGATGACAAAAGGGGGAGGAAAATAAATAATTTAGGGCTGATTATTTGTTCAAAACATGTATTTATAGTTAGGTTAAAAATTAAACTTAAAAATAAAATAAAAAATAATTTAATTAAAAACAAGGAATTTTGCTAAAATTCATTTATTTTGCAAAACATAAGACTTGAACTTAGGACCTCATTTACTAATATGCCCTATCATTGATCAATTAACCATTGAACCATCATCTAATCTCGCTAATATTCTACATTTCTATTGAACTAAATTTTGGGATGTTACACAAAGTGTTTCATCCTATCTACTATGCAAGTAGAACTTTGACGGGAGCCTAACTTAATTATACAGTGCCTGAAAAGGAACTATTTGCTATAGTTTTTGCTTTTGACAAGTTCCATTCATATCTTATAGGTACCAAAGTTACATTGTTTATTGACCATGCGACCATTAAATACTTACTCACAAAGAAGGATGTTAAACCGAGGTTAATTTGATAGATACTCTTACTCCAAAAATTTGACCTTAAGATCCAAGACAAAAAAGGTGTTAAGAATCAAGTAGCTGATCATCTGTCAAGGTTGAAATGAAATGAGATATCTCATTCACTTGTTCCTATCAACGAGAATTTTCCAGCTAAGCATATCTTCAAGGTAAGTCGAATTCATGAAACACCTTGGTTTGCCGACTTTGCAAATTATCTAGCATGTGGAATAATCCTTCGAGAAATGACCTACCAACAAAGGAAGAAATTCCTTTATGATAGTCGGTATTATTTCTATGAGGATCCGTTTCTATTTAAGCAATGTGCAGATAACATAATTAGGAAGTGTGTACCTGAAAGTGAGATTGTTGAGATTTTATACCATTGTCATTCATCTCTAAGTGGGGGACACTTTGGTGGTTCACGTACTGCAGCAAATATTTTACAAGCAAGAATTTTTTGGCCTGTAGTGTTTAAAGATGCCCTTGGCAAACATTTTGGAAGTTAAATTGTTTGACATATGGGGCATTGATTTCCTAGGCAAGTTTTCCTCTTTGGGAAACAAGTATGTCTTAGTTGTTGTGGATTATGTATCCAAGTGGGTTGAAGCTGAAGCATACCCTACAAATGATACGAAGGTAGTCATGTGATTCGTACATAAGCTTTATTTTACACGGTTTGGGACTTCAAGAGCCATCATTAGTGATGAAGGATCTCAAATTGTGAACAAGTGGCTTAAGTGGTTGCTTGACAAGTATGATGTGAAACATAAGATTGCTACTACCTATCACCCACAGTTGAATGAGCAAGTTAAAAGAATGAACTGTGAGATTAAAGGTATTCTTGAAAGGGTATTACACCCTGTAGGAAAGATTGGTCTCGAAGGCTCGATGATGCATTATGGGCCTATCGAACAACATTTAAGATATCGTTACGAATGACTCCTTATCGTTAGTCTTTGGAAAGACATGTCATTTTCCATTGGAGAATAAAGCTCACTGAGCTTTGAAGCAATTGAATTTGGATCTAAAGCAAGCCGGTGAGAGAAGAATGTTACAACTTGATGAATTTGAAGAGTTGGGGTTATTTTCATATGAGAATGCCAAGATGTGTAAAGAAAAGTCTAAGAAATGGCATGACAACTGTATACAACCTCGTGAGTTTAAAGAAGGTTGGAAGGTACTATTGTTTAATTCAAGGCTAAGGTTATTTCCTGGGAAGCTCAAATCCCGATGGACTGGACCTTTCACCATTCATAAAATTTATCCATATGGAGTCGTTGAATTGTACGACGACCATGGAGGTACGTTTAAAGTTAATCGTCAACGTCTCAAGCGCTATTGTGATGATGAAGTTGAGTGAGTTGAATTCTCATTCACTTTAACTAACCCTTAATTTCTCATGATCTCACTTGTGAAAAAATAAATAATTAGAAATTATTTTTCTTAAATTAGTACCTTTAATTAATCCTGTCTAAGGAGATTGGAACTTAAGCGGAACCATTGTGACCCTTCCAACCTTTCTTGGGAATTAATTAAATGTAATCTTTTAAGAAGAAAATTTTCTAATTAAATTTGAAATTTTTATTTTTATTGTTGCTTTTAATTTTTATTTTAATTGCTTATGTTTAATAAAAGGGGTCAATTTGACCCAAGTACTAATAAGTTTAGTCTGTAAATACAGTTGGGCTTGAGGTCCAAAACAGCAAAGAGGAGAAAATTTTACTCACATTGTCGTCCAAATTAGGGTCTTCAAACTCTAATTTTTCCACCACTTTCTTCCCTTTCCTTTATTTGCCGCCTAGGCAACCCTTGTGTAGCTAAATTTTTGCTACATGTTGCCTTAATCTCTTGCTATATAAACCTTTATTTACCACTCTAATTTTCACAACCCTTCAAGAAGTTAGGTTAAACCCTAGCCACCCTTATTTTTTCCTTCTTATCGTTAGCCTCAAATCCCGAAAAAACTCCCTAATTTCTTCCCTTGTCAAAAAACCTTCATTCCCGTCAGAAAGAGTTCATCAGAGCAACCCTATCGCCTCTACGCACCTATCGTAGCCTTATGCTTGTCGCTGTCGGACCTCCATTGTTGTTGCACGACTATCGCCGTTGCAAATCATTACCATCACCACCTTGCAAATTTTTCTTTCCCTATCCCTTGCCAAAATTCTGCTAAATTTTCAAGAAAAATACCATGTCTCACAAAAGAACTAGATCTTCCAAGACTACTCCTGAAAATCCGATTGTGATAAATGAGGAAGTGAAAGAGAGTTTTGATTCAATCTTCAGGCAACAACCTATGATGCCAGAAAAAGGTTTTAAATTGAAAAACACTGATTTGATGGTTGTACTTGTGCCAATTCGAAAGAAGATTAATGCTTTCAATTGGGAACACTTTTGTGATAGTTGTTCACTTCCTGATGATGAACTAATTCAAGAATTTTATTCTAGTTTGGCTCTACAAGAAGTTAATGAGGTTATTATCTGAAAGAAGAAGGTACCCTTTACTTCTAAGTCCATTAATGATTTATTTAACTTACCTGATGTTGAAGAAGATGAGTACTTTCCTATGATGAACAATATCAATTGGGATTTTCTTCAACAAATACTTGATGTTGTTACAAATCCAGGATCCCAATGGATTATAAGAAAGTATGGAAGCCATTCTTACTGAAGAGAATACCTAAAATCGATAGTATGGTTTTACTTTGTTCAATATAGCTTTATGCCTATCTCACATAGTTCCACCATTTCAATGGAATGAATGCTCTTGTTTTATCCGATATTGATAGAAAGGTCTATCAATGTGGGGAGAATTATTCTCAAGGAGATCCATGAATGTGCTAAAAAGAAGACAGGAAGTGCCTACTTCCCATCATTGATCACTTTACTTTTCGTAAGGGCCCAAGTTAAAACAAAAGCAAATATGAAGGGCCATTATGTTCAAGGGTGCTTCATAGCCTATGACCTTGAAAGGTTAATGGAAAGAGTTCATGAGCTTAACCAAAGTGAACAAGGCGAACCAATTGAACTAGAAACTGATGAGCCATCAAATAAAATTAAAACTGAAGTTGATTCAATTGCTGACACTGAAGAAGTGAAATCTGAGGAGGAGCCAAACTGTCCTAAATTGATTGAGGAAACAAGCAACTCTGAACCAAAAGATGATGAACCAATCGAGCCAAGTATCAATTCTGAATTGACAATTCCAATGCTGACTCCTTCAAGCACTTCAAAGAAATCAAAATTGACAATTGTGATGGATATGTAAAAATTTAGGCACAATCAACAGCAAGCTTATTGGAGATATGTGAAGATTAGAGATGATTCCTTCAGAAATAATTTAAAGAATATCTCTAACACTTTTGTTTCTAAGTTCCCAAATTTTATCTTCGAGACATGAAAGGAAGAAGACGACTATGAAAGCGAGGATGGAACTGAAGGCAAAGAAAACAAGGGGGATGAGTCAAATAAATAAAAAGGGGATTCTTGTCTTTATTTAATTATTTGTTTTTAGGTCTTTAGTATCTATTTCTTTCGTAGTTAGGAATTTGCTTCCGCATAATAGAACATTGCAAACATGAATAAGCTTAACACCTCTTTATTAAGAAAAAGACTAAGTGATGTTGTAATGGGAATGAACATGTCTAAGATTGGATTGTTAAGAAAGACTTGATATTTAAGCAGTCTTTATTACTCACCTCTCTTTTCTTACAACCCTACCTGGTGTTCAGTTTTCATTCATTACTTTGTTTTCGCAATAAGGACATTGCTTCTTTTTAAAAAGGGAGTAAGGCAATTTGCTCGAATATTTTTAAAAATTTTCAAGTATGTTTCAATCTTTTTACATAAGTATGTTTTAATAAATGAATTTTCAGAGAAAATCTTTGTTAATAAGTTAGTTTGGATGCAAGTGTAACAGCCCAATTTTCAATGGTGTCGAAAACAGTAGTTTCGGGACCACAACTCCGACAAGTCGAGTTATAAATATCATTTATTTAATGTTCATGATGTCAATATCATCGTGTTAACTTTTGTTTGAGAAATTTTATTGTTTAGATAGTTAATTGAGTAGAAAGGATTAAATTGTAACAGGTGCAAAAGTATAGATGGTTAATTAGAAGAACCAAAAGAGTAAATTAACCAATGGAAGGTTAGTAGGTGACTTAGCACGAGTGAAACTAAGTATATATAGGTTTAATTAAGATTAAAAAGGGTTAATTAAAGCTTAATGATGGAAGTCTAAATATTTACAAAATTGTCATTGACTATATATATGAAATTAAAAGAGGAAAATGAAAAAAGTTCACTTATTTTCTTCATCTTCCCCACGACAAGGCTAAGAAATTATGGTTCTCCATTGTTGAAACTTTGAGCTTTGATTTGGGTAAGAAAACCTTGATTATTTTTAGTAATTTTTATGTTTTTAAGTCTGTATTAGCTTAATCTAGCTAATCCAAGGACTAATTTGTGAATCTGTCAAATGTTATAAAACTTGTCATTGTTGAAAATGCTTGTTCTTGAAAGATTTTGATAGATTTGTATGCTTGGTGAATAGATTTATTGATTTTGTAAAGTGATTTTTTGATGAAATTAGGGTTTAAGGACTAAAATGTTAAAATGGTGAAATTGTGTGTATTAAAAATCAAATTGTAGGGACTTGTGGAGATCCATGATTATGTCGGCTAGTATTGATTTTGTAAGAAAGGGGTAATTTTATGTGTTTTATGCTTAGGGACTAATTTGAATAAAAGTAAAAGATTAAGGGTAAAATCGTAATCTTTTCAAAAAGGACTAGATTGTGTTAAATGGTCTGATTGGGTGATTTAATATGAAAATCGAATGATATTTGATGTAGACTACAGTCGTGGTACAGATTGAAGGAAAGGGAAATTAGCAGAATAGTCCCTAGAGTCTAACCACAACTACAACCCAGTCCAATAAGTTCGTAATGTTAAAATCTTAGTTATAACTGCTTATAATTGCTTTCTTATGGTTGTTGGTGATTGGATCGATAAATTGAAGATTTGAATGATAAATATGATAGAAGAAGAAGTACCCGACCTTGTTCCAAAGATTAAAGATCCGATGACTCTATGTCATAGTGAGTTATATGAATCTTATCACGGATTAAAGGTCCGATGACTCTGTGTCATCGTGAGTTATATGAATCCTATCATGGATTAAAGGTCCGATGACTATGTGTCATCGTGAGTTATATGAATCCTATTACGGATTAAGGGTCTGATGACTTTATGTCATCGTGAGTTACATGAAGCCATCATGGATTAAAGGTCCGATGACTCTATGTCATCGTGAGTTATCAAATGCGAATGGAAATTAACAATAGATGTATATCATGTACTCAGTTAATTTGATAGATTGTACAACTCTTGAAGTTTGGTAGATCTGTTTAACCTTATGAACTTTCTAAGCTAAGAAATGCTTGCATGTGGAAATTGTTATTGTTTTGTAGATTCACTTTTGCTGTTCGGAGATCAGATCATCTTGGAGCATCACACTATCCCGAAGTTGTTCGGTAGTTCTTACATCACTTGGTTATATGGCATGTACTAGGATGATGATATCTTTGTTTATGTAATTGAGATTGTGAAAACCTTGCTATGTTGATGAGATGTTGAATGTAATGATGTATGTTTGTGCAAGTTAGTTTATAGATTTAAAATACTATGTAACGACTTGGAATCTATGTATTTTGTGTTAGCTTAATGCATATTGAAGTCATGAACGATTTGTGTTGAGAACTTGCATTTTGGCATGATTCTTGAGATTTTTCATACTTGTTTTGGTAGAACCCACGCAAGTATCGGTAGATGTATAGGGTAGGAGAGAGGTTGCTCACTGACTCGAGTTGTATTGGTAGTTGAATAGCAAGTACCAGTAGTTATGTGTTTAGAAGTATCGGTAGTTTGTATACTTGTATCAATAGAAGTTGCAGGGTGAGACTTTTAGTTCTCTGGAGTTTTTAGTATAGGTAGAAATAAGACTTGTTTTGGTAGAAGAATCACTTGTATCGGTAAAGGTCTGCACTATTCTTGAACTATTTACTGACACAACTACCGATATTTGTCCAACAAGTACCAATAGAAGTCTCCAAAGATGTTAGAAATAACCCTTTTGCCATTGTTGAATTGTGTTTATAATTAAATGACGACATATGAAGTGTGGAGTGAAATTCTTTAATAAAATAAGATAGAATGACATGATGTTAACGATGAACAGTGATAAATGAATAGAAAGAAATTGGAACCCTAACCGACGACAGTTTTCAGGGTGTTACAGCAAGCATGAATGATGATTCTATCGAAGTTGAATGAATGTTACTGTGAATTGTGGAATGCTTGTATGTTCTTAGTTTTAGGTGATGTTTGCCATGGAAATTTAGTTTTTTTCTCAAGAATAAACACGCATGAAGGTTTATGTCTTTAGAATTGACTTAGTAACTTCTTGAGGTGAAATCCTAGGAGACATAAAAGTCTAAATATGATATAGGCACAATTTCTTTGGATTGTTTGAGCCTTTCAAGCTTCCCTTATGATATTAAACCCTTGAAACTTTAATTTTGAGCTTAATGGCCTGGTTATTGCAAATTACCTACATCATAAGTCATATTACCATCTTTTTAAGTCTAACCTACTTTGTGCACCCATCTTAACTGAAGTCGTCTTGGAGATCAACCTTTTTGAGGGAAAATTTGAAAGGATGTGCATGCTCATGCTTAAAATAAAGAAAAAAGAAAGAAAGAGCAAAGAAAGTTTGCTCAATTTTTGAAAAAAAAATTTATGAGCATGAGTTTAAAGTAAGTTTGGGGGTGTTCCGAAGAGTCATTCAAAAGAAAGTTGTGTTACAGAAAGATCCAAGACAAAGTTAAGGGTTAAGATTATTGAAATCGAAAACTCACTTCTCTTTAATCTCACCTTTAGCCTAGCCCCATTATAACCTTACAGAAGACCTATTGATTTGATGATTATTTCAACTACATCAATGGAGAGGAATTACTAAGTTCAACAGATGAAGACAACAAAATAAACCTTATGACTATTTTTTTTAGATCAATAGGAAATTATGTTAAATGGTGAATATTGCATATCACTTTGAAATGCATGCAAACTATAACTCATGTTGACATATCTTGATACTAAGTATGAAAATTCTAAATAATGTTTGCATGCGAGCTACTTATTAATAAAGAGATTCTATGAACATGATTTGGTTGATGCATGATTATGTGCTAAAAATTGATGTTGCTAACACATTTTGTAATATTGCTTTAGGAAAAAATTTTGTTGTGCATGAACATTACTCGGGACGAGCAATGGTTTAAATTTGGGAGTGTGTAAACTCGAAAATATATAGGTTTTTCCTATATAATTTCATCACTTTTTTACTTAAAAATGATATTAATGGGCGTAATTATTTAATAAATTAATAAAATTTGCTTACATATTAAATTAGGACATGGAAATTATAAAAATGTGATTTTATGCTTTAGCTATATAGTTTTTATGCAGAAAATGAATTATTTTATGATTTTATTTATCATGTTATATTTTAATAAGTAAAGTGGGACATGCAAATTAAATTAAATAAAGAATGACATTATATTATTTAATGGACATGTATTATTTCATTAATTGGATTGGTTAAATATTATAAAATGGGTAAATTAATTTTTTAATCATACCCAAATTAATTTCATGTGTTTTGGACAAGTCTGGTTGCTTGCTGGGTCACAAAACTATCCAACCCTAGTGAATGAGGAGCCTAATTTCGACACACACATTGGCTGCCCAATAGGAGTTTGAGGAAAAATAAAAATTCAACCTAGGAAATTGCAGTTGACTTGGTCATGATCCCTGCTTGATTTGGCATGGTTGAATGCTTCAAAAAGAAAACAATCAAGCTTGATCTCCTCACTTTATGACTGGCCATGCATGAGAGAAGAATGGGGGATTCAGCCACCCTATTTTTGGTAAATACACCCCTCAACCTCATCTATAAATAGAGCCTTCAACCTCACTTCTTAATCATCCTTCCATTCATCAGTCATCTCTTCTATTCTCTCATTTCTCACTTCATTCTCACGCCTAACATCTCCTTTCTTTCCTTCATATTATAGCCAACAAAACCCTTTGAGAGATCCCTTGGTCGGCCACCTTAGAGAGTCATCAATAAAGGAGGGCAGCAAAGATTTGAAGGAATTATCTTCAATCGGAGTTTAGGTGACAACCAGTTCGATAGGGTTTATTCTTTCTTGTGTTATTTAACTTTATCATGTTTTCTATGTGTTCTTCAATATTGTCATCAATAATGGTAGCTTAATTTTATTTAAGCTAGGATGATTGTATTATTTTAATAAAGTTAATTTGATTCATGCTTATGATGTTTGTGCCTCAATCGATCATGTTTTCAATTAATTTCAAGTATGTATTTCATTTATATGTGATTGGATGC
Source organism: Kokia cookei (assembly GCA_039519145.1). NCBI lineage: Eukaryota > Viridiplantae > Streptophyta > Magnoliopsida > Malvales > Malvaceae > Kokia > Kokia cookei. The sequence goes on from CM076901.1 coordinate 11,665,378, forward strand.
ATTTGAATTAGCTGAGCGATCCTAACCAGTTGATAGCTAGTGGACATAATAATTAAAATGTGCATGCTCAATTTAGATCCTAACCCGATTAAATTGTAGGTTCATAATAACTTTAATGAGTTCTATTATATTGCATAGTTTTTAGATTTATGTGATTAAACTATTTCAAGCCTAACATGTCCTTGTTACCTTACATGAATGCTAAGAAGCCCTTAGTTTAATATGATCATTAAAATACATATTTTACTAAGTAGAAGATTTCGAGAGGACCTAATTTGGTTTCCAAACTCATGAAAGATCAAGTTGTCATAGATTGTTTTTCGAATATTAATGAGCATGATAAGAATGAATTAAGTTAATTAATGTGATTGTCCTAGTTTATATATGTTATGAATTGTTGTGATTGTGTTTTTCTATTGCTAAAATCATTTCATACATTTAGATAATTACCATATTAGGTTTAATTACATTTAGGGATCAATGGTATTTAGTTATAATATTTAATTTTATTTAAAATCACTCTAAAAAATATTGTGTTTCTACCAAGTTGTTTAATTTAATTTTACAAATTATTGGTTAACATATACAATCCCTATGGAGACGATAACTCTATACTTACTTATTACTTGATAATGACTATGTACACTTACACAAACCTACGCATTACAGTCCCCTCATTGGTGGATGTCGTACGGAGTACATCATCCCTTTTCGTGTACATTTTAGAACATCCCCAATCATATGTGGATTGCCAACCACTAGAAGTTGAAGCCATTCCTAGTAAGTATTTCCATCATTGAACATCGACCTACTGAAGTGCATGTCCCATCCACTGACGGAGTGTCGTGCAAGGGTCATGTATTCCATTCTACCACAAAAAATGGATGGTTCCATGTTCTGCCTCCTACTAACAGAGTTTCGTGAAAAGGTCGTGTATTCCTCTCGAACGGTAGTAGATATTGAAATCGCAAGTGCTTCATTTGGCTTTGAAAATTCCACATATAACTCAAGATAGGGTGATCCACTAGCGAGGTGTGTCTGTACCATTACCTCCAAGCCACAAGCACCTTTGATATAGAATAAGTCATATGTCATGGGATCGGTTGAAGCACAAAATCAATACTTAATAGATGAAAGTCTCATTGGTGTCACCCTGAAGATTTTTTAAGCTAATTCTTTTACAAAGTTATGTCAATTCTATGTTATGGTTAAAAACCAATTGTGTTGTGTTCTCCAATAAAAAAACAATGTCATTCTCAGTGTCACAGACCTCACCGTCACAGTAAATAACAGCACTAATACGTATACTCAAATTATCTGTCGAAAGAAATTCAAAACAAAAAACATTATGCAAAAATATGATGATTCGTATAAATATTAACATGAAAAATCAACTTATAACTTCTGAACTTTTTCAATTTCTCTTCTTCTGAACTTCTTCAATTTCTCTTGCTACAACTTATGCAACCAGAGGCTGAAATTTTGGTCATTTATAGCCTAAGGGATAGTGGGATACTCAATTCTGTATAATTTCCATGATAGTGGGGGTTGAAATTTGTGGGGGAAAAATGCTCCGAGAAGGATGCACTGTCACCGGCACTACTAAAAACGGCATCCAACTGGGAGATTTTTCAGTACTTTTGTTGACAATGTATCCTTCTTGCTAAGTAGTTCACATAATTTGCATACCAAGGTGTTCCTATGTTCAGTAATCGTGTTTCTACTCTTAATAACTACTAATCTATGAAAGTCTCTTTTCTTTCCTCTAGAGGTGTAAAAGTATGATGGGTTTCTAATCGTGGCAAATGATAAGCAATCTGATTTTCTGTCCCTTTTCGATCCATAATCCATAAGTCGAACTCTTGTAATAGCAACCACCTCATTAATCTTGCATTCATCTTTTTTTTTCTTCATTACATACTTCCATGTTGAATAATCTGAATAAACATAGACACGATTAGCCATTAAGTAAGGACGAAATTTTTCACAAGCAAAACCTATTGCTAACATCTCCTTTCCAGTAGTGGTATAATTGCATTGTGCTAGGTTAAGAGTTCTGCTGGCATAATGAATAGATCCACATAAACGATCTTTTTTCTAGCCTAAGACAGCACCTACAGCATAATCACTGACATCACACATGATAATAAAGGGTTCATTCCAATCTGGTGTGATAATTATAAGAGAAAACACTAATTTTTCTTTTATTTTTTCAAAGGCTTCCACACAATCATTATTAAATAAGGAACATATTTTTGTAACAATAAATTTAATGGTTTAGAAATGTGAGCAAATTCTTTAATAAACCTTCTCTAAAATCCTGTATGTCCCAAAAAATTTCAAATACCTTTGATATTTGTGGGATGTGGCAGGTTCTTTATTACCTCAATTTTAGCTTTGTACACTTCTAACCCCTTTTGTGAAATTTGATGTCTCAGAACAAATTCTTCTCTTACCATAAAATGACATTTTTCCCAATTAAGTGCTTGGTTAGTTTCTTCAAACCTTTGAAGTACCTTCTCTAAGTTTAGCAAACATTCTTGGAATGAATTCCTATATACTGAAAATTTTTCCATGAAAACATCTAACCCTTCTTCCAGCATATCTGCAAAAATAGCAATCATACATCTCATAAATGTGGCAAGAGCATTACAAAGTCCAAAAGGCATTCTTTTAAAAGCATAAGTTCCAAAAGGACGATTAAAAATTGTTTTCTCCTGATCATCAGGATGTATAGGGATTTGATGGTAACCCAAATACCCATCTAAGAAGCAATAATATTTTTTTTTGCTAATCGATCCAGCATTTGAACAAAGAAAGGTAACGGAAAGTAATCTTTCTTTGTTGCATCATTTAATTTCTTGTAATCAATACACACTCTCCACCCTGTGACTGTCCATGTGGGAATTAACTCATCATGTTCATTTTCTACTACTTTCAACCCACCTTTTTTTGGTACACATTATTTAGGGCTAACCCATTCACTAACGGAAATTGCATATACAATACTCGCATCTAACCACTTTAACAATTCCTTCTTCACTACTTCCTTCATAGCTAGATTAAGTCTTCTCTACGCATCCACCACATGTTTCTTTCCTTCCTCTAACAGGATTTTGTGTTGACAAAATGCTGGATTAATGCCTTTGATATCAACAATCGTCCACCCAATGGCTTTCTCATGATGTTTAAGCACATCTAGCAAAGCTTCCTCTTGCGGACCACTCAACCCTATTGCAATTATTATGCGTAAAGTTTTTTTCCCCCAAATACTCATATTTCAAATGTTCTGGTAATGGTTTTCACTCTACTTCTGGTGGCCTCACGATAGACGATATCATCTTCGTGGTACTCAGCATAGTTTCATCTATTGCCTCTTTACTTTGTTTCCACCATTCCAGTTAGGTTGCTATAGATTCGACACTTGGTTCCTCTTCATTTGGTACTTCATCCTTAGAATCTTCTTCTTCATATTAGGCGGCAATAATCTAGTTACAACTAGGCTCATCGAAATCGCTTAAGGGTTCATGTTGTTCTTCCAAGAATATTACATTCGCACTTGCTATTTCCAGTATGTTTGTGACATCTTGCCATGTATTGGTCCAAATACTTCCCCCAGATATAATGTCCACTTTTCGTCTATTTTCTGCACTCAACCCATCATTGAAGTGTTGAATTTGTATAGCGATATGAATGCTCCTTCTAATATAGAGCGGAGTATGACTTTAAATCTTTCCCAAGCTTGCACTAATGTTTTTGTCATAGTTTGCCTGAAATGAAACATTTTTTTGTATATATCCTTACACAATTTTAGGCATAGAAATCATTCGGCATAGAAATCATTCGTTGAAGAAACATGTACACAAATTCATCCCATATGGTGATAGTGTTTGGGGCCAATGAATCTAGCCAAGATTTTGCCTCCCCAACTAGAGCAAAATGAATCAATAGTAGTTTAATAACATCTGGAGCTACCCCTGCATATGAGACTGTACTACAAATTGCCTCGAATTTTTGTAAAACTGTGATAGGATCTTCTGTCAAAAGATCAAAAAAACGAAATATTGTCAATAATCCAAAATATTAGAGATGGATTTAATTCAAAATGATTATGATAAATTGATAGTCGAGCAATACGAGATTGTAACCACTCTAAAAAAAATCTCTAATGCAGTTTTCATCATTTTAGAAAAGTTAAAAGAAATTTAGTCAAAAACAAATAATTAAAATGTACAGGAAAGTAGAAAAAGTTTTATCTATAACCTAAAAATATCCTAATTATTCAAATAACAAAGAAGACATAAAAATCACCAAAGCGTTGCCTCCTCGACAATGATGCCAACAACTTGACCGCCTCCAAACGTATTCTCATCCGGTTTGTGTTTTTGGCTTTCGCTAGTATATAGGTCAGGTTGTAATATAGTTTATATAATGAAATACTTGGTAGTATTCCAAGGATCGTACCCAAAGGAGGCTTTAAGCAATAGTGACTTATATCCCTACAAAGAAAAGAATTAATTAGTATTATCTTTAGAGTTTATAGTATAAAAATATAATAGTGTTTGTGATTGAAAATCATAAAGTAAATAAAATAAAGCAAGGGAAAAAGATAGAAAATTCAATAAACAGATTTGGGGAGATTAGGTCGCTTCAATATGGATTCTTTAACCATCAATTTTCCGGATTTTTCTTCAATCAATTAGTCGCTACCCTAGCAGATCTTTCAATCTTCCACCAATATAGTAAGTTGATAGAGACTACTTATCGCTAGATGTCACAGTCTAAACCGGTTTGGGGAAAATGTCTTCACGGATAGGCAATACCAATTTTGGGTTCATTTCCACCTAAATGACTTTCTACGGTTGTCAGGCCTAGTGTTTGTTTCATGTTCTTCCTTTCCCAAATAGTTAATCCGATTGAAAATCCCTGTTTATACAACAATTAAATATTCATACTTTCACTCTCTAATCCCTCACGATGGGATTAGTTCCTCATGGTTTCTTTAAACATCTTAAAAATAATAATATAAATAAACATACAATTGAATAAATGAAGTGAGAAGAAACTTTAATTGTATAGTAATTTGTCAGGAAATAATTCCACGATTGTTTATGCTAAATTTACAATCTCATTTCTAAAACGGAATAATAAAGTAAAAACGAACTAAGAATAAAAAGTGTGTAAAACCCTAGTGCTAGAGGCCCTAATTATAGCATTGGATGGTCGTTTTCTTTAACCCTAGGTCAATTGTCATTCCTCGTGTTTAAGTGTCATTGTATAGACCGAAACACCCTTCACTCGGTGCAAAATTCGATTTTAGGGGTCGATGTAACGACACATCAGAACCTGTGTCACGACGAAGAGATCAGTCCCCTCCTTTAGTGTCATCATGCAGGCGTAGTCACGACATAGGTGATGTATGTCGCGACAAAGAAGTCAGATCCTAAATTCTTCAAGTTTGGTCCCTTTGTTACGACGTAGAGTAGTCTATGTCATGACATAGTGATCAACTTCACACTTGTTCGACCTTTAAGGGTCTCCTACATACTCACAAAGTATGTTAACTAACCTTTAGGCCTCAATCGACCTTGAAGACAATAAAACAGGTCTTTTTTCACTTTTGAAAAATTTTATTAAAAATAAAAAACTAACTTACATCCTACGGAAATAAATTTCAAGCTCATAAAGTGTGAAAAATAGTTCAATCTTCTAGGTACAAAACCAGCAGATCAAACTCCCCCACACTTAAGTCATTGCTTGTTCTTAAGCAAATAAAGTAAGAAAAACAAATAAAGCAAGGAAAGTAAACAAAGGAGCTTGATTTTATATCATCAAAGATTAGGATCGTAACATATACTCTAGGAATTATATATTTCTCAATAATTCCAACATGATGAGTGAGTAATTTTACTATTCTTGTTTAGAAAAATATAAGTTCAATAAGTTACAAGAAATACACATCAAAGTTTTACTGATATAACTCCATCAATGCCTAATACAAGTACTTTAATTATCCTAGTACAAAATAGACAGTCATAATGAGGTCATGCAATTCCACATTCATTAATGCATAAACTTGTTTAAGGCACATAGGGCTTTTCGGCTTGTAACGTGTTGAGGCTTAGGCTAGGTATGAAATTCAAAGAATAGTAAGCACAAAGGGTAACAAGCACGAAAATAGTTTGGCACATTGTATTGTTCCATATTCTCCGCCTTTAGTGTCCTATTCCATTTCACCTCCTTATTTCCCTTTCTCTCGCCTTCCTTTTCTCTCCACTTAGGAAACCTCAATATAGTCTACTCGTTTTAGTTAGCCTATGAGCATTCTTTTGTTTCTTGAGTAATATTTTTCTTTCTTTTTGATATGTTTATGACTTTGTCACTTTTCATATCTCATGAGTTTTCTTCTCTTTTGTCTCTACTCATTTCTTTTTTATGTTCATTATTTTTCTCTTTCTGGCTAAACTAGAGTTCAAATTCCATATTGGTTTTCCTATTTCACTCTTGATTTTTTTTCAACCTCCACCATAATGTGTCTACTTACCCTTAATATATATGGTCATACATCTATTATCGTGCAAAATAGGACAAAAGAAAAGAGTACAGACAAATCATCCTTTTTGGCTTTAGAGGCTTGTAATGTAGTTCATCAAGAAAGGTCATAAGGTTCAAAGATGAGTACTAACTAAGGTATAACTTTTTTAGCTTTAGATGTAACCAAACAATGTCTTAGGTCATCCTTAAACACCTCAATATGCACAAATATCAATTTAGTTACATAATCTTAAAATTACTATATATTATATATACAAGCATGCTTTTTCCCTCATATCATTCACATCATTTGGTATCAACAATATTCTATCTATACTTAGTGTAACCTATAGAACTTAATGATATCATGCTCAAAAATTTAAAAATTTCTCATCATCATGCCAAATTTATCAAAAAATATCATCAACCTATTATACATGCTCCTAACTGATCACTTGTATTTTTACAAGCTCAAGCACACGTCAAAGAAAAAAAATGCTAAAATAAAAACTAAATGCAAAATTCTGATGTTACCCCCCACACTTTAGATAACACATTATCCTCAATTTTCAACCCCTTAAATAGTAAGGAAAAGAATTACTCGATTGATCGTGAAAGCTCCTCCTCTTATGGTGGTTGTCCTTCTTCCTTTTGTCGTGAATCCTCAAAATGTTTTGTCTCCATAATGTGGGGTGAAAATATATATATATATATTTAATAGTAAAAGAAAAACTAATATGTATATATAAAAGAAATTAAAACATATATATTCCTAATAAAATAAATAATAATAATAAACTATGAAAGAAACAATTAAAACCTTATCCTAAACAAAAACTAAAATATAAATCCCTACTCATCTTCGTCATCCAGTCCTATCCTCCTCCGCTCTTCACTTTGGTTTTGTTGTAACAATGTGAATTGAGCAAAAAAATCATCACCTAATAATTTACTAGGCAGATTTATTGTTCGATCAAATCATTCAGTTGGTACCCTTGCTTTTTTACACATGGCAGCTATTAGATGAGGGAAAAGTATATCTTTCTCTAAATTCTTTGCACATTCCACCATGCTTCGATAAATTCACTTCCCCACATATTCATTTTTTCCTAAGAATCCCATATGTCATGATGGCATGAATTGGGTGTATCTTGGTCATGTCTGAATAGGAAGAATCCTAGAGCAAATGAATTTCATCCATATCTTGTCCTTGGGTGTCATTAGTTCTTGATTAAAATTTCTATGATCGCAGTGCCTTCTCGATATGTCCATAATTCCTTCCCAGCTATCAAGAATATTAGAATTTCCTCAGTATTAATATTCTTGAACTATTTCAAATCAATTCTATGGAGGTAGTCTTGGTAATAATACGGCGTGTTATAAAACCTACAGATTTGAACCTCATTCATATATACCTTAACTCCTCGAATTTTCAAAGGGCCTTGAAGTTGCCCAAAAGATTGTCCCACCTCCCTTTTCTTCATTACCAAGTAGAGTTCTTGCACGATAGAGATATTAACTGGCTCTTTGTAGGGTAGACAAAATTGCATCCACTCATGATCTACCACGTTCTCCCAAATACCCCTATAGACTCTCATTAAGGGCTCAAATTTTTGTTCTTGTATGAAGGTATATGGCTGCAGTTGTTATAAGTACTTGTCTAAATCATATTTTGAAAACTCAAAAACAAGGTTAGAATCGCTTGCACTTGAATCAGCCATTTGATCAGAGATTTTTTAATTTAGGGTTTTTCTTTTGATTATGAATAAAAAATGAAGAGAAGGGGAACAAATTTATATTAAATGATTAGGACGAAGTTTAGAGGGTTTAGAAGTTAATATCTTAAATTAAAACATTTAAATTGAAATTAAACTGTGTAAGTGTTTTAAGTTAGAGTTTACCTAAAGTTCCATCTCTTACATCAGTGTGTCGCGACATCGAGGCCAAACCCGATGTTCTATAAAGCAGGAATTGTTACAACATGGAGGATGCATGTCACGATATCGTGGGCAGTTTCCTTGTTTTTCTTGTGGCTGATTATCGCGACATGGGTTGTGGGTTTCGCGACATCGAGACCAGTTTTCATCAGACTCCGAATATGAACTGTTATCCATTCCTTGGGTGTTTTTGTTTCTGATTTTTAAAGTTAGCACAAGTTCCTTACTCCACATTTTCTTACAGCATAAAGGTTGCTCATTAATAAGTACATTTGTAGTTCCCGCATAATACGACTTTACTCTCTGCCCATTCACTAAGAAAATTTGGCCATTCTTACCTATCAATTTGATTGCTATATATGGTTTTACTTGATTAATGGCTTATGGTCCTATCCATCTTGATTTGAGTTTATCAGGAAATAATTTTAACCTGTAATTAAACAGTAATACCTTCTGTCCTGGCTCGAAGGTTTTCTTCTAAATCTGAGCGCGTGATGCAACCTACTTATTTCCTTGTATAATTTCGTGTTTTCGTAGGCCATGAAACATAATTCTTCTAATTCTTGTAACTAAAACAACCTCTCCTTCTTTGCTAATTCAGGATCTAAGTTCAGTTCTTTGATAGCCCAGTATGCTTTTTTTTCCAATTCAATAAGTAGGTGACAGTTTTTCCATAAACAAGTTTGTATGAAGACATAATTAATGGTGTTTTGTAAGTCGTTCGATAAGCCCATAAAGCATCATCTAATTTCGCTGCCTACTCTTTGTAATTAGGGTTTACTGTCTTTTCGAGAATCTGTTTAATTTCCCAATTGGAAACTTCAACTTGGCGATTAGCCTGTGGTTGATATATTGTTGCCATCTTGTGTCAAATACTATACTTTATGAGAGCGACTTCGAATTATTTGCTGCAAAAGTGTGACCCTTCATCACTGATTAAGGCTCGAGGTATTCCAAATCATGCAAAAATATTTCTTCTCAAGAATCTCACTACTAATTTAGGGTCATTAGTGGGTAATACCACAACTTCAACCCATTTGAAGACATAATCTACCGCCAACAAAATATACTGATTTCCAAATGAACTGGGAAAAGGTCCCATGAAATCAATTCCCTAAACATCAAATACTTCTACCTTGATAATTCCAACTTGTTGCATTTCATCTCGTTTTGACGTATTCCCCATTCGCTGACTGATCAAAGTTTTGTACAGACTCGTGAGCATCTCTGTTCATAGTAGGGCAATAAAATCTTGATTGCAACACTTTTTGATTTGTACATTTCCCACCGAAATGTTCCCCACAAGGGGAGTCATGACATCCTTTAAGAAAATCATTTATCTCCTCTTCAACTACACATCGTCGTACTAACTTATTAGCATATTGTCAAAACACATAAGGATCATTAGTTTTTTTGCTGAGACAATACCTTTAGTGGGAAAACTCCTCTTGTTAAGTAGTTCACATAATCTGCATAGCAAGATGTTCCTATGTTCAGTAGTCATGTTTCTACTCTGAATAACTGCTCATCTGTGAAAGTCTCTTTTATTTCCTCTAGAGGTGTAGAAGTATGATGGGTTTCTAATCGTGACAAATATTAGCAATCTAATTTTCTATCCCTTTTCGGTCCATAATCCATAAGTCGAACTTCTATAACAGTAATACACACCTCATTAATCGTGCCTTAATCTCTTTTTTCTTCATTACATACTCCTATGTTGAATGATCTGTATAAACTAGACACTATTAGCCATTAAGTAAAGATGAAATTTTCACAAGCAAAAATTACTACTAAAAACATCTCCTTTTCAGTAGTGGTATAATTGCATTGTGCCGGGTTAAGAGTTTTGTTGGCATAATGAATAGCTCCAAATAGATGATCTTTTTCCTAGCCTAAGGTAGTACCTCCATCATAATCACTAACATCACACATAATAATAAAGGGTATGTTCTAGTCTAGTATGATAAATATAGGAATAGACGCTAATTTTTCTTTTATTTTCTCAAAGCCTTCCACACAATCATTATTAAATAAGAAAGGAGCATCTTTTTGTAACAATAAATTTAAGGGTTTAGAAAATGAGTAAAATCTTTAATAAACCTTTTGTAAAATCTTGCATGTCTCAAAAAATTTCGAATACCTTTTGTATTGTGGGATATGGTAGGTTCTTTTTTACCTCAATTTTAGCTTTGTCAACTTCTAACACCTTTTACGAAATTTAATGTCCCAAAACTAATCCTTCTCCTACCATGAAATGGCATTTTCCCCAATTAAGTTCTAGTTTAGTTTCTTTACACCTTTGAAGTACCTTCTCTAAGTTCAGCAAACATTCTTAGAATGAATTCCCATATACTAAAAAATCACCCATGAAAACATATAGCCCCTCTTCCAACAGATCTGAAAAAATAGCAGTCATACATCTCAAAAATGTGGAAGGAGCATTACAAAGTCTAAAAGGCATTCTTTTAAAAGCATAAGTTCCAAAAGGGCATGTAAAAGTTATTTTCTCCTGATCATCAAGTTGTATAGGGATTTGATGGTAACCCGAATACCCATCTAAGAAGCAAAAATATTATTTTCCTACTAATCGATCCAGCATTTGATCTATGAAAGGTAATGGAAAGTGATCTTTCTTTGTTGCATCATTTAATTTCTTGTAATCAATACACACTCTCCACCTTGTGACTGTCCGTGTGGGAATTAACTCATTATGGTAATTTTCACCCATTCACTATTGGAAATTGCATATAAAATAATCGCATCTAACCACTTTAACAACTCCTTCTTCACTACTTCCTTCATGGTTGGATTAAGCCTTCTCTGTGCATCCACCATAGGTTCCTTCCTTCCACTAACCGGATTTTGTGTTTACAAAATGTTGGATTAATGTCTTTCATATCAGTAATCGTCCACCTGGTCGCGCTATAAACGTCACATCAATAATGTGCAAGCGGACACTATCGATGCAAGTATAATAGATAGATGTGAATTTATCGAATATCGATCCCACGATGATGGTGTTCTTGTTGCTTAAATTTGTCGAAGCAAAAGTAGTTGAAATAAAAAGACTTGCCAAGAGTAATGTTAGTGTAACTAAGTCAAGACTGCACAAATGAAAGAGTTAAAACTGTCAACGTAATTATTGTAAACTGTAACATAGATTTTCAGAGCAAATTTTAATAAAAGATGAATGAATATTTGAAAATGTTTTGTAAATGTAAATTGAGAAAATTAAAGAAGTAAAACAAGTGTAAAGGAATGGGGGAATCCCTGATCTGACAAGTTGGTAAAGACTAAATGTGACTACAAGGTAACTAGTAGATAAATTGTTGCTGCAATTAAGTTCTAATGATATCTCACTACTTTTGACTGCTCTGTTTAGTAATGACTCAAACACTCACATTAGCCACACCTTCTGAAGCTGGCAATGCTTTGCAATTGAGAATAAGTGACCATAATTCCTTCTTGTCTCAAGCAACTTCGGTTGTCTTTCTTGTTGATCTAATTTTGTCACTGCACCTTCCAGTGACTGTGACTGCAATCGCACTTCCGTGGTCAAAACAGTTAAATCCAAGGATAAACAAATAAAAAGAATTGAATAGATGTCAAAATAGATCTAACATTAATAGGTACTTCCATACACAATTAAAGTCAATAGAATTTATCAACATTCAAGAGGAATTAAAGAAGAAATTGAAGCATTCTATTCCTAACCTACTAGAATCCTTTCGTTATTGCTCCTCTTGCGTCACACTTAGATCACTTCTCGTCAGAAATAGCTGCCTTCTCGTCGCATTAGATCACCCTCCAGAAAAGTTAAGCTTCTATTCAATTCTTTTTCGTGTGTTTATGCTCCTGGATATGTTAGCAGCGTACTGTTCCTATTGCAATATGGAAGTATTCATGCAGTGACATATTTGGACGCAATTCCATATCGAATTTGTGGCCACAGCTCTGAATGCTTTCTTGCTTCAATCTTCTAAGATGGATTCCTGCACTGACATCTTTAGACACAAAAACTGATACTAAATACAGCGACATTAGTAGCTCAAAATGGGTTAAAATGGAAGAAAATAAGACCATACAACACTGATTTAGAAACTACAATTACTAAGTATAAAATACTGAAAATGTATGCTAAATATGGTACAAAAGGGAACAAAATATACTCTAATTAGGGAGAACTTAATGGTCATTTCTAATGCTATCACACCCCCAAACTTGAGTTTTTACTTTCCCTCAAGTAAATAAAAGCTAACAAAGTTATATCAAAATTCTTGTCACCACAATAATCATTCTAGCAACTTAAATTCTCTGGGATCCTAATGTATAAATTACACTTATATGATATAAAATTGCGCCGATAATTTATAGATATGAATAATCACAACTGCAACTTCACTAATGCTAGCATCATGCTTTGAATCTTAAATCCTCTTAACCAATACAACATTTATTATTCTATATATATATATATATATATATATCAATTTTTCTTTCTTTCTCTTCTTTTTTTTATATGCGACTGAGAGATGTCATTGCGTTACTATACCCTTGTTCCTGGGCAAAAACGATGGGGTTCAACAAACCCCTAAGAAGTATGTAATTACACTGACACAAACTCTTGCAGTGATAGCCTTTGGCTAGATTTTTTTTCTAACACTTGCATTGGAGTGTTCTCCCTTGATAAGTCACAATGCACCCACATTGGAGTGTCTTTTAGTATATATCATTATATACATAGCTGCAAATGGTAAGTTAATTCAAGATTCAAATAATGATACTACTCATTTATTACTAATGCAATTTCAACCATTCATCAAAAAACAGAAGGATACAACATTCAATCACATTCATCCAATTCATACATTATCATCTCACATAATTCAAGAATTAAGCATCAAATGAAAAATTGTGGTCACATTTTTCATAACTTTGCATACTTTCATTCAACTTAAAAGACAAATAAATTCTGAAACTTGTGGGTGCAATTGCATTTTCATTTCCTGCATATATCCCCCAAACTTAGTGTCTGCATTGTCCCCAATGCACTTGCAATATTATACAAATATTAATGGAAATGCAACTACCATGCAAATGCGCTGACAAATAAAATGCAAAGAAAATTAAAAATGCAATGACAACTATATGAAATGTATGCAATTAAACTAGGAATTGAAAAATAAAAGCTAACTTAGTGTGCTGCAGCCAAGGATGTGGCTACTTTGGACTTTTTCTTCTTTTTGGGGCGCTCCTCTTTGCGCTTCTTTTTGTCCTTGCATTTGGGCTTTTTCTCCAATGGTTCAACTAGTGTGGTGGATTGCTCCTCTAGGTTCGATTGAGTATTGGCTTCATTGATAGTAACATCCGACGGATGAATCTCAGCAAGTGGTGTCATATAAGGCACAATAGCCAGAGGATTAAAATCATCATTGTTGGATGTTACGGCTTCGACCTGACTCACCACTGTTGGCGCCAATTCTTCAGTAAATGCACCCATACTAGCAGGTGTGGCGACAAATTGTTCAAATAAATTTGTCTATAGAAATTCTTATTCTTTTATCTTTCTCTTTCTTTCTTTCTTTCTTTTCTCTTCTTCCTCCCCTTCCTCAGCATCCACAGAGGCCATGTTTATTTGCTCCTTGTCTGCAACAGCAGCTTCTTTCTCCACCATATTACCCCCAAACTGTTTGAAAATTCATCCTCAAAAAGGCTAGCAATATTATGGTAACAGTCCTCCATATCCCTAAAATGCACTTTCTAGTCCTTATCGTCAAAAATGTGGACCATGTGGGGAGAGTAGACAGATTGAGTCTTCCCTTTTAAAGTAGCATGTTCAGTTGATGGTGTTGCCTCCCTGAGGATAGGGGAACACAGGGAATTTTGGCATGGGATTTTTGCTCAAGCTGCTTAATGCGCTGACAATGGCAGTATTTCATGCCTTGGTATAGGCATAGAATAAGTTCTATCTATACTCCATCTCGTCCATTGTACCGACAAGTTTGATTTGTTGGATGCTCATTCGTCAACGAGTTGCTCAATTTCTTTTAGTTTTTTCCAAATTTGGGGATCTATAGGTGCTTGGGTTTGTTTGTCCTTCTTCTTCACCCTACCTTTTTCTTTCTTTGATGGTGCTTCCCTTACAACAGGGGTTTCCTGCCCCCTTGTCATCCTCTAAATAAAAACATCATTTATAAGGCCTTTATTCTTCAAAAACTCCTCCCCTTCACGAGGCACCACGCCTTTCTGTTTGCATAACATCATGATCAAAGAAGGGAAACGCAAGATACCTATTTTTTTTGCGATAGACTCCGTAATTTCTTGGTGGAGGATTACCCCGATATCTATCTGGTGACCTTTTATTATAGAATGTATCAGACACATTCTATCCAGCGTAACTGTAGTGCTATGAGTGGAGGGTAAGAGGCAACAGTTGATGAAGTCCAACCAGACTTTGCTTTGGACCGTAAGGAAACGGCGGTGCATTGTATAGTTGTTAGGATTATTTTCGGTCCAAATAGCACTGTCGACACACAAGTCATTCAGCAGCACGTCAGTGCCTTCCTCAATCAGGTTTTCCAAAAAAGTAACATGCCCGTCCTCCCCCTCGACGATGTTGTCGAGGACATTTATGTGATCAGCACCCCATGGTAACAGTCCCTCGCAGACAAAGATGAATACCTGCTCCTGGTCAACTAGATTAGCATAAAACTCTCTTACCAGGAAAGGGGAATATCATGTCAAATGATCATAGAACTTCTCCTATCCCAATCGCGAAATCGTTCTGGCTACTTGTTTCCCCAGTGTCAGTAGTGGGGACAACTGGAATCCTTGCTCAGGATGGCAGTTTCGCTTCAACATCACTTCATGAAAACGGTTTTTGGTCGCTTTAGTTAAGAAAAGGATGGGTTCTTTAGGTATCAGTTGGTCGGTGTTACGAACCATCGCGCCAATGATTTAGTGACTTGTCTCGAATGGGTTTTGGAACCAAGAGTTCTAGCCATATCTAAATGAGATAAGAAAGTGAAAAATTGCAAAAAAAAATTGTAAGTTGAAGAAAAGGAAAAATTACAGTAACAATGACAGATGTGAGCGTGAAGAGCACCGTCGACAGAGTAGGGTAATTTATGAAGATGAAGGTGAAAAGGCGGGATGATTTCCACTGCCGAAAGAGAAAATTGTGTCTGCATCCAATAAATGTGAGGGCACAGATTGTTCTGTTTTTGAATCGATCCAACGGTTGGGGAAAGAGGTGAATCAATCAGCGTGATTCTTTCCCGAAATGCTTCGATGAGTCAACAATTGAATGAGTCGACAAGTTGTGTTCTTCTGTGCGTCGACAAAAATGATAGCTTTTATTCCTACAGAAAACTAAAGAAATGAATTAATATGAAAATAAAGTACAAAAAAATAGAAAAATTGCAGGGATATTTTAAGAAAATGTGACCAGGTTAATGGTCTCATCTTGTTCATTGGTGTCCGGGATGAGATAGTGCTTTAGTCATTGGTCATTCACTTTGAATTGGTGTCCATCGTTTAAATCTTTAATTGTCACCGCTGTAACATCCATGTTTTTGAACCGGAGTTGGAACAGTAATAGTGTCGAGTTAAGAGTTAGAATATGTGGTTAAAATAAGAAGATTAGGAAAAATTAAGAATTAGAATGTGTAATCTAAATAAGAAAGGTTAAGAAAATTCAAGGATTAATTAGTAATTGTGTGAAAGCATAAGGGACTAAATAGCAATTTATCCAAATTGAATTATGAATCATCATGGGAATTAGATTGATTAAAGAGGGCCAAAGGAGTAATTTGGTGGAAGATATTTTTGGAGGCAAAGTTTTGGGCCAAAGTGTAAAGTTGGAAGGCCCAGGAACTAAAAGTGCAATTTTACCATTTTTATTAAGTGAGATATTTTAAGAGAAAATTCTAGAGAAATTGAGAGAGGGAAAAATCAATTAAAAAGCAAAGATATTAGCTTTCTCCATAAGCTAGCCGTCCAAGCCTTCATCTCTCATTTCTAACTTTTGCTTTTATTTCAATTAAGTCCTTCCACCATTGTTAAGCCCTCCAAGCTCCAAAATCTTCCATTTTCTTTAAAATTTCTTAAGGAAAGGCATAGAAGGAAGCTAGTAGGCACCTTAATATCCTTATAGAGTTCACTTTGAAGTGTTAAAGTGGATAGGGATTGAATTAGAATTTTGGAAATTCAAGAACAAAGGTAATAGATGATTCAATTTTCATGACATACATGTATATTTACATAATCTAGCATGAAAGAGTATTGAATTTTAGTCTTAAGCTTATATGTGTTTGTATGAAATTGAAGAAAGAGGGAAGAAGGAGAAGGACCAAATTGAAGAAAAAGGAAAGGAGAAAGCTAAGGTGTGAGAAGAAATTATCTACAAGTGAGGTAAGTACTACAAGTATTAAAAGGTCTAGAACTAATTAAGTTAAAGTGTTTATAATTTTAACATATATGGTTAATTATGATAAAAATGATATGTTTAATTATAAATGTTAATTATGTATGATTAAATGAAATTTAGTGTAAAGAGACATGAAAAATGAAGCATGTTCATTAAAACAGTTTGGACAGAGCAGAGGACTAACTTCGAAAATTCACCAAAAATTGTATAAAAAGAGTTAAGAGTTGAATTAAATAATTAATTAAATCTTATTGAGTGTAGTTTCATATGGAAGAAACAGTGAAAGAAAAGGAATTTTATATTTCGAGATATACTAGTTTTGTGTAATAAGGTCAGAGTAGGTTCGAGTTCCCCTGTTCTGACTTTGAAAAATCATAGAAAAATTTAGAAAAATTATTAAAGGCTTAAATTTATATGGTTAATTCTATAATGAGTCTATTTTCAAAATAAATAGACGGGAACATTATTGGATTCCTGTACTAAAAGATAAATCATTTTTAGTAAAGAAAGGTCAAAACTGTTAGGCAGCAGAGAAGGGGTAAATTGAAAGAATTTAATGTACAAATTAGCTAAATTAAAAATTCTGAAATTTTTATGGTAAAAATATATAAGAGTCTAATTTCAGAATAATCAAGCGGATTATAATTTTGAATTCTGTAGCTCAATATATAAATAATTTAGTGACTGTGATTCAAATGTACAGCTTTGAAAATTAATGTAAAAAGAAAAAGAAAATCTGAATAGAAATGAAAAATTGATGCATATAAAGTGATATGTGATGAAATTGAGAAATGAGAATGAAATGGATAAATCAATGGTTTTCAAAGTTATTAGTACCTAATTGTTTATGATATTTGGTTGTTATTTGGTTAAATTAATTTGTTATTGATTTGTATTACTATAATTTGAATTATTCATTATTTAATGTTTATTTCGATATTTATATTTAATAAGTGAATATAAGGGCGTTAATATTGAGATGAATGAAAATTTATATTGAATTAATAGTATCTTTGAATTGAATTTGAATGATTTGTGATCAAAATTGAAAGTGAAAGTGAAATTGGAATTGAAAGTGATATGAATTGTAAATTGAAAATCCCTATTATCGGGCTGAGTCGGATATAGTTGGCATGCCATAGGATTGGAAGAGTTCAGGGATACTTCGACCTTGAGTCGATGAGACACTGGGTGTCCTTATTTTACTTCGGATAGATTCGATGAGGTATTGGGTACCACTTTACTTCGGCTAGGCCGATGAGACACTGGGTGTCACTTTATTGCTTCGAACTATCCGATGAGGCACTGGGTGTCATTCTGGTGTGTTTGGTTGGATCCGTGTATCCGCCAAGGTCCGACTCTTGTTAATAGGGTAAATAATGTGAAAAAGAAAGAATGTGCAAATTGTGACATTGAGGTAAGTGAAATGATAATCACATGGAAGGTAAGTACAATATATGTATAAGAAATCAAAGAATGATAAAACTAAGTAAGCTAAGAGATTGAAACAACTAAAATGTGAAATGAGGAAGAATATGTGAATTCATAACACTACTGTAAGTTAAATGTTATACACATAAAAGGTATGTGTTTTACATGAATAAATAATTATATGAATGAGTTTGAAATGTGTGATTAAAAGATGAATGATTAATGACTCTTGTAATACTTACTAAGCCTTCACTCGCTTAACGCGTTTAATTCAACGTGTAGGTACAAGATCTCTGAGAAGCTAAGGTTGGATTAGGTGCCTCTCATCAAATCACATCAACATTGGAAGATTACAAAACAAGGTATACTTGTTTTGAGGTAAAATGACATGTACAAATGGTACTTATATATCCTTAATGAATGGGTTATAAATGTTATTTTGGAATACTATGAACTTATGAAATGAGATGATGAATTTTGAATGGAATTGTGTTTTAGACTGAATTGATTTATTGGTAAAGTTTTTATATAATTTCAGGGAGTTAGTTTGAAGTTTCTAGCTATATTTCTTGATTTTAGAACAGAGATATCAATATTTTTATGGTGGTATCGATATTTGCCCTGTTTTGAGTAAAAATTACATTTTCATTATTTTCAAACTGGTTTTAAGTCTCGATTTTGATTATACTTGATTATTTTGTGATATTTTGAGTAAAACGATTCAATTACACAGTATTTGAAAGAAAATTTTGTTATACTCGCTTTTAATTCTTTGACACTATATGTAATACTCTTATACCGGGTTTATACATGTGAACCGGGTGTAGGGGTGTTACAGGCCTAATCGATTGATCCGATCCAATTCAAATTTTTATGATTTTTTATATGTTTTAAAGAATTTTTATACGGTTTTATAAAATTTTAAATATGTTTTATTAATTTTATAATTTATTAGATTTTTTAAATATTTATAAGTTTTTTATTATTATTTTATAAGTATGTAACAATTTTAATATTTTAAAAATTTAATAATTTTTCTGATTTTTATATTTTTTATATTTTTTATATTTTTATAATCTTTATGATTTTTATGTATTTTTAATTATTTTTACGAGAAATATTAGATTAAACTAGAAGCTATTGTGTGTCACCAATTGATTGGCCTATCAATTTATTTTAATAGTCAACATGATTAATGACGGAAACCGTTAACAATGGGCTTAATTGATTTTTTGTAAACGGCAAGGGTTTAATTGGGTTTGAATTTAATACATGGACTTAATTGATTTTTTCACATTTTCTTAAGGGCTTTTTCAACATATAATCCTATATTAAAAGAATCATTAATAAATTATGGGTAAGTTACATTATTAGTCACCCAACTATTAGTAAATTCCTTTTTTGGTCACTTAACTATTAGTAAATATTTTTTGTCACTCAATTATGAAAGTTACAAAATGATCACTTAACCATTCAATTTTTTTTTTAGTCATCAATGGACTAACAATGGCAACTTTTAAAATTGCCTTAATAGCAATTAACCCTCAACATTTACACATTGTGTCAATTTAGTCTTGATTCTAAAAAATCTAGCCTTCAATATTTACACACCGTTGCAGTTTTGCATTTCTTTGTGTCTCTTTCACTAAAAAAGCTAAAAAATCAAAATTTTTAGCTAAATCTAATTAAATATATCAAAAAATGGAAACACCAAAAAATCCAAAATAATAATTTTCATCTTTTCTCATTCTTATCAAATTAACCCTCAATGTCACACAAAAAAAAAAGCAAAATTAAAAAAATCCCAAATTACACAATATGTAAATGTTGAGGGTTAGAATTTTTTTAGAATCAAAACTAAATTGACATAATTTATAAATGGTGAGGATTAAAGTTGCTATTTTGTCAATTTCAAAAGCTACCACCATTGGCCAGCTGATGACCAAAAAAGAAAAATTGTATAGTTTGATGCCATTTTGTAACTTTTCATTGTTGAGTAACAAAAAATTTACTAATAGTTGAGTGACTACTAATATAGTTTACCCATAAATTATTAATATAGATTATTTAATTATTACATGTAATGTATAGAAATAATTAATTTTTTTTAAATAATTAATTTTTATACAATTGGTTCTTAATCTATCCTATGATTTAAGCTCTTTCTTAAATTGTGTTATGAGCTAATTGAAAATCAATTCAAATAAAAAAAATTAACAAAAATAACTCAAATTGTAACCTATCGGTTGAGTATTCAACTTCCCTAAAAATAGTTTGGATTCAAATATATATATATATATATATATATATATACACGATAAAAAGCAATACCACTCACCCAAATACAGCAAAAAAATTGATGAAAATATCAAATGTTGATATAGATAGTTGAGGAGAGGTTAGAAAGGTCATTTAGTAATTTTTAAATATTTTTAAAGAAAACAAAAAATTACAAAGAATTAAGAAATATACGAGTTTCACAATTTTTTGTAGGGTTAAATATAAAATTGGTATCTGAATTTGTTCACTTCTCACAAATTGATACTTATAGTTTTTTTATCTCAGATTGGTACCCGAACTTTTTTCGTTTACTATATTGGTACCCAACTTAACGTTGTTACTTTTTTTTCACGTGGCAGCATTGGCCATTTGTGCGCTGCCACGTGTCATCCTATTTGGCAATAGAAACTCTCCAATTTCTTTCTCTTTCACATTTCTTTCCCCTGTTCTCTCGTCTCTTCCTCCTTGATGACACGTGGAAAAGATTAGAAAACAGGGGAAAAAACGTGAGAGAAAGAAATTGGAGAGTTTCTATTGTCAAATAGGATAATATGTGGTGGCGTGTGAATGGTCAGGCTGCCATGTCAGCAAAAAAATAACGACGTTAGGCTCGAATAACAATATAATGGACGAAAAAAAATATTCAAATGCTAATATGAGATAAAAATATATATATAAGTATCAATATTATATTTAACCTTTTTTGTAATAGAGAAAAATGGGTAGTGATCATAAAACTAGAATTACGATGGTGTCCAAAATGGTGAGCAAGAAATTTTCAAACAACTTGCTCCAATCGTTTTCTTTTCTTTTTTCCAAATTTCAGACAATCGAGCAAAGAAGAATATTTAAGAATTTGAGAAAAAAAATATTTGTGTAATTTTTAAGTTACCCTTACATCAAGTATTTTTTAAGAAAAAAATTGTGTCATTTTTGGACAGTAATAAATGCATAAAATGTTGGAAATGTTTATAATTTTTTATCAATTTGAAAAAAAGAAAATAGTGATGCTGAGAAAGAGGTGTTCAAAAATGGCGTAATACTAAAAAAAATCATTTTAGTTATTCATTTATTTTTTTTATTTTTTTTAATCTTTGAATTTGTATTTATTTGTTAAATCGCTTCAAAATGAATGAAAAAATTAATATATGTTAACTTTGCTTACTTTTGAATTTTTTTTTTTATTTTAAGAATTAATTAATTGCTGATGTGGTATCAATGTAGCAATTCATATGTATACCACATAAGTAAAATTTTTTAATTTTTCCATCCATTTTGAGAAGATTCGATAAACAACACAAATTTAAAGAATAAAAAAATGAAAAAAAAATAAAAAAAGAGTTATAATGATTTTTTTTAATTGAAGGTCAAAATAAATCATTTTATTTGTTTAATTAAATACTTTGAATATCCAAATAGATAAATTTTATAATTAAAAGCAGAGCCAAAAAATTTAAATTGTGGGTCAATTTTTGAAAAATCAAAATGATTATATAGATAGTATAAACTAATGTATATATTAATCCACAATTTTTTTTTGAAAAAGTTGTGATTATGAGGTTGATAAAGTCCTCTTTGCAAATATGTCATTGTGAGATTCATTGTATCATTTGAATGATATGTAATTTTAATTTTTAATTTTGAACAGATTAAAAGGTTTTTAAAGTGAATTTAACTTAATTTTTTATAAATTTTTTTCGAATTAAACAATTTAAGTGTTTTCGGATGGTATAAGAATGCAATACGAAAATAAACACAAAATTCACAATAATAACATTATCAACAATATTTTTTTAAATAAAAATATTAAATTTCTAATCAATTTTTAAAAAAAATTCATAATTATAAAAACAATCAATCTCAATTTCTCTAAAAATGTTGAAATAAAATATAAAATTAAAGGTTTTTGGGGTTTTAGTGATGGATAAAATAATTTATTTTCATATAAATTAATTGTTCTATAAAATAATAATTTTTCAAAAATTTTGATGAAAGGTGAATTGTATACAAATTATGTAGTATTTTAAGTGTAATTACTATGTAACCCGCAAGTAAAATTTGTAGTAACATAAATCGATTGAATTTTAATTCGATTAGTATAGATATTATTATCGATATAAAAAAACACGAATTTCAGTATGTTGAAGCGCATTTTCCTTCTATTAGTTGAGAAAAAACTATGACAAATTAAAAAGAACAAATATGATTCGATTATTAAAAAAAATTGTAGTAACACAAGTTTATACCAAATCTTCTTATTTCAAACTTCCATTAGCTAGCTCCAAATGAACAATAGAAATTCTATTACAGCACAAATTAGGGAAAAAGGGCCATGAATGCATCATATTGATACAGTAGTAGTGTTGTTCAAAGCTTGGAGGTGGCGAGCTTGATGAGATCCTTCCTAAGAATCTTGCCAGATGGATTCTTGGGTATTGAAGCTATGAATGCCACTTTCCGAATTCTTTTATATGGGGCAACCTGTTCATTTCAGTAATCCCACCAATTCAACAACTTAATCATTCAACAGAGTTGATCAACCCAATTTCATTCACATGTATACCATACCTGTTTACCCACGAAATCCATGACTCCCGTTTCCGATAAATTGCATCCAGGTTTTCTTACCACGTATGCCATCGGAAACTGCCCAACCTCCCTATCAGGAAACCTGAAACACCCAACCACTCAAATCATACACATGCCCGACCTCCGATAAGGAGGTCCATATAAGAGGTGACAACTTACGGAATAACCGCAGCATCTAAGATTTCCGGGTGGGAAAGGAGCAATGCCTCAAGCTCTGCAGGAGGAACCTGCCAAATCAAAACAATCACTTTGTTTGTTTTGTTTGGTATGTATAAACAGAAGGCAAGCCAATTTGGGGGGGTCATTCACCTGATATCCCTTGTACTTAATCAGCTCCTTCAACCTGTCAACTATAAATATGAAGCCATTCTCATCAATATAGCATAAGTCGCCCGTCCTCAGCCATCCCTCTGAGTCAAGTGTCGACGTCGTTGCTTCTGGATTACTGAAATAACCTACAATACCACACTACCCTCTCCTCAGCAATTTCAATCCCCAACCCTCCAAACCAATTTTTTATCTAAACAGTAAAGAAATCATTCCACCATATATAATAATAAAACAAGCAATATGCCCTCACCTACCACGAAAAAGTCAGAATATGAAGAAAAAAAAGGCGCATTTGGCATTTGATCTAATTTGCCCCCAGTCCCTCTACTATTTGGAGTTTTAAAATTTCGGTTTCTCTGCTTTTCCTGAATTCCTTTTGTCCATTTTCGGTAAATGTAACATGAAAGCCCTTTTACTAAGAGTTGAATTGCATTTTGCTCATTCTGCTCAAAATTTAAGCAAATTAATTCTTGAAGGATAGATTAAAGAGCAAATTTGATCATTCTATTAAAAATTTTATCTATTTCTACCACCAAGAACTAGTTACTCTATATTAACATAAAGTCCACGTAGCACACTACATGTCACTATCTGATTATTCTGTCAATTACATCAATTTTTAGCAATATATGGATGAAAATTTTTACAAAAAAATAAATTTGTTCTTTAATCTAATATATATGGACTAATTTGCTATTTTTAAGTAAAAGAACAAAATGTAATATTATGACTTCCAGTCAGAGTGTAGGGGCTTTCATAATAATTTTACCTCTATCTTATTATTTTAAAAAATTAAAGTGTGATTCACTACACCGGTGTTAACTAAAGTAAGATTAGGTGAGCAATTATGAATATTAAAATGTCACATCCAACAAGAATGAAATATTAAAATATGCTCAATTTTTATAAATATTATTATTAATATAAAAAAAATTGAATTCGAATATATTGAAACTTGTTATCTTTCTATCGATAAAAAACTAAATTAAATCTAAAAATTATTGGGTTTTTTAGTGGCACTAAAGGATATTAATAATTAGGATAGTACCTTTCATAACGTAGGGGCCCCTAAGCCAAAGCTCACCCGTCTGGTTCACGTTCAAAGCCTTACCACCACCCGGGTCCACAACCTTAGCCTCCATGCTAGGCGACAACATCCTCGCCGTACCATACTTTCGGCTCTCTTCCAACGAGTCCGTCGACGCACCAATCCCGGTTGACTCAGTCAAACCGTACCCTTGGAGAATCTTTACATTCGGATACTTCTCAACAAACCCCTCAATCACTTCTTTACTCAGCGGTGCCCAACCTGACAACGCCGAATGCAACGAACTCAGATCGTACTTCTTCCGTATCTGATCGGCGGCGTTTACCATTGCCACCAGAATTGGCGGCACCAGAGGTAGGTAGGTGGCCCGGTACTTCTCGATGGTTGACAGCCTGTCGTGCATCTCGAACTTTGATAAAACTATGAACGTTGATCCAGAGGCCAACAGCCCAGTGACAAAGGCTACTAAGCCGTAGATGTGAAACATGGGAACCGTGCAGATGAACTTTTCTCCTACTTCTATGCTGAACCTGTTTATAACCGTTTGTACCATGGCTATAAGATTTCTATGAGACGAAACCACTCCCTTGCTAGCACCTGTCGTACCAGAGGAATAAAGCAGAGTCGCCGTGTCATCCTGGTTGACTCGGTCCCTCACTCGGCTCCCACTCGGTTCCCTCTTCATCATCTTAAAGTAGTTACAATCTTCGCTTCCCCAGCCTGACTGCTCACCTGATCTTCTAGAAGCACGACCGGGATGGTGGTGCCTGCTAATTTAGGGAGGAGTTGAGGAATAGTGAAGGCGAGAACTGGCTTAGAATCGGCGACTTG
This sequence comes from Kokia cookei, assembly GCA_039519145.1. Classification (NCBI taxonomy): domain Eukaryota; kingdom Viridiplantae; phylum Streptophyta; class Magnoliopsida; order Malvales; family Malvaceae; genus Kokia; species Kokia cookei. The sequence goes on from CM076901.1 coordinate 11,690,786, forward strand.
TTTCCCGATTTCATTAGCCGTGTTGAGAGGGTTGATGGTGGTTATGATAGCGCCCAGGAACATGACAGAGAGGCAAACAATGGGGAAGAAGATGGAGTTGGGTGAAAGGAGTAGAACCACATGGCCTTTCCTGATTCCCATGTTGGAAAGACACGTGGCAACGGAATCAACAGCCCTCCAAAGCTCCAAGAAGGTGAGATGGCGACCGGTAGTGGCGTCGATGAAGGCAACCTTACCGTGGTGAGCCCGAGCCGAGATAAATGTGGTGACATCGAGGGACTCGTTCTTGGGGAGAAGAATGGGCTTGCGCTTGCTGTAGAAGGTAGAATTAGATCGGCAAAAGCCACTCCTTGGATCAATTGCCAAGCTCATGTTTTCCGCCATGGATTTGCAGTTCCAATGTTTGTTTTTTTCTACTCTTCAAATAAAGTCGGCTGGTAGAAGAATCAATTTTATATTGTAAGACAGTGTAGTGAGCTAATTTAGGTCTTTTGAACAAACCGCGTGGTCGGAAGCCTTACCTGGCACGATCAGGATCGTTAGTCGAAACAAAGTTGAACTGTTATCGTCCGATCCAATTGAGTAATAGAGGAACGTGTTTGATTTTGTTGCCACGTGTGTATTTATCTGTATTTGTCACATATCGCACTATACATGGTCGTCGCCCGCCATCCTTCTCTTCCGTGACCTCTTCTTCTTTTTAATTTACTTTAAATTATTATTTAATTTGTCACATTTTTTTTTATTTTTAAAGTTTGTCACTTTTGTAAAGATTATTATGCTTAATGATTAATTTCACCCTCTAATTTTATAAAAGAAAATATCTTAATAGTTTATTTAATTTTTTTATTTCATTTAATCTTTGAATTTTAGTTTTTATGTTAAATGATCGCAAAATGAATTGAAACATTAATGTTTATTAATTTTTTTGAAGTGATATATTGCATATTGCCATATGAATAACATGTTATCGTTTAATTAATTTTTTACAATTTAAAAAAATATTAAAAATATTTTACAATTTTGAATAATTTTTAATTTTAAAAACATTTTTATATATTTTTGAATTTTTAAATTTTTAGAAAATTAATTAAATATTGACATATTATCCAAATGAAAATTCACATGTATACGTCAGCAAAATTTAAAAAAAATTAATATTTATATCCATTTTAGGTGATTTGACAAAAACACAACTTTAAGGATAAAAGGGTGAAAAATTAAATGAGAGATAAATTGATTTTTTTTTTATAAAGTTAGAAAGCCAAATAAGTCATTATGTCGATATGTTACAAACAAAATGATTAATAGTAGGCTTTTTTTATTTGGGTAATATCAATAATAGGTCTTTGACACCTTAAAAGGTAAAAATATCATTAATCCCTTTACTATATCTTGGATTGCATTTTAGTCCCTTTACTGAAAAAATGATCAAATTAACACTTGTATGTTACATGAGTGAGCAAAATAGTCCATTCATTTAAATTTTGGTGTTTATATATAAGGTATAACAAACAATTTAGCCTTTAACTTTTACACATTTATTCAATTTGACATTTACTCTTTTATTAGAAGTAAATTAGAAAACTAATAAAGTTAAAAGGTAAAAGAGGCCTTAGCAACAAATTAAAAAAAATAGGGCTTGTGTAAAAAAAAAAGGAGGTTAGTACCAGAAAAATATGAACCATAGTGACCGGGAGGTGATGCACCCATCGGTATAGTATTTGGGGTTGGAGTTGATGATGATGAACTCGACTCATGTACTCCTGATCACAACCTCATATGGGATCGTGTTGACCTTCTACAATGAATTTGTCTACTCATTTCCTCCTCCGCCAATAGATATGACTTACTGTGAAGTCTAAATCATGTCATGTAATTTGAAGAGGATGTCAAACCCGATCGAACAATTAGTTCGCGCATAGGTATGAAATCATACCTATGTTTCCAGGTGTAGATAATTTAGCATGAAATTTAGGTCAATCTTCATTGGTTCTCCCTCGCAAGTCAATCTTATGAAGTTCGTCGAACTCCTGGAGTGATGGTGGAATATTGTGCATAAACCCGAACTGGCGCATCACTTGATCAGATTTGTGCATCTCAACGGTTGTAAAAACTATCAATGGCACTTTGACGTGCCAGATATTGCGATTCGTCAAAAATTCGATTGGGGTGCATTCTTGAATTTTCAGATCAGAGTATGACATCCATTCAAACTACAATACGAAATTATAAATTTTATTACGTGCCTAATATTAAATTTCAAATCCTTATGTAAATATTATATAATTGAAAAATTCAAAAACTAACATTGGCTTCTGATCGTTGATCTAACAATAGTCGAATATCATCGAGCTCGTTCGGTATACCCACATGACTCGCGTCATTGTTCCACCTATTCAAATAACATGTTATTTTAAAAATATAATAATGAAAAAAATTTGGTAATTATATTATTAAATGAATCTTACCTTATTACAAGTGGGAAATGATAAGAGAAGTTTATTCAGGGATGTAAAAATAGTAGGCAGTACCATGCCTATGACTGAAGGAGTATGCAACCAACGATTTTAATATTTTGTGCTTCCGTTGCACTGACACATCTTTTAGTACAATATCGCCAACACAACTGATCTCCAATTGAGTTGCTTGACTTCTTTTAAGTCGACTTGTTGTAGGAGTCACCTTAAATGTACCAAAATTTGAGATTTATCTGGCATTAGAAGACCCCCGATTAACCTCAATATGAATGCTCACGTGAATTGTTGACTTTCAATTGTAAAGGAGATTTCAAGATGTGAGAGATTGTATTCTAACCATTTCATTTCTATCTAGCTACCACTAAACTTGTTCTGCTCCTTACCTAATAGTTGGTAGCAAATTGCACTCCAATCGCCAACACGTACTACCCCCATAACGGTTGACCCATCAACTGGTAAACCGAATTGCAATGCTACCTCCTTTAGTGTAATTGTACACTCACTGCATAGAAGATGAAATGTGTGTGTCTCATGTCTCCATCTTTCTAGCAAAGTGTTAATAAGTGCGAGCTCTAATTTATTCCCTAAGCATACGAGACACGTGCAAGAATTCCGCCTCTTGTAAGTGTTGTTCAATAACACTCAATCCCATTGCACTTAAATTGTGAATATATATCCCAATAATTCGATCTTCGATCTGATTATATAAACATAAAAAAAATTAAAAAAAAACTAATAAAGTTAACAACTTAATAATTATATTAATTAAAATAAAAATGTAAGAATATTTTATTACCATTTATAATTGGACACCAGAAACCGTTGGAAAAAATAATTCTAGTCGTTTGAAAAAAAAATCGTTGAAAAAAAATAATGGAAGAGAACATGGATTCGAGTGTGCTGAAGCGTAATATATTCCTATTAATGAATTGGGAAAAAAATATAAATAATTTCTAAGTATTATGTCAAAAAAAACATAATAGAATTAACTATAATTGGTTACCACCTCGCATATGGGAGGGTTAAGATCCCTTGTTATTTTGTATGTTAAAACTCAGCATTTAAACTCTAATGATGTCATCTTTTTCTTAAATTTATAAGTTATTAATTACAAATATATATTATATATATTTTATGTGATTTTACTTTCAAAACTATTTTTTTTTAAAAATGATGATATTTATAAGTTTCGTTCAACCCTTAGATCATCACACTATCAATTGAACTTGTAAAAGTATGAAATCAACGTGTATATATATTATATATGTATATATATTTGAGATATTACATTTTGAGGTGTTGGATTTTGGAGGTTCATTTGATTTGACATTAAACTTCTATGCTTGTATGAATTTGGTTAAGCATGCATGCTCTTTAACTCTTTTGATTTCCTCTAATTTGATGATTATGTCATTTACTTTGAATGTATCAGATATTTTTAATGTTATACGAAGATGAGCTTAATTGGAAGGTGATTGAGGTTTTTATTGATCTTTTGCATGAGTTCATGTTAATTTTGATTAAGGGTGACTTGAAGTCTGGTTGAGATGTTTTCTACTTGAATTTTTTGTTTCATGCATTCAGGATTCAGAAATTTCGGTGTTAGTACCGAACTTTTGCAAGTTAGTGGCTAAAATTTGGTCTTAGGGATCCAGGTTTCGGAACCCATACTAAAAGTATCAGACCCTTTGACGAAAATAGTTGAAAAACTATAATGTTTGACATAAGTGTTGATACATGGCTTTTAGGTATCGAAACATAGCTTAAGGTATCAGAACATGGGGATTATGTATCAATACCTAGCTCCTCTAGGATAATGCCACTTCATTGTTTTGTAAATTTCAAGCCTACCGAAGCTCATTTTTGGTCCTAAACACCTCCAATCACCCATGAATTGCTTTTAAATGCTTTCAAAATGATTTTAAAAATTTTAATTGATTTTTCCATCATTTATATGAATTTTGAGAATTTTTGGTCTTAAGTGCTTTTGAGAATTTTGTTTTGTATGTGCTGCGGCGGCATCTCCCATTTGTACCAAACGTTAGGATGGGTGACGAGTGTCACATTTAGTGATATTATAGTTTAAATTTAGTCGATTCTAAGACTAAACACGGCCTTGCATTGTTCCTAGAAGTACATGCCTCATAGGGGATGTGATAGTGCAATGCGATTCTAACTTGAGCTAGCTTTAATTTTTTTTTTTAGATTGCTGATGTCAATGGATTCAAGGGAAATAGTTGATGAAGAGGTATAGAGCAATGCTCTTACCCCTAATTTGAGTGATCTGAATCTCTAACCCCTTAGAGTCTTGGAGGTAAAGTAAAAGATGTTCTTTTTAAACATTTTATAAAAATACAAGTACCATAATAAAATAAATATTAATAGTTTAAATATCATATTAAACATTTTCAAAGTATAAGTATCATATGAAACATCTTATTAAAAGTACAATTATCAAATGTGACGTTATCCGTTCAACTTAAATAACCATATAGATTTTCAACATCATAATTGGAAAATCAAACTTTATGCTAAAAGTAAATATATATTTTTTAATATCCTAATTGACCTTCAATACTTATAATTAAATTTTGAAACATATCCTTGTAACAGAATAGTTGGGTCCGGAAACAAACTCAGCCATATTTCTTCTACAAAGACAAGAAATAACTAAAATCAACGAAATCAATTATTTCATTAAAAATCAAAGAACAGGAAAAGGAGATGGCGGTGCAAAACAAATGCCATCCTCCCTCCACATTACATCATCCCATAAATTGCATGGCACAAAACAACAATTCCAATTTCCATTATACATCAATATCAGCATGCTTGGTTACAACCACAAGGGCGGCCACAAATAATTGCCCTTTAGCCGCCCACCCTTACAAAAAAATAAGAACGTTGCAGAGCCACAAACTTGAACCAACGTCTCAAGATCCTCTGCCGCCCCGTTGCCTTTTTTCTTCTAGTGCCGCAGCTTCATTCAACATGTCAGCTGCATCCTTCTGCATGTCTAGCTTGGCCAAGGCTACAGCCTGCATGTAAAATGCCGTTGACCAGTCAGGGTACACACATTGTGCTTGCATTGCATCTCGGAGGGCAGCATCTGGTTGATTGCATAGAAGATAACAAAGACTTCTTCGTGCATAAACAGTTGGAGAAACCATGGTTCCAACGTCTATGAACTGAAACGAAAATGGTATCAAATTAACCATTAATGCAGAAAAATGCTATCTATTTTCCTTTTGCCAATTATCTATGGAGCTTCCAAATTGTGCTCCAATGCATAAACCATAACCAATAAGAATCTCAAATTTCCCCCACTCTCATTTTTTTATAAAGCCAGAAGCCCACAGATTCCAACTGATACAGTTCAAGCACAATGAAGTGAAGTAATTGGGGCACAGGCTTTGCAGCTTTTGCCAATTATCTATGGAGCTTCCAAATTGTGCTCCAATGCATAAACCATAACCAATAAGAATCTCGAATTTCCCCCTCTCATTTTTCTATAGAGCCAAAAGCCCACAGATTCCAAATGATACATTACAAGCACAATGAAGTGAAGTAATTGGGGCAACAGGCTTTGCGCCTTTTCAGACCACACAACTTCTGTGAATGAATGTAATCTGTTCATCCCAGAAAGACGGAATGTATACCTGAGAATAACAATCTATAGCAGTTTTAAACTCCTTGTCACGAAATGCTACATCTCCCCGCTTTCTTGCCTCCAACATATTTCTCATTTGTTGAGTCCACTCTTGAAAGGAGAGCTGAACCAGTACATATCCAAAGGAATTCAACACCAAATAATAGGTAGGCATCCACAAATCTACAGTCATATGATATTGCTTACCTCATTTGTTCCTTCATCATCTTTGTAATGTGTCATTACCAAAATTTGATAGATAGCTGTGAGATCCATCCGTGAACAGGCATCACCCATTGGAGACAACAGCTGCTGCGGAGTAGGAGGCCCCTCCTCATGCTTGGGAATTCCCAACATCACATAAGATGAAACCTGAAAATGAATACCAAGTCCTCACCTCAGAGTCTGATAAAATTCAAATTCTAATATTTAATAACAACAAAATTGCAAAACACAAACAATATTTCCATGCATGCACATCTAAAAAGTAAACTTGAGGGAATTTAGAGGGAGAGCAAAAGAGGAAGAAAGATGGCTCACATCAGGTTTATTTTGCAATGGGGCAAGTGTAGTCACAAGATCTTTGGTATTTGGCCTCTCCCTTGGTTCATATTGCAAACATTGTGAGGCAAGATCAAAGACCACAGTTGCCTCTTCAGATGAAAAGTGTCCCTCTAGATGTGAATCCATTAAGAGATTAATGTTTTTGCCTCTTATCATATCCAGAGCCTGCATACAAATAAAGAATTTTTATTTTTTGAAAATAATACCCCAAAATTAATAACTTTTGGGAATGCCAACAAGAAGGCAGAATAAAAGACAGGAAAATTCAAGCGGCAACAGAATTGTATTTTCATCCCTCATTCTTCATGAAGAACCATCAAGTATAAATCAGGTGGAGTCATCATATCCAAGAATTGAAAATTATACCAAAATGTATAGTTAATATCGACCATCTGTGAGAAATAAAAAATCCTTGGTATACATCCAACACGTTGAAACAAAAAATAGTGCAATCACTTCATTATGAAATAGATTACAGCTTTCCAATCAGCAAAAGAGTAGAAAATGTATATATACTTACATGACTTGGAGGAATGTGTTTTCCACTGAGAAGATCCAAAAGGACAGTTCCAAAGCTGAATATAACACTTTCAGGAGTAACCCTTCCTAGAACACAGATATTAATAAGCTCAATCATTCTAGCTAAGAACAATTCTGAAACAAATAACCAATGGTTAACATCATCAGTCCTAGAAACTTAAAAGCTCTAAATAATCAGTTTTCATGATAGACTTAGTTCACTAGTATATTCTCAAATTATGCAGTTGCACAACACAGCTTAGAATCCTTAGAAGCTTAAGGCATTGTGATCGTCTATAAATATCAGAAGTGGATGAAGCTCTCAAACATATTATCAATCCCAAGGAAAAGCTAAAGACTTCAGCAAATGAAAAAGAATATTCATTGATGGTCTGAAATATCCAACATCACAACCCGACCCCCCAATGGCGTATCTAGGGCGGGGAGGCAAGGCCCCAACACCCTCCCTAAAATGGAAAATTGTTCATTGAAGCCCTTTAAAATTTGGGTAAATTACATCAACAGTCACTCGATTTTGATATTAAGAAACAAACAGTCACCGGATTTATATTTCAGTTCCTCAACTTTGAAAATGTGATAAAGCAGTTATTTTTCACGTTTTCTGTCACAAACGTCACGGGACAATGACATGACAGTTGACGGCGTCGGAAGAGTGTGGAAAACATCTAGCTAGCCGGTTACATTTAACAAAGCAATCACTCAACTTAGAAAATGTGACAAAACAGTCACTAAAATTATTGAAAAGTGACAAAACAATCATCTACTTACTATTCATTTTTCTCTCTTGAATTTTCTCGAAAAATTATGGTAAAACCTTGTGAGATGTGAGAGGAAAGGGAACTCTGGGTGTTGTTCTGTTTGACTCCAAAAATGACTTCTTTGTACAGCAATAATCAGGTAAGAGATTCTTGTTTTACCAATGCACGCCATGGAAGATCATGTTTCAAAGCTCAAGCTTGTCTCAAAAAGATTCTTCATTTAATTTCAAGCATCCCACCACCATGTGAAATTAACCCAAACCCTTTCAAGAAGAGAGGGTTCAATATTAATTTAAACTTTAGATTAGGCTCTTTTGTCAACGATGACGACGAGAGCGAAGAAAAATCCGATTGTTTTGCTAAGAATAGTTTCGATAAAGAGAAAGCAAGTACAGGTGAAGCTACAAAGATAAATGTTTCTTCCGATGTTATAGATATTCAAAAAAGCGAAGAGTTTAAGAGCGGCACTGAGAGTGAAGTTAAAGCTTCAACGGCGACGTTTCATGATTCATTGGATTTGCTAATAGAAGCGGCAGAGATGATTTTAGCCAAGGATTTTTACCTGAATGAAAAGAAAAATGAAGTTGAATAGATTGAAAAGAGTGGCGACAGCGGCGGTAGAGAGTCTATGGAAAGGGTTAAAGACGACTCAGTTAACGTTGTGGAAGAAGGGTTGGAGGAATTTGAGGATATAGCGTCGACGATGGTTCGATCAAAGAGAGGGCGAGGTCAAGTTTTGCCACTCAGGTTTAGAAACTCGATTTTGGAGCCATGGAAGAAGCCAAGAGGACTATTTTGTCACTTTTCGATAACTTTAGTGACTGTTTTGTCACATTTTCAAAGTTGAGTGACTGTTTTGTTAAATATAACTGGCCAGCTGACGTTTTTAACACTACTCCGACACTGTCAACTGCCATGTCACTGTTCCGTGACGTCTATGACGGAAAACGTGAAAAAAAAATTGTTTTGTCACATTTTCAAAGTTGAGAGACTGAAATGTAAACCTGGTGACTGTTTGTTTCCCAATATCAAAGTTGAGTGACTATTGGTGTAATTTACCCTTAAAATTTTTAAATAGTAAAGGTAAAATTACACTTTGCCCTCTCCTAAAAATGATAAAAATTTGATTTAATCCTTTAAAAATTATAAATATATAGACTATTAAAAATTACAATTTAATTTCGCCCCCCCCAAAAAAAAATTTTTTTTGGCGTTGTCCCTGCGACTCCCCATCCCTTTTGTTTCCCCATATTTGGTAAAAATAAAAGTATGCCAGTAATTTTCACACAATCTATAAAGAGCAAGTTTAAGAATGTCGAATTAATTTATAAAAGACAAATGATCATAGTTAATTTGGAAAGGATCACACAGTAGAGGTGTTCGCAAAAAGTCCATTTCTGTAGATTTGAATAAAATTAAGGTTCCTCCCCTCTAACTTAGGAAAAAATATGAATGATAATTCAGATCTAAACATTTGAAAATAATTGACCAAATGAATAAGTTTTAGATTTACACATACACAATGGAAAGCAAGATTGTCTTCTTTCTCTTAAGCGAGGAAGAAGTTGAATAATAAAAAGAATTAAAAAGTTGTTACCATTTCTTAAATACTCAGGAGGCGTGTATGCAAGATTTGTACTATAACTTTTCCCATCCCTGCTGTTCTTCATCAAACCAAAACATGAAAGTCGAGGATCGCCATTCTGCAAAAACCATTAAAAACATTATTAATATGCTTGACAAAACAAATACCAAGGGCTAAAAAAAGAGAGTTCTGTTGCAATACCTCATCAAATAGAACCCTATATGCATTCAAATCATGGTACAATGGATGACCTTCGCTGCTACAATAATCTAACGCTTCAGCTATGTATAAAGCAACTCTCAACCGCATAGCAAACTCAATAGTCTGGCTCTCCCCTGTCAAGGAAATAAAGAACTGAAATTATCTTCAAGCTAAAAAGTGAAACATTAAAAGGAAGACAATATGGCAAAACAATATGATTTTACATTTGTATTTATGTTACTTGAAAAGCATGACTTAAGGCGATAACGATATTATCATGCAGGATCTAACTGGTTGAGAGACATTAGTTGGAAACAAGTATTTAACAGAAGACATCAATGAACACCCAACAAGTTAGGTCAGAGGAAGTAATAATTGCACTCAAATTTAGTTTACTTTTGTTCAGGAAAAAAAAAAAGTGATAGTAAAAATTGGAACCATACAGTGAAATAAATGCTTTGCAAGGGTATCATTCGGCATGTATTCAGCAACAAGCAATCTCTCGTCGCCATCGCAGCAATACCCAATCAAATTAGCCACTCTCTTATGTCTAAGGTTTCCAACACCGCGAGCTTCATCCTTTAATGAGAAACGGAAAAAGAGATTAAAAAAACAAAAGAAAATCAGAAGAAGGGAAACCCTAAAAATGGAAATGATTCAATGAAAAAAAGAAAGCATACGGCGAATTGTTTAGGATCAGGCCAGGCTAATCTGGTGAATTTCTTGATGGCGATCCAACGTCGATTATTGTCGTTTTGGAGGCGGCCTTTATAGACCACATTGGGGGCCTTCTCACCGCATTCAGAGACGATGAAATCGGAACTGAAGTTGTTGGTGGCAGCCTTGAGCTCAGCAAGGGAGAACACGGAGAAATCAGGGAAGCCCGCAGCCCCACCGGCAAGGGGATCTTTTCCAGCATTGGAAGGTGAGGAAGGGCCATTATTGGTCTGAGTGAGACGATTGGTGTTTGTGTTGTTGTTGTTGTAGTGGTGGTGGTGGTGATTGGTTTTGTGCAGTGAATCGGGTTTTCTCAGAAAGATGGATTCGCAGCAGCCCATAACTCGGGGTGAGTTGACTCAGACGACTAATTTATAAATTATAACCATAGAGATTTCCTCTTTGATTTATTTATTTATTTTGAAAAACAAAGTTGTATCGTTTTGAGTTTATTCGATTAATGGAAGAGGGAAGGAATGGAGAAGCTATTTGGGTTTAGGAAGTTTCGAAGGAAGAAAGGAAGCAAAAGATGAGGATGCGTGTGGTCGATTGTGTCTGTGAGAGAGAGAGTTTACACTATAGGAGTGTGAAAGAAAGAGAGAGAGACTCTCTCTCTCTCTCTCTCTCTCTCTCTCTCTCTCTCTATTGGCTTTTTTCAATTTTTTCTGCACTGACAAAACCTTTTATCCCTTTCTCGACGTTGCTTTCTCCCTTTCTTTTTATTTTTAGTTTCTCGCTTTAATAACAATAATATATTAATATTCTATATTATACAATTGAATTGTCCTTTTTACGTCTTTGATTTGATTTGATTCAAGGGTTTTTTTGTCTTCATTTACTTCTATTTCTCCTTCACTCTATATTTAATCGATTTTATTTTATAAAAAGAATGTTATTCATTTTAAAAAAAATTCGGGTTCGAGTATCTGTGTGTGCATTGCCAAAGGGTTAAGAAAGTATGAACAGATACTACCATGTAATCACACTAATATATTCAAAAAAAATTACATTTTATTTCTCATATATATTAAAATAAAATATAAATTGAACCCCGTGTATTGATTTGATAGTAAAAGGTGTTAATTACTCCAAGTATAGTTTGAGTTTAAGTCACGTCAATCGTGTTATTGTTAAGGTTTTATTCTCCTCTTGTAATTCACCAAAAAAAAAATACAAATTGATTCTTATGTTAAAAAATTATATCTATGTTGTTAAATATTTATTTTATTTTTTAAAAATTATACAAGTGACGTGAATTTAAAAGATGAGCAAAAATAAAAGAATGTGCCATTAAGACCCATATATTAAAAGTTAGATTATTTTTTGTCTCATTTACTAAAAGTTGACCAAATTAATTTATATAAGTTAATTATATAAGCATCTATGTTGAACTACCAATCCTAATCAATTTGGGAATGACAAAGTTATTTGGAAAGTGAAGGCACCCCAAAGGATATGGACCTTTTTGTGGCTGCTTGTTCAGAATCAAGTTTTGACAAATGAGGAACGCACACAAAGAGGTACGACTTTCTTTCATTTTTGTGAACGATATGGAAAGGTAGTGGAATCAACGATTCATGTTGTGAGAGATTGCACTTTTGCTCAGATTGTGAGGAAATCATTAGTACCTAGTCGTAATTGGAATGTTTTCTTCAATTTACATGCTGGGCGTTGGGTACTCTAGAATATCATGAATGAGGGAATCTAATAATAATTAACAGTTAGTTTTTGAACATAGGATTAAAGTGTAAACATTTCAAATTTGGTATAAAATTTTTGTAGTTATAAACAGTAAAGGGCTTTAGGAGGATGTAATTGAAATTGGTTTCAAAATCAAAGCTCAAATTTAAAATTTATGGTAATTATAGTTTTGAGACTAAATTGAATAAAATGTGAAAATTTAAAGAGCACTTGAAAAGTGAAATTAAATTATCATATGCATATAATAAGATTTTATAAGGTATTTTGAATTTATAAATTGAAATAAATTATCATATAGATTGAGAATTGAATCGAACGGAGGATAATTGATAAATCTATTTATAATGATAAAACTTAATTTAAATTGGTATGTAACTACAACACTAATTAAATGATAATTGATTTAAAATAATATATTATTAATAATTAATATATTCAATTATTTAATTCAAACCAATAAAAACTCTATTCTAGAAAAAAAAAGTTATTGATATGATTTTATCTATTATTTTTATAGAAGATTTTATACATTATTCTTAACTATATAGTTCAAATGAATAAAGATTCTATTATTAAGAAAAAGTTTATTTATTTAATGGCCATTTAGTAATTAAATGAATATTAAAATATGCTCTGTGAATTCAAAAGTTTTTCAAATTTGTGCTTTTATATATATTATACATAAATGCATCAATTTATTTTTATATAAAATATATATAATTATATGTTTCTGCAATATATAAATATCAAATGATGTTATATCAATAATTCTATTAATAATTTGTGAGAATAAGATAAATCAAAATTTCTTGTATAAAATTACACAAAATCAAAATTATTGTATAGAATTATACATTATACAAAAATTCATTTGTAATTTTGAGATTTATCCCTTTTAGATAATATATATTGTATAATATGAAGTGGGGATAATTTCTTTTTGGATTAAATGGATGATATTTTTTTGATACAATTATGATTCAAATTCAAGCTATTTTTGAAGAAGATGAACACTCGAGGAATAAATCGCAACTTCAAATTCAAATTAAATGGATAATATTAATATATATTAATATTAAAAATGCTTATATCTATTTAACTTTAATACCAATATGTATTATCTATAACATTATATTAAACTTATATGTTTGTCATTAAACAAACTTAAAATAATATATGTTAAACAACTCTCTAGGTCAAGAGTTTCTCTTGTGGTTTCTCAAAGGAACGGTCGTAGTCGAGGTTGATTGTTGCGGACGAAGGTGACTTTAGAGAGTAATGGACGACGATGAGGTTTCCCTCTTGGGTGAAGAACTAGCGTAGTGATTAGTTTAGAGTTCTCTAGTTGTCCCGGAGAAACCAACATTAGTATGTACGTTATGGACCAAAAAGTTGTATACTCTAGACAGTTTTTGCCCCTAGATGAAGTTGATTTGGAAAACAAAGAAAAAGTTTGATACTCAATCGGTGGGCCAATATCTATTTTTGATTATTTTTAGGGAGGAAGAAGATTTAGAGTCAATTATAAAAGGAAGGACCTAGCTCTTTCGAAAATAGTTAGTTCTTTTTTATCGTTTGATTGAGCAAATTGCACGACGTAAACTTCGGTTAGTCAAATCCCCTTTTTGGATAAAAATTGCTTCTTGTCCTCGAAAGTGCCCAGAAGGACCTAATGCATGCTATTGGATCCTCTTTCAAAGGTCTCTATAGTGCAGAATCAAAAGGTGATTACTGTCGCATAAAGGTCATGTTGGAGGTGCATAAACCTTTAAGGCGTGGGATTTTTATTCAGGATGAGGATAAAAAATCACGAATTCCTTTCAAATATGAGAAATTACCGAGTTTTTATTTTGGGTGTGGACGTATGGGGCATGAGATTAAAGACTATACTGAGATTGTTCATGCGATGAAAGAACTCCCTTCCTTGGCTTTGAAAACCGAGTTCAATTTTCCAAGTAAACCCAGCATGCGCTTGGTTGCTAAGATTAAAAAATTAGCAAGCCCACGTGAATATCTTGGAGATGTTGAGGTAAGTATGGAGATACAGTCACAGGACGACGATTCTACTCTAGGTACGATGATGAAAATGATTAGGGTGATCCAAAAGGGGATGGAAGGTGAAAGGCAATTTGAGTCGTGGAAGGACTCTTTGTTAGAGAATCAATCTCGAATGGACACTATTAGGCCATTAAGTGACGTATTTGATTAGACTCAAACTCCAAATTCGGAGAAACAATTTATTGATAATTTCCTAGGGCTTATTAAGGGGAGATTGAAGGGCATTCCTACCCCGAGGTCAAAGGAAAATTCAAATAAGAGTGATGCAAATGTTGTTGGGACCCATGACTGCTATATTCTTGATGCTGATATTGATACAAGAATAATTAGGAGAAGTTGGAAAAGATTAGCCAGAGGCTTAACGACTAACAATGAAAGTTTAATGACAGTACACGATAAATAAAAAGGGGAGGAATAAAAGGAATATGAGTTGTCTACCACTAAAGAAGGACGAAAAAATTGAAACGTGAGGAATTTTTGCATCTTATTTCGTAATTTGACGATGTTATGAATGAGGCTTCAGGTTATGAGATGACACAATTTCAAACAAGATAATCGACTGCCAGTGGGTAAGTTGACTGGGCACAATGGAAATCCTAAGTTGAAATGCTCGTGGACTAGGGAATCCACGAGCAATTAAGGGTCTCAAACATTTATTAAGGTTTTATAAACCCCAAATTATCTTCTAAATGGAGACAAAGATTGACTCTCACAAAATGAAAGTAATACGTCGCAGATGTGGTTTCATGAATGAAATTGAGGTCAATGTTGTAAGGAGTAAAGGTAAGTTGTGTTTAGCATGGGAGGATGAGATCACAATTAGTTTAGAGACTTTTTCTTGTAATTCGATCACATTAATGATTAAAAAACATCATGAGATTAATGACTAGAGGCTTATTGGCTTCTACGACTCACCTTATGTATCCAATAGATATATAACTCAAGAGGAACTTTGACGTTTTGGTAGTGTGGTTACTATGCCGTGATGCATATGTGGCGATTTTAATGAAATTCTATATACTTTTGAAAAAAGAGTAAGTCTACCTAGAGATGAACAGTGTATGGAATATTTTCGAGAAATAGTACAAGAGTGGGAATTAGTGGATTTGGGCTATTTTGGCCCTTGGTACACATGGGAAAAGGGGAATTCTACTGCAAACAATATACATGAGCACTTGGATCGTGCTCTAACAAATTCAACTTGGATATCTTTATTTCAAATGGCAGTGTTTCAACATTTACCTCATTGCCTATTCTGCTTCGACTAAATAAGGCCTCAAAACACCCAAATAATAGATAATTTTGCTTTGAAGCATGGTGGATTCGAAAAATTCTTTTGAGGCAGTGGTACGTAGTAGTTGGAATTTGTCAAGTGGAGATTTTCTTAGTAAAAAGGAAGTATTGCATGTTGATATGCTCCATTAGGCTAGATGTATTAACGCAAGTTATATAGGCTTAAAGAAGAATTAACGCAAAATTTGTAATTGTTAGGGAGCATGCTTGTGATGATGAAGTCCTTCAAGAAATTTTGGAGACAAAAGTACAACTGAACTGGGAAATAAATAAAGAACAAGTGTACTGGGAACAAAGAGCGAGATGCAGGGATATGAATATACCACTCAGCTCAAGGAAACAAATCGAATTAAATGCATGGAGAATGATGATGGGCTATAAATTGAAAGAGCTGAAGCTATGAGACTGATTGCTAAATGATATTTTGAAATTTATTTAAGACCAATTTGGGTTTTCGAAATTTTAATCACCTCTTGAAAAGAGTGGAACATTGTATTACGAATGAAACAAATGCTATGCTCATGGCACTGTATACTTAGAAGGAGGTGGTTAGATCTTTAAAAGGAATGGGACCAGTAAAAGCACCAAGTGTCAATGGTTTCCTAGCGCTCTTTTTCCAAAATTTTTAACATACTATGGTTCATGAGGTCAGTTCTTTTTGTCTAGACGCAATTAATAATGACAGGGATCCTTATCCCAAAGGTTTTGAATCCTACTAGTTTGGTTAATTTTTGCCATATTAGTCTTTGCAATGTTATTTACAAACACATTTGCTAAGGCGATTGCGAATAGATTTCAAAAGGTCTTAAATTATTACATTGATAGTTCCCCAAATGCCACTATCCCCAGAAGACTTATCTCAGATAATGTTTTACTTGCATATGAAATTCTACACCTTTGGACAAAAAAAAGAAACGAAAATCGTGACTTAAGCTTTGAAGCTTGATATGAGCAAGACTTATGATTGCGTGGAATGAGAATTTCTACGTGCTATGATGATGAAAATGGACTTTGCTGAGAGTTAGGTGACTATGATCATTAAGTGCATTTCAACTGTGGAGTATTCAATCAGCATTAATGGGAATATGGGTTCTTCTTTTAGGGCCTTTAGAAGTCTAAAAAGGGGACCCTCTTAACCTTTTCCTTTTTCTGATCTGTAGTGGGAGACTATCTACTCTTACGAGACTTGCTATATAAAAGTAAAAGTCTAAAAAGGGGACCCTCTTAACCTTTTCCTTTTTCTGATCTGTAGTGGGAGACTATCTACTCTTACGAGACTTGCTATATAAAAGGAGAATTGCAGGTGTAAAAGCTAGTAGGAATGGTCCACAAATTTCCCACTTACTTTTTGCAGATGTTTGCATCCTCTTCGAGAAAGCTACTACAAAAGGTACTAGCGTTTTAAAAGGGATTTTAGAGGAGTATAGGACTTATTCCGGATAATGCGTTAACTATGACAAATCTACAATTTTCTTTAACAAGAACACCCCTGATTCAACTAGGATGCTTGTTTCTACAGAATTGGGTGTTTGTTACTCTAACAACCCCGAAAGTTACCTTAGTCTACCGAATATGGTTGGGCGACAAAAAAAGATGACTGAAGGATCAAATGAAACTAAAGGTTCATGGGTGGTCCACTCAATATCTTTCATAAGATGGTAGGGAGGTCTTCATGAAATCAGTATTGCAAGCTATTCCCACATTGATATGTCTTGCTTTCTATTTCTTAACTCGTTGTGTTTAGAAATGAAAGGAATTCTAGTTAAGCTTAGGGGGCAAAAAAGTCATGGAAGGAAAGGAGCTCATTAGTGTAAATGGGAAAAGTTTTGTGATCTTAAGGAAGATGCAGGTTTAGGTTTTAAGGATTTTGTAAGATTTAATCTAGCCTTATTAGCTAAACAAGGTTAGCGGAACCTTTCTAATCCTTATTCATTATTAGCATGCATGTTAAAAGCTAAATATTTCCCTAGTTTCGATTTTCTTAATTAAAATTTAAAGCTCGAGGCCTCTTATACATGAAAAAAAAAGGTGTTACAAGATAATGTATGCTAGCATGTTGGTAAAAGAACCAATATTTCAATAGTTAATGACGTGTGGGTCTTAAGTGCCTCTAATTACATATTCTCACAGCCCGTTATTAATAGTGATTTGTTAACAATTGATCAGCACATTGATAGTTATCCTAGAAAATGGAAAAAAGATTTAGTAAAGTATACCTTCAATCCAATGGATGCTGAGCGCATTTTGAAGATACCGCTGGCAAGTGTCTCACAAGAAGACGTGTTGGCTTGAAGTGGTGAGTCCTCAAGGTGCTTCTCGGTTCGAAGCACCTATAAACTACTACATCCATGTATAATTGCTCCTAGCTTAATTAATTTAAAGGCCACTAGTAAAGAATTTTACAAAAAATTATGGAGGTTGAACATTCATCCAAAAATAAAAATTATGCTGTGGCAGATCTCGAAGGACTATATTACTACTCGAGCTAATTCACACCACAGGAGACTGTTGGCAAACGCCATGTGCCCAATCTGTGGTAGTGGCACTGAGGACCTTAGCATGTTTTTTGTGAATGTCTTGTTACAAGAAATATTTGGAATTTGTTAGGTTTACATCTCCTGATAAAAAACATCACACTGGACTGGTTCAGATGGCTTACTGGGCCTTTAATAATGCTTCCACTTCCCAAGCTCGAATGATTTGCTGCAACCTCTGGTATATTTGGAACGAACTAAACAGATGGGTGCATGAACGTGTAAAATGAACGAATGAAGAGTTAGCCTTATTTGTTGTCACATATTTGCAAGAGCTAGATGAGTTAGATGAAAAAGCACATATAAATTTACATACAAAGACCAGATGGGTACCTCCAGTCACAGAAGTGGTGAAGGTGAACTTTGATGCAACCTATGATGGTAAACACTTCTGTTCTGGATCTGGGAATGTAGCCAAAGATGAAAGGGGTCAAGCATTAGCCTCCTCGGCAGTAACACAAAACCATATATGGTCCGTATTTGCAGCAGAAGCCCTCGTATGTTTGGAAGCAGTTAAAATGGGTTTGAGAATGGGTGTATTAAGAATGGTAATGGAGGGTGACTCTCTAACATTTATAAAGAAATGTACTCAAGAAAATCTAGATCTATCAGGGATTTTTGCCTACATCCAAAATATCAAGAGCCTAGTGTCCAGATTCCAGTTTATTCACTTCCAATATACAAATCAAATGGCTAATAGAGTTGCAGATATGTTAGCAAAGGAAGTACTAAGAAATGGAGGGAATTTTTATCTGGAAGGATCTATCCTAAGATGTGCCCATCAAGTCTTGGATATAGATCGCCCTCGTGAACCAAATTGATTATCTAATGCATTTTGTTAAAAGACCTTTCCCCTTCGTTGCATTCGTAGCAGATTGTGAGTCAGTAAGAGATGAGAAGGAGGTTTGGAAGTTTCATTTGGAAAGGGGATGGATCCGATTAGGGCTTGATTTGGAGTTAAAGATCAGAGTTGTTTTTCTGGGTAAACAAGAAGAAGACAGAGGAAGGATTTCTTTGGGGCAGCTCTCTCAAATGAAAATCTAACTTTTTTTCTTTTGGGAAATTGAAGCGCTCCTAAAGGCTTTGAATGTTGGTTTGATTTCTGCCAAAGTAATCGTTTTTCCGATATGTGTTGGAAAGATGGAACCGTCACCATTAAATGGGATTAGACTAGACGACACGGGCGTTCTACTTTCCAAGAAAGTAGACTGGTAACTTTTTCAAAGATATTTTCTTTATCCTGGTTTTTATTTTTTATTTTTACAAGTTTAGTTTCTAGTTTGCCCACTTTACTTGGGCTTTTTTAGTCCAGACATTTGGGCTTAATTCCTTGTTTTAATTTTTCTTTTTGATAATAAAAGACCAGTCCTTTTCTTCAAAAAAAAAAAAATTATATGTTTGTCTAAATAAATAAATAATTCTCATGTAATTTTTTTCAAATTAAATTTCATATCATCAAACAATGCAAACTTATTAAAACTAAGGTCTTTTATCTCTCTCTCTCTCTCTCTCTCTATATATATATATATATATTAAAGAATAGGGATTTATTTAGGTAAAACATTATGAGTACATGTTTAATAAGTTATTATTGTTTGAAGATATTTTTAAATAAATATAATAATTATTATTTAATTCTAAAAAATGAATTTAAAGTTAAAAATAAAATGGAATCGAACGAGTGGCTCTAGTGAATAAAAGGATGATGTTTATCCTAAGAGATTCAGGTCGAGTATCTGTATGTGCAAGATGTGTGCGTTGTCAAATGATTAAGAAAGTATGAACAAATACTACCATTTAATCACATCAGTATATTAAAAAAAAGTTAAAATAAGATAAATGTAACAATTTGTATATATTAACATTGAAAAATACAAACACAATATGTATATATTTTTTCTCTAAATTAAATCACTATTAAAACTTATGCAAAAAATGAGATAAATTTAAACATTACATAACATAAACACACAAATTATTCTCTAAGTTGAGTTATGATGCATCGCAAAACTAACTAAAATTTTGACTGAGACAAGTGCACTTATCAATAAATAGCATAAATACGATGAGCAAAAAATATCATTCTCACGAAGATTAAAAGTATTAGTAATTCTTGTCTTTCTATTATTTAACTCTTAAATTCGAGTGATTGATTAAAACTAAAATTAACTAAATTAATTAACAACGAACACGACAAAGAACAAAACACAAAAACAATCGAGTAACAATCAAAAAGCGAAACAGTACCTAGGAAAGAATTTACCTAGATTTCATCTGTCACTATCAATCTAAATTACGCAAATTCTTTACTTAGTATCTTGATCTGTAAAAATCTCTAAATCATGTTAATATCTCTTTCGAAAGTAAAAGCAACTAACTCTAGGTTGATTAATTGAAATTTATTTTTAATTAAAACCCTTATTATCACGTTAACTCAAGCTATGGATTCCCTTATTAAATTTGACTCTAATCCAATAGATTTATGTCGTCCTCTTTCTAAGATTGCATGCAACTCCACTCAGTTATGCAATATCTAACTTAAAGAGGATTTATTCCTCTTCTAATTTAAGCACATCAAACATGAATCAATAATCTAAACTATTAAATCAAGAATTAAGTACACATCATTGAGAACAAGAAACTAAGTAATTATTGCGTAAAATAAAAATCAAATGACAGAATCCATCATAGGGTTTATCTCCCTAAGTATTTAGAAAATTAGTTCATGTTTGAAAATAAAAACATCCAAAACACAGTATAATTGAAAAAAAAATTAAGGAACTCATGACAATCTCCAAAGAAATCAAATGGAATCTTCAATCTTGATGGAAATCTACTTCAGAATCGGCTTCAATGGTATTTTTTTGAGTTGTTTTCTTGAGTATTTTATGACGACTCACTCCTATCTTCTTATATTTGTCATATATATGTCTTAAAATGCCCGAAAAACCAAAAAAAAGCGATATTCCACAGTCCAAGGTGCAAATTCATGAAATCAACATGACCTACCACATGGCCATGTGGATAGATTGTGTGAAAAAGGTCAGCCCGTATGGCTCTTGTAACTTGCTTTGGTTTTTCGATTTTCGCTCCTTTGGGTTCCAAATGTTCTTCTAAGTATAAAAACATGAATTTAAAGGATTAAGAGCAATAAATTCACCATTATTTTTTAATAATCACCCAAAATTGCATTAAGAATGAAATTAAAACATATTACTTTTAGCATTTATCAAATGTCTCCACACTTAAGTGTTTGCTTAACTTGTCCTTAAGCAAAATTCTCAACTCACATTCAAGTTAACTTCCCTTAATTTATCATTCTCATCGATAATGTCTCAAGATAATTTACAGATAATCATGCATTGGAAATTCAAACTAAGATGACACTAAAGAATACAAGCAATCCAAGCAGAAATTTTCAAGACATAAAACTAAAGGTGTCTCCCCTATCTCAATAATTACCCGAAATTCAAACTCAACAAAGACATCCTCACTAAGGATCACTTAAAGCACTTAAAGTGTTTAAGGTTCAAGTAATATGCACTCAACATTCAAACGAGAAATATTATTACCATAGACTTGCTTGAAAATCAAATCTCCACCGCTATAAAAATGAGATGACACACCAATCAAGAGGTCTTTATAAGGTTGTAATGGGGCTTAAGTTAAGGGTATGAAAAATGTCGGAAAAGTTAGTTACGATCGAAAATTGAGTTGATAAGTTGCCAAAAGAATTTACATTAATAAGAAATAAAGAATGAAAACGAGCTTTTCAACAGAATATGAAACTAACGATTCAAGTTGAACCTAACGAGTGACTCTAGTGGAAAAGAGAATGTTATTCATCCTAAGAGACCTGGGTTCGAGCACCTGTGTGTGCAAAGTGTGTGTGCGTTCTCAAAAGGTTAAAAAAGTATGAACAGATACTACCATGTAATTACACCAGTATATTAAAAAAAATACTAACGATTCAAGCTCAATCAATTTTTTTTATATATTTCTTTTATTTTCTTTTTGATTTTTTTAAAACAAAGTAAAGTTTAGCAATACAGATAATGGAACATAGTTAGGCAGAAAACCAGATCAAATCTAAACAAAAAGGGAGTCAATAAGGAGGATAATTTTACAACATAGATATGAGTTATGGGTTAGAAAAAAATGTGTTAGGATCAACAATGTTTACTAAGGGTTAATTCAACAAGTTGTTTAAAGGTTAAATGAGTTAAATCCTAAGTGCCTCTGTCATCTCAGTATATCAAATCAATAATGTCGTTTCGGCATATATAATCGAAGCAAGTTCTAGAATAACAAATAAAGTTGACATACTCGCAACCAAAAATAAAATGAGCACAAATATATATATATAAATTGAGCATCGACAATAAAGAAATATTGCAAAAAAAAAAAGAAGAGACAACACAAAGATTTTACGTGAAAACTCTTTCAAGAAAAAACCACCGGCAGAGGAGAAGAAAATTCACTAATTTCAAAAATCGAATGATTACAAGAGGAGACGATTACGTCTATTTATAGGTTGAAAAACTTTATTCTAATAAATCTATAATCGAAGTAATTTAATAAGGTCAAAACACCTTATTCTAAACATGAATTTGGGTCACGTCTCTAACAATATATATATACGCTCTATAGGCTCAGAAGCTCACAAAAAAATTTGGTTTTTATGTCAAACTTGCAAATTTAAAATTTCAAGATAATTTTTTATTTCAGTGAGACAACCTAAAATAGTAATTTTTGAAAAACGACTTATCATGCTTGACTCTCTCGTGTCTTAAAGTATAAATCACACAATGCACAAAAATCCACAAATTAATCTCGAACAAAATCAATAAAAACTCCAAATTTAGAAAAAAATTAACTCTAATGGTAGTTATGAGAAAATTACTTAAACACAAACAACAATTCAAGGACTATATCACATAAACATATAAAATCCTCATCACACTTAAGATGTACATTGTCCTCAACATACAAACAAATATAAACCAATAAGCAAAATATCAGAAGGGAGTGAGAGAACTGAAACTGTCCTGAATTTGGATGAACTTGCTGGAATAGTGAAATCCAGAATTGTAGGAGAGCCTAATTTAAGTACATATTTTCGAGCACACAGGTAAGAATATAGACAAAAATAAATAAGATAAAGAGATAACAAAATAGAAAAATAGCTGACAAAATAATAAAAGTACAGTGCATAATAAAATAAAATAAAATAAAAAACTGATAATTAAAATAAAATTAAAATTAAATAAAAAATAAAATTAAATGAAATCACTTTGGTTGGGGTAGGGAGGAAAAAAATTAGCTTTAAAAAGGTTACATGGCCATGTGGGTCACATGACTGTGTATCTCTCTGAGGCCGTGTGGCGTATTAGAAAATTTTTAAAATTTGCTCTAGTGTTTACACGATCATGTGGCTAGGCAGTGTGCCATCACGTAGACCATGTGTTGTTATCGGTCGCTTCTCCCACGCCCGTGTAGATAGGCATTTGGGTCACACGATCGTGTCTCCAGGTTATGTGAATCCACTTAGACCGGTTGTGTCATTTTTTTTTAAAAAATTTACTCCAATAGTCACATAGTCCATGACGCGTGTGTGGCCTAGTTGTGTGGTCTACCACAAACCATGTGGACTATTTTTTTAAAAAAATTCTTTTAATTTTTTTAAAATTCCTTTTTCTTTTCCTTTTCCTTTTCTTTTTCTTTTTTTTTTTTCAAAATTTTTAGGTAATAAAAATGACTGTACTTTTTTTAAAATTTTTTTTAAATAGCACAAAAGTAAAATGAACAAAAATAAAAAAATAAAAACACTTGGATAGCCTCTCGAGAAGCGCTTATTTCGAGTCTAAGCTTGACTTCCCTTTTCAAGCTAACAATTAAGGCGGATCTTGAAGCCGGAGCTCCTTTCTCCCGTTATCAATATCACCACCAAAATAAAGTTTGAGTCGATGACCGTTTACCTTAAATGTGTCGTATTCAGAATGTGTTACCTTAGTGGTTTCATATGGGAATATGTTCTGTACCAAAAATGGATTCGACCCTCTTGATTTAAGCTCTACAAGGAACAATCGTGGATTTGACTTGTCTAGCAGCACTTTGTCTCCAACTTTGAATTTATTTGTACTCTTTAAATGCATATCATGACATTGCTTTGTTACTTCTTTGTACTTTCTCAATTTCTCATAAACCTTTGGTTGCCATTCATCTAGTTTATCGAGTTACACCATTCTCTCTTTACTTATACCTTGATTTCTATCACCTTGACCAGGATACGATTCTAACACGTCTTTGTGAGTGATTTCCTACAAAGAATGTTGAGCCACATGATTACTAACATTAACAAAATAACTAGTATCATCTCGCTCACTAGAACTAGTATCATCTCGCTCACTAGAAGCTCTCACAAAATCACATGCTTGAAGATAACCTCTTCATCACCTACCCTCAACACAAGTTTACCATTACTCACATTAATAACAGTTCTAGTAGTGGCTAAAAAAGGCCGACCTAAGTGGTGGCATCACTACCCAACGACTCGGAGGAATTTCCTTTATACCCAATAACTCGTGCAAGGTCTAGAAGGTTCAGAGATGCTATTATGAATAAATGCATTCAAGCTTGGAAGATCAGTAAGGTTGCTAATGTCCAAACCATGTTATGCAATGTAGGATTTGGCTCATGCAATGCAAAAGGGAAGCCATGCAACGTGCTACATGTTTATTTTTTATGCATGCATTACATTTCTTTTAAGTATGCACATGTTTAAAATTATGTTTGCATTTGTCACATGTTTGATATATTGTTTAAATATTATGTTTGCATCAAATAATATATAGTTGTTACATGTTTGATATATATATATATATATAGGCATGGAAGCATTTGATGCATTAGTGTTCTGTTAGTTTTTTTATTATTAAGAGTTACATTCACAATATCCAAGTAAATGTGTGTGCTGTGTCTTATGTTGATCATAAAAGACTATATATGTGTGTGGTGTAAGGTACGATGAAGGGACACAACTGATGAGATGATTCAAAGCGTGAAGACTCTTGGAAAAGGAGTGGATAACATGCATGGATCTATGGACAGCAAGGATTATGTTAATTGAATCAGATTATTTACACCAAGAGACACATCTTTTCAAGCCAAGAGACACCTCTATTAGACTTATGAATGAGCAGCAATGATAATTAAAAAACATGGACCAGAAGTACCTATTCAAATGATATTCATTTACCACATATGAAGGGATACAATGTTTCATTCAAGAGTTTTTAAATGAATCAACATATTCATTTATGAATGATGAATGATGGTTGTTCACATTCAATGTTTCATTCAAGACTTTTTAAATGAATCAACACATTCAATTATGAATGATGAATGATGGCTGTTCACTTTCATTTGTAAAGCCTATAAATAGAGATTATCTTCTCCATTTGTAAGGAATTTAGATTCAATATATTTAGAGTTTTATCTCTTCTGTTCTTTTATAGAACTTTATCGATCCTTCAAGTGTTGCTTGTTGAATCAACTCTTGATATCTTTGGTTTCTAGTTCTTCATAACTAGCAGGTCAAGATCCTATTGTTTAGTGACCGTTATAGAGTTCGGGTCTTCACTTTTTAGTGTTGGTTCATCTCTCAAGTCCTAAATCCTAATTCCATCATCCACCAACCATCCCTACCACCATCCATCATCCACACTACTATCCTTTTAATTTCCAGCATTCTTTTCATCTTTTACCCTTTAGGCATATAAAAACCATCCAAATTTCGTTGCAAGCCTTAAACATAAAGTTATAGATTTAACGATTAAGGCAATACAAACATCTTGGTATTTCAAAAAAGCGAGATCATACCAGAATCGTATCATTTGGCATCAGAGCATAAGTTAAATCCAAGTAAGTCTTTGTGTTCTTTGGTTTTTTGCTGTTTGGAAGAAAAGAAAAAAAAGAAAAAAAAAAGAGAAAAGAAATGAAAAATATCATATTCAAAAAAAAAATCCAACAGCAAGATTGATTATTATTATTTTTTTGAGAATTTTTAAATCGTTATTTTTTTATTCATTATTCTAATCTTGACCAATAAGTCTTTCTTTCTAAGTCTGCCTTTACACTATATCTTTCCAAACCTAACATCTATTTTGCAGCCGATTCACAAGTGTTTTGAAGGATTTTGAGTAAGTTCGATTCAAGAACTTTTTAGATAAATTGAGTGGTAAAAGGCACGAGAGAGTGAGCGCATTAGAGGGTAAAACCCAAATAGAGCGAGTGAATTTTCTTGGAGTGATTAGTGAAGCTTTTGCTTAAATTTTTTTTCTTTTGCACTAATCATGAATACAGGTAAGAACACCGAGGAAACTAGTGACGCACAATCAAGAGAAATTTTGAACTTGCAATTCCAAGCAGTTATTCGAGAATTGGGACAACTTATGGACCAGAAACTCGAAGCCATCCATGAATGTATTGATGGCCTAGAAGAAAGATTTGTAGGAGACCAAACCGTTCTTACATAAGGTAATCAAGGGCAAGACGTTCAAGAAGGGGAGTTTGTGCAAATTGTGAATGACAACGAACAACTCGCCGTTGTACAAAACCGACGTTAGAATGGAGAACGTCTGATGACCACTTGGGAGGAAATGAAAGGCATAATGCGGAAGAGGTTTATACCAGCCTACTATCATTGGGAATTATTACGAAGACTCCAGAATCTCACTCAAGTCAATATGAGTGTGGAGGATTATTATAAGGAGATGGAGTTGGTGATGATTCGAGCAAATATTGAAGAAGATACTGAATCTACCATGGCTAGGTTCATTTCGAGCCTTAATCGAGAGATTGCCAATATTGTATAATTGCAATATTATGTGGACCTTGAAGAATTGGTTTACTTGTCCATGAAGGTCGAACAACAACTTAATCATAGAGGTACGTCTCGAAATAACTCTTCTACTTTTAAATGGAGTCAAAATTCTAAATGGGGACAAAATGCTCCTAAGGCATCATACAAGCCAAATCAAGCCAAGGATAATTTTAGGACTTTCAAACCCAACAAGGCTGTTGATGTGAACAAAGGAAAGCAACAGACTACACCAAATTAATCTAGGGATATACAATGCTTCAAATGACTTGGAAGGCGGCATATAGCCAGTCAGTGTCCAAATAGGCATACAATGGTGATTCGAGAAGGTGGTGTAATCGAATCAGAATCAGAATAAGAGATTAATGTTATGAGTGAAGAGGATGAAGACTTAGACCCTCCCGAACCCTCTCGTTGAAGGAGAGGTGCTCGTTGTGAAGAAGAGTCTAAATACACAAGTTGTGCAAGGCGATCAGCAACCTGAAAACATATTCTATACACGCTGCCATATCAATGGTAAGGTATGTTCTGTGATTATTGATGGCGGTAGTTGTACTAATGTTGCTAGCACATTAATGATAGAAAAGCTTGGATTGGCGACAACAAAGCATCCACATGCATTTCAGCTTCAATGGCTTAATGATGGTAGAAAGTTAAAGGTAACCAAGCAAGTGATCATACCATTTTCCATCGAAAAATACGATGAGGTCCTATGTGATGTTGTACCCATGCACACCAGCCACTTACTTTTGGGGAGGCCTTGGTAGTTCGATCGAAGAGTGAATCATGATGGGTATAGCAATCGATATTCATTCACTTTTGAAGGAAGGAAGCACATGCTGACCCCTTTATCACCATAAAAGTGCACAACAATCAAATGCACTTGAAAAAGATTTTCGAAGAACTGAAAGGAAAAGAGAACAAAAATGAAAAAAAACTGAAATTGAGGGGAAAAATGAGTGAGAGATCGAGAAAAAAACAGCAAGTGCTAAGAAAAGAGGGAAGGGACAAAGTGAAATTGAAAGTAGGGGAGAGAACCTAAAAATGAGTGTTTATGCGAGTGGCAATGAGATTAGAAAATATGTTTTTGCAAGGCAAACACTTCTTGTACTCTTGTACAAGGAGAATTTTCTAAACACTAATGAACTTGATGCAACATTGCCTTATTCTATTATCTCTCCTTTGCAGGATTTTGAAGATGTTTTTTACCGACGATATTCCCAGAGGTTTACCACCTATTGGTGGCATAGAACATCAAATTGATTTTATTCCTGGTGCTACATTACCCAATAAGCCAGCATATAGGGGTCACCTCGAGGAAACAAAATAGTTACAGCGATAGATACAAGAATTAATGGAAAAAGGTTATATTCGGGAGAGCTTAAGCCCATGTATCATCCCTGTGTTGTTGGTACCCAAGAAAGATGGGTCATGGTGCATGTGTGTGGATTATTGAGTAATCAATCAGATCACTATCAAATTTCGACATCCTATACCACGCCTAGATGATATGTTGGATGAATTGAGTGGATCCAGTGTGTTTTCGAAGATTGATCTTAAAAGAGGATATCACCAAATTAGAATGAAGGAAGGTGATGATAGAAAGATAGCTTTCAAAATAAAACAAGGTTTGTATGAGTGGACTGTGATGCCTTTTGGATTAACAAATGCACCTAACACCTTTATGAGGTTAATGAATCACATCCTACGTACTTATATTGGTAAGTTTTGTATTGTTTACTTTGATGACATTCTCATCTACAACCGTTCCATGGAAGATCATTGATAGCATTAGAAATGATACTTATTTTCTCCCTAAAACACTATATTAATTATTCATTTTGTATCATATTTAGTATGCATGTTAAACATTTCATTGTTTGCTTTTTCTAACTTAGTGTTGTATGGCTTTAATTCTTTTAATTTTAGCCTCTTTTATGTTACTAATGTCGCCATATGCAACATAAGTTTTACGTTTGAAATTGTCAACTCAGAAATTCACCTCGAAAGATCAGTGCTGAAAAGCGTTAAAAGATATAGCCACAAATTTAACCTAGAATTACAGCCAAATATGTCACCGCAAAGATACCTTCACCTTGTACAAGTGAATTCACGCTACAAACATACCTAAAAGCACCAACACAGGAGAATGCTAAGTTATTGCCGCAAGTAAAGATCATAGATTGTGCCTAGAGATGCGGCGACAACTTGCAGATGCCTGATGGACACATCAGATCTGCGTGAGTGCACAGATAGAATTAACCAACTTGTACAACTGCCAAAATGGTTAGATTTGAGAAGGGAGGAGAGCTACAAATTTCGAGAGCTTATAAATAGGAGGGAAAGGAAGAAAATAGATATCAAGTGGTGAAGAATTAAACTCTAGAAAATTTCTCAAATCTCTAAACAAGCTACCATGCAAGCTTGAGTTTCGGAGGAAGGTGATCTAACAAGCAAAGAAGCAAGACTTTTGATGAGAAGTGCCTATCTGCAGTACAGGAGGAGCTATCACGGAATAGTTCTAGTAAACTAGGAATAGCATGCTTCGATTTTTTTCTTTGATACCTCTTAATTGTTGATGAATACTGTTAATTATCAATTGAGTATGGAAGTACCATTTGAAGTTAGATCTAATGTGATTTCTACTCTACTTTCCTTATCTGTTTATATTTGGATTTAACTGTTTTGACCACGGAAGTGCAATTACGGTCACAGTCACTGAAAGGTGCGGTGACAAGTTAGATTAACAAGTAAGACAACGGAAGTTGCTTGAGGCTAAGAAGGAATTCTGGCCACTTGTTCTTAAGTGCAAGGCATTACTAGCACCGGAAGGTGTGGTAATTACTAGCATTTGGGTATTTGTTAAACAGAGGAAGTGATAGTAGAAAGATATCATTGAAGCATAATTGCGGCGACAATTCATCTATTTGTTACTTTGCAGTCACATTTAACATTGCTACTTTGTGAAGTCAGTGATCCTCTCTACTTCTTTACACTTGATCCATTTATTTTAAGTTCTGAATGTACATTTACAAACATCCCAACAACTATTCATTTTATCTTAATTTGCTCTGACAATTTATTTTATATTTGCCTTGACAAATTAACTATTTTAGCTATGCAGATCTAACTCAGTTGCGTTGACATTCTTAGTAGTAATTCCTCTAATTTTAACTTAAGTTGCTTTGACAATTAAACATCAAGAACTCTATCCTTGTAGGATCGATATCCGATAGATCAAATCTATCAACTATACTTGCATCAACGAGTATCTACTTGCACTTAAATGTTGTGACGTTTACAGGCCGATCAAGTTTTCGCGCCATTGTCGGGGATGGCATTTGTTTGATGTTTATTTTTGTAGTTGCAATTATTCTTTTTTACTTAAATTTTAATTTTTACTAATCTGTTTAACTTTCTTTTGTTGATTTTCTCTCAATTCTTTAGGAGTTGCATGTCCACAAGGAGAAATCCTAAGGACATTGTTAGTTTTGATCCAGAACTCAAACGGACTATTCGAAGGAGGAAGCAAGAGCATAAGAAAATGGCTGGAAATAACAATGATCTACCGCCATTGCGACCACTAAATGTTGTTCCTCCAGTATAGCCACAAGTAATCAATAACAATATACCACCTCCAGTACCACAAGTGGAGAAAATCCCAGACAGGATAATCAGAGATTTTGTTGTTCCTGTGCTCGATGATTTACAACCAGTGATTATTAGACCGATAATACAAGCTGGTAATTTTGAATTAAAATCAGTTATGTTTCAAATGCTTAATTCGAATGGACAATATGCAGGTTTACCTCATGCAGATGTGAGAGAGCATCTCAAATCGTTTCTACTCATATGTGCTTCTTTTAGTCAACATGAGGTTCTTGATGACGCCTTGAAGATGCAACTATTCTCTTATTCTTTGCAAGGGAGGACAAAAACATGGTTCCTTGGTTTACTGGTTGGATCCATTACTTCTTCGAATGCGTTAGCAATGCAATTCGTTTTGCGATTTAATCTGTCGATAATGAATGCTAGATTGCAAAATAATATCACGACATATCATCAACTGGATGATGAAAATTACAAAACTTTGCTGAGACGTTGTCCCATGCATGGGATCCAACAAGAGACTCAAATCGAGATCTTCTACAATGGGTTAAATGTGCAGACAAGGAATCTTATCGATGCGTCTGCTAATGGTCCATTGTTGGATTGCACCTATAATGAAGTCATACGAATATTAGAGAGAATTACATAAAATGACTATCAATATCCAATTTTTCGTTCTGCTTAGGTAAAAACTAATCATGGTGTTATGGAATTAGATGCTATATCAGCTTTGAGTGCATAGGTATCCTCATTAGCGAACATGATCAAAAACATGAAGGGGACAAGTGATGTTGCCCCTATTCAAGTAGCCCAACAGATGGATGTCCCGACATTTTCCTGTGAAATTTACGGCGACAACCACAGTTATGAGGATTGTCCATAACATGTTGAGAACGCATTATACATTAAAAACATCAGAGGAAATTCCTATGGTAACTCATACAGTAATTTTAATCGTACACAAAAACCTTGAGGGAACTAGAATGCGCCCACATTCAATTATAGAAATTTCTCGACTCAAGGGAATTTTAGACAAGGGAGTTATAACAATAATCAACAGTAGCATAATTATAATCATAATCCGCAATTACATACGCAACCTGATAATATGCAATCACATGACCAGATGCGATCACAAAATCAGATGCAATCATATAACCAGATGCAACCATAAGTTCTCATGCAGCTACAATAAACTGCAATGCCACATATGCAAGGACAACATCAACAATAGCAACAGCAGTAGTATTCTCAACAAAGATCAGACCCATTGGTTGCTCTTGAAGCATTGATGCGAGAGCATATCACAAGAATGAAAGCAATCATTCAAGGTAATTCTTCTTCTATTCGTGCGTTGGAAGCTCAGCTAGGATAATTGGCTTCCAACATGAGCACAAGGTCACCAAGTGCTTTGCCTAGTGACACTGAAAATCTGACTCAGAAGGGGAAGGTGCATTATAAGGCTATCTCGTTGAGAAGTGAAAAGCAAACTACTAAGCTAAGTAGCAGTTCCAACCAAGTACATGTCGATGCATCCGAACCAAAGCAACAAAAAGAAGTTGCCTATGAAGAAGACCCAGCAGAAATAAATAAAGAGGAGACATCTATAGTCACTCATATGCCCACAATTTGACCAATAAAGATGTCGACACAACTGCCCATGTCGATGCAGCCAAATCATTTACAACAACCCAATGACAATATACCTTTGTCATTTCCAAGAGATTCAAGGAGAAGGATCATGAAAAATATTATCAGAAGTTTGTCTTTACCTTGAAGCAATTACACATTAACATACCTCTAGTTGGTGCTTTTGTGCAGATCCCCAGCTATGGGAAATTTATGAAGGAGCTATTGTCAAAGAAGAAAAAGCTTACCAATATCGAGACGATTACGCTCACAAGGGGTGCAGCGTTGTGCTAACAAACAAGTTGCCACTAAAGATGAAAGACCCTGATAGTTTCACGATTCCATGCTCTATCGAAAACCACTACCTAGGTAAAGCTTTATGTGATTTAGGAGCTAGTATTAACCTCATATCATTATCCACTTTCAAGAAATTAGGAATTGGATCTATGAAGCCCACTACGGTGACATTATAGCTTGCAGACAGATCCTTGGCACAACCTGAAGGAAAAATTAAGGATGTCTTCATCCAAGATGATAAGCTTATATTCCTAGCTGATTTTATCATTCTTGATTACGAAGCAGATAAAGAGGTGTCCATTATCTTGGGACGACCATTTTTAGCAATGGGGCATACACTTATCGATGTTTTCAAGGGCGAGCTAATTATGCGTCATAATAACCAACATGCCACCTTTAGTGTATTCGAAGCATCTCCGTCAAGAAATAAAGAACAATGTCATCACATTGATGTGCTGGACGAGTTAATTACAGAAGAATTCAATGAACGAAGTTCACCAGTTTAAGACGAATATACGATGACATCGAAAGAACAAATCCTACCTGAATGTGACCACATAGCTGAGGCTAATATTTGTGAACTGAGATAGGGCTGACAATTGGAATCTTTGGATCTGTCTAATAAGATGATCCCAGTTTTTAAACCATTAATTGAACAAGCTCCGACCTTGAAGTTAAAGCCATTGCCAATGCATCTGAAGTATATCTTTCTAGGTGACAATGACACATTACCTGTGATTATCAGCGTAAACCTCGACGCAAGTCAAGAAGAAAAGCTAATCGCAATTTTGAAGCGGCACAAAAGAGTCATTACCTAGAGCATTGCAGACATTAGAGGCATTAGTCCCTCATTTTGCATGCATAAAATTAGGCTGGAAAATGAAGGAAAGCAGTCAATTGAGCAATAACGTAGACTGAATGAAAAAATGAAAGAAGTAGTGAAAAAAGAGATCATTAAATGCTGGACGCGAGCATCATCTATCCTATTTGAGATATCACATGGGTGAGCCCAATCCAATGTGTGTCAAAGAAGAGCGGTATCACAGTGGTAAATAACGATAAAAACGAGCTAATCCTACTCGTATTGATACAGGTTGGCGAGTATGTATGAATTACCATCGTTTAAATGTGGCAACAAAGAAGGATCACTTTTCACTGCCATTTATTGATCAAATGTTGGATAGGCTAGTTGGTAAGGCCTACTATAGTTTCCTTAATGGCTACTTTGGATACAGTTAGATCACAATTGTACTAGAAGATTAAGCAAAGACTACGTTCACATGCCTATTTGGAACCTTTGCCTTTCGACGAATGCCATTTGGATTATGCAACGTCCCAGCTACAATTTAGAAGTGAATGATAACTATTTTCTCTGACATGATTGAAGATTCATTGGAGGTATTCATGTATGATTTCTCTGTGTATGGGCACAATTTTGATCAATGCGCTGACAATCTGATGAAAGTATTTAAGAGATACGAGGACATAAATCTAGTGCTAAATTAGGAAAAATGTCATTTCATGGTAACTAAAAGCATTGTCCTTGGCCATCACATATCATGTCAGGGCATTGAAGTAGACAAAGCAAAGGTGGAAATCATTAAGAAGCTACCTCCACCCACAAATGTAAAAGGAATAAGGAGTTTTCTTGGTCACGTTAGATTTTATAGAAGATTCATTTGAGACTTCTCCAAAATAGCAACACCCCTATACACTTTATTAGAGTAGAATAAAAAGTTTGTGTTTGATGACGCGTATTTGGACGCATTTGTTATAATTAAAAAGCAGTTAGTACAAGGATTAGTTTGTGAAGTTTTGTGTTGTTTACTTTGATGACATTTTCATCTACAACCGTTTCGTGAAGGATCATGAAATGCATCTCAGGTTTGTTTTGAGTACACTTCTAAAGGAGAAACTATAGGCTAACTTGAAAAGTGCATTTTCTATACAAACAAACTTGTGTTTTTAGGATTTATAGTGAGCTCTAAAGGATTAGGTTGATCACAAAAAGGTGAAGGCAATTGAAGAGTGGTCGACGCCTACAAACATTAGTCAGGTAAGGAGTTTCCATTGACTTGTCAGTTTCTATGGAAGGTTCATCCCTAATTTTAGTACCATTGCTGCACCTCTGACTAACATAATTAAAAAAGAATGCAAGTTTCTTTTGGAATGATGAGTAAGAACAATCTTTCAATCAAATTAAGGAGTGCTTAACAAAGGCACCTTTGCTTTCCTTACCAAACTTTGACAAGACATTCAAGATCGAGTGTGATGCTTCAAGTTTAGGAATCGGTACTATTTTGTCACAAGAGGGGTGTCCAGTGGCCTACTTTAGTAAGAAACTTAGTGGAGCAACATTGAACTACCCGACATACGACAAGGAAATGTATGCTATGATTAGAGCCTAGGAAACAATGGCAACATTATCTATGGCCAAAGGAATTTGTTGTGCACACAAACCATGAGGCGTTGAAACATATCAAGGGATATAGCATAAGCTCAACAAGAGACATGCTAAATGGGTCACTTCCATACGTCATCAAATATAAAAAGAGAAAAGAGAACGTTGTTGCTGATGCCGATGCCTTATCTTGAAGGTATGTTCTTCTTAATTCTCTTGAATCTAAACTGATTGGATTTGCATTTCTTAAAGAACTCTATGCTACTAATCTTGATTTTGAAGAAATCTTTAAGGTTTGCGAGAAAGGTACAATTGACAGGTTTTATAAGCATGATGTTTCTTATTCAAAGAAAGGGAACTTTGCATCCCTTAAAGTAGTGCACGTGAGGTCCTAGTAAAGGAAGCCCATAGTGAAGGATTTATGGGACATTTTGGAGTTAATAAGACATTAAACATCCTACAAGAGCATCTGTATTGGCTAAAAATGAAAAGGGATGTGAAACGAATTTGTGCGATATGTATCACTTGCAAAATGGCGAAATCTAAACTCCAACCTCAAGGGTTGTACATGCCATTACCAATTCCTAATGAGCCTTGGGTTGACATTTCCATGGACTTTGTTTTAGGACTCCCCAGAATAAAGAATGGTAGAGATTCCATGTTCGTCGTGGTGGACAGGCTTTCAAAAAATAGCGCACTTTATTCTGTGCCATAAAACTGACGATGCTTTCAATATTGCTAATTTGTTTTTCAGGGAGGTTGTGCGCTTACATGGATTACCGAGGATAATTATTTCAAATCGAGATATGAAATTTTTGAGTAATTTTTGGAGGTCCTTATGGAGCATAATTGGCACCAAGTTATTATTTTCTAAAACTTGTCATCCCCAAACTAATGGCTAAACCGAATTAGTAAATCGATTACTTTCAACTTTGCTTCGATCGTTGATAAGCAAGAATCTAAAATCGTAGGTAGAAAGCTTGCTACATGTGGAATTTGCTTACAATCGATCCATCCATTCAGCCACCAAGTTTACACCTTTTGAGGTTGTTTATGGATTTAATCCATTGTCCCCTTTGGATTTGATACCTTTGCCCATTGATCAAGTATTAAACAAGGATGGGAAAGACAAGGCTGAATTTTTGAAAAAGCTTCATCAAAAAGTTTGAGAGAACATTGAGAAGAGAACAAAGCAATATGAATAGCAAGCAAATAAAAGGTGAAACCAAGTTACCTTTGAACCAGGAGATTGGGTTTGGGTACATTTCAAAAAGGAACGATTTCCAGCACAAGGAAAATCCAAACTCTCACCTAGAGGGGATAGACCATTTCAAGTTTTAGAGAAGATCAATGACAATGCATACAAGATAGATCTTTCGGGAGAATTCAGTGTCAGTGTAACTTTTAATGTTTCAAATTTATCTCTCTATGAACCAAGTGACGATTTGAGGACAAATCACTCTCAAGAAAGGAAGGATGATAAGATCATGGTGATGTCACCACTCAAGGAGGAAGGAATTTCCTTTAGGCCCAATAACTCGTGCGAGGTCTAGAAGGTTTAAAGATGCTATTATGAATAAATTCATGCAAGCTTGGAAGATCAGTAAGGTTGCCAACGTCCAAACCATGCCATGCAACGTAGGATTTGGCTCATGCAACGTGGAAGAATCATGCAATGGAAAAGGGAAGCCATGCAACGTGCTATATGTTTATTTTTTATGCATGCATTACATTTGTTTTAAGTATGCACATCTTTAAAATTCAGTTTACGTTATATAATATATAGTTGTTACATGTTTGATATATATATATTTAGGCGTGGGAACCATTTGATGATTTAGTGTGTTGTTTGTTTTTTTTATTAAGAGTTATATTCACAATATCCAAGTATATATGTGTACTGTGTTATGTTGATCATAAAAGACTTAAAAATATATGTGTGTGGTGCAAGGTACAATGAAGGGACACAATTATTGGATGAGATGATTCAAAGCGTGAAGACTCTTGGAAAAGGAGTGGATAACATGCATGGATCTATAGACATCAAGGATTATGTTAATTGAATCAGATTATTTACACCAAGAGACACATCTTTTCAAACCAAGAGACACCTCTATTGGACTTATGAATGGGCAACAATGATAATTAAAAAACATGGATCAAAAGTGCCTATTCAAATGATATCCATTCAACACACATATGGAGGGATACAATGTTTCATTCAAGAGTTTTTAAATGAATCACCACATTCATTTATGAATGATGAATGATGGCTGTTCACATTCAATGTTTCATGCAAGACTTTTTAAATGAATCAACATATTCATTTATGAATGATGAATGATGGCTGTTCACTTTCATTTTGTAAAGCCTATAAATAGAGGCCATCTTCTCCATTTGTAACGAATTCAGATTCAATATATTTAGATTTTTATCTCTTTTGTTCTTTTATAAAACTTTATTGATCCTTCAAGTGTTGCTTGTTGAATCAACTCTTGATATCTTTGGTTCCTAGTTCTTCATAACTAGCGGGTCAAGATCCTATTGTTTAGTGACCGTTATAAAGTTTGGGTCTTCACTTTTTAGTATTGGTTCATCTCTCAAGTCCTAAACCCCAATTCTATCATCCACCAACCACCCCTACCACCATCCATCATCCACACTATTATCCTTTTAATTTCCAGCATTCATTTCATCTTTTACCCTTCAGGCATATAAACCATCCAAATTTCGTTACAAGCCTTAAACATAAAATTACGGATTTAACGATCAGGGCAATACAAACATCCTGGTATTTCAACAAAGCGAGATCATACTAGAATCATATCATGGGTACCTCAATATCTTCATCCATGTCCAATATAATAAAATGAACAAGATATATAAATTTATCTACTTTAACAAGTACATCCTTAATAATAACCCTGGGATACTTAATTAATCTGTCAGCTAATTGAATATCCATCCTAGTGGGTTTTGGTTCCCTGAGACCAAGTTGTTTTAACAATTTAGAAGGTATTAGATATATACTAACACCCAAATCATCTATTTTTTTTTTTCTAAATTTAAGTTACCAATAAAACAATGGATAGTAAAACTCTCTGGATCTTTAAGCTTGGTGGGTAGTTTTTTTGAAAAATGGTTGAACACTCCTTATTGAGCTCTACAATAGAAAGATCGTCTAACTTGCTTTTATTTGTTAACAACTCCTTTAACAATTTTGTATACTTCGGCATTTGTGAAAGGGCTTCAACAAAAGGTAAGTTAATATGCAATTTTTTCAAAAGTTCAAGAAAATTACCATATTGTTCATTCATGTGGTCTTTCTTCACTTGTGCTGGATATGGAATTGGTGGTTTGTACTCTCTGACCACTAGTTTTACTTTTCTTGTTTTCCTTAACCCCATAATTTTTCTCAATAGCTCCTAGATTTAGCTTCATTTTAGGCTCGACTAATACCTTTTCACTTCGTATAATGATTGCATGGATCTACTCATTTAGGTTGGTTTTAGTGTTACCAAGTAAACTTCCTTGTTGCCTTTCCAAAACCAATTTAGCAAGCTGACTAATCTGATTCTCGAGTCCCTAAATAGATGTCTATTGATTCCTCAAAGTCGTTTCATTGTTTTGGAATCTAGTTTTTGACACTGAAATAAATTTCATTAACATATCTTCTAGATTCAACTCTTTTCTTGCTAACAAGGTTGCTAAAAATCCGAAGGGTGTTGTGAAATTTGATTTCCTTGACCACCCCAAGAGACCTGCATCTTGGATTATAATTATTGTTGTAGTGGTCATTTTGAGATCTAGAATTGTTACCTATAAAGCTGACTGACTCATGCTCCAAGTTAGAACTGAAGGGTAAACATTCTGGATTGATCATCCCCGCTCTAGTTGCATCACATTACATTACATAATTCATCGTGTTATTGCAACTTTAACCATTAATCTTTTTATTCAGGGCTTCCACCTGACTTGCCAACATAGCAACTGCATCTATATTAAAAACATTGGCTGCCTTGATTGGTTTTGTTCTCATGACTTGTCACAGATAGTTATTCAGTGCAATCTCCTCAATAAATTCTTGGACTGCCTCAGGTGTCTTTTTATTCAATGTTCCTCCAACTACTGCATCAATTATCTACCTAGTTGAGGGATTCAAACTGTTGCAAAATGTTTGAACTTGTAACCATTAAGGTAATCCATCATGAGGGTACCTTCTTAGAAGATCCTTATAATCATACAATGTCTCCAACTCAATTTGAGCAAAAAAAGAGATGTCGTTCCTCAACTTAGTTATTTTGGCTGGTAGAAAATACTTCAACAAAAACTTTTTAGTCATCTGAGCCCAGGTCGTGATAGAACCCCGCGGATGGGAATACAGCCACTGTTTTGCCTTGCTCCTCAAAGAAAATGGGAATAACCGTAAACGTATGGCATCATCAGTTACACTATTAATCTTGAAAGTATAGTAGATATCTAGAAAATTAGATAAATGAGCATTTGAATCTTCATCTTGCAACCCATCAAACTGAACATACTGTTGGACCATCTGAATTGTGTTCGGCTTAATCTCAAAATTGTTTACAGCAATAGTTAGTTTGACAATACTTGATTTAGCCCCGATCAGAGTGGGCTTAGCATAGTCATACATAGTCCGAGGAGCAGAACTTGCAGGAGGTTGCGAATTAACAAGATTATTATCCATCTCCACCGTAATGTCCTTTTGCTCTTGATCGTCTATTAAGATTTGTTGATCTTGCCTTGCTTCTCTAACCTCTACGAATTCTCTACAGTAATGTCCTAGTTTTTCTAATATTTTTTTACCAGACAACGGCGTCAAAAACTTGATGCATCGCGAAACTAACTAAAATTTTGATTAAGGCAACTGCACCTATTTATTAATAGTATAGTTACATTGAACAAAGATATCGTTCCCATGAAGACTAAAAGTACTAGTAATTACTGTCTTTCTATTATTTAACTGATAAATTCGAGTTATTAATTAAAACTAAAATTAACTAAATTAATTAACTACAAACACACACAAAAAATTAAACACAAAAATAATTGAGTAATAACCAAGAAACGAAATAATACCTAAAAAAAAATTCACTTAGATTTCATCTATCACTATCAAATGTATCTTATACGAATTGAGGAGGTGTATATTCATTTGAGTTTAAGTCTAGAACATAAGCCAACTTGTGACATATTTTCAAATGTGATTTAGGCATCTTTGTGTTGGATTGTCTCTTTTGGATTGAGGATATGTCTCTTAGCTTCACAACATACTTTGAAATGCGTTAATCCAAATTTAGAAGCTCAAGTTATGAATATTTTAATAAAGACTATGAAAATTGAATTTTTTTAGACGAAATTAATAAGTTTTTTACTTGAAGGCTTTAGATCAATATTTAAATTATATTGAGCAACTTAAGAGCCCACATCTCAAGTTAAAATTTTCCTCAATGAGCCCAAAAAATAGTTGACCATAATAGAGTTATTTATCCATGAAGAAAGCAAGAGTTTTAATTAAAATATAACACAGAGGAATGGTTGAAGTGAGACTCTTCATAGCTAGCCATCGAGAGGAGTTTTTACTCCATTTAAACACTTAATTTTCATGTATTATTTATTGTAACACATAAAAAGGTTTAGAGAGTTTTCATGGTCATAGGAATTTTATTAAGATAATTAGGAGTGTTAATTTATTTTAAACTCTTGTAAATTGGCCTATAAATAGGACTTTTTTTAGTATAAAATATAATTGAATAAAAGTTGGAACTTTTTTTCACTTTGCGTGAAGCAAGCTCTCTTTGAGAGTAGAGTGATTTTTCTCTTGTTTATTTTTCGAATTTAATACTTTCAAAACTTCCAAGGAGTTGCAAGT
Source organism: Kokia cookei (assembly GCA_039519145.1). NCBI lineage: Eukaryota > Viridiplantae > Streptophyta > Magnoliopsida > Malvales > Malvaceae > Kokia > Kokia cookei. Next base: position 11,731,576 of record CM076901.1, read on the forward strand.
ATTCAAACTCCAAGCTTGATTATTGATGCTTGTAGATAGGGGTGAGCAAAATCTAATTTGATTCGAAAAACTCGATAAAAAATTCAAATTTTGAATTAAATAGTTCGACTTATTTGAGTTAATCAAGTTATTCGGATCAACTCGAATGAAAAAATTAAGTTTTTCGGTTTAATTTGAATATGAATTACACTATTTGAATTATCCGAAACTCCGAATAAGAAAAAGCAAAACTACATCGTTTTGATAAATGCTTACCTTTTCTAAAGTTAAAAGTCAAAACCATTAAGTTAAACGATAAAACTACGACGTTTTGATAAATGTTTATTAATTAAGTTAAAAGGTAAAATCATTATATTGTTTACGTAGTTAAATAATCTTGTACTTTTCATCTACTAGTTAAATAATCGGTCCATGTAAACACAACATTGTGTATAAATAATAAGATTCGTTAACTCGACTCGACTTGACTTGAAATTTTTTGACTCGATTCGATTCGATTCGATTCAAAAAAATTCAAATTGAGTATGCTAAAATAGGATTCGTCAACTCGACTAACTCGAAATTTTTTGACTCGATTTGACTCGACACGATCGAATACTCACCCTTACTTATAGGAGTTTTTCTTCTAAGGGTTTCATAAAGGGTTCTATATGATAAATTATCTATCTTTATTTCATTTTTCTTCTAATTACATACTATCTTTAACTTTGAATTCAAAAAAATAAATAATGTTTTTTTTCTTGAGTCTCCAAATTAAGATGCACAAGGGATAGGAAAAAAAACTTCTGGCCAAATTGCAATCAAATCTCTTCTAAATTTGGTCATTTGTCATTTCTTTTATTTTCTTATATCTTTAAGTTCTAATCCTAACTTCTTTCATTCTTTTGTGCTATATCTTGGGGATTTCGCGTTAGTATCGTATCATGAAAGATGGAATATATTGATACCTGAATTTGATATTTTTTTCTGATTTAGTATCTAAGTTTTTTTTAGATTCAATTTAGTACCTAAATTTATTAAATATTATAAAAATTATGCAAAACAATAACGGTGTTAAATTTTTTTTATTACGCTACAAAAATACTTTCGGTTTTAGAGAAAATTCATGATAAAATAGGTATTGAGCTATACTTAATGAATTAATATTAAAAAAGATTATGCACTAAATTAGGGAAAAATTCAAGTTCATGTACCAAATTAGACCCCAAAAAGTTTAAGTACCAACTTAAAAAATATGTGTCAAGTTTAAGTACCAAATTAGGAAAAAGTGTCAAGTTTAAATACCAAATTGGATCAAAAAAAAAGTTTAGGTACCAAATTAAAAAAAATGTCAAATTCAGATATCAAATGTTATATTAAATCATTTCAGAAATATTCAAATTGATATCTTTCTAAAAAAATAATTTAATTTTTATCAATTTCGAAAATAAACAAATAAAAAAACCAATAACAAATATTTATGATTTTTGTTAAAATTATTTGTCACTGTAATAAGAAGAAAAAAAAAAGAAAAAAATTGAATTTAAATAAGAAATAGACATGTTAAATTGATACAAAGATTTGGATTAGTAACCACGTACTTTCCACCTAAGCCAAACAAAAAGATTTGCTATTAATTAATAAATGTATCGAAATTACTTAATTTAATTGCTAATACCTCGAAAAATTAAATATATAAATAGGTTTACATAAATTAAAACAAATAAACGTCACAGATGGTAATTTTAAAAATGATATCAAAAATAAATTTAACTTCAATATTTTCATATTGTATCATTTTAATTTTAATATTAAAAATTTAAACATTAAAATTTACACATTATATAATTTAATTTTGATTCTAAAAAATAAAAAATATATAAAAATCAAAATTTTAAAAAATAATTATAAACTAAAATGTCTTAATTGTCACCATCCTTCTGGTCTTTCTTCATTAAAAAATTGGCAACTTTTTGCATTCTTCACTTTGTTTTTAATTCTCTTCACAAAGAATATTTTTTAAAAGAAAGAAAGAAACAAAAAAAAAAAAGTCATCTTCACCATTTTACTTGCCTCAATTCCTTAACTTCATTCACACCTTGCTAACAATTTTTCTAAACAAACCTTCATTGGCTTCAATAATTTCACAATTTCTTTATAGCAACAACTTTTTTGGGTCCATAACTAATTTAGATTCTGTTAAAATTGAACATCGACAATGAAGAAACATTACAAAAACGAAAGAGAAAAAGAAACACATAGATTTTACATGTAAACCATTTCGAGAAAAAAATCACGGGCATAGGAAAAGAAAATTCACTAATTTCGAATTCGAATAATTTACAAAAAGAGTTTAGACTACGTCTATTTATAGGTTGAAAAACATTATTCTAATCAAAGTCAAATAGATGAAGTGTAGTAAAGTTGAAAAATCTTATTCTAATCAAAATAAAATAAAAGTGTAGTTCTATATAGATTTTACTTTTATTTTATTTTACCACTGTAATTTATTTTAACAAGGATTCGAGTCACTCAATTCTAACAGGTTGTCACACCCCAAAATTGGGTCTAGAAGTTTTGAGGGAAAAATGAGAATTTTATCCCATATGTGCTAGGAATTTCGTAAGCTTGGTAACCAAAAATGTTTTCAACAATGACTTTTTAGGAAGCTAAATCAATTTTTGAAAATGAGATCTAAATACCTTTAACATGAAAATAAGTTTGATTTGTAAAAAAGTCAAAATTGAGAGTCTTTATGAAGAATTAAACCAAAATTTTAAATTAAACCTAAAACCCCCTTTTCTAATTTGTTTTCACCTTAGTTTATTCATTCTTCTTACTTATGCTGTCTCTTGCTCTCCTATTCTCTTCCAATTGATTTTTACTTCCAAATCCTAATCCCTTTTGAATTTCAACATCCTTTGAACCATAAATCTCCATTGAAATTAAGAGAAACACCCAAAAACCTCATTAATTTCTTCTTCTTCTTCAATTGTGAGTTTCTCGGATTTGCATCGAAAACTCTTTTATTTTTCCATAGAAGGTAACCATTCATCTTTCTATTAGTTTTAAATGTTATCTAGATCTTTAAATCAAATTTATAGCCATTAAATCACATGTTTTAAATAAAAGCCAAAAATTGGGTCAATGGTGGATTTTAAGATTATGGATTAAAACTTAGTTTTAAAGTGTTTTTCAACTTATTTTAACATGATTAGAAAATTTCAAAAGTTACTTCGAAATTTAGTTGAGTATTTCTCAAGTTTTAATAAATTTTTGTCATAATGGTCATTGTTTGTCGAAAAATTTCGATACCTTAAAACGTGTAGTTTTGTATAGTTTAAAGGTTGGGAATTAGACGTAGATGAATATGTAGATGAATGAAATTAGTTTTATGCAAAAACATTAAGTGTAGACCGATATATTAAATATTTAAAGTTTTCTATGTCGAAGGTTTCGATTAAAAGAAAAAGTAACTTAGGCTTATGTTTGTGACTGTTTAAGGTGTTGATGACTGATTATTGATCGTATATTTATGTGGTTTGTCTTGTTGAAGTGTTGGAGTCAATAGAACCTTCAAAGAGTAGAGACAAAGGCAAAGAAAAGCTTCTTTGAGCTTTCGGCTTTTTGGTGAAAGCATATTTTTTGTGAGTGTTTTGGAATAGTTGCTCAGATGATTCATTGTGTAATTGAGAATTTAGAGGTAGCCTAAACCCTTACTCTAAATTTCAAGTGTAAATGTTCTCGTACCTATGTTTATTTATGATATATGTGTGCTTGTGCAAATATGAAATATGAACATTTATGAGATGCTATGACATGTGCCAAAAGCTTGAGATGACTATTGTGAAAGTGAATATGTGGGTATATTATCCATGCCGTGAGATAGAAAGTATGTGGGTATGTTATTCATGTCATATGACGGTGAATATATTGTGCTAATGATGTGCATATGCAATGTTGATATGTAGAAAATCGGTAAGTAAATGTGTAATAATAATATGGATATTTTGGATTTGTGATCTTATGAGACCATTGGATATAGTTGGTATGCCGTAGAATCCTGAGCACTCACCTATATGTATATGTGAATTGGGCATTAAGGCCCTGAGACGTGTTTTGAGAGATAAGGGAATGTGAGCTAAGCTTCATTCAACGAGATATGTGTGTTTGGTGTGTTTGGAGAGTGTTAGCTATATACTTCACTTATGGGACATGTTCGACTCTATGAGTCATATTTGGTGTGTTTGGAGATCCGCGTATCCGATGTGTGGTGATAGAGTCCACTCTATGTTTCATAACCTCAAGAGTCAAATTATCAATAAATGTGACTATTGATTAATGTGATATATGCCTATATGTGTTCATGTTATATACGATTAAATGTGTTAATGTGATTTACGCTTATATGTGTTAATGTGATACATGCTTATAGGTGTTAATGTGATAAATGTTTATATGTGTTAATGTGATTTATGCTTAAATGTTAAAATGATTTATGCTTAAATGTTAATATGATTTATGCTTAAATGTTAATGGGATTTATGCTTAAAATTTACTGCAATTTATGCTTAAGTGTCAATGTGATTAATGTGTAAATGGACCCATGAAATATGTTTAAACATATGTAATATGACATTAAAGTTGGTAATATTGTGAGTATGTTATATGACTTTTTCGTTAATGCATAATGACTTGTTTGCATAGTAGTTGTTCTGAACACTCACTAAGCTTGTTTAAGCTCATCCACTCCTTTTAAACCATTGCAGATCAATAGTGTCAGTGTGAGCGGTGTGACCTTCGAGGGTGATCCAAGTCAAACTTTTAGTTGCATTTAGTAGGTGTTATTTGCTTTTTTTTATTTGGGGATTAAGGTAATATGGCAAGTTTTATATTGGGTTTGATATGTGGGTTTTTTTAGTTATTTGCATGTCTATTATGCTTGAAAATTTGTGGATTTAAAATGTGATGTTTGGACTGCTATTTTGTATATTTTGATGTTTATTTGATTAGATGAATGATGCATGTTGTTAGAACTAAGTTTAAATGGACTTATTATTGATATATGTTGTATTTTTGTGGTCTGGAACAGAGATATCGATATTCGGGTTTTAAAAACGATACCTCTATAATTTTCGAAGTGCAGGAAGTCAGTTTTGCGAGTTGGTATCGACATTTTATTTCGAGTATCGATACTCGGGGTGAAATTATCTATACTTTTTCAAGGGTACCAATATTTTTCGATATTTGGGTTTTTAAAACGAGAAATAGTAAGCTAATGTGGTATCGATTTTTCAAGCAGTATCGATACCACTTGAGAGAATTATCGAAACCACTCTATCAGTATCTATACCTACGTAACAGTTTTGGGAAATTTGGCTAAGTATCTTAATGCATGTTTAGTGATTAATTTACGATTGTTCGATGATTGTTTAGCATGGTTAGAGTATGTATGACCTAAAACTCGTATGAAACCTTTAATAATAAAATAAAAATGAATGCATATACAATAATGTGATGGTTTGTGATAAAAACGATGTGAGACAGTGGTGTAACGTGTTGGAAAATATGGACATCACATATATAATATGAGTAATTACATGTTATTATTTACTATCATAATAAGTTAGCCCAAATTAAAAGTGATCTAATTTAGTTAAGGTCATTGAGTTTTAATTATTAAATAAAATATGAGTTAAATCTGTGTAGATACTGTAGTAACTAATTTTTAATTGATGATGGGTTGATTAGAAATTAGAGCTAACGTGCCAAAGTTATAGATAAGAGTTATGGTCCCCAAATTACATATGAGTAACTTTTCTAATGTCTTTTTAATTTTTTTAAGTTTTTGCTATAAAGATTGTTTCGTTATCCATATTTATTGTTTTTGAGAAATCACATAAATTAGCTTGAGATTTATTATTATTATTATTATTATTATTATTAATGACCATGAGTTTGATTTATGCTTTGGCTTTGTTTGCCAATAATCAATCGGGTTCTTTTTATCAATTATTTTATATTTATTTCATGATGTGAATATTTGGATTTGATTATATATTTAGTTTTTAGGATAAAAGAATAAGGTTAATATAAAACTTGGGCATCGTTTTAATTGGATGTATGAGAGTGTTGATTCCTTTGGTTAAATATTAAATTAATCATTGTTCCAATATGTTTTTAGTAAGGTATACTTAATGGATTTATACTATTATACGTTGGGGATTAATCATGTTTAATTATTATATTTTTAATCTATTGATTTTTATAATTTCAGTTTTTAAAGATATGAGTATAGATTGAATATATACTAGTTTAATGGATATTCGTAAAAGTTATTAATTTTGTTTTAAATTTGGTTTTATAATATAGGTATTGATATCATATGGATCCAAATATTTGGTTAAATTATGATGATATGATTTATTGGATGAATTGTGGGATATACCAACTATTATGATTTTGATTTTTAGATTTATTGGCTTGAAAATATTTAAAGTATTCATGTGAATCTCTGTTTAATCATAAATACAATTTTGGATTTACATGGTATTTGCAGTATAGTTTTTCTATTTGATTTTGAATACACGTATACGCGTGAATTATTTTGGTGTTTGTCTATGTCAAATTTATGAATACGTATACTTGTTAATTATTTGGCCTTGAATCATTACAATATTTATGTTTAACTTTGACATATATGGTTTTGGAACAAAAAAAAATCAATAAAAGATTGAGGTTTCTATTTTTTATTACGGCATTAAGGCAACCCTATTTTGGGTTATTACAGAAACTATATAGCAATAAAAAAAGTTAGTTTTGACATTTAACTATTATGAAAATTTTCAATTTGAATATTATAATGTTTATATATTTTAAAATAACTTAATCAAAGCAATAAGTCACCAAAGTGATCTCTTTTTTTTGTGTAAATTATTTTGTTTTAAAATATTAAAAGTTGTGTGCATGTAACTTAAGTTATGTTAATATAGATCAGCCCAAAGGAAGGTTTATAATATTACATGTGCAACTATGTAAATAAACACGTGACGATTATTTGAAATTGACCTAAAGGAAGATTTATTTTCGACATGTTCTTATTCAGGGGCGAAGCCAGGAAAAAAATTTAGGGGGACAAAATTAAATTGTCTATTATCTGTATAATTTTTAAAGGATTAAATCAAATTTTTATTATTTTTAGGGGCCAAAGTGCAATTTTACCTTTATTAATTTAAAATTTTTAGAAATTTAAAGGGCCAAAAAAAAAAATTTCTATTTTAGGGGGGTTGGGGCCCCTGCCAGCCCCCCTAAATCCGCTCCTGTTCTTATTGTCAGTGTTTGATTATACACCAAGATATTACTTATAAGTTAATATTTTTTTCAAAGATTAAATATTAATGGAGTATCCGATCTCTTGATATGAGGTTTTTTTATTCAAATTATTTTGGTTTAAATTTGAAGTCTTATGTGAGGTTATTTTGATTTATTCAGCTATTATTATATTTGCCAACATCACTGTATGTTGTTTTGGGATATATATATATATACTATTATCTTTTAATTTGATTGAAAGATGAAACTGTGAGAAATATTTTGAAACAAATAAATTCATATTTTGGTTTTGGATTTTAATTAAGAATGTCTAATATTTTAAATAGATTAGTTGAAACAAAATGCCGCCAAAGTGACCTCTTTTGCGTAGATTAATTTATTTAAAATATCAAGATAATTATATGTTTTTTATGATTCATGCGTTTATTAATTGACCCAAAGGTAAGTTAATATTTGGCCAAATTTCAAAGACATCTGTAGTGATAAATGTGTGACAATTATAAGGTATTTTATGTGAGCAATAAGTTGGTCCAAAGATTGATTCATTGTTTGACATAATTTATTGTCAATATTTGATTGCTACAACAAGAGTATCGCTTATTGTTAATATTAATGTCCAAAGACTTGATATTAATGTAGTGTTTGGTATCTTGAGATGAGATTAGTCATTATCTTGAATTTATTGTTTACTTATGATTGATGTGAGCTTGTTTTTATTTATTTTTTGTTTTATATTCAGCTAGTCCATCTTCTGCTGCCACAATATATGCTAATATAAATTCTATACCCATACTTAATGAGACTAATTTCAAGGAATGGAAAAGGCACTTATAGTGCTTGGTTGTATGGACATAGACTTTGCATTAAAGGAAGAACAACTCGCACCTCTCACTGTGAAAAGCACCCCTTATGTTAAAAGGGATTTTGAGAGGTGGGTCGTTCAAATTACATGAGTCTAGTGATCATGAAGCACAACATTCCAGAAACCTTTAGGGGCACAAAATATGAAGAGATTACTCAGGCTAAGGGATTCCTTGACGAAATTTAGAAATGTTTTGCTAAAAAAGCGATCAGGTTGAGATGACATCATTTTTTACTTTTTTTATGTATATGAAGTATAAGGGTTAAGGAAATTCTGAGCGAACTTGAGGCTATGAGTTTTATGATCCCATAATTAAGAATAATTTTAAGATGAGAATGACAATATTTTTGAGGATGTTGAGTTTGGAGGGAGAAATAAGGTTAGAAGCATTGCTTTTAAGGAGGAATTGGATTCCAACTCAGTTCCTACTATCACTTTTGACGATGTTCAGGTTCTCATACCTATCATTGATCAAGAAGTGAATCCAAAGCCTCAACAAGACAATGTTGAACAACTCCTTATCCAAGATGATGTAATTGTTCCAAAAGAACAAACTCAACAACCTCAAGAATGAATGTCATTAAAAAGGTTCACTAGAGAAAGGATTATAATGGCTTTAGTGGAATATTTTGACCTTAAGCTGCATCAAATAAATATTAAGTTAATGGTTTCTCAATGGTAACAATGATTATACATTTATATGGTGCAATTAGAAAACATGTCTAATGATGCAAAGTTAATGATTTGCAAATGAAAGAACTTCATCTATAAGCTTAAGCATACTTCTCATCAATAGTATTACAAATTTTACCAAATGATTATCTCATTCGGTTTAGAGATGAATTTGGTTGATAATTGTATATACCATAAGTTAGTGGGAGTAAGGTTTTATGTTTGGTTTTATATGTTAATGGCATACTACTTTACAATAATTAGTATAGTCTCAATCAATGCCTTAAGAACATTTTTAAGATTACAGAAATGCATAAGATTTTTTTACATTTTAGCAATGGGAAGTCTATGTTCAGGTTTGTATATATTGGAATATTGTGTACATTATTGGGATGTTAGGCAGATATTTAAGCAACCTTGGTTTGGATCATTGGATAGCATCCAAGAGGGTTATAAGATATTTTCAAATAATAAAAGATGACATGATCACATATCGGAGGTTTGATCAGTTAGGGATCATCAGGTATACTGACTCCGATTTTAATGGAATATGGATACAAGATTTTGTCAAGGTGCAACTTGTGAAAACAAATTGCAGCTTTTTATTTCAATAGCAACAAGAGCACATCAAAGTCAAAGCACATACACTTTAAGTTCCTGGTTGTTAAAGTAAAAGTTCAAAGTGGATAGGTGCCTATAAAGCATATTAGGAAAAACTCCATAATTACGGATCCACTTACTAAGGGACTACACCCAAGGTTTTTCATGAGCACATTGCTCATATGGGTGTAATGTCTTTTAAGGATATTTGGTTTTAGTGGGAGTTTGTACTTTTAAATGTTTTTATGTTATAAACACATTTTCAGTTATTTCAGTTTACGTATATTAATTTTATTTTCTACAAAAAGAAAGTTTATTTGGTTTATTCACACTCTAATTTTGGTAAAGTTTGATCTCACTAAGTTTTAAGGAGGACTAGATGGAAATAGACATGTTTAGATCATATTGCATGTAATTTCCATGCTACACTCCATACTTGATCTATGTCATTTGGTTGTGTTAATATACGTGATCAGGGAGCATTCAGTTACGATATATGTAATGAAAGTCGCCTTGATTCTAAGTTAACATAATTAATGAACGAGACTGTTCGGAGTACCTTTTGGATATGATAAAAATTTTGAGCTCATAAGGTTATATAATGACATGTAATTATAAAGCAATTAGTAAATATATGTGGTCCAAGTGGGAGATTGTTGGAAAATATGGACATCACAAATATAATAAGGGTGATTACATGTTATTATTTATTATCATAATAGGTTAGCCCAAATTAAAAGTGATCTAATTTAGTTAAGGTTTATTGGGCTTTAATTATTAAATAAAGTTTGGGTCAAATATGTGTAGATACTCTAGTAACTAATTTCTAATTGATGATGGGCTAATTAGAAATTACAGCTAGTGTGCCAAAGTTGTATATTAGGGTTATGGTCCCCAAATTACACATGGGTAACTTTTCTAATATCCCATCTTTGGAAAAGAGAGAGTTACCCTCTCAAAATTGCTTGTGTTCTAATTTGGAATATCAAAACCCAAAGATCCGTATATTTCAAGAAATCGATAAATTCAGTTACGCTTCCGCATCTAGTTTTGTTCTAGATTTATTCTTGATGATTTGACATGATATATCCTGGTTTATGTTTTATTAAGTTTTATTTCAAATTTATTTTACGGTTCTAACATAGTGTCCTAGTATTCGGGCTCGACAATCGGGCTGGGTATGAGGTGTTACATAGGTTCTTTGCAAAATCTTCATCAATTTAGCCTCCTTGTATCATAAACTAAAAATAGAAAAGGTAAACTATTACTATAAGGTAGTGTCGTTTCTGTTTTAATTATTCGAAATTTGTGCTTGTCATTTTAGTCACTCTAATTGAGATAATTGCTCAAATTGGTCACCGTTATTAAAAATTTCGTTAATCCACTAACATACATGACATTTTTTTTACTTTTGACTAAAGTTAGAGACCTCTTTATAATTAGTCCAAAACATTTTTTTTTTTATCTATTTGCAACATAAGAACCACAAATCCTCATCGCACCCAACACCCACTATAAGAACTACCAATATTCATCATCGCTCATTTCTTACTCTCTCATCTCTATCTCTCCTCACTTTGCTACCGTCACACGATAAAAACCACTTTACACAATTTATTCTCCAACATAGATAAAACTCAGCAAGCTACTCGAGTTAGTGATAAAACTCAACATGGATAAAACATGTGTGCTATTGCTTGGCTTGTGTCTGTGTTAATGATATGTACTATGTGTGTTTCTTTTTGGATAAAATTTTAGTTTTTTTCTCTTTCTTTTTAATTATTTTCAAAATATTTTCAGTTGCGAAAAATCCGTGTCTGACTGCTGCAAAAAATTTGTTTCAGAAAATATATTTTGTCCCTGTTGTAGAAATCCGAAAATATATTTTCTATTATTGCGTATTTACAATTTTACCCCTTCAAAAAATCCTATAAATAGCATATCATTCTCCTCATTTTACACAACAAGGAAAACAACAATCTTTTCTCCCACAGCTTGTAACAACTATTTTTTAGTGGTGTCGAAAATAGTGGTTTCGGGATCACAAATCCGACGAGTAAGTTTGTATAATGAGTATTTAAATTATATGAGTCAATAATAGTTTTTATATGGAATTTCGAATTAATGAATTTTAATTATTGAATTAAAAGTTAGTATAATGGTTCGGTTCAAAAGCCAAGTGGTTTTGAAAAATGAGGTATCAGGATCTTGTTTCCAAAATTTATGGTCATAAATATTTTTATTAAATATTTACAAAGTCGTATTATAGATGAATTGAAGTTTGGTCCGGTAATTTTGATGATTGATTGCTTAATTGAAGTAAAATGATTAATTTGTAAAAGAGGTAAAAGTTAATTGTTATAGATAAAATACTAAAGGGACCAAAATGGTGATTAGATCATGGTCAAAAAGTCCAAGCGGTGGTGACATGATTACCATCCACTAATTTTTAGATTATGTATTCATTTAGTCCTGTTTATTTTAGGATTAAATTGAAATTAAGCTTGTTTAGTTAAAAATTAAAGAAAATTGAATGACCAATTGTCCAATTAAACCTTCTTTAGATGGTAAATATACCATATATTTATATTATGGACATTATGGAAATGCTTTAATGATTTTATAATTTATTATGAAAAGGTTAATTTTGTAAATGGTTAAAAGTTAAGTTAAATTAAAGAAATTAAAAGATAAAATTAGCATTTCCTTTCTTCTTCATGGAATATGAACCAAAACACCACAGCTAGGGCATGGAAGCTTCGACCAAGCTTGAGTTTTTCGATTGGGTGAGTAAACCTCACCCGTTTTTAGTAATTTTTATGTTTTTGAGCTAGTTTTAGCTTGATCTAGCTAATCGGGGATTAATTTGTAAAACTATTAAATGTTGTGGATTATGTCATTGATGAGTTTAGTGTGTTTTTAAAGTTTAATGATAAATTATTAAGCTTGATTGTTAAATAAGACTATTTTGTAAAGTAATTTTAATGTTTAAGGACTAAAATGTTAAAGTGATAAAATTACAAGGACTTGAGGTGAAAAAAAAACAAGTATGGGCTGTAGTGGAGTGCTAAACCACTCGGCTGAATTTAGTTTTAGTTAAAATTGGTTAAATTGCAAGTTTTGAGCTTAAGGATTAAATCGCAGTGAAGTAAAATTTTGGGGGGCAATTTTATAAAAATGTCAAAAAGAACTTAATTGCATAAAATGAGTCAATTTTACTATTAGAATTCGTTAATTGAATGAAATTATTATTTTAGATCAAGAATGTGTTAATAATTGAGGAAAAGATAAAGTAGCGGAGTAGTCCTTGTACGTTAACGAGTACTGCAAATAGTTCCGATAAGTTCGTTCGATTTAATTTAGTACAATTTGATTTGATTTGTTGTAATTAATAATGTGTGTCTTGCTATGAATGATTGGATGCTTAAAGTGTACTTGTGAAATATACATGTACGAGTTGAAATGCTTTGGAGTTATGGTACGATGAGTACGGGGTTGACGCGAGTAATGGAGACGATTATGGGATGGTTACACATATTGATTACGATGATGTCCTGAATTTGTTGCAGGCTATTGTTACATGATAATATGCACTGGTGTGTTGGTTGGATAGCTCTTACGAGCATACTATTTACTGATTGATAGCTCTTACGAGCATACTGTTTATTGATTGATAGCTCTTACGAGCATGCTATTTGCTGATTGATAACTCTTACAAGCATACTTTTACTGATTGATAGCTCTTACGAGCATATTATGCACTGATTGATTAGCTCTATGAGCATACTGCGAATTTACATGTCATCGTGTGTTGGAGGAAATAGCTCATGCGAGCATACTGAGTACTGATTGATTTAATCTTATGAGCACATTGGGAATTTACATGCTATGGTGTGTTGGGTGGTATTGTTAATGTTAATTATACTGGCACTACTTACCGTAATGAAATGTGTTTGACAGGGATTGAATTTATTGTCTATTGTTTAAATTGATATGTTCATTTGGTAAGATTTTTTGTTTAATCGGCGAACTTACTAAGCTTTCGTAAGCTTACTAGTGTTATGCTCTTTATTTGGATATTTTATTTTGGTGTTGGAGGATCGGATCAACTCAAAGAATCACACTGTCCTGAGGGCTCATTTGGTAGCTTTTGTAAACACTTGGGGTTATATAGCACGTACTAGGCAAATGTAAAAGTTGTAAAGTTCATGTTTATGCTTGTGCTTGGCATTTTGGTATGGTGTTTGTGTTTAATGGTAAACTTGGATGATATGTTGTTTATCTTAGGTAACTTAAATGATGGTTCATGAGTGTTAAGTGTTATGTTTGAATTGGTATGTTATAATATGAATTGATGAGTTATTATATGTGCTACTTGTGGATGATTGTTATGGAATAATAGGTAAGTGCTTGTTGTTGAGTCAGGTGTGCAATGCATTAGGAAGTTTAAGGATGGTTGAAAATGCATGTTTTGGTTGGATTTGGGCTATTTTAGGGTCTTGGTATGACTTCTTTAACAATGGTACAGTTGTTTGTGAAATTTGATGTTGAATGAGCTTGATTAGGGTCATTTATAAGGACACACGGCTTGGGACACGGCCTATCACACGGTCGTGTGTCACACATGGGCAGCCCACACAAGCGTGTGCCCTGAGTGTGTTAGGTGAAGGGTTCACATGGGCAGAGACACGAGTGTGTGGCCCAAGCCAGAGAGTTACACGGTTTGACACATGGTTGAGCACATGGGCGTGTGGAAGGGCCACACGAGCGTGTGGGAGAGCCACACAGCCGTGTGATCCCTGTAGTTGGAAATTTTCTATTTTGCTTGAAAAGTTCTGATTTGTTTTGATTTGGCCTCTAATTGTTTGTAAGTTATTTTTAAGGTCTCGGAGGCCTGATTTAAAGCTCATAAATGTATGAATTGATTCACTTTTAATTATTTATTATTTTATGAAATTGACTCGATTATTAATTGTTAATTAGTTATAAAATGCTTTGATTAATACAGTAATATGTTGTAACCCTGTTTCGATGATGGAAACGGGTTATGGGTGTTACACAACTCATCTATTCCTTTTTAGTTTTTCCGATTTCTTTTTTAGAAGAGCAATATCAATTGTGTTTCACTTTTTTTATGCGGGTGTACAAATATTGTAGTATTGTGTTAACCTTGGGGGTGACATTCACTACACGATTACACCAGTTAAGGCGGATTTACTTCTAAAGCAATGTTTTTTCATGGCATAGTGATTATTTATTTGTTTATAGTCATTTTTTTCTTGTCAATGCTAACGATTTCGTTTTTGCAATAGTATATTTCCAACAATTTCTACCTTCGAAATTCATGTGATAATGGTGAGACTGTTGCTTGTTAGCTCAAAAGAATATTTCAAATGACTATTAACATCATTGCCATTGATATTGAACTCTTCAAACCCATCGGGGTAGGCTTGGTGGTAAGTCACAGCGAAGCTCAACCATGTTCTTATATCGTTGCTGGAATTCGTTGAGGATGATAATGAGCTGCTGAGATTATCAATGGCTAAACCAAGAAGCTGACAACAATTCTACATTACTAAATCAGTCGAGGATATGATACCTATATCCATTTCTTCAATTCATCAGATAATTGCATCGGCAATGTTGGAGAAACAGTTGTGTAAGGTGGTTCTTATGGTACAGGAGAAGGGGAGTGAAGAGCAATAGAGATGAGGAGCGAAGGATGGGCAGTGATGAGGAATTTGCTTTATAGATAGTCACTTTACAAGTCGACTAGGTTAAAAAATAATTATTTCAAATAAAATATTTTAAACATTATTTCTCAAACAAAATTCAAAATTTTAAAATCTTTAAGGTTTTTTAAGAATGGAGATTTAGATTTAGATGTATATTTTTCTTTTCATTTTTTTTATTTTTATAGTTTTTTAATTTTTTAGAATCAGATTAAATTATACAATTTGTAAATATGAAGCACTAAATGTAAATATTGAGCACTAAATTTTTAAAATAAAAATCAAACTGATATAATATGTGAAAATGTTAATGATTAAATTTGTTATTATATCGATTTTAAAATGATCACATCATCTTTGGATTGGATCAATCTTGAACTTGACTGGTTTTGGACACGGATTGTTATAAGTTCGGGTTTTTTTAGACTTGGATCTTTTTGGGCTTAAATTTTCTCGAATTCTAAGTTTTTTTGGGTTTAGACTTTTTGACATTTTAAGTCAAACTCGAATAGGATTGATTGAGTTAGTTTTGATTCGATTTGGACAAACTTTAAAACTCAGATATAGAGATGACAATGTGGTAGGAAGGGGTAGTTTTTTGCTTGTATCAATCCCGATCCAATTTGAAATTAAATATTAATTTACCTGCCCTAAATTCAACCCGAAAATAAAAAATATATCAAAATAGAATAATAATTTTAAAATTTTTATTATTTTTAATGGTACTATTAATTTTTTTCTAAGTATAATTATCTTAGAGCAAGCATAAACATAAATTTTATTATTATATATTTTAAAATAATATTATATATACGAGTATTTTGAAAATTTTTTGAATGGCGTGAAGCATATTTTTTTAAACTTGACCGTAAGTTGATTATTTAAAGAATTAAACTGTCTTGACCCACCTCAAACTCAATTTTTAGAAAAACCAACCCTGTAAAATTAAGTAGGGTTGAAACCTGTCTAAGTCTAGATTTTTTTAGGTAAAAGTATTATAGAGTCATTCGTACTTAGAGTTACATTGTATTTTATATTTTATTTTTTTATTTAAAAATTGAGTAAGCTAGTCTTTGTATTTAAATTAAGAAGCAATTTTTTGTTAAAATTTTTTATCTATTTATATTGTTAAAAATTAACATAACTAATAGGATAATTATATATCTCATACTAATGTACAAGAATCAATTTTTGATAATAGAAATAAACGGAATTTATAACGAAAGATCTAGTTTGTACTTTGATTTAATGTACATAAACTAATTTATCCATTTTTTTAGTAGAGAGAACAAAATATAATCCAACTCTTAACATAATATATGATTATAGGTTCTTATAATTTCTTATCTTTGTGATACAATGTCTAGAACTATCTATAACCCCTCTTCAACTCTTAAATAGGAATATAATGCGCTTCAGCGTACTCGAACTCACGTTCTCTTGCACTGTAAACAATACCGATATCAATTGAGCTAAAACCCAATCGAAGTAAAAGTATATGTTTCTTAAATGGAACTAAATGGACTTGGTATTTGGCATGTAAAATAAATTAGCAAGATTACAAGGAACAACTAATCCAAGAGGGCCAGAACTAAGAAAGGTAATGTCATAAACTCGCGAGGGTACTGTTACTAATGGGATAATAATGCTTCAATGCGTTGTTGTTGGATAAGGCTACACTCGTACTTGTTTTATTCTTCAATGATTGTTCGTTTTATGATTTGTTGACTAATATACTGTCTTTTGTTACCTGTTCCCTTCCTGATTTAGTTCCGCAAAATGTGTTTAGAGGAAAACGTCAATCTAAGGTCAAACGGTTGTCAATTACTATTTGGAAGTTGGTTACATCCGCTCTTATTTTCTGTTAAATTCTACTACTACTCCCTGTACATTGCAAAAGCTATAGATTTAATCCCTGTATTTTTATTTGACCATTTTTAATCCCTATACTTTCTCAATTTTAAAATTCCAATCCTCACTAAACAATAACTATAACTCTTAAATTCATTAAGTTTATATTATTTCCTAAATTCGATGCATCAAACATATTATTATATGTATGTCATGTTGGATTATCGTCTATCATTTGTCATCAAGATTTAAAATGATCCAATTGAATATAATACAACTATTAATCAAATCTACAACTATTCGCATAATAGAAGACTAATAATTGAATTTAAACAATTTTTTTTAATAATCTCATTATAAAATTTGATTATTTGCTCTTTTTGAAATAATATCTAGAACTACCCATAAACAAAAGAATAATATGTTTTAACAAACTCGAACCCACCTTCTACTGCATTTGTAACAATGTCCATGCCAATCGAGCTAAAATTCAATCGATAATTTAACCAAACAAATTTAATTGCTACTATTTAAGGCAAGACTAGAATTTCCAATTCTAAAAAGTACTAAAAATTGACCAATTCGAAAAATACAGAGATTAAAATTAATCAAA
Source organism: Kokia cookei (assembly GCA_039519145.1). NCBI lineage: Eukaryota > Viridiplantae > Streptophyta > Magnoliopsida > Malvales > Malvaceae > Kokia > Kokia cookei. Next base: position 11,749,217 of record CM076901.1, read on the forward strand.
TAAAAATACAGGATCAAGGTAGTGGATTGTGAATTCACCATGCGCAAGTTCAATTCCCGTCTTTTGCCCATGTTATTTTTTTTACTTTAAAATATATATTTTTTATTTTTGTAAAGATGATGAAAGAAATAATCTCTCCTATTTACTCCGTCGACAAAAAATCAAATTATCACTATATTTTTTTACTTCTTCCAAGTGCAAAATAACCCCAAGAAGTTATGAATTTTTTTCAATTGAAGCCCTCCCTTCACCACTCCCATGGAGATGATCTACAAAGTTCATAACTACTCCTCTTACTACATGACTAAATCCATAACTTTCAAATTTTAACCTTTTATCTTCTGTAGGCGAACTGACCAATTGCCTCTGCCTCAAGCTCAACCTTAATGGGCCGACACTGGGTCAAATTTGGATTAATCTTAGACCCAGTAAGGCAATGTCAATTTGAATTCTTGGTACCAGTGGTTCAAATTTGGTCCGCCCTTAAATATATATATCAGACCTGTTAATTGATCTTTATATTTGTTTTATAACATAATAAATTATTACAACAGTAGCAACTGGAAAAATTACTACTCATATACTTGAAGTGAGTGTTATAAATTCTAATTTAGTAATAAAATGCATCCTAAATGACTAAAAGAAAATGGATTTCCCCACCCGATGATAATAAAGCAGCTGTAGTTCACGCACATAAAATAAACAAAAGTATTGAACCAAAAGGAGAAACGAACAGTAAACAAAAGAACTATACTACTTATCAACTTGTTTACTAGCCGCAGCCTATCTTTTTGAAATATCAGCTGGATAAGAAGTGAAACACGAAATTTACATCAGCTTTGCTCAACTAATAGACATCAAGTAGGTAACCATATGAATATGAATGATCTCTCGGCAGGACAAAAGAATATCAACAAAAAGTCGGAAAAAAGAAAAAAGAAAAAAAAAATGAACCATTCCATATTTCTACCTCTTTCTTTTCATGACTTGATCATCAGATGGATATAGGCTTGTGATCAGAACTCTTTTTAGAAACTCAATCTTTTCTTTCGTGTTGCCCCATAATTCATGTCAGTACTATGGTATCTTGCTCTGGAACTCTGGAACACCATCTGATTATAGGAGAAAGTTCCATCTTCAAACTGCCATCAATTGTTTGCTTCACATAAGTTGATCGTTCCTGGGAATCAAAAAACTCAAGCAAGCAAAACAACTGTTGAGAATTCCAGGTGGACATTTTGCATTTTCATCAACAAGACTGAATATGCCTCCTAGAACCAAAGAAGAGAAGAAAGAATTTCGAGAATCAGTTTGTCACTCCTATTCAGTCTGAAAGCATCGCTTCCAACTCAGGTTCATCAGAGATGACTGCACCATAATCTGAACCTGTTACATTAGACAGGTGCTTCTCTTTTGACCCGCTTTCGTCTGTCTCATCCTCATCATCATCCAGATCAGGCCATTCTGGCACATCATTATCATCATAATCATTCTGATCATCACTGACCATAACATCTTTTCTTGATGAATCATCCAATTTTCTATGTTTCTTGTGTCTTGAATCTGCCTTCACCCTTCCCATTGCCTCTGAATCTTCACATGTACACGTGGATGGATTCTCGTGAAACTCACCCCTTCCTGGCCTGACTTCCTTTGGTTCCCCCATAAAACCTTTCTGTAAAGTACGAATTCTAGAGGCAAATTCTTCCCATGTCATGTTGTTTCTGCTTAAGAACAAGCGATACAGTTTTTTAGCATTTGGACGAATAGTAGGTTTATGTCCAAAATATTTCCTGCAATAGAACAAGCAAGGGAAATGTTAGCCAGCAGTTAATAGTTATGTAATGGAAGGATTCAAAGCAGGATGTCTTTACCTTCTTCCAGCTAAGATTCTAGCCATGTTACCATTGTTGTTGGTTACAAACACATCACTCTCATCACAAACAATAAAGTCAAGTGCAGCCATTCTAGAAGAGAACAACAAAAATGGCCCTAATTCTTTTTTGGTAGCAATGGTATCTTTTGAATAGAAGTTTGGGAAGAGTGCTTTCAGGGGTCTCAAAGTTTCCTCCCCTCCATAAACTTCACCAGATGCCACATAAATATGAACATCACTGCCATATCATAGAGCTCTAAGCATCAGACCAACTTCCTCTGGGGTAAGCAGGCATCTTCCTTGCCTTCTTTCCTTATCTGGATTGTTTTCATGCAAAACCAGAAAATGGTTGCCATAAAGCATATGCATTCGATCTGGGATTGGGGTGGAACGATGGGAGTAAAATAAATACAAATTGGAGAATTTCGAGGGACTGCAACTTCTGTTCTCACTATAGCAGTTACTTCAGAATTTTCTATGCAACGCTCTTAGTCTTTCCTGTTCTTTATAAAATCCTCTCAACTATACCTGGATCTTCTAGAATGTTTCCACATCATGGAAGGGGAAAGAAATGCATTTTTTTCACTTGGTACTAGACAATGTTACTTTTAAACTGAAAATTGATGTTTGGTGATCATAACAGCGGAAACTTAGAAACTTGCTTTCCAAATTCCAAGTTCTTGGTCAATAAAAATAAGATAAAACTATTAGAGTTTGACACTTAAGCCTTACATGTAAAGTCTTCCACCTCTTTTGTATAGCAGCTAATTCATTCTTTTCCTTTTCACCTCCACCATAATCACAGCCTGAGAATGCAAGCATATCAGGCTCAAACCTGTAACAAATTTGCTTGGTTGCATCAATAATCTCATATCTGTCATTTAGTATTGAATGGAAAAGCCATTGCTTCAAAAGAACGATGCATTGATTCACTGCTATATATGCACTACCTATCATGGTGAATTTGGTTGATGGTCTACCTCTAAAAAGCACGAGATACAGAAAGACATTTCATCGTAACATCAGATAGTGGATCTTACACTAATGGTCATGCTGCATTTACCAAGTGCAAAGAAATAGGAGAGCTGTGTACAGTTAGCTAAAAGTACATTCTTATACCTGTATCATGCATACAAGTTAAGCAGCTTTGAACCTTAAGGAGTTCATGTATATAAAGTATAGGTGGCACCGAGCACAAAGCTATACGCATAGATATGCAATAAGCATGATTGATATACAGGATCAAAGAAAATTATACATGCCTCAAGTGCAAAGCAATATAATGTTTCCTCCTCATCCGCATTCGCTGAACAAGCATTTTACCCATTTCTAGAATAGGATTAGCGAACTGCAAAGCATGGTAGTTTACTCTGCATCTTAACTTCTGCAAATCTGTATCCAATCTATTTGAAAGTCTGTAATCAAACTTGTTGAGCTGAACTGCATTCTTCACATAATAACAAGATGTGCCGTTAGTTAAACCATCAGATATTAATAGTTATAGGTTAGTGGCCTGGTTATTTGGTTCATACATAACTTAAATGAGCTGGACTAACCAGCATCATCTTGAGCTAAAATGCAAATTCAGGCATAACTGTTACATGACAATATTAAACACATAAAAATGTGTAGATTTTCAAATACCAACATTACAAACGGATCAAACTCGCATTAGTGATGCTACCTGCAAGCCAGAGGTCATAATACATATTCCCCACCAGTGCGTTAGATGGGTCAAGTCCAAGGGATACATCAAGTGCAGGCTTCACTGATGTTATAAAAGAGTTCAAAACAATAAATCACTTTTTTTTTTTTTTTACAATTCTCATTAGTGATTATGGTTCAAATAAGTCACAGCTTTTCATAATCTCATGGCTAGACCTCAATTTCATTCAAAAACATCAACTTCTAGTAAAACAAATCATTTTAAACATGAAAACCTTATACCTCTGATTTACATAGCAGCAGCCTCAAATGATGTTGGTAAACCATTTTAAACAATACATAACTTAAAATTTCATTCAAAAACATCAACTTCTAATAAAACATATCATTTTAAACATGAAAACCTTATACCTCTGATTTACATAGCAGCAGCCTCAAATGATGTTGGTAAACCATTTTAAACAATACATAACTTAAAACAATGATGACATACAAAAGTTATATCAAAATGAACAGGAGTTGACAAGAGTGGTACTTTACAATTTTTAAGGCCCTAATGAACAGTTTTTGTACTTGATAGATCAGCTTAGTTAGGTAAAGCTAGAACTTAAAGCACACAAACCTAAGAGTACAATAAATTAGAGATTGTATTAATCTTGCTATTGACTGGTGAAAACAGTAACAATTATGTTGGAATATTGGCATATGAAGGAGCAGACTCAATTATATATCAAAATGCTATCTAGGTATAGGAAAGTGGTAAATGAACCTCTATTTACGACTTACAACTTACGAGCATGCTTAAGCAACACATTTGACATTAATTTTTCTCTCTGAGGAAAAGAAGAAGATAAAAGAGACAGGGCAGCTAATACAAACACAGGAGAAACACGAGTAAAGCAATCCAAAACTCTCATGTGACCAGTTAAGAACCATGCATACAAAATTGACTGAAAATACTTTAATAGGGAACTTACATGCCTTTTCAAAAGAACTGGCAGTACACAATTTAGGTAACACCTTTCGCTACACTTCCGTGGAACGCGCATGGTGTATGGACTCCAAGTCCTCCCTCCCCTTTTAGGCAGCTGCTTTATGATTTTAACATCTTTTGACAAAAATGATACGAACCAATCAACATCAAAGATATCTGTGAAGTCACTGGACATGAAGAGGTAGAAACTGTCACATAACATCTTAACAGTTCAATTCATCCAGAATTTTTTTCTACTTAGATACAGGTGGCTAAACAAAGTTACAACTTAAATGGTGAATATCTTCTATTCTATTACAAACCTGGCATCCTTCCAAAATGATTTTTGGTCCAGCTTTGGAACAACAAGAGTAGCATTCAGAATTCGAGCAGCAATAACAGCATCCGTAATCTGCCACATGCATTGATAGTAAGCTTAACTACAAGAAAGCACCAATAGAGGGATAAAAAAAAGCATGATTCATATCATTGTGGTCTTGGGAGTGGATAGTAAGCAGTAATAGAAAGCCCAAACTATAGTGTTCTGAAAGACCAATAGCTTTAAGCAGGGAGTATATCACTAACTATTCCTCCGGTTCAAATCAGCAGAAAGCATGCCCTATGCTTGTTAGAGCTTTCCATTGAATCTCAACCCATTAAATTATTTTCTGTTTGAGGCTGAAAATTTTTCTGTTAAACAGTATCTGTTGCCAATGGGACCAAAGCAGCCGCTTCATTATACAGTTTCAATCCTTTTTACATGCTCAGTTGCAATTTAAATAGAATAGTACATAACTCCACACTGACCAATCATGGTTTATGACATCAAACAAGGCTGAAATTTTCTATAAAACGTCATTCCCACAGATAAAAGAACAGTACTGAAAAGTAGCTAACAAACTTACTCCGGTTCTTTGTTGGTTCAATCCTCCACTAGTGGCAAAAGCCAGGTATCGAGTGGGATGTGTAATAGCTTCAGCTTCTGCAGTACAATCCACGAATTAGTACTTTTTTCACTGCATAAGGTATCTATGCAATTTCATAATTGTCCGAAGCAGTTTAAGAAACCCTAAATCATCTCAATTCTTTCATCATTTGATGTTACCCAAATCCATTTACATAAAACCGTAAGTCACGAATAAAATATGCACAATTTTTTATTTGTAAAAAAGTACAACAAAACTGTGAAATTGGAGAAGACAATGATTATACGAACTCGCAAATCTGGCGCTGGCATTACTGCATCCATAAAAAAATTTAGCATTTTTCGAACTCCATATATCACGATCTAATTTTCCACCGGTACTCTGATTTTCAAAAAACAATACTGCAAATTAATCAATCGTTAGGTTCCAATGAAACCTAAAACAAAACGCTTAATCATACTAAATTTGCAAATAATAATACAAGGAAAGAAGGAGCCCTAACTGGAATCTTGAAAACAGAATTCCTATCGGAAACCGAATCCTTAACGACTGCATTAAACTACACGAAGCAAGATGGATTAAATGATACGTTTACAAAATCACATATAATTTTTAAAAAAAATCATGACGAAAGAGAGAGGGAGAGAGCAAATACAGAGGTCTGGTGGTGGCGAAGGTGAAAGTGTTCCGATTCGTCTGGAGAAGGAAAGAGAACGGAAAGGAAAGCAAAGAGAAGTAGAAGAGCGCCGGAGATGGTGGATACAACCTGAACTAGAGAGCGGAGGCGGTGGTAGTGAAGTTTGCGCCGCCGAGGCAAGGCCATCGTAGCGGCGCTCCACTCTTTACCCAAACAAAAAACTAAAAAGTAGAGAGAACGAGTGAAAGATATCTGCCCACTATAAATCCAACATTGCTTGAATTGAATTGAATTGAATCTTGGCAGTATAGACTATGCAATTGGGCGTGAGAATAAGGATAAGAGTAGTCGCATCATGAGATCCAAAGAAGAAGAAGAATAAAAGAAACAAAAACCGCGTGGAAGAGTGTGCTGGCCAGCTAGCTTTTCTATCAGTTTCAGGTCCCTGCCTTCTTTTATTTTATGGACGGTATATCATTCTTTCAAATGTTTTTTTTTTTTTTAATTATAAAGCGAGAATAAAACTTTCAAAACAATGCGATTTAAATAAGTAATATCTGTGATAATAAGTACAATTAATCATTTGGTCAACACATATTCTTTCAAATATTTTCTTTTCAACATTTTTGCTACTAATAATGGGAAATAGGAAGACATGCTTTTCGGTGGAATGGTAATAATGTAATTTTGATTTAATATAGGTAATAGGATAGTTAAATTTTAATTAGTATAATAATTTTAAGGGTAAATTACATCGGACGTTATTTTAAAATAGTATCATTTTTATTTTGATTATTTAAAAAAAAATTTCTCAATTTAAATTTTATAATTAAGATAATTATTTAAATTTATCACGATGATTAAAAATTATGTTAGATTATTGATTTGACTTATTTTTTTTAATTTTGATTAAAGTTAAGTTTTAGAACACTTTTTTTTTTGTTTATTTGCAGCAATTCAACACTCACAATAAAAATCACCAATTTTTATCACTGCCCAACACTCACCATCACTTCCATCTTTATCGCTCCTCACTTGTCGCCCGAGAACCATAAAAACCACCATACATGACTTCTTCTCCAACATAGGTGATGCAATTATGAAATATGAGAAGACATCACCTTTGAATTTGGCTTCTATACAAACGAAAATTTGTCGATTTTACTCGTCTTTTCTCATTGGATATCGTTTGCCAAATAATAAATAATAATAATATTTGTCTTTACTATTAGAAAAAACTCGATTCAACTCGATAAAATGACCTGAAAAAAGTGACATATTGGGTATATACCTCAATCACTGTTAATGTTAACTTTTCCATACCGATATTTTCTCATGTTTTAAGCCATAATTTGTTTGCAAATCATGCAACAAGCAGTGAAATAAATTTTTTGGTATCCTAAAACTATTCATACAACGATCATCATGCCCATTTAACACTTTGTCCATCCACATTTGACCTATATAATTTGAATCCATACAAGGTTGTTTAGTGAAATAAGTTTCATGGTGTGCCAATACACTGCCTAACACATATTCTTCCTCTCCATGTCAATTGTTGTGCTCAACTTGTGTAATAATTGTGGCTATTCTTCATTGAGCTTCTTCACTTGATTCAAGGGCGTCATAATTTATATCAAAACTTTTATACATATTATTAAATTCATCCATAACCTAAAAAAATAACCAAATAAAAATAAATTCATATTTTATGACATTCTATACAACACAAAGAAACTTCAATAAAATTATACCATAAAAATATCCAACATAAAAAAGTATCATACATTAGTTTTACACATAAAAAGTAGCATAATCATAATACACTAATAATCTTAAGGACCTTAGGGTGGAGGTGGTTGATGGAATGGTTGGAAGGGAAATGAGGATGTTGCTAGCAATAATGAAAATGATTCATTTTGATTTTGTTCAGCATACTCACGTCGAAGCCCCCAAACCCTAACATTTGGATCTAAGTTCAAAAACATCTCTCGTTTCACCTACGTTTGGAACATTTTGATGGAAAAAAAAATTACAGTTCATCTTTTTTTTGGAATTTCATCTCTCAAAGCATGCAAAGCCTCCGTTTCATCTAAAATAAGATATTGAGAGTGAGGGAAAATAATTTCATTCACCGATTTTTTTGGACTAGTCATACTCTCACACAACTTCTCAATTTGAGTAGTTAACATTTTTTTCGATGATTTTTTACTTGAGGTTGATTTTTTTTCCTTAACCGTGTACAATCCCAAGTGTTTGCTTGCTTCACTTAGAAGTTTCATGAGAAAGGTTTAATGGTGCCTCATTAGGAGGAATACCCTCATTCTCATTAGTATGTTCATCTGAATCACCAAATCCCTCATTAGGTTTATCATCTCCCATAAGAGTCCTACTTGGAAGAACACCAGACCAAGGTGCCCTTGTATGCTCTCCAATGGTTACAATTTCACCAAACATTTGCCACATTAACTCATTCAATCGTGGTTCAATTCCTTTCTTCATAAATCCTTTAAAATCAAGATTTTCCTATATAATATGTAAAATATTAAATGTTATACTAAGATTTTTATATTTGTAAATTATGAATTTAAATAAATTTTATGCATTAAAATATTTAAAAATTAACAATAACCTATATTTTTTCAGCCCACCATTCTTCGGTAGCATCGACAGTCCTTTTAAATGGACACCATCCTAGACCAGTAGATTCCTTAAGCAACTCCGTCCATAACCTCCATTCCCTTTTTAACATATCCCACTTATTTTTCAATTGAGGTTTTCCATAATTTTTTTGTGTTCTTGCTTGAAAAAGAGCAATAACATTTTCCCATCCTTTTGGGTTTAGATGAGTTGTTAGTCTATTATCGGCGTTTACTTCATTCGCGCAAAGTTCACAAAATATCAACGTCAATTCGTTATTTCAAAATTTCGTATATTTACTGTAGAAACGTTTTTTTTAAACAAGTTTCGAACTTTGAATTTTTAAATCGAAAAATGAGAATCGTCACCAATAATTTTTATTAGGTGTGATTGAAACACCTTAAAAAATTTTAAGTTTGTAAAAACAAATTGGTCTTCGAAATCCAGAAATCAGGTTCAGGAGTCGGTTACGTGCAAGAAAGGGTTAGCACCCTTACACGCCCAAAATCGGTACCAAGTCGATTTTAAAAGGGGTTAATTGTTGAAAATTTGAAAACTCGAAGGTGAATAAAAAAATATGATCCTTAAATGCATGATTGATAGATTTAATATTATTTTCAGAAGTCGAACTTTGTGAGGAATGTTCACTATTTTAAAAATCGAGAAAGGAAATCGGGTCCAGTGAATTAGGACACGACACCTCAAAATTACAAAAATAACAAGTATTCCAATTTTTAAAATCTCATGTTTTATTATAAAAATATTTTTTTTATATAAAGAAAGAAGAATGTTCAATTATTTTGATTCGAAGAAAAATCGTACCTAATAAATTAAGATACGATTTTTCAAGTCACGAAATAATGAACTTCTTATATTTTTTTGAAAATTGATGATGTTGAAACACAAAAATATTTCTTATAAAAATTGTATGGGCATGATTTATAATTTAATAATGATGATGATGCAACATGCATAATAGCTAAGTTATACACTATGAAATGGAACAGTAATACATACACAATTAATACACAAAATAAAATAAAACAGTAACTCAAATTTTAAAATATTTAAAAGTTTAAAAGTAAAAAACATACTGAAACAAATTTGAAAACAAAGGGATAATATAAGAATCAAAATGGTAATTATAAAAAAAAATTAAAAGGTTTTAAAAAAAAAGAATTTTGAAAAAATAAAACTAAAACAATTAAAAAAACAAGGGTGTCAAATGGGAAATTCCCCTATTATTGTAAAACATTATTAAAACAGTAAAGTGAAGATTAAGTTAAAAAAACATAATAATCGAATGGTTAGATTTTTTTTTTAAATAATAATAATAATAAGGCAAAAGGGCAAATTTAAAAGAAGTAAAAACGTATAGGGACTCTGTTAGACAATTTTCCATTTATTCCTCCAAAATCTGTTGCTATAATGGTAATGTTTTAAAGCCTGCAGCCTCATGCCAAAACGGCATAGTTTCAAAACACATATTTGAACCGAAATTTTTGCTAAACATTTCATTTTTCATTCTTTTTCTAAAAAAAACTGCTGCTCTTTTCCTTTTTCTCTAAACGTTTTCACATCCGTTCATTTGTCGGCCCTTGGTCTGATCCGTCGCCTTCTAAAGTCGCCGACACCACCACGCACAGCATCAGGTAAGGAAAAACTCTTTTTTTTTTGCTTTTGTTTCTTAAAAACTAGATCTAGGCTCAAATCTAAAAAGATCAAGCTCAGATCTTTGCAAAGGAACCGAAAGGTTTGATTTTATATATATATATTTTAAAATCTATCTTCTATGAACCCTAAAAATCTGTCTTCTATGAACCCCTTTTTTTGAAAATAAATACCCCTTTTCGGAGCCTCTCATGAACATAGATGAGTTCGAAGGGACTCCGTTTGCGGCGGCGACGACAACGGCTCCCCAGGTATGAATCCTAACCTTGTTTCCCTTTTGTTTTATATTTTATTAGTTTAAAATTGTTTCAAAAAAAAAAGAATAGAAATAACAGAATAATATAAGATGTAAGTATATATGTATATAATATACCTTGAACCAAAAATTGTATTGCGAATGTATGTTTTCTGATATGTATTGTGGGTAAAAAAATACAAAGAGAAATGTCTGGCTTTTTATAGCCACTGTTACAATGATTTCATTTTGTTTCTTCCTATTTGTTCTTTGCTTTTGTCTCTGCTTGTTTCTTTTTGGTATAGGTCTGACGGTGGTGGTAGACGGGCGTTCAGTGGCTGGGCTATGTCAAAAGCGTGGTGGTAGATGAAGGGGCGTGTTGCTGACGTGAAGAGGAGCTAAGCGGCATTGAAGACCCTAAACATTTAAGGTTTCAATTTTTTTTGCATTGGGCTTGTTGGGCTTGTATGGGTATTGTGCTTATTTTGTAATTTTGGGCTTTTTTAATTTGAATGTAAATGGACATTTAAACTAAAATAAATTTAATTTAAAATGTTCATTTTTGTTTTATTTTGAGTTTAGGTTTCGAGCTTGGACAAATTAGGCCTTCTACAGCTGCCCCTCTTTGCTCGTTGTCGTGCAACGAGAATGGAGCAAAGACTAAAAAGAGGACCAATTACGCCTAACCCCACCGAAATTAGCTTCTTCGGCGTTTCTTCTTTGAGCAATTCGCTTCTCGATTCATTGGTCGTTTAACTTTACTGTATTTGCTTTTATCGATCTCTGTTTCATTTATTTGGTCAACTTCTTTGTATCTCACCAGGAAGATGAATGCTTTATTATCTGACTCGTTTCTTTGTATCATATAAGGAAAATGGGGTTTTAAAGTTTCGCTCACACATTGGCTTTACTTCATTGATTTGGTCTACTTCTCAGTATCTCATCAGGAAGATGACCGCCTCATTGTTTTAATCCACTTCTCTGTATCTCATCATGAAGACGGTTCACTTCTCTATAGCTCATCAAGAAGATGGGGATTTGAAATTTCACTCACATTGAGCTTCGCTTCATTGAATTGGTCTACTTCTCAGTATCTCATCAGGAAGATGACCGCCTCATTGTTTTAATCCACTTCTCTGTATCTCATCAGGAAGATGGATTTGGTTCACTTCTCTGTATCTCATCAAGAAGGTAACCACTTTATTGCTTTGACTCACTTCTTTGTATCTCATCAGGAAGATGGGGGTTTGAAGTTTCACTCAAATTGAGCTTTGCTTTTTTGATTTGGTCTACTTCTCAATATCTCATCAGTAAGATGATCTCCTCATTGTTTTAATCCACCTCTCTGTATCTCATCAGGAAGATGAATTTGGTTCACTCATTTGGAAGGTAACCGCTTTATTGCTTTGACCCACTTCTTTGTATCTCATCAGGAAGATGGGGGTTTGAAATTTCACTTACATTGAGCTTCGCTTCATTGAATTGGTCTACTTCTCAATATCTCATCAGGAAGATGACCGCCTCATTATTTTAATCCTTTTCTCTGTATCTCATTAGAAAGACGGATTTGGTTCACTTTTCTCCATTGCTTCATTTTACGGGGAATGAAATCTATTGAACATGCTTCTATGGACCCCTTTGTGGGCCATATTTTAGGATGTCATGATTAGAATGAGTTAAATGTTCCTAACTAAATGGATGCATATGATGAATGTTTGGATTTTTTTTTGCCATGGATCATCGTTTTTTCCAAGTTTTGTCGTTGGCATATTACTTTGTCTTTTTTTAAGTTTGTGGTGAGACTTGACAGAATAGTCTTAATTTAAACTACTTGTTTCAAGCTTGGTTCTTATAATTGGTAGTCTTGTCTCAGATTCCTGTATCATTTAGGAATTCTTAACGTGATATGCATTGATCCTTGTATGGCTTATAATGTTAGTACATTATCCATTATTTTAATAAAAAATGCTTGAACACGATTGTGAAAGAATAAGGTTGAATTTTATTGTAGACAAAAAATTCAAAAATGAAAAACCAAAATGACAAACATTGGTCAAAGAAAAGAACTAAAACATCAATAGGTACCCCGGATATCAAAGTATAAGCTTTTTTGAGTCAACTTGACGAGGATCAACCTAAGCCCAATATGTGTCCAGAAAACTTAGAGTGCTTTGTCGATGTCCCAAGATGTAAAATTTCTCCGTCTTGTTATGTTTGAAGGAGGTGATCATTTCAAGTCCATTCCTTCTTTCAAATTTGAGTCGCCCTTTCGAGTTTTCAACTCAAAATCCTTTTGGTTCCAAGATGCCCTTCTTGGGTTTTCATCTTGACCGTTCCTTTTTTTTTAGGTGAAATATTTCTTCACCGAGTCTAAGTTGACGGGATTGTACAGATATTTTCCATCCATTTCAGTCAGAATGAGGGCTTCTCTAGAGAAGACTTTCTTTACCACATAAGGTCCTTCCTAATTGGGCATCCATTTTCCTCGAGAATTCTTGTGCATGGGAAGTATCTTTTTCAAAACTAGATCTCCTTCATGGAATTCTTTGGGACGAACATTTTTTTCAAAGGCCCGTATCATTCGTTTTTGATACATCTGACCATTACGGATAGCTCTTAATCTCTTATCTTCGATTAAGTTTAGCTGATCATAATTGGCTTGGACCCATTCTGCCTCATCTAACTGCAATTTTGACAATACTTAGAGAGAAGGAATCTCAACCTCGATACGTAAAACTGCTTTCATACCATACACCAGTAAGAACGGCGTAGCTTCTGTTGAAGTTCTGACCGAGGTCCTATAGGCAAGAAGGGCAAATGGTAACTTTTCGTGCCAATCCTTATAGGTTTCTGTCATCTTTGCAACAATCTTCTTGATGTTTTTATTAGCTGCTTCCACGACTCCATTCATTTTTGGGCGATAGGAGATGAATTATGATGTTTAATCTTGAATTAACTACAAACCTCCGCTATCATGTTGTTATTCAAATTCAATGCATTGTCGGATATGATCTTTTCTGGCATCCCATATCGACAAATTATCTCTTTTTTCAAAAATTTGCTAACTACAGACTTCGTGACGTTGGTGTAGGAAACAGCTTCTACCCATTTGGTGAAATAGTCAATAATCACAAAGATGAACTTATGCCCATTAGAAGCCTTTGACGAGATTGGCTCAATGACATCCATGCCCCACATAGAAAAAGGCCATGGGGAAGTCATGACATGAAGGTGTGACGGAGGTACGTGGATTTTGTCTCCATAGATTTTGCATTTGCGACATTTCTTAGCATAGTTGATGCAATCACCCTCCATGGTGGACTAATAGTATCCAAATCTCATAATTTGCCTTGCCATTTTGAAACCATTGGCGTGTGTTCCACAAATGCCTTCGTGGACTTCTTCTAGGATTTTTCTTGCTTCGATTACATCGACACATATTAACAACACCTGATCTTTCCTCCTTTTATACAAAATCTCCCCATCTAAAACATACTCAGTTGCGAGCCTTCTCAATGTCCTTTTATCATTTTCAGTAGCTTGCTCAGGATACTTGCGGTCCTTTACATATTGGAGAATATCTTGGTACTATGGATGGTCATCCTTCTCCTCTTCTCTTTCGATGTCGCAATAATGAGCTGGAACCTCGTAGATGCTCATTTGAATGGATTTTACATCCTCTGACCTGTTTACTTTAATCATTGAAGCCAAAGTGGCTAGAGCGTCAGCCATCTGATTTACTTATCGTAGGAGGTAATAGAATGTGACTTCATCAAACTCCTTGATTAACTCGAGAACCAACTTTCGGTAATCAATCAACTTAGAATCTCTTGTTTCCTATTCTCCCTTGAGTTGATAGATTACTAGTGCAGAATCCCTATATAACGCCAAAACTTTGATCTCTCGTTCTACGGTTGCACGAATTCCCATGATACATGTTTCATATTCTGCCATGTTGTTTGTGCAATCGAAATCGAGCTTGCTGATGAAAGGGTAATGGTCTCCTTCTGGTGATACTAATATTGCCTCAATTCCTTTACCCATGGCATTTGAAGCACCATCAAAATTTAAACGCCAAGGATGCTTTACAATGGTTCCTTCTTTAGTGGTTGCAACATACATTAAATCCTCATTTGGGAAGTCAAAATTTATTGGCTTATAGTCCTCTAGAGCTCTACTGGTTAGGAAATCTGCTATCGGACTTCCCTTTACTTCCTTCTAGCTTACGTAGACTATATCGAACTCAGAGAGTAGGATCTGCTATCTAGCCATCCTCCTGTTTAAAGCAGTTGACTCCATGTATTTCAAGAGATCTAATTTTGAGATTAACCAGGTCGTGTGGTACAACATGTATTGTCTTAGTCTCTGAGTGGTCCAAACTAAGGCGCAACATAGTTTTTCAATTGGCGAATATCTTGTCTCGCAATCAGTGAACTTCTTACTAAGATAATATATCGCTCTTTCTTTTCTTCCAAACTCATCATGTTGGCCTAGCACACATCCCATAGAATTTTCAAAAACTGCTAAGTATAAAATCAATGGTTTATTCGGACTTAGCAGTACTAGGATTGGAGCATTAGATAAATAGTGCTTAACCTTGTCAAAAGTTTTCTGACATTCATCGTCCCACATATCAGGATTATGTTTCTTAAGAAGACGAAAAATTGGGTCACATTTCTCAATTAACCGCGATATGAATCGAGCGATGTAATTTACTCTCCCCAAGAAACCTCAAACTTCTTTTTATGTACGAGGTGGTGGTAATTCCTGTATGGCCTTGACTTTATCTGGACCGATCTCAATTCCTTTCTTACTGACCAGGAAGCCTAACAATTTTCCTGACGTGGCTCCAAAAGTGCACTTTGCTGGATTCAACTTTAGTTGGAACTTCCTCAATCTTAAGAACTATTTCCTCAAGACCTTTACATTTTCTTCTCTAGTACGAGATTTTGCAATCATATCATCTACGTAAACCTCGATCTCTTTATGCATCATATCGTGAAATAAGGTTACCATTGCTCTTTAATAGGTTGCCCCCGCGTTCTTAAGTCCAAAATGCATTACTTTATAGCAAAATATTCCTCACATTGTAACAAAGGTGGTTTTCTCCATATCTTCAGGATCCATTTTTATTTGATTATATCCGGAGAAACCGTCCATGAATGAGAATAGCGAGTGACCTGCTGTGTTATCTACTAAAGTGTCGATGTGAGGCAGTGGAAAATTATCCTTTGGGCTAGCTTTGTTTAAATCTCTATAATCTACACACATTCGTACATTCCCATCTTTTTTAGGGACAGAGACTATGTTGGTTATCTATTCTTAATATTTAACCACTTGGAGAAAACCAGCATCAAACTGCTTTTTGACCTCCTCTTTTATCTTTAATAAGACGTCAGGTCTCATCCTTCGGAGTTTTTGCTGAATAGGCTTGCATTCTTCTTTTATAGGGAGTCTATGTACCACGATATCAGTGTTTAAATCGGGCATGTCTTGATAGGACCAAGTGAAGACATCTTTAAATTCGTGGAGCAACTCGATGAGATCCTTTCTTGTTTTTGCAGAGATGCTTGTTTAGATCTTTATTTCTTTCTGTTCATCTTCATTTCCTAAGCTCACAACTTCTACTGTTCCTCTATGAGGCAAAATTTGTTTCTCCTCTTGTTCCATCATTCTTAACAAATCGGGAGGCAAATTACAACCCTGATCATCTTCAAAGTCCTGAAGTTCTTCTGAACACATATCTTGTTCAAAATGAGGCTCCGAGTCAACATCAGTGTCACTCATATCATTAATATCCAAAGACCTATCAAAAGAAAATAAAAAAGGATCCAAAGAAAATAAATTTAAGAATGACTGAGTGTATGGTATGAGTATGAGTATAAATTATTTATTAAATTGGACAAAAATGAATTAATAATGATTAATTGAGTATAAACAAATTGTTTATCAAATTGGATAAGAATGAAAGAATAACTTTATGGAATATTTGTCAAATGAGATAGAAAGTGCATTTTCATTAAAGATAACTAAATAATGATCATTTGCCCTTTACAAAGGATCCATATTGCTCTTGGGCTTAAAGCAATATGTGTGTTTTTAGTATTACTCTAAAGAAATCCTAGAGGTTACAGGGAGTTCCTCTACAGTCCAATTATTTAAGATGCTTCCTAGGGTAAATGGACGGATTCTCGATAGATCCCTTTCTTCTCCTTTTTCAGATATAGCATTGATACTCAAATTCCTTATGGTTCCTTCAGTCTCGATTATCACCCTCTTCTTCTCTTTTGAATTTGGCTTGTACCCTAGGCCAAAACGATCTCGCTTATCTGCCAATATCGGTGCATTTATTCTCCCTTAGAGATACTTTCCTAATCCCTTTCCTAGCATGGCTTATTTCTCGAGCATTAGTCACAGACTCATCCTTGTATTTTGTGATATTTTTGGTGTAGGGATACTACTTCTTTCGGTAATGAAGGTTGTGTTAACAAACTTCAAAAGTCGAAAAGAGCATTCCAAAGCCTCTTCGTCTGCTCCTATGTAAGGTGAATCATTGGCTATGGAGGCAATTATGTCTTCTTCGACATTGATTGTGACCAAACGACCTTCAGTCACTAATTTCAATTTTTGGTGCAGTGATGACGGCACTACCCCTGCCAAATGTATCCATGGTCTTCCAAGCAAGCAGTTGTAGCTTGGTTTGATATCCATCACTAAAAAATCCACCTCGTATGTGTTCGGCCCAATTTGAAGCGGCACCTCAATCTTGCCCATCACCTTTCTTTCAGTCCCATCAAATGTTCTCACTACATTATTACACACCTTCATATAAGAGCTATCAATTGGCAACCTCTTCTAAGTACTTAGTGGCAATACATTCAGAGTGGAGCCATTATCTATGAGTACCCCTAGCAACATGTACCCTTTACATCGTGTGGTAATGTGAAAGGCTTTCGTTGATCCCATCCCTCTAGATGGTATCTCATCGTCGCTGAAGAAAATAAAGTTGTTCGCACTCACATTGTTGACTAAATGGTCCAGCTTACTTACTGAAATATCATTAGCCACATATGTTTCGTTTAGCACTTTCATTAATGAACTGCGATGGGCCTCTGAGCTTAAGAGTAAAGACAAGATCAAAATACGGACTGGTTGCTTGTGTAATTGTTCAACTACATTCTACTCACTGTGCCTTAGAAACTTCAAAAATTCTTTTGCTTCCTTTTCTGTCACAGGCTCATTTATTGGTGGGTCGGGCTCATTAACCCTTCTTTCCTCTAGTTTGATCATTAATGCCTTTCCCTTGCTCACCTCTTTTCCTTTGTCTGTTGGGTTATAACACTTTCCACTACGAGTGATGAGACTTACATCTTCTTTGAATTCTTCCTCCTTTGGGACGGTTACTTTGTAGTTATAGCTCTATGGGACTTTTTTGCTATCTCTGTATGGGAATGCTGTTGGTTTTTGTATAACAATGCGTGGTGCTACTCGCTCTACTACCTCCATACTTCTAGGTTTAGAAATAATCACTAGTGGGCGATTGATTCCATAGGCCTTTGTTGCTATCTCCTCAGAGGCGTAAACGTCCTTAACCTCGTCCCATTCCTCAAAAAATTCCAATTCTCTATTGTCCATAAATGTTTGCACCAAAGTTTTGAACTCAGCACAGTCTTGAATCATATGTCCTTCAACAGCATGAAATTCGCAGTAGTTATCAATCCTTGCTATTGTGTTTGCTTTATTTTTCGCGATTAATCCCACCTTAACCATCTACTATCATACCCATTTGAGTGGAGATCTGATCTCTTCGACACTCCTTTTGATTTTTCAGCTTCCTTCTCTAGTTATTTCATTCACTCCCTAGTCCAGATGATTAGGCAAGGGATTCCTAACTATATTTGGTCTCGTTGGTTCATCAAATTTCACGGTTCTATCCCGAATAAGTCCCTCAACTCGCCTCTTGAAGGCAAGGCAATTCTCAATAGAATGCCCTTCTACTCCTGTATGGTATTCACATCAAGACTTTGCATCGTACCAAGCTGGGAATGGGGGTTGTATGGTTTTACACGATGTGGGGCCACTATATGCTCGTCATACAATCTTTGGTAAAGTTCTCTATATGACATAGGAATAGGAGTATATTAGATTCTCTCTCTATTCGGCCTTGATCTTGGAGCATTTTGGTAATTGCTTTCCGGGGCTCTAGGCTGTGCCGTCGTGAATGACTTAGTGTAGCTTGGCCTGTATACACTTGCGTTATTCACTTCATTGTCTCTTTTTCTAGGAGCAGGTCTTTTGGTGCCTTCTTCGGCCTTTATTTTTCCGCTCTTTATTACGCTTTCAATCATTTCTCCGGATATAACCATTTCAGAGAAACTTTTGGTGGCATTTTCTAGAAAATGGTTCAGGTAAAGTGCTTTTAGAGTATTGAAAAAGAGCATAGTCATCTCTTTTTCCGTTAGTGGTGGCTGTACTTGTGTTACTGTATCCCTCCATCTTTGTGCGTATTGCCTAAAGCTTTCATTCGGTTTCTTCTCCATGTTCTGCAATATGATCCTGTCAGGGGTTATATCAAAGACATGACTATACTGCTTTATAAAAGCCTGTGCCAAGTCTTTCCATGAATTGATTTTGGCGCGACTAAGCTAATTGTACCACCTAGCAGCAGATCCTATCAAACTATCTTGGAAGCAATGAATTAATAGTTGATCATTGTGGACGTATTCCATCATCTTTCTATAGAACATGGTGATGTGGACCTTCGAACAACTCGTCCCATTATATTTTTCAAATTCTGAGGCCTTGAATTTAGGCGGGAGTACTAGGTTTTGGACTAAGCTTAATTCTTTAGCATCCATCCCGTTGCATCGCTTGAATTTTCTCTTCCAACATTTTGTATTTCTCCTCTATTTGTCTAGGAAGATCCATTCTTACTATCTCATCAAAGTCTAGAACACCGACATTTGCGACATTTTCTCTTGGGTTGGATCCTAATCCCATCAGACAGTTATTTGGTACTGAGGTGCCAGTAAGGTGTTGTTGCGTTCTTATAGTGACGGGAGCTCCTTGCGTGTATACTCCAAAGTGAGACTTGATCGTATATAGCCTGGGGGGTTAATGGGATCTTCTTCTTCTTCCTCAAGATTTATTGCGAGACCTTTCCCTTTATCGACCCTTTCTATTAACATCTGGGCTAACTGGCTTATCATGTCCCTTTGATCTTTCATATCTTGTTGTATTCTTGCCATTTGATCTTGTAACTGCACATGCATCTGCTCTTGCATGTCTCTTTGCGTTTGTTCTAACCTTTCTATCCTTTGATCCATGGCTTTAGACTTATTGTGCGTGTAGTAATGGTACGGGTTCTTAATGGTTTTTGATACAACTGTTACAATTTTAATTAATTAGGGATATTATCTTTAGAATTAATGCATGTTAATAAATATGATGCTTATGAATACATGTATGCACAAGAAAAGTATTAACTCGTAATTCAATTTCATTAGAAAACTTCACTAGATAACAAGTTTCTTTACATAAGACGGATTTACATATATGGCTTTGCCTTAATGCCCAAAGCCTTAATTTTCCTAAGAAGCCCCGCTAATTTTTGACCCCGATCTGACTTCGACTCGTACTGTATGCTTAAGACATCGGCCTCAACAACTAGTGTTTGCAAGTGATCAGCAACTTCACGTACTTATGTCAGTGCCTTGCCCATGATATAATCTTTGTCTCGAATATGTCTTTACGCGTGTTGAAGGTGCCATTCTTTTGTTTCTAGAGTCCTCTCAAGAATCTCGGTTCGTATCTCACTATTTTGTAATGAGGCTTCAAGTTCTTCTACTCTTTTCTTCAACCCCTCATTCTCGGCTCAACTTGCTTTTATTTCTGTTTTCGAGTTTCGACTACGATGTCTATGCAGTGACTCCTTTAATTCTTTTATTCGGGCTTTTAGCTCAGCACTCTCAGCTTGGCTTTCCAATAACTTACTTTTCATAGCATTTTCTTGAACCTGAGCATCTTGAAATTTGTTCTTCCATTGATCTGTTCTATCCTTTTCTTCACGAATCCCTTGTTGCCATTGTTCAGATGTCTTACCTAACCCGTCAGTCCTTATCGATAAACAGAGCTTTT
Source organism: Kokia cookei (assembly GCA_039519145.1). Lineage (NCBI taxonomy): Eukaryota > Viridiplantae > Streptophyta > Magnoliopsida > Malvales > Malvaceae > Kokia > Kokia cookei. The sequence continues at coordinate 11,769,977 of CM076901.1, forward strand.
TGTAGTATTTTTTCAAGATGTCCAGATCCTCCTCAGCTCTAATCTTCCCTTTTCTGTTTCTAATTTTTGGACGTCGATATCTAACCCCAAGTGTATTTTTTCTTCTTTCAACTTCTCTATCATTTTCCCCAACTCGGAATTCTTTCTGTCGAAGTCTTGCTTAATAATATCTAGCTCTGTCAGGACAACTTGCAAATGCTCCTCGATCGAGCGGATAACTTCTGGATTTGACACAGGAATGTTGTCGTTGATCCTTCTATTCCTTCACCAATCATATTCCGCAATTGCCATGGGATTTGCACCAAACATCTTCATTCTACGAACTTGATTCCAAGCATTTGAAATCTCTCGAATCTTCTTATTATTATTCTCTCCCTTATACGCAAATTCGCATTGAGCTAATCCTTGAGTTGCAGGTATGAACTGTCTCGATCTATAGTGCTTTAACACAAGAAAAGGAGCATATCCTACAGCTCCCAATATTCCGGCCAATGGAACCCAATCAAAGTCTCCACATCAATAAATTATCTCATTGGGAATGAACCAAGGTACTCGCCATTCCACGTCCTCGTCTTGGAGACTCTAAAGGATTGCCAACCATTTTTCTTTGGATATATCTTCTCGCCTTGGTGTGGTCACGAACTCCTTCAATGGGGAATAAATTTCTAAGAATACTCGGTGAGAGGCCTTCTCCATTTTCCAAAAGTGGATATGAAACCATACCAACAATAATTGTGCGCAACCGATGAATCTTCCCTTTCCTTCTCTTCGGCAAGCATTCAAGGATCTAAAAGTCTCGGCCAGAATCATCAGAACAGGAGTAACTCTTTTGTTGAGACGGTCAAATAGGTCAGTAATTGCACCTTCTATATGCCCTAATGCTTTAGGAAAGACCATCAAGCCGTACAAACTCAAGGTAAAAATGTCAACTTTCTTTCTTGCATCCGGATGTGCTAGGATCAAATCTCGTAAGCTCTTCCAAGTGATGCACTTATAGTCGCATTTCACCTTAATCCATGTTGAAACCCAATCCTCACTCATCCCCGTAATGTTCATCAACCGCTTGAGAAAAGTTGGGACATTAAGGGCCCTCGAATAAGCCTTATTAACTTGGATCCTCGGGCAACGAAGAAATGCGGTGCACTCCTCTATTATTGGTACCAAGTCTACATTTCCAAAGGTAAAGCAGCTATAGGCCAGGTTCCAATGCTACGTGAGAGCTCGTAGCAAATGTTTGTCAATCTTAACCTCAAGCAAGTATGGAAGATCCCCGTACTCATGGTAAAAGGTTTGCTTCATCTCATCTCCCCATTAGTCCCATATTTCCTTTAACTCTTACAAACTGTTCTGAGTCATGATTATTCTTAAATAGTCCCAAAAATCTGATACGTGCTCCTCTACCAAGCTATCTCCTTTCTCGCGCTGTCTATTCTCCAACCACATACGCACAGCCACATTATCCTCTACCTTATCAAGATACCTCCTCTCCATGATCGATTCTCTATTAGTAATTGAACTTAAATCAATACCTTTACTAGTATGAGAATGTAATGCAATAAACAAAATAAAACAAGTCAGTACAATTGTCATAAATTTCAACAACAAAATACACATAAAACAAGAAACCTATATTCGTCTTGGGAAAGTGCTAATATTTCAATGGAGTTCTATCTTAAGGCGGGCGCTTAAGGCTTACTATATGTGGTTTGAGTTATAAAGTAAAGGTACCTAAACCAACAGATTCCTCGATCCTCACCCATTATAGGCTCATACGGACGAGTTTGATTTAGGGGGACACATTTCTCATATGTCTGCACGGAAGTGAAAACTTCATGAAAACATAGGTACGGATGTAATCCTAAAAGTGATTCACTATCCTAAACAGAGATGAAAACCTCACGAAGGAATAGCTCGTCACTTCCACTTGAAGGCTTTGTAAAATGCAAATGGATGCGAACATATACTAGCAAGAATATTAACACAGTAACGCATAGAAAATTCAAAGGATCGCAAATTAATTTAAACCGAGTTTTTTTAACAAAAAAGACCCAAGAAAAATAGAATTTTGGCTTGACTCTCTTATTAATCCCCAGTGGAGTTGCCAAGTTGTCGAAACGTTTTTTTGAAACGAGTTTCGAACTTTTGAATTTTTAAATCGAAAAATGAGAGTCGCCACCAATCATTTTTATTAGGTGTGATTGGAACACCTTAAAACATTTAAGTTTGTAAAAACAAATTGGTCTTCGAAATCCAGAAATCAGGTTCAGGAGTCGGTTACGTGCAGAGAAGAGTTAGCACCTTTACACGCCCAAAATCGGTACCAAGTCGATTTTAAAAGGGGTTAAATGTTGAAAAGTTGAAAACTCGAGGGTGAATAAAAAAATACGATCCTTAAATGCATGATTGATAGATTTAATATTATTTTCAGAAGTCAAACTTTATAAGGAATGCTCGTTATTTTAAAAATCGAGAAAAGAAATCAAGTCCAGTGAGTTAGGGTACGACACCTCAAATTTACAAAAATAACAAGTATTCCAATTTTTAAAATCTCATGTTTTATTATAAAAATATTTTTTTTTATAAAATGAAAGAAGAATGTTCAATTATTTTGATTCGAAGAAAAATCGTATAAAAACCGTACCTAGTAAGTTAAGATATGATTTTTCAAATCACAAAATAATAAACATCTTCTTATATTTTTTTGAAAATTTATGATGTTGAAACACAAAAATATTTCTTATAAAAATTGTATGGGCACGATTTATAATTTAATAATGATGATGCAACATTCATAATAGCTAAGTAATACACTATGAAATGGAACAATAATACATACACAATTAATACACAAAATAAAATAAAATAAAACAATAACACAAATTTTAAAATATTTAAAAGTTCAAAAGTAAAAAACATACTGAAACAAATTTGAAAACAAAGGGATTAATACAAGAATCAAAATGGTAATTATAAAATAAATTAAAAGGTTTTAAAAAAAAGAGAATTTTGAAAAAATAAAACTAAAACAATTAAAAAAACAAGGGTGCCAAATGGGAAATTCCCCTATTATTATAAAACATTATTAAAACAGTAAAGTGAAGATTAATTTAGAAAAATATAATAATCGAATGGTTAGATTTTTTTTTTTAAATAATAATAATAATAAGGCAGAAGGGCAAATTTAAAAGAAGTAAAAACGTATCCATTTATTCCTCCAAAATCTGTTAACAGAATGGTAGTGTTTTAAAGCCTGCAGCCTCATGCCAAAACGACATAGTTTCAAAACACATATTTGAACCGAAATTTTTGCTAAACATTTGATTTTCCATTCTTTTTTCAAAAAAAAAAATTTCTGCTCTTTTCCTTTTTCTCTAAAATGCTCTCACATCCGTTCATTCGTCGGCCCTTGGTCTGATCCGCCGCCTTCTAACGTCGTCGGCACCGCCACGTACAGCGTCAGGTAAGGAAAAACTCTTCTTTTTTTTGGTTTTTTTTCTTAAAAACTAGATCTAGGCTGAGATATAAAAAGATCGAGTTCAGATCCTTGCAAAGGAACCGAAAGGTTTGATTTTATATGGTTTTTTTTTTTAATCTGTCTTCTATGAACCCTTTTTTTTTTTTAAATAAATACCCTGTTTCGGAGCCCTTCACGAACATAGATGAGTTCGGAGGGACTCCGTTTGCGACGATGACGACGATGGCTCCCCAGGTATGAACCCTAACCTTGTTTCCCTTTTGTTTTGTATTTTATTAGTTTAAAATTGTTTCAAAAAAAAAAAGAATAGAAATAACAGAATAATATAAGATGTAAGTATATATGTATATTATATACCTTGAACCGAAAATTGTATTCCGAATGTATGTTTTTTTATATATATTGTGGGTAAAAAAAATACAAAGAGAAATGTCTGGCTTTTTATAACCATTGTTACAATGATTTCATTTTGTTTCTTCCTATTTGTTCTTTGCTTTTGTCTCTGCTTGTTTCTCTTTGGTACAGGTCCGACGGCGATGGCAGACGGGCGTTTAGTGACTGGGCTATGCAAGAAGCGTGGTGGTAGATGAAGGGGCGCGCTGCTGACATGGAGAGGAGCTAAGCGGCACTGAAGACCCTAAACATTTAGGGTTTCAATTTTTTTTTGCGTTGGGCTTGTTGGGTTTGTACGGGTATTGGGCTTACTTTGTAATTTTGGGCTTTTTTAATTTGAATGTAAATGAACATTTAAACTAAAATAAATTTTATTTTAAAATGTTCATTTTTGTTTTATTTTGAGTTTGAGTTTCGAGCCCCGACAAATTGGACCTTCTTCATTTACCATGTATTATTATTTCGATTTTAAATGTCAACCGGCATAAAACCATAAATATATATCATAATAAGCATGATTTGAAGATCACCATTATAACACATACAAACAACCATATATCTTAAGATATCATGGTATATTTACATCCACACATTTGTTTAGAGATTATGTATGTATCTATGCATGGGATTGAATAAGTTAAAGCTTAAGAAACCTTTGACTATTTAACATGAAATGATTATCATGATGACATGAAATATATGTCATTAAAGAAATTATAATTGGTTGGCATTTAACAGAGGTTGAAGGTTCTAACTAATCGAACTTTCCATGTTTTTTTTCAACGTCAGCGTCAAAGGTAGTGTGGTTTCTAAATTCTAATTAGCTAGCCATTCTACACGTAAAGAACTTGTTTGCCATATTGTTTGGTTCCTTTATTTTAAGAGCTTGGATTGGCTAATGAGATAATGATGTTGGAGGAGCACCTCGGGTTTATGCTTGAGAAAGTGTTAAATTTTCAAATAATTTAAAACATTGAAATACATTTAATTTAAGAGAAAATACCATACATAATTATATTGAAAATAGTAATAAAAGTAGTCATACAAAATATGTGGAGCTCCAATATCATTGTATATAAAAATAGTTAAAATAACCAAAACAATAATTGAGTTACAGACCTACAAAATACAAGTAAGGCCTTAGGAGTACAATGTCTACTACCAGATAAGGTATTGTACTCTGTATACGTGCTGCTAGAAGTCCCTCGTAGATGATGCTCCGCGAACACGAACAAAAGTTTACTAATCTGGAAATGAAGACAATTCGAAGACTGAGCTTTACAGGCTCAGTGGTACACAACTAATTTACCATACTTCAAGCAATTCATAAATATAAGCATGCAAATCAAATGTATACATAGAAGCATGGCTTGAGTATCGCATAATCAAATCATGAGTCATCTCAATATACATAAACAAATCAGTTGCATATCAAACTTGTCAAACTTGTTAGATTGCACATCTGCTCAAATAATCGGGTATCCAGATAGTCCCACGCCACTCATGGCCGCTAGTCAAATAATCTCGGCTTTCTGTAGTGTTATCTTGAGTGCCACTCATGACCGCTAGTTAGGTTAGAGCCTGAAGGTTGAGCCCAAACAAAGCATCAAACATATAATCACAAATATAAAACCATGACATTCGAGTCTCATACTCGTTTCAACTTGCTTATCATTTTGGCTAAAATATTAACTAATGAAATATGGTAGTCTGCTGTCTTGACATTCTGACCTTTGCTCATTCAAAAATTATAGCTCTAAATCGAGCACCGTTTGTTTTAAACGAAACTAGACTTCCATACGGTTATAGAGATATAAGACTCACTTCCTATTTTATCTTTCGAAAGTTTTGGTGATTTTTCAAAGTCAATGCTAAATCTGTTTTATAAAAATTCCGCTGCCAGATTTTTATGACTTTTCAACACTAAAAAAAATTCATATCCTTTAAAATAAAAATCAAAATTTATCTCCATTTGTTCTAAACGAAACTAGACTGAATGATAGTTACAATGATATATAGATTACTTCCTAAATATTTTTACGGAATTTATGCCGAATTTTCAAACTTACTACTCATGTAATAATTTTTTTCTGGCAAATTTCACCACTAACTTTTTAGCTTCATTTTAATCATCCAAACATGATTTCCACCCAAAGGAATACAACATGCATACATAATGACACAAGAATAATATTTATGACTTATCAAGAAGCATAGGAAAGTTAAAGGGTACCACCTTGATGGAAGAACACCAACAAAGCTTCTTGCCTAGCTCCCCACCACTTTGTCTTTACCCTTAGCTTTAGAAGATTCACCACCCTCTTTAACAAATAACCATGCACCACACAAGATTTCCCACATAAATAAGGGTTTATAGGATATAAAAATACATGTTTTAAATAAAAATATGAGAAGATGGGTAGATACTTCCTCAAAAACCCTCTCAAACACCCAATAACCTTCACCTTCATCCTTGAAGAACATAGATTTTTCTATGGAACTTTAAAAGGTTAGATCAAGACCATTACCTTCTTTGAAATTTGGAGGATGAAAATGGTGAGAAAACTCACTCAAATCTATCTCCTTTTACACGGCTTGCTAAGGAAAATAGATGGAAGAAAGAAAAAAAAAGTGAAGAAATGTACAAAAAAGTATGTAAAAGCTATGAAAATGAGGAAAAAGAAAGAAAAATAGGGTGATTATAATATAGGGAAAATGGGGACAAAACAACTTTATCCGTTACCTCAATCTACCGAACAATCTTTTCCCATTAATTGAGAGAAGATTTTTATTCAAAATTGGTAAAATCACCATATTAGCCATCCATCTTCCCTCCACTTCGCACAAGCTTCCCAACATCCTTAATTTCTTATAAAAAGGTCTAAAATTGATCCAAATTAATTCCAACAAAACCCGATCCCTAAATAAATTTATCTATCGCTAACTTGGGTCAATGTTCGAACATCGACTCGAGAATTTAGGTTGTTACAACTCTCCCCTCCTTAAAAGAAATTTCATCCTCGAAATTTACCTGAATAAAAAAGGTGTGGGTACTGTAATTTCATGGAATCCTTTGGCTCCCATGTCGCCTCTTTAGCTCCGTGATTCCTCCATAAAACCTTTACTAAGGGGATCATCTTCTTCCTAAGCTCTTTGATATCCCGAAATCTGAATCGGCTCTTCTTCATATGACAAGTCTGGACTCATCTCAATATGCTCAAGCGGTAAGATATGGGAAAGATTGGAATGGTACCTCCTAAGCATGACAAGTGGAATACATTATGAATACCCTCCAACTCTAGTGGCAAGGCTAACCGATATGACATTGGTCCAACTCTCCCTAGAACTTCATAAGTTCTAATTAACTTAAGACTCAACTTCCCTTGGCGTCTGAAGAGCAAAACTTTCTTCTAAGGTAAAACCTTAAAGAAGATCTTGTTGCCCACCATAAACTCTATCTCCTTGCGCTTCAAATTTGCATATGACTTCTGACAATCAAAACTACTCTCGAATTGTCCTGGATCATTCGAACCTTATCCTCAATCTCTCTGATCAACTGCGGACCAACAATCTTCCTCTCATTAAGCTCTGTCCAACACAATGGAGTCCTACACTTTTGATAATATAATTCCTCAAAAGGAGCTATCTAAATGCTAGACTAATAACTATTGTTATATGTGAACTCGACCAAGGAAAGGTGCTTCTCCCAACCTCTCTCAAACTCAATAATACAACAACAGAGCATATCCTCGAGAATTTGAATGACGCATTTTGACTGACCATCAACCTACAGATGAAAGTTATACTAAAGTGCAGGCGAGTACCTAACGCCTTACGAAGGGCTCTCCAAAATCTCAAAGTGAATCGTTGATCTTTGTCTAAAATAATCGAAGTCCGCACCCCGTTAAGCCTCACTATCTCATCAATATACAATCTAGCCAACCTCTTGAGAGTGAAGTCCATGTGCACTGGCAGAAAATGTGTAGTCTTTGTCAATCTATCCACGATTACCCAAATTGCATCGTGTCTACACTGAGACATAGGTAACCAGTCATAAAATCCATAGTGACTCTATCCCATATCCACTACGGAATCTGGATAGGCTGAAGAAGACCTAAAGGAAATTGATGCTTTTCCTTCACCTGTTGACAAGCTAAGCATCAAGTCACAAACTTTGACACATGTCTCTTCATCCTTAGCCACCAATAAAATGGACGAAGATCCTGATACATCTTGTTACTACCTGGGTGCATCATAAACGGACTACTATGTGCCTCACAAAGGATTTTATCCCTTAGCTCACCTATTGGAACACAAAGTCGCCCTCTGAAATACAATACATCACCATCTTGCAACTCAAAGCCTGATACTTCTCCTCACCTCACTTTATCTGCTTTAGGGACCAAACTATCATCATACTTCTACGCCTCTTTTACCTTTCGCACCAATATCGGTTCAACCTGAAGCTCAGCTAATAAACCACTGTGCTCTGACAAGCTTAAACTCACAAATATCGCTCGCAATGCTACCATTGATTTACGACTTAATGCATCTGCTACCACATTAACTTTACCTGGATGATAGTCGATGATGCAATCATAGTCCTTAAGCAACTTGATCCATCAACACTGCCTTAAATTTAGCTCTTTATTGGTTAGCAAATACTTAAGAATCTTGTAGTCGGTATAGATATAACACTTCTCCCCAAAGAGATAGTGCCTCCAAATCTTCAATGCAAAAACCATTACTGTTAACTCCAAATCTTTGGTAAGGTAGTTACGCTCATGCGACTTAAGCTACCTAGATGCATAAGCGACTATCTTACCTTTTTGCATAAAAACGCAAGCAAGTCCATTCAAGGACGTATCATTGAGCACTAAATAATCTTTGCCTGACTTCGATTGGGTCAAAATTGGCACCTCTATCAAAATTACCTTAAGTTGATCAAAACTCTGTTGGCGTTTCTCGTTCCACTCAAATGGAACTCCTTTTTGCAGTAACTTGGTCAATTATCGAAAAACCTTTAACAAACCGTCAATAATACTCGACGAGACCCAAAAACTACAAACTTCAAAAACATTATGAGGTGGCTTTCAATCCACCATTGCCTGAATCTTCTGTGAATTAACTTGAATACCATCCACCACGATAATGAAACCTAAAAAGGCCACCTCGGAAAGCCAAAATTCACACATGCTAAATTTGGCAAAAAGTTATCTCTCTTGAAGGGTCTGAAGCACAACTCGGAGATGGTGATCATGCTCATCCTCAAATTAATAATACACCAATATATCATCAGTAAATACCACCACAAAATGATCAAAGTAGGGTTAAAAGATACGGTTCATCAAATCCATGAAGACTACAAGAGCATTTGTAAGCCCAAATGGCATCACTAAGAACTCATAATGGCCATATCTAGTCCTAAAAGCTATCTTCAGGATATCCTTCTCATTAACTTTCAACTGATGGTACCCCAATCTTAAATCAATCTTAGAAAATAAGCAAGCACCTCTCAAGCGGTCAAACAGGTCATCAATCATCGGAAGTGGGCATTTGTTCTTCACTGTCACCTTATTGAGCTGACAATAATCAATGCACAATCTCATCGACCCAACCTTCTTTCGAAAAAATAACACTGGTGCTCTCCATGGCGACACACTAAGGCGTATAAAGTCGCGCTCAAGCAACTTTAGCAATTAAGTCTTCAATTATTTCAACTCAACTGATACCACGCATGTAACACCAAAAACCCGAAACCGTCACCGATTGGGGTTCCTGTGTCTTTCCGGTCATGTATAATCGTTTGTCTTTTTAGTACTATTTCATTTAATCTCAATTTAATAAAGAAATGCATTAAACACATCATAATTCACTAATAAGATGAAATCACAATTCAAGAAGGGTAAAAATGTCATTTTTATAATTTTTGGAGACTTCTATTGATACTTGTTGGAAAAGTATCGATAGTAGTCAAGTCAGTGAGAAATTTAAGAACAGTAAGACTTCTATCGATACAAGTGACAATTTTACCGAAAAAAGAGACTCTTCTATCGAAACAAGTCATGCTTCTACCGATACTAAAAACTTCAAAGAGCTAAGAATTCTAACCCTGCAACTTATACCGATACAAGTACCCTAACTATCGATACTTTAGAGAACAAAACTATCGATACTTCTATTGATACTATAGATACAATACAAGTCAGAATGTAACCTCTCTCTTACCCTGTACTTCTATCAATACATGCACGAGTTCTATCAAAACAAGTAAACAAAATTCAATGAATCATGCATAAACTCAAACTTTTCAAACATTTATTATAGCATAACTTCAAATACATTAGGCTAATACGTTGCACATAGTTTCAAGACATTTCATACTTCTTATTGAGTATGTATATCACATTGGACTGGCAAACACAACTAAGTTCAACATTCAACTAACATTCACAACAAGGAATTCAATAATCCCATACAAGTAGTACAAAAAAAACTTCATCCTAGTACATGCCATATAACCAGGTGATATAAATACTACCGAACGAGCCCTCCAGGTAGTATGATCTCTTCAAGATGGTCTAAACTTCAAGCAGCAAAAATAGAATTTACAAAACAACAACAAATTCACAGATAAGCTTTCATAGCTTAATAAGTTCGCAAGGTTTATCAATTTACTAAATAGCATATAATGTGAAAATTTGTAAATCAACAGAGCTAGAATATAACTGCACTTCAGTGTTCGATATCCGTTTTACTCCCTATTGACCCTAAGGTCATGTTTGTTACTAGTATAGGATGCTACTCACACTAAGGACAAGGACTCGCATCACATGCGGTACCTCAGCCATCGATACGGTATAACTATTCCCTACGATGCTGCTTACACTAAGCTGACGAGAATATGCAAATTAGCATAGATCTCAGCCATTGTACGGCTTGTAATCCAATCTTGGAGTCTATTCACTTTACAGTGACTCACAATGCTGTAAAAAATCCGCAACAAATGCAAGATCTTAGCCATCGGACTAAATTCTATCTTTGGCACAAGGCTAGAAAAATTCTCATCTTGTTGTCTTTTTCTTTCGTGTTCCAATCGTCGTTGCTCATTTTCCACAATCATAAGAAAGACATTTATAAGCAGTTATTATTAAGAATTTAACGTTACGAACATACTGGACTGGATTGTAGTTGTGGATGGGCTCTAGGGACTATTCTGCTAATTTCCCTTTTTTGTGATCTACGGTACGATCGTAGTCTACATCCATAATTCATCCAATTTCTCATATTAAATCACTCAATCAGATCGTTTAACACAATTTGGTCATTTCAAAAATTACAATTTTACCCCTAACATTTTACTTTTATTTAATTAGCCTTTAAACACTAAACATGCAAAATAACAATTTTCTTTTCAAACCTACACCAGCCGAACATCAATGGGTATATGTTCACACCCTACAAGCAATTATTTCATACCAAATACATGTTATTTCATCATTTTAGCATTTTAGTCCTCAAACCCTAATTCCATAAAAAATCACTTTACAAAAAGGTCCAACCCAATCATCAAGTATTCAAATCTTTCAAAAGCTTTCAAGAACAAGAATACTCCATGATGATAAGATTTATAACATTTGACAGATTCACAAATTAGTCCTCAAGTTAGCTAGATTAAGCTAATATGAACTCAAAAATAGTTAACATTTGCTTACTCTAATCAAATCTTCAAGCTTAGGACGCAAAAACCTAATTTTTCCTCCTCTTGGTCGAATGTTGAAGAAGAAGGTGTGAAAATATATGAGTTTTTATCATTTTTCTTTCTTTAATTTTCATATATATAGTAATAGCAAATTTGTAATTTTTGTAACTTTCATAATTAAACTTTCTTAATCTCTTTTCTTAATTATCACTCCCTTTAACACCTAAATGTCATAATATTCCACTATCTCATTATCCATGGCTAATTTACCCGTTTAGTCCTTCTAATCACTTAACTCTACTTTTGCACCTTTTTACGATTTAATTCTTTCAACTCTATTAACTATCTAATTGTTAAAATTCCCAACCAAAGTTTAATGTGATGCTAATGACATCATAAACATTAAAAATGAATAAATTTACCACTCGACCAGTTGGAGTTGTGATCCCAAAATCACTGTTTCCAACACCACCAAAAACCGGGCTATTACAACTCTCCCCCTTACGAAATTTCGTCCCGAAATTTCTTACCAATAAATAAGTTGGGGTATTGTGATCTCATAAAAGCCTCTATCTCCCAAGTTGTTTTTTCCAAACCATGACGATTCCATAGAACTTTTATCAATGGTACCTTTTTATTCCGTAATTTTTTTACCTCACGAGCCAAGATTCTAACCGGTTCTTCTGGATACGACAAATCTGGTTGTATCTCAACCTCACAGGGAGTAATTACATGAGAAGGATCTGATCTGTACTGTCTCAACATAGAAACATTAAACACGTTATGAATCTTCTCAAGTTCCGGTGGTAAGGCCAGCTTATAAGCTATAAGACCAACCCTCTCAAGGATCTCATACGACCTAATAAACCGCGGACTCAGCTTCCCCTTTCTACCAAACTATAACACCTTCTTCCAAGGTGAAACTCTTAGGAAAACTCAATCTCTGACGACAAACTCTATATCTTTCCTTTTTAAATCTGCGTAAGACTTTTGTAGATCATGCGCTGCTTTTATACAACCACGAATTACTTGATCTTTGTCTTTGGTCTCATGTATCAAGTCGATCCCAACCAACTTAGGCTTGCTTGACTCTGACCAATACAAAGGTGTTCTACATTTTCTACTGTATAATGCCTCAAAGGGTGCCATTTTAATACTGGACTAATAGTTGTTGCTATAAGCAAACTCTACCACCGGTAGGTATTTCTCCCAACTACCCTCGAACTCAAGTATACAACATCACAACATATCCTCCAAAATATGTATCACTTGCTCTAACTGGCCATCTGTTTGCAGATGATATGCAGTGCTAAAATTCAACCTAGTTCCTAAAGTTTCATGTATCTTACCCCAAAACCTCGAGATAAAACGTGGATCCCTATCAGAAATAATAGATACTGGTACCCCATGCAGTCATACGATCTCATATACGTATAACTCAGCCAACTTCTTGAGTGGATAATCTACCGGATAAGGATAAAGTTAGCTGTCTTCTTCAATCTGTAAACAATTACCCAGGTCAAATCTTTCTTCCTTGATGTTACCGGTAATATCGTAACAAAGTCCATAACGACACGATCCCATTTCCACTCAAGGATGGTAATAGGCTGCAACAATCCCGACAGTACCTGATGCTCAGCTTTTACTTGCTGTCATTTCAGACATCTAGTCACGAACTCAAACATTTTTCGTTTCATACCTAGCCACCAAACATCTTCTTCAGGTCGTTATACATTTTCACAGTCCATGGATGTATGAAATAAGTACTACTATGAGCTTCTGTCAGAATGCCTCATTTCAAATCTGAATCTTTAGGAACACACACTGTACCTTTAAAATACATCATACCTTCCGTGTCAATTGTAAACCCTATGGTGCCTTCACTCTGCATCTGCTCTTTCTTAGCTAGAAGCTAAAGATCGTTTTTCTGTAACTCTCGAATCTGCTGCAAAAATAATGGTCTTGTCTTGAGCTCAGCGGTAATAGAACCATCATTTTCTAACGCCAAATGAGCATTCATTACTCTCAATGCAAATTGTAACAGCTCGATTTTTAGTGGTGTTAGAAACAGTGATTTCGGGATCACAATTTCAATGAGTCAAGTCATTAATTAATTTATTTGAATATTTATGACTTCGTTAGTATCGTACTAAAAGTTAGTGAGGAAATTTTACTGTTTAAATAGTTAATTGAGTATAAAAGAGGTGTAAAATTAGAGATGGTTGATTAGAAGGATAAAATGAATAAATTAACCAAAGAATTATTAGTTGGTGGATTATCATGATTTTTATTAAGAGAAAATAGGTTTAATTAAGATTAAAAGTGATTAATTAAAGCTTAATGATGAAAGTCTCAAAATTTACAAAATTACCATTTAATATATATATATATATATTAAATTAATGAATTTAAAAAGAAAATTTTCACCAAAATTGCATCCTATCATCTTCTTCCTCACGCCAAACACAAAGGAAATTAGGGTTTCATTTGCTAACTTTGAGTTTTGATTTTGGTAAGTAAACTTTGATCGTTTTTAGTGATTTTTATGTTTTTGAGTCTGTATCATCTTAATCTAGCTTGTGTAAGGACTAATTTGTGAATCTATCAAATGTTATGAAACTTGCCATTGTTGAAAATACTTTTTCTTGAAAGCTCTTTATAGATTTGAATGCTTGAATGTGCGAAAGGGTTGGGTAAATACCCTAGAGAATTAGGTTAAGGTTGGTTGTGTAAGAGAATGGTTATTTTGCACGTTTTGTGTTGAAAGGACTAGATTGAATAAAAGGAAAATATAAGAGGTAAAATTATAATTTTCCTCCAAAAGGAATAAATTGTATTGAATGACTCAATTATGTGATTTAATGTGAGAATTGGATGATTTGTGGATGTAGACTATGATCGTGCTTCTGATCGTAAAAAAGAGAAATTAGCGGAGTAGTCCATGAAGTCTAATCGTAACTACAAGTTTGTCCGGTAAGTTCGTAATGTAAATTTTACTTAATATTTCTTGTATGCATATTGTCAATGTTCAACAAATCGGAAGCGATTTGGAAACAGTCCAGACTTCTATCGATATTTGTGATGGTTCTACCGATACAAGTGTAACTTCTACCAAAACTAGTTATGCTTCTACCGATACTAAAAACTCTAGAGAGCTAAGAAGTCCTACCCTGCAACTTCTATAGATACAAGTATTCTAACTACCGATACAAACATGCACAGAACTACCGAAACTTAAAATGAAACTACCGATACAACCCAAGTCAATAAACAACCTCTCTCCTACCCTGTACTTATATCGAAACATGCAGGAGTTCTACCGAAACAAGTATGCAGAATTCTCAAATTTATACAAGTTCATATACAAAACTTCAATCATAGTCATAAGGTGCAATGAATAACACCTTTGTGTTTAAATATATCACTTAGCATACCATTTAAGTACTAGATGTCTCATACAACATTGATCAAGCATTCCAAATTCATCATTTAAACAAGGTTCTACAAGTATCATAGTCTCAAATAAGCATATACAAAATATAACATCATCCTAGTACATGTCATATAACCAAGTGATGTAAGAACTATCGAACTAGCTCCTGGATAATATGATGTCCTCAAGGTAATCCGATCTTCAACCAGCCAAAATGAAATCTACAAAACAACCATAATACACAGGTAAACTTTTAGCTTAGTAAGTTCGTACATAATGAATCAATACTCAACATTAAGCATTATAACAACAATTAATATCAGAATGCAGAATTTTCCCTTCAATTAATCTTATGCTCTATTGAGTCATAAGTCTTCCTTAAATTATATACTCATTCCTTTAATCATAATCTCATTCTCTTCTCTAGACATGAGTCTTCCTTTAATCATAATTTCATCCTCATCTCGAGACATGAGTCTTCCATTTATACAAATTCTCATGTTCAACCCGAGACATGAGTCTTCCTTTTTATACATAAAATGTTTCAAATACATCCTCATCAGGTAATCATCAGTAGCTCAAATAGAAAATCTAACAAATGAACTTACCGGATGAAATTGTAGTTCAGGTGAAACTTCAAGGACTATTCAATGATTTTCCCCTTTCCGATTTGTGATCCGATCTTGATCTATCACAAAATAAATCAATTTTCCCATTAAATCATATAACTTAATCAATTTACATATAAGTCCTTTTTCGAAAATATTATGAAATTACCCCTAACTTTGCATTTTATTCAATTTAGTCCATATAGCCAAAACATGTAAAATAACCATTTCTAAATTTACCCATTGCCAATCGAATATTCTAAGGCAAAAATCTCAACTCATTCGTACATTTATTTCACATCAAATAATGTACTTTTACCATTTTTACAATCTAGTCCTTAAACCCTAAATCCATAAAAAAATCACTTTACAATGGCAAGTTTCATAACATTTGATAGATTCACAAATTAGTCCTTGCATAAGCTAGATTAAGTTAATACAGACTCGAAAACATAAAAATTACTAAAAATGATCAAGGTTTGCTTACCCAAATCAAAGCTCAAAGATTGAAAATGAAAAACCCTAAGTTTTCCTCCTTTAGCCGTGTGAAGAAGAAAGTAAGAAAATATGATGAAATTATCGATTTCTTTCTTTTAATTTTATATATATAGTAATGGTATTTTTGTAATTTTTGTAACTTTCATCATTATGTTTCTTTTAATCACCTTTAACCTTAATTAATCATTCCTTATACTCTTAAATACCATGATATTCCACTAACTTAACCTCTATTGGCTAATTTACTTATTTAGTCCTTCTAATCAAATAATTTTACTTTTGCATCTTTTACAATTTAATCCTTTTTACTAAATTAACTATTTAATCGATAGAATTTTCTAACCAAAATTTAATATGATACCAATAACACCATAAATATTAAAATAAATAAATTTACGACTCGACTCATCGGATTTGTGATTCTGAAATCACTATTTTCAACACCATTGAAAATCGAGTTGTTACAGTAGGAGAGAGGTTGCTCACTAACTTGAGTTGTATTAGTAGATGAATAACAAGTATTGGTAGTCATGTGTTTAGAAGTATCGGTAGTTTACATACTTGTATCGCTAGAAGTAGCAAGGTAAGATTTTTTGCTCTCTGGAGTTTTTAGTATCGGTAGAAGTAAGAATTGTATCAGTAGAACTGTCACTTGTATCGGTACAAATCTGCATTATTCTTGTAACATCGGTGTTTTTGAACCGGAGTTGGAATAATAATATAGTAGAATTGAGGATTAGAATAGGTAGTTAAAATAAGAAAGGTTAGGAAAATTTAAGGATTAAATAGTAATTGTGAGAAATCATGAAGGACTAAGCAGCAATTTATCCAAATTGAATTATGAGTCATCATGGGAATTAGATTGATTAAGGAGGGGCAAAAGAGTAATTTGGTGGAAGATATTTTTGGAGGCAACGTTTTGGGCCAAAGTGCAAAGTTGGAAGGCCTAAGGACTAAAAGTGCAATTTTACCATTTTTATAAGAGAAATATTTTAGTGGAGAAATCTAGAGAATTTGAGAGAAATAAAATTAAATAGAAGATGAAAATATCATCTTTTTCATTCATTTCCAATGTCACATGCATATCTCTCCTTTTCAACTTTTGCTTTTATTCCAAATAGGTCCTTCCACCATTATTAAACCTTCCAAGCTTCAAAATCTTCCATTTTCCTTGAAATTTCTTTAAGAAAGGCATAGAAGGAAGTTAGTAGTCACCTTAATTTCCTTGTAGAGCTCACTTTGAAGGGTTAAAGTGTGTAGGGATTGAATTAGAATTTTGGGGTTTCATGAACAAAGAGAAAGGAAAGAAGGAGAGGGACCAAATTGAAGAAAAGGGCAAAGAGAAGAGCAAGGAGTAAAAAGAGAAGAATACCAACCTTTTTGTTGTAAGTACTACAATATTTTAAATTGAAAATTTATTCTCTTTAAAGTATATATTTTAGTATATGATTAATTGTGACAAAAATGAGTAAAATGATATGTTTAGTTATAATTATGGTGATTATGTGTGATTAAATGAAGTTTAGTGCAAAGGAATATGAGAAGGGAAATATTCTCATTAAAACAGTTTGGACAGAATCAGAGGACTAACTTCGAAAATTCACCAAATATTTTATAAAAAGGGTTAAGGGTCGAATTAAACATTTGATTAAATCTTATTGAGTGTAGTTTCATATGGAAGAAACGGTGAAAGAAAAGGAACTTTATATTTTGAGATATATCTGATTTTGTGTAACAAGGTTAGAGTAGGTTCGAGTTCCCCTATTCTGACTTTGAAAATTCATAGAAAAATTTAGAAACATTATTAGAGACTGAAATTTATATGGATAAATCCTTATTGAGTATATTCTCAAAATAAATAAACGGTAACATTATTAGATTCCTGTAATAAAAGATAATTAATTTTTAGTGAAGAAAGGTCGAAACTGTCAAGCAGCAGAGAAGAGGTAAATTGAAAGAATTTTCTGTACGAATTTTCTGTAAAAATATAATTGAGTCTAGTTTCAGAAACATCAAGCGGATAATAATTTCGAATTCTGTAGCTCAAGATATAAATAATTTAGTGACTGTGACTCAAATGGATAGCTTTGAAAATTTATGTGAAAATAAGAGTAAAGAAGTATATGATGATATATATATGTGAAATATACATGATATTGTGGTTGAGTTTAGTAAAGGAGTGAAATATAACAACTATAAGAAATGTTGTTATATGAGATTTTATGCCTATATAGACAAGTTAGAACCATTGTGATATTAGTGGCATGCCATTAAGGAACATTAGCGCGCTTACTGTTCAGCACTGTTGTGCTTACTGATTCGCACTATATGTGCTTACTGATTTGCACTGTGTGTGCTTACTGTGTGTGCTTACTGTTTTGCACTGCGTGTGCCTATTGATTTGCACTGTGTGTGCTTACTGTTTCCCCAGCACTTATGTGCTTATTGATAGTACTTTGGTACTCACTGTTAGTTCCGTATATCTGAAAGGTTCTATGAAAGTCTACAATGGGCTAATATGAGGAAAAAGTGGATCATAATATGAATTAAACTAATGTGGTAAGTTACATGGTTTATGCAAGTAAGACAAGAAGTTTATAAACATGAGAAATTTAATAGTTATTCATTACTTTTGTAATGCTTACTAAGCCTTCATCGGCTTAATGCGTTTATTTTAACGCGTAGGTATAGTAGCTACGAGGAGATAAAATCAAGGCAAGGGAGCTCTCATCACATCAGCTCACCTTTGGAAGATTCAATTCCAGGTATTTACTCTTGGTAAAAATGGCATGTACAATGATACTTATATATGTCCCTAATGAAAGGAAAAAAATGTTGTTTTGGAATACTTTGAGTTGATGAAATGAATTGATGATATTTTGAATAAAATAATTTAAAAACACACAGTTTGGAAGAAAAATTTTATTATACTCGTGTTTAATTCTCCGGTACTATATGTAAAACTTTTATACCGGGTTCTTACGTGTGAACTGGGTAAAGGGGTGTTACAGTTCTTGAACTATTTACTGACTTAACAACTACTGATACTTGTCCAACAGGTACCGGTAGAAGTCTCTAGAAATATCGAAAATGACCTTTTTGCCCTTATTTATTTGTGCTTAAAATCAAATAATGATTTATAACGTGTGGAATGTAATTCTTTAATAGAAATAAAGTTTGAATCATATTATGTAAAGATGAACAATGATAAATGAATAATAAGACACTGAAACCTTAATCGGTGATGGTTCTCGAGTTTTGGGTGTTACACAAACAATGATTTTCGGCTCAAGGCATCTAAAACAATATTATCCTTTCTCGAATGATAATCAATCACAAGGTCAGAATCTTTTAATAGTTCTAACCATCAACGTTGTCTCAAGTTCAGCTCCTTCTGTGTCATAAGTATTTCAAAATCTTTAATGCAAAGACTATGATAGCTAATTCCAGGTCATTAGTTGGATAGTTTCTTTCATGTGACTTTAAATGTCGAGAGGCATAAGCTATAATTTTCGCGACTTGCATCAAAACACAACCCAAACCCTTCAATGACGCATCGCTATAAACAACAAATTCCTTTCTCGATTCAGGGTGCATTAGTACTGAAGCTTTCATTAACAACTTCTTAAGCTGATCAAAACTCTAATGACACTTCTCTAACAAACAAACTGAATGTTCTTCTGTAGCAAATTTGTCATCGGCAAAGTTATAACAGATAAGTTTTTCACAAACAGATGGTAATAGCCTGCTAAACCCAGGAAGCTACGTACCTCAGAAACATTCTTAGAAACCTTCCAATCGATAATAGTTGAAATTTTGCTCGGATCAACTCGTATTCCTTCTGCGGATACTACATGTCCCAAAAATCTAACCTCTTGAAGCCAGAACTCGCATTTGCTGAATTTCGCGTACAACTATTTTTCTTGCAAAATTTGCAATATCTCTCTCAAATGCTAAGTATGTTCTGGAATAAATTAGTATGTCATCGATAAATACAACAATAAATCTATCTAACTGAGGCTGGAACACTCTGTTCATAAGATCCATAAATGTTGCTAAGGCATTTGTCAACCCGAACGACATTACCAAAAACTCAAAATGTCCATACCCGATTCCAAATGTTGTTTTCGTCATGCCGCAATCTTTCACTCGCATCTGATAGTAACCTGACCAGAGATCTATCTTGGAAAATACAGTTGTACCTTTCAACTGATAAAATAAGTCGTCAATACGAGGCAATGAGTACTTATTCTTTATTGTCACCTTGTTCAACTATTTGTAACCTATGCATATCCTCATCGAGCAGTCTTTCTTCTTCACAAACAATATAGGCGCACCCTAAGGCGACACACTCGATTGTATGAAACCTCTATCTAACAATTATTACAACTGAGCCTTTAATTCTTTCAACTTTGTCGGTGTCATTTTATATGGTGGAATCAAAATCAGTGTGGTGCTAGGTAACAAATCAATGCCAAGCTCTACTTCTTTGATTGGTGGTAAACTCAGTAATTCCTCTAGAAACACATCTGTAAACTCATTAATAATTGGTATCTGCTTCAACTCTGCCCCTGAATCCCGGGTGTCGAGTATGTATGCCAGGAATGCTTCACAACCCTTACGAACCATTTTATGCGCTGAGATAGCTGAAATTACTCTAGTTCCGTTATTCAATTTGCCGGACTAAACTATGATCACTTCACTTGTTGGGCATTTCAAATCAACCTTTCGGATAACCAGTCCATACCTAAAATCAAATCAAACTTGGTGAATCGTAATAACATTAGGTCAGTAGGAAATTCACAGCCCTGGACTTTAGTGGACATTTACGACATACTAGATTAACAATAACATTATGACCAAACAAATTTGTGACTTGAACATCAAATTTAGTTGACTCGACCAACAGATTTTTATCAGTTGCTAAGGCAGTGCAAATATATGAATGAGTTGACCCTAGATAAATCAAAACACATATAATATCATTAAAAAGATGGAATATACCGATCACAACATCGGGAGCGGTAGCCTCTTCTCTAGCTCTAATGGTATATGTCCGTACAGGTGCTCGGACCTCATATTTTTACGTTACTCATGTTATCGCCTCAGTTTTCACCTGTACTGTTACTCTGTCCCGGGCGTTGACCTTTTTATGGGGTAATAGGGGGTTTCACACTCTGTTCCTCTTTCACTTTCGAAGTCATCGGGCAGTTTCTTATAAAATGATTTGTACCCCCACATCGATAACAAGCTCCTTTCATCTTTCGGCACTAGACAGCATGGTACCTTCCAATAATGATCGCATGGTGGTTTAGGTGCATTTCTGACCTAGTCTTACTTAGAAAACCAAAAGAGACTACCACGCGAGTTTCATTTTCCCTGAATTTCTTCGACGGTGGCATAGAAAAAGTTCTAGTGATATTCTTCTTTTTGGACTCTCGAAACCTCTTCTCTCTTTGCCTCTTGTTATTGTAAATTTTTTCCATCTTTTAAGCTCTATCAGCTAGAACCACAAACGATCGTAACTCAAAACCACCTATCATCATCTTGATCTCGTCATTCAGTCCGTCTTCAAAATGAACACACATCGCCTCATCTGTCGATACAATCTCCCGAGTTTACTTACAAAGTTGCACAAAATTCTCCCTCATATTCTGCCACTATTTTGTTTCCTTGCCTCAATTCTAAAAATTATTTCTTCTTCTTATCTAGGTGTCATTTGCTGACATATTTCTTTTTGAACTCTATTTGGAAGAATTCCTAATTAACTTCATTCTCAAGCATCATTACTAGAATCGTTGTCCACCAACTATAAGCCTCGTCTTTTAGTAACGAAGTAGCGCACCTCAAGTTGTTTTTTGGAGGACAAGCCATATCGTTCAAGATTTTTAATGTATTTTCTAACCAGTATTTATCTTTAGAGGGATCATCTTCTAAACTTTCTCGAAATTCTTCAACCCCATATTTTCTAACCCTGTTCGTCGAAATACGACTTCGTCGTTCCACCACTGAAGGAGGTGAAGGTGTAGTTGGGGGGTCGTGTAGCAGACTGTGTTACTAGGGGTGAAAGAGGTGGTGCCATCGGATTATTTTTCATGAACTCTTTGAACCACTGAACCATCAACTCGAAGAACATGTTCTTTGCTTCATTTCTTATCATCAGTAATATCGGTGCACCATGACTAGCCGCAGAATCATTAGTCAAGATATTACTATTTACCTCATTAGTTTCTTCTCTTTTTAACTCAGACATCCTTTGATTATCTGTAAAAATTGTAATTAGATCGGATTCATCTATATCACACTATCATAGGTTCATATGGCATGTGCTTCTAAATCAATAAACACAATCAATACAGTCTAAGAAATGGTTAAACCCAAAGCTTTGATACCATTAAATGTAACACTCAAAACTCGAAACAGTCATCGATTGAGGTTCTGATGTCTTTCTGGTCATATATAACTATTTGTCTTTTTAGTATTATTTCATTTAATCTCAATTTAATAAAGAAATGCATTAAACACATCATAATTCACTAGTGAGATGAAATCACAATTCAAGAAGGGTAAAAATGTCATTTTCATAATTTTTGGAGACTTCTATCGATACTTGTCCACTAGTAGTCAAGTCAGTGAGCAATTCAAGAACAATGCAGACTTTTACCGATACACCGTACAAATAACAGTTTTACCGATACAAGAGTCTCTTCTACCGAAACAAATCATGCTTTTACTGATACTAAAAATTCTAGAGAGCTAAGAATTCTAACCGTGCAACTTCTACCAATACAAGTACCTTAACTACTAATACCTTATAGAACAGAACTATTGATACTTCTATTGATACTATAGATACAATGCAAGTCAAAATGTAACCTCTTTCCTACCCTGTACCTCTATCGATACATGCATTAGTTCTACTGAAACAAGTAAACAAAATTCAATGAATCATGCATAAACTCAAACTTTTCAACCATTTATCATACCATAACTTCAAATACATTTGGCTAATACATTGCTCATAGTTTCAAGACATTTCATACTTCTTATTGAGTATGTATATCACATTGGACTAGCAAACACAACTAAGTTCAACATTCAACTAACATTCACAACAAGGAATTCAACCATACAAGTAGTAAAAAAACAACTTCATCCTAGTACATGCCATATAAACAAGTGATGTAAATACTACCGAACGAGCCCACTAGATAGTGTGATCTGTTCAAGATGGTCTGAACTTCAAGCAGCAAAAATAGAATATACAAAACAACAACAAATTCAAGGTAAGCTTTCATAGCTTAATAAGTTCGCAAGGTTTATCAATTTACCGAATAGCATATATTGTGAAAATTTGTAAATCAGTCGAGCTAGAACATAATTGTACTTCAGTGTTCGATATCCGTTTTACTCCCTATTGACCCTAAGGTCATGCTTGTTACCAGTATATGATGCTGCTCACACTAAGCTGACAAGGACTCGAATCACATGCGGTACCTCAACCATTAATATTGTATAACTATTCCCTATGATGCTGCTCATAATAAGTTGACAAGAATATGTAAATTAGCATAGATCTTAGCCATCATAGGGCCTGTAATCCAATCTTGGATTCTATTCACTTTACAGTGACCACGATGCTATAAAGAATCCACAACAAATGCAAAATCTTAGCCATCGGACCATTTTCTATCTTTGGCACAAGGCTAGGAAAATTCTCATCTCGTTGTCTCTTTCTTTTGCGTTCCAATCGTCGTTGCTCATTTTCCACAATCATAAGAAAGACAGTTGTAAGCAGTTATTATTAAGAATTTAACGTTACGAACTTACCGGACTGGATTGCAGTTGTGGATGGCCTCTAGAGACTATTTTGCTAATTTTCCTTTTCTACGATCTGTAGCACAATCGTAGTCTACATCAACAATTCATCCAATTTCGCACATCAAATCACTCAATCAAATCATTTAACACAATTTGGTCATTTTAGGAAAATTATTATTTTACCCCTAACATTTTACTTTTATTCAATTTAATCCTTAAACACAAAACATGCAAAATAACAATTTTCTTTTCAAACCTACACCATCCAAATATCAATGGGTATATGTTCACACCATACAAGCAATTATTTCATACCAAATACTTGTAATTTCATTATTTTAGCATTTTAGTTCTTAAACCCTAATTCCATAAAAAATTACTTTACAAAAATGTTCAACCCAATCATCAAGCATTTAAATCTTTCAAAAGCTTTCCAGAACAAGCATATTCCACAATGGTAATATTTTTAAAACATTTGAAAGATTCACAAATTAGTCCTTAGGTTAGCTAGATTAAGCTAATACGAACTCAAAAACATAAAAATTACCAAAAAGGTTAACATTTGCTTACTCAAATCAAAACTTCAAGCTTAAGATGCAAAACCCTAATTTTTCCTTCTCTTGGCCGAATGTTGAAGAAGAATGTGTGAAAATATATGAGTTTTTTTCTTTAATTTTCACATATATAGTAATGGCAAATTTGTAATTTTTGTAACTTTCATAATTAAACTTTCTTAATCTCTTTTAGTCTTAATTAACCACTCCCTTTAATAGCTAAATGTCATAATATTCCACTATCTCATTATCCATGGCTAATTTACCCGTTTAGTCCTTTTAATCACCTAACTCTACTTTTGCACCTTTTTATGATTTAATCCTTTCTACTCTATTAACTTTCTAAATGTTAAAATTTCCCAACCAAAGTTTAATATGATGCTAATGACATCATAAACATTAAAAATAAATAAATTTATGACTCGACCCGTCGGAGTGGTGATCCCGAAATCACTATTTTCAACACCACTAAAAATCGAGCTGTTATAGTAGAGTACAGGGCAATGGCTATCGGAGCCATACCACGCAACACCTAGATTCCAAACTCTAACTCTCGATCTGGGGAAAATCCTAACAACTCCTCAGGAGAAACATCTAGAAACTCTTTCATAGTCCGCAAGTCCTCCAATACCAGACTTTTGACCTTTGTATCCACTATACGAGCTTAAAAGGCTTCGCAGCCTCTACTAATCAACCTTCGAGCTACAGTTGTAGAAATGACACGATACGAGCATCACTAATCTCATTAGTCATTAAGACTTTGGCTCCGTCCAACTCACAAAGCATAAGCTACCTCACTCTACATTTTAAACTTTTATCGTGCTCGGTCAACCAATCCATGCCCAAAATTACATCAAACTCTCGAAAGGGTAACTCCATCAAGTCTATCAGAAATAACTGACCTTGAATCTCAACTAGACATCTCCGATGCATTTTATCCACCAGCACATCAAGTCCTAATGGGATGGATACTCGAACCCCAACATCCAACTCCTCAACAAGAATACCTTTCTCACGAATGATCTCACTATAGATATACGAATGGATGGACCCGGAGTCCACTAATGAAGTAATGGAAATGGAGAATAATGTGAAAATATTTGTGATCACATCAACCGCATTGTAGTCTTCCTAAGCTTTCACAGTGTACTGCTTAGATGGAACCGTAATATCAGATCCAGCTGCAGATCTGACCATACCTCTTGTTGACCTGAGGCGACATTATCACCATTATGAACTGACCCTCTACCACTTTGAAAAGAAGGGGCCGATCTTTGAGTCTGAGCAGACGAAGCACCACTATCTCTAGGGCAATATCTGACAAAATGCTCGATGGACCCACACTAAAACAGGCTTTAGCCCTTTGATAACACTCCCTAGAATGTCTCTGGCCACAAAAATTACAAACCAAAAAAGTCGAGGTCCTGAATGACCTTTCAAAACTCGTTAGCAACGAGGAATGCAACGATCCCCTGATCTTAACCCCTGACTTGATCTTTGAGATTGTGCCGATAGAGCTTTCCTAGATCCTCTAGAATCTCGAATCCTCTTGGCTGTTATTTGAGATATACTCGCAATGTCAAAAGTCCTCTTGCTCTAGATACTGCTTGTTTGTCGAGCTCAATCTTATACATAGAACCCACTCGATAATTTTAGCTTACTGTACCAATTCTGAAAATACCTCGGGTGGGTCTACCAATAAATAAGTGTGAATATCAATGTGCAACCCCTCAAGGAATCTCTTGCACCTCAGACTCTGTGTAGCCACTGACTTAGGGACGAAGCGACTCAATTGCAAAAAGTCTCTCTCGTACTCATACACCAATCGATTGCCCTATACCAGTCGTGAAAAATGCATCCTCAAGTCATCCATATGCGTCTGACTAATGTACTTCCCTCGAAACTCGAACTAAAATTATCCCACGTTAACTGTTCTAACTGTAAAGCCATCTCAACCGTTTCCCACCAACCATATGCATCACCCTTCAATAATGAGATGATGCACTCTAAGTTACCCTCAGGGGTAAAATGAAGTGACCTCAATGTCCTCAATGTGTCCCTCAACCATTGACCAGCAGCTATCGGGTCATCCTCGCTGGTGCCATAAAAGTCCTTCATCTTACATCTACGAAATCTCTCTATCGGAGTATCTATGGAACGACAAGTCGTGGTGGAGTAAGTGGGGTAGGTTGAACCCTCGAGATTGCTAAAATTAAGATTCAGGAAGTAAGTTGCCTCATCCACACCCGAACCCATTAGAATGTCAAAGTCGTCGGTGTTCCGGACATACGCATCTCTCGTATCATCCATCGGAGAAGCATGACTCTCCTCTTTAGCCTCATGGCTACAATATGAATCATCGATCATGTCGAATCTGAAAATGAAACAGAAAAGATAAAGCATCATCAGACTTCCAGTCTTAGCAAAGTACACTCTTAAACTTAGGGGCATGTATTCATCGACACCTTACTATGAATGACTAGTTAGTCCTAGAACTGACTAAACCTAGGCTATGATACCACTAAATGTAACGCCCTAATCCTGAATATGGAGTACCCGAAGACTAAGGTGCTACATCGGGTCACTGGAGCAACCTAACAAAACTTTCAAATAATTTAAAACATTGAAATACATTTTATTTAAGAGAAAATACGATACATAGTTATACTAAAAATAGTAATAAAAGTAGTTATACAAAATATGTGGAGCTCCAGTATCATCGTATATCAAAATAGTCAAAATAATCAAAACGATAAATGAGTTACAAACCTACAAAATACAAGTAAGGCCCTAGGAATACAATGCCTACTACTAGATAAGGTACTGTACTTTGTATACGTGCTGTTACAAATCCCTCATCGATGACACTCCTCGAACATGAACAAAATTCTACTAATCTGGAAATGAAGACAATTCGAAGGTCGAGTTTCACAGGCTCAATGGTACACAACAAATCTACCATACTTCAAGCATTTCATAAATATAAGCATGCAAATCAAATGTATACATAGAAGCATGACATGAGTATCTCATAATTAAATCATAAGTCATCTCAATCTACATAACCAAATCACTTGCATATCAAACTTGTCAAACTTGTTAGATTGCACATGTGCTTAAATATTCGGGTATTCGGATAATCCCGCGCCACTCTTGGCCTCTAGTCAAATAATCTCAAGTGTTCGTAGTGTTATCTGAGAGCCACTCATGGCCGCTAGTTAGGTTAGAGCCCGAAGGCTGAGTGCCAACAAAGCATCAAACATATAATCACAAATATACAACCATGTCATTTGAGTCTCGTACTCGTTTCAACTTGCTTATCATTCCGACTAAAATATTAACTAATGAAACATGGCAGTCTGTTGCCTTGACATTCTAACCTTTGCTCATTCAAAAATTAATAACTCTTAATATATAACTCTAAATCGAGCACCATTTATTTTAAACGAAACTAGACTTCCATACGGTTATAGAGATATAAGGCTCCCTTCCTATTTTATCTAGTGAGATTTTTGGTGATTTTCAAATTCACTACTAAATTTGTTTTATAAGAATTTTGCTGCTAGATTTTTATGACCTTTCAACACTAAAAAATTATATATTTTAAAATAAAAATAAAAATCGATCTCTGTTTGTTCTAAACAAAACTAGATTAACTCACGATTACAACGATGTATAGATCACTTCCTAATTATTTTTACGAAATTTATGGCGAATTTTCAAACTTACTGCTCATGTAATAATTTGTTTCTAGCAGATTTCACAACTAAGTTTTTAGCTTCATTTTAATCACCAAAACATGATTTCCACCCAAATACATAAAACATGCATACATAATGACACAAACATCATATTTATGACTTATCAAGAAGCATAGGAGAGTTAGAGGGTACCATCTTGATGGAAGAACACCAACAAAGCTTATTGTCTAGCTCTATAGCACTTTGCCTTTACCCTTAGCTTTAGAAGATTCACCGCCCTCTTTAATGAATAACCATGCACCACACAAGATTTCTCACACAAATAAGGGTCTATAGGATGCAAACATACATGTTTTAAATAAAAATATGAGAAGATGGGTAGAGACTTCCTCAAAAACCCTCCCAAACACCCAATAACCTCCACCTTCATCCTTGAAGAACATAGATTTTTCCATGGAACTTTAAAAGGTTAGATCAAGACCATCACCTTCTTTGAAAATTGGAGGATGAAAATGGTGAGAAAACTCACTCAAATCTCTCTCCCTCTACACGACTTGCTAAGGAAAATAGATAGAAAAAAGAAAAAAATAAAGAAATGTAGAAAAAAGTGTGTAAAAGCTATGGAAATGAAGAAAAAGAAAGAAAAATAGGGTGATTATAATATAGGGAAAATGGGGACAAATAAACTTTATCCTTCACCTTAATCTACCGAACAATCTTTTCCCATTAATTGGTAGAAGATTTTTATTCAAAAATGGTAAAATCACCATATTAGCCATCCATCTTCCCTCCACTTCACACAAGCTTCCCAACATCCTTAATTTCTTATAAAAAGATCCAAAATTCACCTAAAGTAATTCCAACAAAACTTGATCCTTAAATAATTTATCCATCGCTAACCTGCGTCAACACTCGAACGTTGACTCGAGAATTTGAGTCGTTATTGGTTTACTCCGAAATGAAAAAGGGGATGTTCTAATTAGCTTTTCAAAGCTTATTAACTAATTATTCAACCCCTACTGAAACTAAGCTCCTTTTAATTAAGGAGGTCTTCCTTATTTTTGCAGCTTCAAAATGGTCCAACACCAAGAATCCTATCATTGAAAATGATTACAAGATGGTGGTTAAGTGGCTGAATAATCCTATAAAAAAGTACTTTTACTTTTAAAAACTTGGTGTACCCTGGTATGCATTGTCGATAAATGATGGCTTATATGACATATTTAGGGGAAGACATTGCGACAATCATTCCAGCATGGGTCCACTAGCAGCAACTTTTGTGGACAACCAACACCCCGTTGATTAATTTTGCAATGGTTGTGCAATAATGCATGTGTGAGGCCCGTCTAATTTTTTTTTTGTTCATATTTGAGTCCTTTACATTAATGCAACCCGAACACGCCAATTACAACCGTTGTTGGTGCTCCAACATTCCTAACATATAAAGTCTGTGTAGACTTCAATACTTTGTAGTCCATTGATAACTTCATGTTGTATTGCTTTATTGCATATACATAGTCTTTCTTATTATCGAACTATTGGCCTACGAACAACTTTCCAACCTTCAAATCTCCCTCCGTTAGGTGAGTAGGTACTATATCTGGGTATTCGGGGAACTTGTGGGGAAGCGTCACATTAGGGTTTATGCTCGACATGTGGGCCTTTGGATCGTTTCATATAACTATACTAGATCTCGTGTTCCCGATTGAATAAGGCTGTACATCTTGACCCTCCATCGTGCCTTCATCGTCTATATCTTCAGGGACCTCATCCAAATCAGGGTCATTAAATTCTTAAAGATCCTGGTGGAATTTATCTTCATTATTGAACCTTTCATCACCATCTGCTATGATAGCTAGCACCTCTGGATGTATCTCTAGACAGGAACCCAATATTGGGTTGTTATATGAACATCCATTATAGTTTAGATTTTCGGGTGTTTGTGATGTCCCTCCATAGTCCGACTGATCATTCCAACAGACAATAAGATCAAAATCAAATCCATAATGCTGACTTATTGGACGAACAACTTGAACCCAAATTGGCTAACTCTGTGAATAACTCGACCGGTCAGGGATTCTCGATCTCAAGGGGCAATAAATTGCGATTATTATTGTTATATCATCATCTACAGGCTCCATTTCCGAGAAGTTAAGTGGATTCTTTGAAATTGAAAATTTGTAAAATAATCTTAACATCTACTTCCCACAACGAGTAGTTATCTTTGCACTGATCTTTCGTTTCAATTCCACCAGCATTACATGCTTATTGAATCTTATTTCTATTTTTTTGTGACTTTAAAATACACAACCTTCTTCAACTATATTTATCCTTTCTCCATGTAATGAACATAAACTAACAAAATTTGGTTATTCATCTTCAACAAAATCTGGTTATTCATCTTCAACAAAATCTATTTCCTTCTCAACAAACACTAATATGGCTTTGTTTTTTTTCTTCAACTTTTAAAGAAAAAAAAATCAATATATAGCTTGTTTAAATGTTGATAAATGGAAGCTCGCCATAAATTTTTTTTTTCAAAAAATAGATGGGATGTCAGCCACTAGAAACACATCACCAAATTTTTTTTTATTATTGAGTGGGTGTCGGCCACCACATTGCTGTCACCAAAAGATACATAAAAAAATTATTTTTTATTGGTGCCGACCAATAACATCACGGGGATAATTTTTTTATTGACATGGGTGCCAACTACCACAATTGTTGACACCAAAACTATCAAAAAAATTATTTAAACAGATTTTTTGCGATGCCGATCACCTAGACATCGACACCTAATAAATAAAAAAAATTTATCCGTTAATACATGTATTTTACGAATATCAAATGAAAAAAATACATACGACTGTCAACCATTACAATGCAAACACCAAAAAAAATATTTTTTTAATCTTCGCAACAATCTTTAAGTAATGATTGCCTAATTTTTGACATGAGTACCAACATTATTGTGCACCGTTCCTTTCAGATTATTTTCGTAATTATTTTTAAACTTATGTCATTCTTATAAATATTAATTTTTTTTAAGTTAATTTAGTAAAAATACCGAAAAAGCACAAAATTACATCACTGAAGTTCTTTGTATGGTATTTCAATATGTTTTTATGCAATAAGCCAGGAACGAAAGAAACTATGCACCGTCATTATCTTTAAAGTGCAAATTAAAATCCTCTTTATTTTTCATATATTTTTTTCATATATGAATTTTTTCACTTTACTATTTAAATTTGTCGAGTAAATTCATTTTGATCAATGAATTTGAAAAATATTGAAAAGTGTAATAATATAGCTCTCTAAAATTATGTCATATTATTACTTAAAATTTAAAAATATATATAAATTTTCAGGTAATGACGTGATATAATATTAGAATATTACATAGAGTTCTCTAATAATTAAATTGATGGTTGAATCGATCAGACCACTAGTTCTTGATTCAATCGATTTGATGAGTTCAATTATTAAACTAAATATAATTAATTAATTAATTAAATATTCATAATTCTTTTAAAAAATATTAAACTGATTCAATATGTTTTAGTTACTAGTTTTTCTCCAACTTTTTTATTTTTATCAACTTCAAACAATTTTCGATTCAATCGTTTGAACCCTTTAATTCAAGTCAATAGACCAATCAATTCTTAATTCAATCAGTTGATTGACCAATCTTGCCCAATTTAAAAAACACTAATCAAGTCATCAAATCTTGAGAATTGAAGTTTAGATACTTGAATAAAGATTTAATTGTTAAATTTAATACTAAAATAAAAAATTATAAATATTAAATAAACTTAATTACTAAATTCAAAAGAATAAAAATTATATTATACCTTTTCGTAATAAAATATCACATGTAAAGTGATGAAAATTTTCATAGGATGAAAAGAATGACAAGGTGGTTTGAATAAAGAAAATAAATAATAAAAGAATGTGAATATGAATCTCTACAATAATTTTCTCTCATCGGTTCTTCAAGTATTTTAAGACATATTGCACTCTGGAGGTAGACCCTGAGGAAATCTCTTAGCATCATTGCAGTAATTGTATATCATGTAGTTCTTTTGCACCCATTGCAGCCTTTGTTGCTTCGCTGAATCCATTTCTTGAGAGAACCATGCTCTGTTTGTCGATGCAGAAGACGGTGAAGTATTGGATTTACACGAAGAAGCTCCATTGGACCACACACAAGCATCGGCATTGAAGTTCCTGTAAGAAGCAGTGAAAGGAGCTTGGGTACAATCGGTCTTAACCAAACCACCTCTTGTGGCCCAATCATCAGCATTCCACAAGCTAGAGTAAATTCTCATCGGCTGGTTCTTAGGAAATGGGACACCAAGTGATTCCATGTTTTTGAACTCTCTAATGGGTGTACCGTCAACAGAGAAGCAGGAAAACAACAACATCAATCAATCAATTTGAGAACAGAAAAATAAAATAAAAGCTAATGGGTGGTTTGTTTTATGAATATTCACATTATACGTTGGGGGTTCCAAAGGATTGAATAAGTATGGAAATCTGCAGTTGGGTCAAACCTGAGGTAAAACTGTTGTTCTCTGTTACCCTTGCCTTGACTGAACATTTGTGTGAAGAATGTAAGGGTCGCCACTTAAATTCACGAGGAACTCGAAATCAATTTCATCCCATGTTGATCCTTTCGAAGATAGCTGCAAATCCAAAATATAGATAAGTATATCTACCACCATAGTTTAAAGCCATTACCCTCTATTATGACCTGAAAAAAAAGAAAAATTAACTTACATAATAGGCAGTGACTGTGCCAGCAGAGTTTCCAGGGACAAGCTTGAGTTGCATATCAATCTTGCCGAAAAGATACTCATGCTTGGATTGGAAACCAGAACCAGAAGCTTTATCGAGCAAGAGAGTGAGAACCTCTCCATTGTTGACGATTTTACCACGGCCATCTCCCTATGTGATATCGAAATCATTGTGGAAGTTACTTGCTGATGCTGCCATGAGACTGGCAACCATAAGAGGCATAAGAAAGGAATATTTCAGACCTGAAGAACTCATTTTTGACTCTTTGATTTTTTGGAGAGCAGAGTATTGGGTGTGATGGAGAGGAATGGTAGAGGCGGGCATTTATATAGTGAAGAAAAAGGGTAGAGCAAGAAGCCAAGGAAGGAAGCTGCTCTCCCTTGAGCTTGACTGTAGACAGTTGTTTGAGTACGGATCATATATAAAAATAGCTAGCTGTAAAAATCGCATGCGTTCTTAATTGAAAAGTGAAGTGTTTTGGGTTAATTGCTGTCGCCAGGTTGCCTACGCGACAAGCCGATGCAGCACCGCCTTTAACTAAATCAAAATATCCCCAGTGTTACTAAAAAAAAAAAATTAGAGTGAGTAAAATTCTATTCAATTTAAAATTTTGATAAAAATTTAAATTTTGAATTAAATAATTTTAATTATTAGAGTTAATCGAATTATTCGGATTAACTCGAATAAAAAAATTAAGTTTTTCGATTTAACTCGAATATAAATCATACAATTCGAGTTATCCGAAAATCCGAATAAAAAATGGTAAAATTACGTCGTTTTGATAAATATTTATTTTTTATAAAATTAAAAGACAAAATCATTATATTGTTTATGTAATTAAATAATCTTGTATTTTGTCTAATAGTTAAATAATCATTTCATGTAAACGAAACATTGAGTGTAATAATAAGATTTGTTAACTCGACTCGACTTGACTCGAATTTTTTTCACTCGATTCGATTCAATTAAAAAAAATTTCAAATTGAGTTTGGTTGTTAAAATAGGATTTGTCAACTTGACTGACTTGAAATTTTTTGACTCGACTCAATCGAATATTCACCTTTAACTAAAAGGATAAAATAAAAAGGTCTCGTGGAAAAATGATTTGTATTTTTTTTTTAACTACAAAAAGTTAGCTCCACTAAAAAAAATTCAGTAACGTTTTTATTAAAATATCTAAAAATTTAGGATAAACTGTAAAATAGTCACTTTTATTTGCCTCATATTACATTTTAGTAATTTATGTTTGAAATGTTACGTTTTAGTCACTTATATTATCATTTTGTTACGAAGTAGTCACTCTGTCATTAAACTCCATTACCTCCTTAACGACAATCCTATGTGACAGCTCAAATAGGTTTTAAATGTCAACTTGGATGTCCAACTGGGACGACAATAAGTTTTTAATTAAATAAATTTAATTAATTGAAAATTTGAAATTAGTTACCTTTAATTTGGAAAAAAAAAAATCATTCGTTTCCTTTTTTTTAGTTTTTTTTTTTCATTTTGACTAAAAAACTATTCTCATCCTAGTTTGACATTCAAGTTGGCATTTAAAACCCATTTGGATTGCCACATAGGATTATTGTTAGGGAGATAACGGAGCTTAACGACAGAGTGATTACTTCGTAATAAAATGATAACGTAAGTGACTAAAACGTAATATTTCAAACATAAATAACTAAAATGTAATCTAAAGCAAACAAAAGTAACTATTTTTATAGTTTACTCAAAAATTTATTAAAATATCTAAAGATTTGTTAATATTGTTAAATCTTTAAATATTTTGATAAATAATTTTTCTAAGCTGAAGCTCATGATAGAAGTACTGGTATTCTATTTATTTTATAATTTGAGTATAGTTTAATTTATAGTTTGAGTGTAATTTTATTCAGGCTGTTGAAATAATATTTAAATAAAATCTTTCCATCCATATTAACTTGAATTCAAATTTGTTTTCGAAAGATAAACTCAATTAAAATATACAATTATTTATATTTTTAACTTATTTTTACGTGTTAAAAATAGATGAAAATTATTTAAGTTAGTCAATTTTTTTATATTTTATTCCCAATTATCATTAAATGGATTAAAATTTGTTTTGATCAAAATGGATTAAAAAATTTATGTGTACATCATCAACTCTATTATTTATTGGCATTGTTGATACTGTCCACAGTAATGAAAAAGAAATAGTGTTCTAGTTCAAGATAAAAAAAAAAAAACTCTCTCAACTGAAATATTTAAAATTATTTAAATTACAGATATTTTGAATCGAATCGAATCGAATTATTATATATATATTTTATATTTGTATAATAGATATATATTGCTTTTCCTTGCATCAGGTGAAAAGCATATTTTTATAGACTACTGATTTGTGAAATTTCTCATATTATCCACCAAGGTAGGCGAAAATTAAATAAAAAAAATGTTTTTCAAAAGTTAAGGAGATGCAGAGTTAGTATTCTTATTATTTGATATAACTTATTCAGGGATGCATGTCGGGGTGAACGTTCGATCGAATTGAATGAAAAAATTTCGAGTTAATCAAGTTGACGAATCATATTTTATCATCTTAACTCGATTTGAGATTTTATCAAATCGAGTCGAGTGAGATGAATTTCAAATTGAATCGAATCGAATATATTTGTTAAATTTTTAAAAAATAACTTTGGGTCATTGTAACCACTATCACTAACCATAATCAAATTTATTATTAACTTTCATCATCACCTCATAATTTATTTATTAATCTTTTATATACGAGTTAGCTTATTTGTTTGCTTAGTTGCTTCAATTATTTTTTGAGTCTTATCACTATGTATTTTGAAATTAAAGAATATATTAAATGTAAAAATATATTTTTTTTAATAAAAATTATTTTAAAGATGAAATGTGAAATTAATACCAATATAAAATTTTAACACGAATATTATATGACATCATCGGTAATTCAATTTTACTAGAAGTTTTTAAAGGTTCAATATGATTAAAAAATTCAATAATATAAATATTACAAAATGTTAAATTTAATATATATATATATATTATTACTATTTAAGTTTAGATATTTTTTTGAATGATTTTGATTTTTGATTTTTTATTTGAGGTTAAAGAATGAGAAATAAAAGTTTAAGGAGAAAATAAAAAGTTTTGAGGGTTTGAAGAGTAAAATTTTGGAGGGAAAATATTTAAAAAAACTTGTGAGGGAGTGAAATGAGTTTTGGGTAGATTGAGGGTGGGATAGGAGGGGAGTATGTTTTGGGGGAAAGTGAAAGAGAATAAAAGTTTTAAGAAGAAAGTAAAAAGATTTGAAGATTTGGGATAAAAATATAAAATATTATATTTTTATATTCGGTTTATTTGAATTATTCGAATTATTCAAATTCAAAAAATCAACTCGATTCGAACTCAAAAATAAAAAAATTTCAAGTTAATTCGAATAATTCAATTCGTTTAACTTAAAATTCGAATTTTTTTAATCGAATCAAGTTTTACTCATTCCTACATGCACGTAGGTAACTTGGCATTTTAATTTTATATATTTTTGAAAGAAAATTTATATTTTTTCAGCATGAAAAAGATAGTGCAAGTTAAAAGGATAATTTATATAAGACAGATATCTATTAACAATATTTCTTGCTCGCTGCCCGTTAGCACATAGCTGTTAAAAGGAGTAGCATTTATTTAGATATTTTTTTAGAAATTTAATTTTCTTTTTTTTTTAATTTAAAAATTTAGATTAATTTGTCAACATCATTATTTTATTATTAAATTTGTTGATGTGATATTTTGAAATTAAAAAAAAAAATTCACTTATCCATGTGACAAAAAACGATAATTAACTTGAATTTAATAGAAATTTTTTACAGTGTTAACAATTTTTAAATATTCACGTTAGTATTTTAATTAGAATAAAGTAACTAATAACATTAAAAGAATTGAAATGCCAAATTATGTCAAAATTAAAATATAGATGTTGGAGCTCAATTTGTCCGGACCCAAATAAAAACCAAATCCAAAAACAAAAATAAATAAAAACATTTAAATTAAAATCCACTTTAATTTTAAATGCCCATTTACAATAACAAGCCCAATGCTACTAACCTAATACCAGCTAGCCCAAACCAAAAATCAGGTTCAAATGGCCTAACACCCTAAAACAATAAAAAACCCTAGCTTGGATGTGCTTCCCTCAACGTCGCAAGCCCGTGCCACATCTGCTATGTGTTCTCGAGGCCACCCACCATGCTTTTGACACCAACCTCTTCCATTGGGCGGTCGGAAGCACGCTTGCCACCGTCATTCTCACTTGCACAAAGCAAAGAAAAGAGAAAAATGTAATAATTGTATATTTGGCTATAAATGCCAAACAATTTTCCTTGTACAATTTTTAACGAAGCAAAAAGAAATAAAAAAACAATTTCAAGGTATACTATCAGATCTTCATACATATACATATTTTATTTTTATTTTTTATTTTCCTCTTTATTTCAAAAACGAATATTAAATAAAAAAGGAAGAAGGTTAGGGTTTCGCACCTGACACCGCCATCGTCGTCTTTTGATGGTGGCTGAGGTTTGTACTCGATGATGGGCAGAGGTTGTGGCTAGGGGGAGTCCCTCCGAACCCGTTGATGTTCGTGAGGGGGACTTCGGTGAAGGTTTTTAAAAATAAAAATAAAACAGATCTAAAAAAACCTTGTAAAATCGAAGCTTTCAGATTCGCTTTTGGAGATTCGGGCTCGCTTTTGGTAGATTCGAACCTAGATCTAAATTTTTTAAAAAACTTAAAAAAGGGTTTTTTTGAAAATCCAATTGTCGTAGGCGACGGTTGCCAATGCAGATGATCGGTGGCTCACGACGATAGGAACGACGGTCTTAATGATCGGGCTTAGGACCTTAAGAGAGGAAAAAGAGAGAGTGTTTTTTTAGAGAGAATAATGAAAATGAATTTTTTTTTTTTTAAAAAAAATTGTTTATATAGGCGTTAGAAACAATGTCGTTTTAGGCTTCCCCAAATAGCCCTAAAATGACGCCATATTGGCCAACCCGCACCAACCCACTCCAGACCTGCATAGGATCTGCGTGTTTTTAGAAATTAGGGAAATTTTCCCCGCGGTCCCTCTTAGTTTCAAGTGGTTGCAATCTAATCC
Source organism: Kokia cookei (assembly GCA_039519145.1). NCBI lineage: Eukaryota > Viridiplantae > Streptophyta > Magnoliopsida > Malvales > Malvaceae > Kokia > Kokia cookei. Next base: position 11,808,117 of record CM076901.1, read on the forward strand.
CTTTTCACTTAATTTAGGCCTTAAACGGTGTCGTTTCAAGTCAATTCCAATGGCCTTGAAATGCTATCGTTTTGACGACCCGAAAACCCGATCCGAACTATTTTAGGATCTACGTGTTTTTAAAAAAGGGGAAATTACTCCTCAAGTCCTCTCGCATTTTCATTTTATTTTATTTTATCCTTTTTGTCTTTTTAATTGTTTTTCAATTCGACCACATGATTTTATTTTTTAAACAACTAATCCTCTGACCAGGGATTCTCGAAACTGACGTGCGGGCTTGGGAAAATTTTCCACTAAGTCCATGTTTTTAAAACTGATTTAATATAGCCCTTTTTTTATTTTTTTTAAAAATTTGCTCATTATTTCTGTTTTGTTTTTAATTTAATCCCTTCATTATTTTATTTTCAAATTTTGTCCCTTTATTCTGTTTCTTTAAAATTAATCCTTTTGTTTTTATTTTTTTAAATTAATCATTTATTCTGTTTTATTATTTAATCCTTTTAATTATTCGTGTTATTTATTTGATCTTGATATTTGATTTGTATTTAACGTTTTGGTGTTATTTTTATTTATTTGTCATTTCATTTTTATGCCATTTTTATTTTTGCCTTTTTAAAATTAAATGCATATTTATCCTTTCTTTGTGAAATATTTTAGCAAAAAGAATCACATGACATTCAAAATTATTTTTTTTTCTCAAAAATCGAGACAATGTTTCTTACTTCGAGGATTTGAAAAAATCATGCTTTAATTTATTAGGTGTGATTTTTCTTTTCGAATCGAAATAATCGAACACCTATTTTTTAAATTAAAAATATAAGATTTGAAATAACAAAGAATGCTCATTATTTCGGAAACTTGAGGTATTGTGTCCTAATTTACTGGACATGGCTTTCATTCTCGATGAATTCGAAATTAACGAACCTTCATTGCAAAGTTCGATTTTAAAATAATATCAAACATATCATTCATGTACTTAGGGATTGTATTTTAAATTTTTCTCGAGTTTTCAAATTTCAACAATTAAGATATTAAATAATCAACTAGGTATCAATTTTGGGCGTATAAGGGTGCTAATCCTTCTTCACACGTAACCGACTCATAAATTTTTTTCTGGATTTCGAAGACCAAAATTTTTGTTTAAATAAACTTAAGTATTTTACTGTGATCCAATCACACCAAATTAAAAAAAATATTAGTGACGACTCCATTTTCGATTTTAAAATAAAATTCGAGACTTTTTTAGAAAAATATTTCGACAATAGAAATTACATATCAAATTTAAGCAAAATATAGGGCAAAAGTGAAATTTAATATCTTTATATAATCTGAAAAAAGTAGAGGGATTAAAACTAAAATTTAGCCATCATCTTTTAATATTAAAAAAAGAAAAAAAAAAGTGGCAGGTGTGGTCTTCTTTTTATATATAGTAGACTTGATCATGGATCGGGCCGCTCGACCCGAATGTCCACCCGAAAAATGAGAGGGTTTAGATAACAATATAGACTTGAAAATGTGTTTGAACAAAAAATGATGCCTATTTTCTAAAGGATCAGACATTGGGTAAGAGTTTTTTAGCCAGGACTCAGCTCAACTTGAATAAATTCGCCATTTTTAATAAAAACATTATATTGTTGTTTTTTTTGTTGTTTCTGGTGTGTGTGTGTGTTTTTTTTGTTGTTGTTTTTTGGTGTTTTGGTATTTTTTTTTACTGTTTTGGTGTTGCTTTTGTTGTTATTTTTTGTTGTTGTTTTTGTTGCTATTTTTGTTGTTGTTTTGCTATTATTTTTGCTACTGTTTAGTTGTTGTTTTTGTTGTTTGGATTTTATTTTTTATACGTTTTTACTATTGTTTGTTTTCATTTTTAATATTATTTGAATATTGTAGAACTTATGTTTTATTGTTAATTTTTCTACTAATTTATTTGTAACTATCTTTATATAAAGAATTTTTAATGTATTTTAAATTTGTTTATTTTTTAATGTTTTTAAGTGTATTTGATATATTATATATATATTTAAATTTGTTGTATATAATAAAATAATATAAAAAAATTAATACGGGTTGACTCGGGTTTGATTTCTATAATTCGGGTCAGGCTTGGAAAAATTTTAAATCCATTTTTTCGGGCCGATCCAAGCCCGAGCATGACAATTGGGCTTAAAATTTTGTTGAAGCTCGACTTAATCCGCCTCATGATTAGCTCTAATATATAGTAGTATAGATTAAAATATAAATTAATTAAATTAAAAATATAAAAAAAATTAATTAACATTTTTCCATGTAAATAAATATAATTTTTTATATAAAGATTTTTGAAGGAGTCATGGATTCGAGTATATACCCATATGGATTTTATTTTGGTTAGAAACTTTAGCTTTTATTTACTTAATTAGTATAATACATTGTTGTTAGAATCAAATTCAATCGATAAATTGAACATGTTGAAATGAGAATCAATGATCTAATCTATTCAATCTAAACTAAAATTATAAGAAAAATGATTTAATTTTAAAAAATTAATTGATCAGGGGCAAATCTAAAGGGATGCTAGGATTCTCATCTCCTTAAAATGAAACAATTTTCATTTAGATCTTTTAATATTTTTAAAACTTTAAATTAGTAAAGGTAAATTTACATGTTGACCCTCTTAAAAATGATAAAAAATTAATTTAATCTTTTAAAAATTATAAAGATATAGACTATTAAAATTGTAAAATTACATTTTTACTATCTTAAAAGATTTACAATTTAATTTTGACCCCTAAAAAACTTTCCTGACTTCACCCCTATAATCGATTATCCATATTTTCTATAGAGTGAACTTGTAAAATGATATTAGACTATGTTGAAGTGAAGTTTATTTATTTATTTTATTTTATCATAATGGGATTAGTTATAAAAATCATTGATTTTAAAAGTGTCAAATTAACATGATTATTTTTGTTTAAAAAGTAAAATAAACAATTTTCCTTTTTTCTACATATACTTGTTTAAACAAATTAAAAACATTTCAAATATTTGAAATTATAAATATAAAGTGTAATATTTAATAATTATTATTAAAATTACCAAATATAACTGATGTTACCTTCGAATTGTTAAAAAAACTGAATGGTATACGAAATTTAAATGAATTATAGGAAACAATTAAAAATTAATTATAAAGGTATATGAATAGAATAGTAAAATAATTAAAAATGAATAAACTATTATTAAAATTGAATTGAATGGCATATAAACTATTTCATTTAATTTAAAAATAAATTATAAGAAATAATTAAAAATGATATATATATATATATATATATATATATGAATTGAATAGTAAAACACAATAGCCTAAACTGAAAATATTAACATTTTTTTTCATTTAATAAGCCATCTTTAAACAGATAATAACGTTATTTTTAACTTATTATTAAATTATTTACCTAATTTGTAAGGTGTTACAAGAAACATTTAATAAAATATTTGAAAGAATTCCGTGTGTTGGTATGATGATTAAGGGTGTTCATTATTCGGTGTGATTTGGATTTGAGTCGCGTCAGTCGCGTTATTGTTAGGACTTTACCTTTACCTTGTAATTCACCAAAAAAAATATTTGAAAAAAATTTCAACTACATTTCAATTATTGAAACAAATAATTTGGCTTTACAGTAACTGTTGTTAGGATTTGCTGAGCCTTGTTCAAAGAATGATTTTGTTCAATAATCTAACTGAATCACCTATTGGCTAAAGCCGAAAATACTCTTATAACAATGGATATTTGCAACCCTAAAAATGACTTAGATTTTTACAAATCACTCTCTCAAATACCTCATAATTAGATGGGTCGGGCTATCCGTCTAGACTTGAAGGTCCGCCCAAAATTCGGGAGGGTTTGAGCAAAAATATTAGACATGAAAAATGGGCTTGGTCAAAAAAATTAAGCCTGTTTAAAGTATGGGTCGGGCTCGGGCTTAAGCTTGAACATTCAAGGCTCGAGTAAGCCCAATGCGACCCAATCCGTTTTAAGCATATAATATTTTATATTATGTTATTTTTATATATTATGTAATTTAAAACACATTAAAAAAATAAACATATACTAAATAAATAATACACTCTAATGTAAACATTAAAAAAATGTTAAGATGAGTATATAAAAAATTTCAATAAATAAAAATGTATAAAATTATTAAATATTAAAATAAAACAATATAAATATTTTAAAAAAATTAAATAATAATATTGGTTAAAATGGGCTTGGGTTGATATTTTGCAAATATGAATGAGTTTAGGAAAAATTTTAGGTCCATTCGAGTTAGATCAAGTTTGGACAAGCATAAAGTATGTTAATATTATGCTTATGCCCAACCGAAACCTGATCCGACCCATGAACACCTCTACTCACAATACAATCAATAAAACTCTTCAAAAACTACCTAAAAAGTAGGAAATATAAGCACGAGAAAAACACAGGAAGGTTGTTGACAAAAATACTCCAAACCCCAATGCCAAATGATGCCTACCAGCTTGGTATTTATAGGCTTTCTTCATCATGATTAGCAATCTAATATAAGAATTATCCCATTCGAAATTATCACCAATTACTTCTGCGAATGATTACAAAGTCACCAGCAAGTTTGAAACACATCAACTTATTGGATAAGGATAAAGCTCACGTTGTTTAAACACATCTCCAGAAGTAGGTTGGTGAATTTATGCATTCAGCCTTTGGATGCAAGTTTAAGACTTTCATAAATGTTGGTGCAACATTTAGGACAAAATATGTCAAAATTCCAACCCAAAAGTTCTGACAGCAGCACAACTATTATTCTATTACTTGGTCTAATAGGTTGTGGAACAATGGAGCAGTCACACAACTTGGTCTAATATGTCAATTCCAAACCAACGATTGAACACATGATCCCTCTCATGTGCACATTCTAGTCATGCTAATGTATCAAACCATGTAATCACACTTTTCAAAGGAAAATCAACACATTAGTGCCTACCAGCTTGGTATTTATAGGCTTTCTTCATCATGATTAGCAATCTAATATAAGAATTATCCCATTCGAAATTATCACCAATTACTTCTGCAAATGATCACAAAGTCACCAGCAAGTTTGAAACACATCAACTTATTGGATAAGGATAAAGCTCACGTTGTTTAAACACATCTCCAGAAGTAGGTCAGTGAATTTATGCATTCAGCCTTTGGATGCAAGTTTAAGACTTTCATAAATGTTGGTGCAACATTTAGGACAAAATATGTCAAAATTCCAACCTAAAAGTTCTGACAGCAGCACAACTATTATTCTATCACTTGGTCTAATAGGTTGTGGAACAATGGAGCAGTCACACAACTTGGTCTAATATGTCAATTCCAAACCAACGATTGAACACATGATCCCTCTCATGTGCACATTCTAGTCATGCTAATGTATCAAACCATGTAATCACACTTTTCAAAGGAAAATCAACAAATTAGTAGCAAATCAACTGAACTGAACTTTAATGAAAATAATCAATCAGGAAAAAAAACAACCAACCAACAGAAATATGGTTGGACCATTGGCAAAAATGACGAAGGAGCTCCCCCTCACTATGATATCTTCATTTATCAAGTCAAAATTTGCAACCAAAAACTACTTGTTTGTAACATTTTGCTCTGTTCCATTTTTTGTTATAACAAGATTTGGGACATAAGCATTTTCTTTACCAGTCAACTCATATTCCTCTTATCATGTACTTCCATTCATCATTAAATCTTGCTAAAAGCCAACTTGCCAAAAAATCAGCCACTATTTCTCAAATCATGTACAAATAAAACCATAAATATAAACCATGCCGTGAGTAACACTAAAATCAGCAAACTTACTCCCTTTTACTCTACACTCCCCTTATTTGTTTGCCTCAAATTTATTCAAGGGAGCTACCTCTTCAACAACAGAGATTATAGCTCATGGAACAACAATAATCTTTTCCAGGAAATGGAATATGTTTGACATTCGAAATACCTTCAATTTGTTCTCCATTAGTTACAACTTCATGCTTCACACTGTTAGGATATAATTCCCTTAGTAGTATTTTTGTCCATGTGTACTTGTATTTTTCAAACAAATTGGTTTAATAAAATATCTATCTATTACATTAATATTCTTTGTATACTGACCTCAACAGTTTTTGCATGTAAAGAAAAATGAAAGCAAATATTGGCTTACTGATTATCTAATGTTTAACTAATACTAAGCAGTATTACGTAGTGGACTCATAATACATAAAGAACTTATATTAGTAGATAACCTAAACATGTCCCTAGTTTAATCGGAAACTAGCAAACCGATTGAAAGACTAATGTCCCGTCTATCAAGTCCAATTGGGGAGATACTTTATCTTGGATATCAAGCGGATGGCTTTCAAAAGATAGAAACATAGATGTGATTGATTGGACTGACAGTACATCAGACAGAACCCAAGTAGAATAGATCCTAAATCTGTTCATGGATTTATTCACTTTTTTCACTTGTGACGTTCATAGTGTGACATACCTTAATACTGAGTGGATGATGAACTATGTATGACTTGTATGCTTTGATGCAATGAAAGATTGAGTTCAAATAGATATATAAGGAACTAAAAACTGGTGTGTTTGGTAAACAACTTCTACATAATGTAGCATCATGTTCGAAAAACTTGGTTTAATAAAATGGTTTTCTGTTACAGCGAAAATTTAAAAATTTTGAAAACTATGCCAATTTGTGATATTTATAGTAATAAACTTTTCCCAAAAAGTACCCATGCTTTTTGCAAGACAAATCCTTGACGTTTTCGGCTTTCAACATAACGATCTTCTCTACTATTATCATACCACTAATCGCTTCGAGTGTGAGTTCGAAAAAATCACAAATCAAATATAGAACTAGAAATAATTTTCTTACTTTTAGTTGGAAAGTAAATCTCTCTCAAAAGAACGGGTAGAATTATTATTCCTAAAAAATAGATTTTATACTTAAAAAATAAATTATCATTATTTTTTGACAGAATAGCAATATCTCAAAGTTGTGTAAAACTTATGTTTTTAACCCTACCAATGTCATCTATTTATAGGGAGAGATAGAAGAATCTTGGTTGAATTAGTAAAATACAAATAATACTTATCTGATAGAAAAACTAGTCCCCTCGTTCTACTAGGAGACAATGGTAGTATTGAGTCTTTCATGTATTAAGTCCAATTATATGTGCTTCTTGGACTTTTAACCCAACACTTATAATTTAATCCAACTCAATACATGTTTTTCTATTTCCCAAAGTAAATATTATTCATTAAACTAATTAAATTAATTAATTTTCCAACTAAATAATTTTCTCAATTCAATTCTAATTCTGTTAAAGTCATGACAACTTTACCGTAAAAGAATCTATGAGAAAATACATATAATTTTCATATTCAATGGATTCACAATAACCGATTAATTTAATTCCATTTCAAACTTTAATTATTTAATTAAATAATAATTTGAAAAACTTAAAATAATTCTCAGGTCATTTCCTTACTTAGTGAGAAACCACATTCATTTTCGAATGTAACCCATTTCTCTAACATTATCATTTTCATTCCATTTTGTTCATTTGATTCTACATACAATTCATTTATGGTTTCAATGAGCTAGCAAAGGGACCGATCGAATATATATAATTAGAGCTCAAATAATTTATAATTAAGTTTCAAGTTTTCGCCTATTAACTATAAATTCATTTAGTCACGAAGTCATTCCACTATAATATCATGATCGAGCTCTCCCCAATTACTTGCCATTACAAAAGCTACTCGATCAGTGCTCATCTAATAACCTTGCCATAAGTGTGTTACACTCATAGGATATCCTTAATCTCTTTGGACTATATACGTTTTCCCATTATGATATTATTTTATCTTATAATAACCATTACATTTTCCTTCATAAAAAGTCAATTACTATAAAATAGTAATTAAGTCATTTATCACAAAGACAAACGACCTATGACCATATTTACTTTTCATCTATTATGTAATGCCAATGAGAGGATATCATTTACCTATTTCTTGGGTTATGAATTTCACTATTGTGAATGATGCTACATATTGTAGAAGTCGTATACCCAACACACCAGCTTTCAATTTGTTATCTATTTGAACTCAAGCTCTTACTTACATCAAAGTATACAAGTGATATATACATAGCCGACCATCCACTCGGGATTAAGGTATACCACTCTATGAATGTCACAAGTGAATAAATTCATAAACGAATTCATGATCTATTCTACTTGGGTCTTGTTCAATGTACTGCCATTCCAGTTAGTCACATCTATGTCTCTATCTTCTAGAAGTCATTCACTCTGATGCTTAAGACAAAATATCTCTCCAATTGGACTTGATAGACGACATATTAGTATTTCAATCAGTTTTCTCAATTTTTATTAGACTAAGGACATGTTTCAGTTCATCTACTAATATAAGTTGTCTTTTCATGTTATGATCCAACCACGTAATATCGCTTAGTATTATTTAAATATTAGATAAATAGTGAGCTAATATTTGCTTCCATTTTGCTTTGCATGCAAAAATCATTGAGGAAAATACAAAAAAGGGTATTAATGTAGTTCATGGATAGTTTTATTAAACCAATTTGTTAAAAAATATACACAACATTATTTAGACAAAAATATTGCACTTAAGGCACCGGATCCAACATTCTCCCACTTGCGTTAGTGAAGTAAATGAGTTATGTTTCACATTCCTATTCTACATCCTTTTCAATGGTAAACAAATCCGTAGGGCTCGTCCTCAAATACAATCTTTGACTACATCCACTATTTTGTCAATCACTATCGTCTTCCTTATGATATTTCTATCAATGTGTTTTGTCCTCATATTGTCTCTTTGATATTTAGCTATATTTTCCCTTTTATAGTGTCATAGATTTTTTCATAACGCATATTTGACCTCCATAGTGAAGCTAGTAGAGCAACCTTGATTAACAATTATTCACACAAAGGACCCATAGTCTAGGAAAAAGACACAACCTGACGTATATTTTTGCAAATCCTAACACATTTGGAGTCTAAATCATTATAGTCAATAGGAGTAAGATCTCATCCGAAACACACAAGAATATAATCCTTTTTTCTTCATAAATACTTGAGCATATGCTTTATTGCTTGCTAATTTCTTAGACCATGATTCGCTTGATATCAACTCACCAATCCTATTACGAAATAGATATTTGAACGTGTGCATAACATAACATACATGAGACATCCCAATATAGAAGCATGAGTGTAACAGCTCGGTTTTTAGTGGTGTCAGAAATAGTGGTTTCGGGACCACAACTCCGACGAGTCGGGTCAAAAAATTTAGTATATTAATATTTATGATGAAATTATGGTCATATTAAATTTTGGTTGAGAAATTAAATCGTTTAGATAGTTAATTAAATGAAAAGGACTAAATTGTAAAACGGTGCAAAAATTGAATATTCTAATTAAGGGTATTAATTACCAATTAGAGTATTAGTTAAAGTACCTAAATGGTAATTAAACCATTTAAAATGCTTATGGATGGTTATGACATCTATTATGGCTAAATTTCATGTGAAGTAAAAAGGGCAAATAGGTAATTATGTAAGTTAAGTAATTAAATTAAAACAAAAGCTAAAATTTATCGTTTTGCTTTCTTTCTTCTTCTTCTTCTTCACAAAATTGAAACCTAGAGAAGCCATTGGAGAGAGTATCGTTTGGCTTTGTCTCCTCATTTAGGTGAGTAAATTTCATCCGTTTTTAGTAATTTTATGTTTTTGAGTCTGTATTAGCTTAATCTAGCTAACCCAAGGACTAATTTGTGAATCTGTAAAATGCTATAAATCTTGCCATTGATGAATAAGTTTGTTCTTGAAAGTTTGTGGAAGTGTTGTGTTTTTGGTTGTTAGATTTAATGATTTTGTTAAGTGATTTGATATGATTTTAGGGTTTGAGGATTAAATTATTAAAATGGTAAAATTTTATGTATTTTTTATGAAATAATGTCATGAGAGGACTGGTATAGAGCCAGGGAAGTTTCGGTTGAGGATTGATTTAGTTAAAAAAAATGGTTATTTTGCATGTTTAAGGCATAGAGACTAAATCGAATAAATTGAAAAGTTGAGGGTAAACCTATAAATTTCCCAAAAAGGACTTAAATGTGATAAATGATGTGAATTTCGTGATTTAATGATTAATTGAATGGTTTATGGTGATAGATCACAATCGTGCCACGGATCGAGGAAAAGGAAAATTAGCTGAATAGTCCTTGAAGTTTAGCCATAACTGCAATTTCATCCGGTAAGTTTGTGTGATTATAATTCTATTTAATAATTCTAATCTCTATTTTCTTAGTTATATTCTTGACGTGGGAAACGAGATGGAAGACATAGAATATATTCTGTTTGGCTCGTTATAGTGATATTCTGTCTGGCTCGTAAAAGCGATATTATGTCTGACTCGTAAGAGTGGTATTCTATCTGGCTCATAAAAGTGATATTTTGTTTGGGCTCGTAAAAGCTAAACTCTGTTTGGACTCGTTTGAGCTAAAATTTTTGGAAGACTTGAAGAGATCAACTTGATGCAAATGTCACAGGATGAGGAAGTTGTTTAATTACTCTTTTTGTAATCGAGTATACTATTTTGTAAGTTAACTGTTTTACAAACTTACTAAGCTTTGTAAGCTTATTTTTGTATCTATTCCTTGTTTTGTATAATCATTTTGCTATTGAAGATCGGATCCTCAAGAAGAATCATACTATCCCGAGAGTTCGTTTGGTAGTCTTTCATACCACTTGGCTTATATGGCATGTATTAGGATTTCATACTTAAGTTATTTGGTGTAAGATATTACTAAAATGGTAGTATATTTGATGTTAATTCCACATGTATTTTGTGATTGTATGATGAATCATGTATCAATATGTTATTTGACTATGCTGGTATTATATTGAGAATTTAACATATGATGAAGTATGTCTATTAAACTTAGATAAATTATGTGTATGTTAGAAATCTTCTTACTTGTTTTTGTAGAACTCTTGTATGTATCAATAGAAGTATAGGGTATTTGAATTTGGTTACTGACTTGCGTTGTATCGGTATAAGTCTTTAAAGTATCGGTAATTCTGATCATTGTAGTATTGGTAGTCTGAACACTTGTATCAGTAGAAGTTGCAGGGTAATATCTTCTTATCTCTCTGGAACTTTTCGTATCAGTAGAAGTTTGTATTGTATCGTTAGTATCCATACTTGTATCGGTAGAACCCTCACTTCTATCAGTAGAAAACTGCAGCTATTTTTCAAAAGCTTACTAACTTGACTTCTACCTATACTTGATCAACAAGTATCGTTGAAGACCCTTAGATTCTGTAAAATGACCCTTGTTCATTTTAAATGTTACTAAAGATTGTAATTCATCGCTTGCATGATTCTTTAATACTATAAAGTTGAGATATAAGGATTTTTTAATCAACGGTAGATAATTCGAAAAACCCTGAGACTCTAACCAGCGATGGTGTTAGGTTTTGGGTGTTACAATGAGAAACCTTTCTCATGTTGTCTTTTTCTTCCGCTGTCTTAGGACAATCCTCCAAAGAAATATGAAATCCCGATACAGAAGGTTGGGTTCTCATTTTAAAATAAACTATTGTATATCATTCCAATATATTGTCTATGTATGAAGCTTGTGATAATGCTATCACTTTGTTCTTTCGATCCCTTAGGATTCGAATACATTGAACAAAATTAGCTTCTCTCACGTCCTTCATGCTAAACTGTTGAGTTAACCATAATTTAATCAATGACAATATCCTTACATCTTTTCCAATGAGTAGAATGTCATCGACATATAGAAAGAGAAAGACCACCTTTTCATCCCTAATACGTTTATAAACACAAGGTTCATTTACGTTTTGCTCAAATCCAAAATTTTTGATTGCTTGATAAAATCTTTGCTTCCATGATTGGGATGCTTGCTTAAGTTCATGTATGGATCTAAGCAATTTACAAACTTTATGCTTATTTCCTTTAGTTATATATCCGGTAGGTTGCATCATATAGATGCTCTCTTCAAGATAGTCTTTAAGAATGTTATCTTGACTTTCATATATATCTAATGGGGCATAGATTTCATGGGACCATTTTACAGTTCCTTTGGAAACCAATATATTCTTCTCGTAGTGGACTACGTTTCAAAGTGGGTAGAAGCAACTACTTTACCAATTAATGATATGAAAGCAATGGTGAAATTCTTGCAGAAGAACATATTCGCACGATTCAGAACCCCGAAAGCCTTGGTCAGTGACAAAGGTTCTCATTTTTGTAGTCAATAGTTGGATGCTGCCTTAGCCAAATATAAAGTCAAGCATAGAATTACCATAACATATCACCTTCAGGCCAATGGGCAAGCAAAAGTATCCAATCGAGAAGTCAAATAGATCTCGAAAAAGATGGTAAATCCAAATTGCAAGGAATGGAGTACGTGTTTGGATGATGCTCTATGGGCTTATCGAATAACATACAAAACACCATTGGGTATGTCACCATACAAACTTGTTTATGAGAATAATTGTCATTTAGCAATAGAATTAGAAAAGAAGGCGTATTGGACAATCAAAGAACTGAATTTAGATATAATCTTAGCCAAGGAAGCAAGATTATTCCAGCTAAATAAGTTAGAAGAGTTCAAATATTTGGCATATGAAAATGCCAAACTTTACAAAGAAAAGGAGAAAAGGAGACATGATGCAACGATCAAAATGAAATCCTTTTCACATGGACAATAGGTGCTACTCTTCAACTCTAGATTAAAACTTCCTAGTGAACAAAAAACGATTGAAACAATGCTTTGGAGGCACTTTCAAATTCAAAGTTGAGAAGTAACCTTAGAATTTAAAGTCATATAAAAAATGAAAGGCAAGGCATGAGAATTTAAGGAGCATTAGAATAAGACGTTGGACGAGTTCGATAACATCACATAAATCAACCCATTGAAAGTAATTTAAGTTGTACATATTGTAAACTAGTATTTCGTAATTAGATTTTAGAATTCCATTGTTAAATTACATGTTAGAATTAGGAGAAAATAGGTTTTCGAGAGAGACGGGAGATATCGAAGCCAATTGATGAAAAAAATGGAGGACCAAAAGACATCGACACACCCTGAAAAGAGTGGAAGTAAGTTCGTGTTGCAACACACCAAAGCTATGGTGCAACACAATCATCTCAAAGGTAGAACCCTAGAAATCAATTGTCATGGCGCGACATAGGACCTTTATGATGCGACATGACCATCTCATGGCACGCCAATATTTTTTCGTAGGGTTCAGCCCTTCGTCGGGATAAAAGCCCATCGAAAGTTCTATTCATACTTATCGATTGTAACCCTAAATATACACTTTTCAAATGCCCTCGAAGAGTAAAAACTTTCTTTCAACCGCTGCACCTTCATCTTAAACTTTAGTTTCGATCTTTCACATCTCCAATCCTCAAATCCTGTAAATAACCTCTCCCTCTTTCTCCTCTTCATTGGGTTGTCGTCTACTCGTCTTCTATTATTCCAAACTTATATTTCATATTGGTTGAGGAATAATCTTTGTCAGCAATAAACCAAGGTTTCGTACTCTAACTTTGTTTTTCATTAATTTTACCCATTTGGATTGTGTTATTCTGTCATGACAACATCAGGGAAACAACAATGCACCACCAAGGCATTGATCAACTTAAATGCTAATTGGTTCACTGATCAGGATGTGGAGAGGTTCTATCTCCAGATGAGTGGTCAATTATTCATTCAAGAACATGGATTCGACCCTACCATGTCTGCTTACAACGAGATTTGAAACTTGGTGTGATACCACCATTGGAATAACTTTTGTGCCACCCTAACTGAACCGACGGTCAACACAATAGTTTATGAATTCTATGCTACTCTAAAAGATTGAGATAATCATAGACAACAGGATGAGACGATTAACTAAGTCTTTATTTGGGGAAAAGAAATGTTGATTGCGCCGCGAGAAATATGCAAATCTTATGATGCCCCATATTATTTCCACGATTATCTAGAAAATATAGATCTATTCACATTTGAGGAACTAGATATGGAGGGAATAATCAATTATTTGACAAAGGGTCGTGGCGAGTGGACTTGCAATGCCAATATCAGCTGCCTTTAAACTTCAACACAACCATCATGTTTTCAATGGAAAAAATAAGGATTCAATTTTTTTGCACCCGTCTGGCACCTACACACAATGCTTCTGACATCACCTCATATAAAGCGGTTATACTTTATTCTATTTTATTGAAAGACCATATTTGCATTGGCCATTGGATCTACGAAGAGATGATGAAGTGCATACAAAGTTGCAAACAAAGTATGTACTTTCAGCACTTGATCACAACCCTACGCAGATGAGCTGAAGTTCCCATGTCTCCTATCGAACAATTCATGTGATCGAAGAGTGTGTGTAATTGGGGACAACATGTACGACCAGTTCATTAACTAGGGTTTCACTATCTCTTCCTATAAATAGATGGCACTAGTAGGGCTAAAAATACACAACTTTGAGATATTGTTATTCTGCCAGAAAATAAGTTAGAATTTATTTCTAACTTTCTAGTCTTATTAAGACATATCAATGCCTTCTTCTTGTCAAGGTTTTGCATTTACTTTTTTAATTATAGAAATGTAAGTTATTTTCTCCATTCGAAATGGGATTGTTTATTTTTAGGCGAATTTATGGTGTTTTTCGACAAGTAACTTTTTTCCCCTAAAATTCCACTAAAAGCTAAATTATTTTTTAGTCAAATTTTATGCTTGTGCAATTTCTGTTTCTAGGTTGGTTCATCGTAATATTTTGAGCCTATATATATATATAGTTTTGGCATGTTTTTTAGTCTTATAAAGATAATAAAACATATTTTCCTAGATCTAATTGTCATGTTCTATCTTTCGTAGGTTACTAATGTTGAAGAAATACTTTCTCCATAAGCATACATTTTTCTCTATGCTAGATAGAGTATAGTTTTCAATTGTAATAGAACTATTGTCTTGTAAAAAAACTCTATGATGTGGAGAGTATTTTCTCATGTGCGATTGAAGCAGTTATTACTAAGTTCAAAGATCCAAATGTTGTATTTGGTTAAAGCATCAAAAATTGCTTCTTTATATGTAGGTGAGCCTGTCATTCTTCACATTTCCAAATTTGATAAAAAAAAATAGAAATTAAAATTGGAATTTAGCCTAAAAATAGAAATTGCATGACCATAATATTTATAAAAAATAAAACATTGTAATATATATACACAAACACATTGCAAAATGTAATTTTATAGTAGAAAATAAACTCAATAAAAAAAAAAGATAAGAAGTTAAGAAAATCTCAAATATATGTTTGTTTTTATTGGAAACAACATTTCTGAAATATTTTTAGGAAATCTGTCAAACAACAGAAAATATTTTACACATATTCATCCAAATATCAGAAAATATTAGTTTTTTTAGAAAAATAAATCATTTTTCAAAAATCATTTTCTGGAAGTTATTTTCAATGAAACAAATGGAACCTTAATTTATTTAATTCAATACTTAAGTTCAGTTTTGATTTTTATAATTAAGTCCTTATGATTTAGAATTTAATTTCTACAAGTTCTTTACTTAAATTTATTTCTTACAAATTAATTTATTTTTTATATATTTTTATTTATTAATATTTTACATTTTTAATCTTTTAAACGATTCACATACTATATGTATCATAAAAATTATAATGTATTGATTCATTTATATAAAATTATAACGAACTGTACAACAATACTAAAATAAATGGCATCTTTTTTACATCAATAATGTAAAATAACCAAATATTAGAATAGGATAACGACACTAATATTCACGAATCTAGGTAAATTCTATAGTAAATAATTGGTGCAGCTTGATCAATCAGTAACATTCTTTTTCTCTTTAAAAAAATTATTTTTTTAAGTGCAGTCTGATCAATTGACGGCAGTTCTATTTCAAACACAAAATATATGTTTTTTTACATGTATAAACATAAAAACGAAAAAAATATTTTTTTATTGGTACTGTCAAACTATCAAGCGACACCCTGTTAATTTTAATAAAATATAGTTGAACCAATGAAAAAGAAAAACTTAATAATAATAATGGGTTTTGAACCACTGGAAAAAGAAAAAAAGGATCCCTAATGAGGTTTATCTTTGTTCTTGAAAGAAACAGAAGAGATGGTAACAGCTGGTGCCTTTGGATTTGGAATATCACAAAAAAGAACCGATAATCTAGTTTGCTAGGCTTCCTTTGGAAATTGTAAACCTGAGTCTACATCTCTCGTATTCATCCATTTTTCCATTTATAGCTGTAATTTGATTTGCAAAGTTCCAATGCTTAACAGATTTATCTATATTTGTAAAGAACAAAGATAAACCTCATTAAGAATACAATAAGTGGTTCCAGTAAAAAAAAAAATATTCATTTTAGAGGTTTCGGGTTCTAGCACCTGTATATGTAAAGTATGTGTGCCTTGTCAAAGGGTTAAAAAAATATGAATAGATACTACCATGTAATCACACTAATATATTAAAAAAAAAAATCTCATTAAGAATCCTTTTTTTTCCTTTTTCCATTGGTTAAAAACTCATTATTATTAAGCCTTCCTTTTTCCATTGATTCAAAAAAATTATATTTTATTAAAAATAATAAGGTGTCACTTGAAAGTTTGATGACATTAATAATTTTCTTTTTGTTTTTATATTTGTACGTGTAAAAAAACACGTATTTTGAGTTTGAAATATGGGTACCGTCGATTAATCAAGTTGCACTTAAAATAATAATTTTTTTAAAGAAGAAAAGATGCCACCAATTGATCAGGCGACATCAATTATTTATGATAGAGTTTGCTTAGATTCGTGAATATTAGTGTCATTATCCTATTCTGATATTTATTTATTTATTTTATATTATTGATGTAAAAAACTCAAATAAATGATTTGATTAATGATAATTTAATTTTTAAATATATTATTTAATCTAGCCTATAATAAAAGAGGTGACCGAGTTAATAATCCACGTTTACATCAATTGAAAACTCAATGAATGGAATTAAAACTCTTAATTAAAATTACCATAACAAAATATAAGAGAATGATATGTAAATATTTTAGTTTTTAATAAGTCTAAAAATTACTTTCATATTTTTAAATTTAATTTAAAAAAAACTAGTTACCTCTCTACTTTTTCATGTATCTTTTTATCAATAATTATGTTTTTTTTATTACTTTACCGGTAATATTTTTAAAAATAATAATTACCAATTAAGCTTTTATATTATTTTAAAAATAATATACTTTAGAAGTTGGTTAAATTCAGCCTTTAAATCTTGTACTTCACAAAAGTTATTGATTTTTTGGTCTTTATACTTTAATTTGATCAATTTTAATTCTTATATTTTTTGAATTGGACAATTTTAGTCTCTTTATTTTTTGAATTTTGAAATTTTAGTCCTAACCCAAACAATATCAATTAAATTCATTTGGTTAATTTCAATTACTAGTCTTGTGTTATACATACAGTTGTAGATTTAATCAATATTTTCTAATTGGATCATTCAAAGCCTCTATACTTTTTTGAATTTTGAAATTTCAGTCTTAACGCAAATGACTGTTATTAATCCATTAATTAAATTTTCAGTGAGTAATATGTAGAAGTATCAAGTTAGCATGACATTAAACATGTGATAATATATTTGTAGAATCAATTTTGGAAATAACATTACTTAATCGAATGAATTCAACATTTATCGTTTGGTAAGGATTGAAATTTTGAAATTTAAAAATACAAAGATTAAAATTGACCAATTTAAAGTACAAGGCTTAAATCCACAACTCGTGCAAAGTACAGGGACTAATAGTAGAATTTAACCTTAAAAGATCATCTCGAGGATCTAAAGATCGAAGGGTGAAAAGTCGTAATAAAATTAAATTTTGAAAACTTAAATTGAAGCTTAAATTTAGAACTTAATTTATTTTGTTTTGAAAACTTAAAGATAGCAAATTTTGGAGAAATGAAATTTAGGTATATTGGGTGTTTGAAGTTGTGCTTTCATTACAAAACTTAGAGCCTTTTATAGAGAGCTCATGCCTCTTTACAACTTTATTTTCCGAGAAATTTCATCTCTTACATCATAATTGCTACTTTTTTCAAACTTTGCAAATAATATATTCTTTGGTTAAAAATTACAAATTACAAGAGAATATTGCTAGAGAATCTCACTATTTATGCCAGAGAATCTCACTGTTCATTTTGTTTTTTCTTGCAGGGAATATCTCTTGTTCACTGTTTTGTTCAGAGAATATCTCATGTTCATTGTTTTGTTTTGCCTTCAATTCATTTCCTCTTTTGCAAAATTATCATCATTTTTTCTTGGTTCTGGTGATAGTTACTGAGGTGGTATCATCTGCAAGATCCATTGTTTTGATTGAAGTGTTGAAGATTTCTCGTCTTCTGATCTAGAGTCCATTGAGCTGAGCATTTCAGCCATGAGTTTTCTGTATTCCTTTTTTTGTCTTGGCTTGAGCTAATATTGCACTAGCAATTGATTTTCCTTGAAGGAATGTTGCTGTAGTTTGATTCGGGCTGCAGACTTACATAATCTTGGATTTTTATTGAAAAAATCATCTAAATACTTGGAATCATATTTTTCAACATCAAATTTATCCTACCATTTCGTTCTGAAATTTCGAACTAATAGTGGAATCCCAACACATGGATCTTGTTCATAAGAAAAATTTATGACACAATTCAGGAAATGCATAATTTTGGGGAAAAAAAATGAATTGTTCGGTAGATGTGCTTTTGGTCTTGTTCAAGTTGGAATTTGTCAAAGAATTTAGGCCATAAATTTTAAATTTTTTTTGGTAGGATTTCAACCAGTTCCACCATTCTTGGAACCAATTTGGGAATTTGAATTGGGTAACATATTTGAAATATATGAGCCATGAATGTCTCATATGTTGATTGTTCATTAGGAAGGCATTGAACCAGGCAATTTGGGTTTTCACCCCAATCTCTTGGTCGAAGAATTTTAAGTATTTGGGTTGTTGAATGGGTGATAAAATTTGGATCTTTTAGATCTGTATAGTGTTTGAACAATACTAATCCAGTTTGAACTAGTATGTTTTCGTAATACTGTTGAGGCTTTTGAGAATATGATGGCTTAAAATGTCATCCATTGAAAAGTTCTTTCACTAGTATATGTGAAGGTTTTTCTAAAAATTCTTCCTTCATAATCATAATTTTTTCAAAACATTTGTTTGGAAAATATTGAGAAGATTTTTGTGCAGCGGTTTGTGAAGACACTATTACTTCTTTTGGGAAAACATCCTGGAGAGATGTTTCTTTTAAAATATTTTTGAGAGATTTTAGTTTGTGTAAAACAATCTCTTTATTTTTTGAAATCTTTACTGCTTCACCAACAATTTGTTTGAGAGGAGTATCCTTTTTTAATTGAGAAAAGGCTAATGCCACTTTTGGAGATTGAGAAAGGGACTCAATCCTTTTATTTATTTATTTGTGAACCAATTTCATGTGGATCTTGTGCATCTTGAAGGGATGCATTTTTGGATGATTTTGATGAGGATAAAAATTTTTAATTTTCTTCTTCAAGGTAAATTTCATACCATGACTTAATTGTTTGAGGAAATTTGGGTTTTGGATGATTCCACTAATTTTCTTTTTCCTTTGTCTCGAAGTTTGGGTGGCAATTTTGAAGAAACTCTCTGGTGAGAAAGCAGGTAAAGAATTAGCTTCTCCTTTGATGTATTCAATATCAAACTCAAATATGCTCAAAATTGCTTGCCATCTAGCAAAAATTTGTTCTGAGGCAATATCTTGAACATCTTTTTTATAAACTTATTTTGCTTATTTGCAATCAATTCATAAAAGAAATTTTTTATTTAAAAAATCACTATGGAACTTTGTGATACATAAAACAATTGATAAAATTTCTTTTTTTAATAGTACTATAATTTTGCTGAGTTGGATTCCAGTGTCTAGAAGTAAACTGGACTATTTGCTCTTTTCCTCCCTTAACTTGTTTTAGGATCCCACCATGCCGTATTTCAGAAACATCTATTTCTACTATCTTAGGGGTATTTGGATAAGCTAAATGTAAACACAGAAGTTTAGTAATTTGTTTTTTTAATTTGGATAATAATATTGGTGTGGTTATTTGTCCAAGGTTGTGGATTCTTTTTAAGCCTATCATACAAGGGCTTACATAATTTGCTAAGACTTGGGTAAAAGTCTATGACATAATTGAGACTTCCTAAAAATCTTTGTAATTAGACTTTATCAAGGATTTGGTTTGGGAATTTGTTGGCAAATTCTATAGACCATTCTATTGGAGTAATGTTTCCTTGGGTAATGTAATAACCTAAAAATCTTACTTTGGTTTGGAACAAGCTTATCTTGGATTTAGAAACTACTAAACCATTATTTTTTTATCACTTTTACAAAGATGGATAAATGTCTAAAGTGTTATTCTAAATTTTCGAAAAATACTAAGACATCATCAATGTATACTATTGTAAATTGAGAATATTGGTAAAAAGTATCGTTCATTATTCTTTGAAATTCAGATGGAGCATTTTTTTAATCTCAATGGCATCACATTCCATTTGTATCGTTCAAATGGTACAGTAAATGTCGTTTTGTATCTTCTTCTCTTATTTGGATTTGTCAAAATCTTGATTTCATGTCAAAATTTGAAAAAATATTTGCATTACAAAGTTTTTATAATAAATCTTTTTTATTTGAGATTGGGTACCTTATCCATTTTAAAGCTTGATTGAGAGGTTTGTAATTAATTACTAATCTTGAAGTTCCTCTTTTGAGTTTTGTATTTTTCATTACATAAAATGCTGAACAACTTCAAGGAGAACTGCTTTTCCTAATTAATTTTTTATTAAGAAAATCTTGTATTTCTTTTTTACAAAATTCTTTCATTTCTTTGTTCATTTGTATTGGTCTTGCTTTTGTTGGTATTTGTCTTTTATCAAAATTATTTTCATATGGCAATCTTACTTAATGTTTTTTCCTATTCCAAAAAGCATTTGGAAGATCAAAACAAATTGTTGATTTTATTTTTTCTTTGATGTGATTTATCCTATTTTGGACTTCTCCTTTTTTTAATTGTTCAGTCAATTTTTTAAAACATATTTCTTGTTTTAAAAAAGAGATTTGTTTTTATTTATGATTAATTAAATTATTTATTTACACATTATGGATGGATAAAAATTTTAATAAGTTCAGATTTCTTATTTTAGGTTTTTCTACAAAAAGAAATTTTACCCTGTTGTTTAAAACTTTCGTAGAGATTAAATTATTTGTTACTTTATATGGCTTAAATAAGGATATGAATGGTGTTCCTAATATGATATCTTGGGTAATATTTTTTATCATTAGAAAATATATTTGATATTTTATACCTTTGTTGCGGATTTCTGCATTGGGGATTTTGTAAGTAATTTTGAGGCTTTTACCATTTGCATTTTTTAGAGATTCTGATGTTTTGTCATAATATTTAGTTGGAATTATCCTTTTTTTAATATAGTTTTGATCTGTTTCTATATCAAAAAGAGCAATTGTTTCCAATTGAAATTCATTATTTATGATAATATTTATTTTTATTATGTATCTTTGGATGGATACTTCAGTAAGAACCATTATATATTCCTGTGTGTTTTCTTCAGGTTTGGGTTCAGTTTCTGAAGAACTATTTTTTGGGACTTCATGTTTTAAAGTTTGCAATTGTTTTTCATTTCTTGTTGTTCAATTTTAAGTTAAGAAAGTTCTAATTTAATTTGTTTTATTTCCAGTTGTAATTCAGAATTTGTAATTTGTCTAGGTTTTGTTTTTTCTTATTTATTAAATATTATATCTTGTATATGGTACATTTGTGATTGACTAGAGATAATTTCTTTTTCTGGTTTATCTTTTTTTGAAGTTCTTAATTTTAAAAGATATTCTTTTTAAGTTTTGGATCTTGAATTTTATGAATAACTTCAATAATGAATTTTTGGTCTTTAGTTAACATATTAATTGAAGGTTCATTTTTATCAGAGGATTGGAATGTTGTATGTAACTCGTCTATTTGAAATTCATTTGATTCATTATATGTATCATTTTTAGAGGAAATTGTTTCTAGAAAAATTTTATTAATTTTTTGTTCTATTTCTTTATCTAGATTTAAATTATTAATCTTTCTTTTAATCTTGCAATATTTTGAGATGTGTCCTAGTTTTCCACATCTGTAGTATTTGTTCATACTTTCTTAACCCTTTGATAATGCACACACACCTTGCACACACACCTTGCACACACAGATGCTCGAACTTGGGTCTCCAAGATGAACATCATCCTCTTTACCACTGGAGTCACTCGTTGGGTTCGAAAATATTATTAAAAGTTATTTTTGTAATTTTAAATATTGACAAATTTTTAATCCTTCTTTTTGGGTGAAACTAACTAGTTCACCATATGTAAGTTTCTCATATGGAATAATCTCTCTGTAATTTTTCCTAATTTGATTTCTAACATTTTCTCTCGATAAAATTGGAAGTCCGGCTAGAAACTTTTCTTTCCAAAATGGTTGTTGGTTATCAGATCTTTGCATAACTATAATAATAATGACATCTTTATACCATTTAAAATCAGTTAACCTTTTGCATTTTAAATTTGATAATAATTCTAAATTTCTATCTTTAAGATGAGAATGATCTCCTATAAAATGTTTAGAGATTGAGAAAATTAAAATTGCTACTACATATTGGATTTCTCTTCCTTGTTCATCTAAAATTATTCTTCTTTGATCATTTTTTTTATTGCTTTCAAGATTTCTTCTTGTTGGGTTTTAGTGATTGCATGATCTCACAATCCTTTTACTTGACCAGTAAAGTCAACAACTAAAAGATTGGTTATAGCATGATCACTAATTAATCCATTTTGGTTTTGAGTTGTATAAACATTTGAAACCATTGTCATTTGTTGTAATAAACTGAGAATATTATATTCAGGCATGCCGTCTATATTTCATTCATAAATTGTATGGGCATTATATTTATTTTGGAAAATGGATTTTTCTTCTATATTAAGATCAGGTATAGCAATTTTTGGATAATATAATCTTTTTGATTATTTCCAAGCCATTTTGTTAATTTGTTGTTCATCTGACTGGTCAGAGTCGAATTGGGAAGATTGGTGTAATGTATTTACTGAGTGTTAGGCTTGCAATGGGGTGTCCGATGCAATTAATTCAGACTTGCAACTTTCTAGAACATCAAGTCTATTTTGGATTTTTGCCTAGAAATCAATTTGGGATTTTTGGAAAGGTTTTGGAATTTCATAAGGTGTAAATATTGGTTCTTTAGGACTTTTTCTAGTTATTTCTTTTACTCAATCTTTTTTTTTATTGGTTGACCTTCTACCAAATTTTCAATATAATCTAATTGTTTTTCTATTGTATGAAGACTGATATTGGTATAGTTATTTTATTCTATTATCATTTTAATATCTTTTGATGAGATTTGTTCTCCTGCATCAAGAGCTTTTATTCTTAAAGAGCTTGCTTTTATTCCAATAGTTTTGTGAAGATATTGAACCTCCATTAAAGGGGATGTTGGGATTCAATTTCTCCTTTATTGGTTTGTCATCTAGTATTATTTTTTATTGTATTAATAAATTCTAAATAGTATTCTTCAAACCATTCAAAGAATTTTATATGAATTTTATCAGTATTCATGAATTCATAATATTCTTGAAGAATACTTTCTTTTTTATTATTATAACTTTTAAAACAATCTTCTCTTTTTTGTTTATTTTTGTTGGAATAAAAATGTCTTCTACATCATTCTTTATTGATCTCAAAAATCTTTTCTAGAACAAATATTTTTGAATTTTCTCCTTATCTTGCATTATTAGTCATTGATGAATATGTTGCATATTGGGTGAATTTTGAGGACTTTCATGATGTCTAGCATAGATAGGTTGAGCTATATTTGAGGAATTATCTGTCCCTTGTAAATTGGTCCTAAATGTTGTTAGGATAGAAAAGATAGAGGCTCTAGCTGTCTGTAGCACATTCTAGTTTCCACCTATTAGGAAGGTTGATTTCATGCCATTGTATTGTTCTTGGAATTGTGGTATGAGATCTTGAGGTATCTGTTTTTATTAAAAGGGTTTTTCTTTTTGGGCTTCGAAGTAAAGCTTTGGTATTGACTGCAGAATACACTTCAGATCCAAGAAGCATTTTGTAATTATGAGTATGAATTTGAAGGGTTAAAGATTGTAAAATATTTTATCGGTTAAGGAAATCATAAAATTTGGGTAACAATTAAAATGTATTGGATCAATATATAAGCTTGTTTCTATACTTCCAGTGATGAGTCATTAAACATAATGTGTCTTTGGTCTCTTACAATTAAGATATAGGTATTTTTAGTGGCTTCAACACTAAGAGGTTTGACATCAACTTTAACTAATCCAAAATGAACATATTTATATTTTTGTTTTTTGAGTTTAGTAATGACGACTTTATCTAATAATTGGATTGTTTCATATTCTTTTTGAATACATAAATTTCTTTATTTTTATTTTATAACGTAACTACAAAAAACATTTACATTTTCAAAAATTGTTTTTTTATAAACTTGATTTATTGGAACTCTCGGGAAAGTCCAATTATAAAATGTTTGAGGAATATTTTCATAATGTTCTTATTCATTAATAGTATTATTTGAGGTTTGGTCAGACTCTTAGGATTGATTGGAAGCAAAGCTTACAGAAGAATTGGTTCTTCTAAAAAAGGGAAACATTGTAGTTGCCTACAGTATACTTACTAAAAATCAAAATAATAGATTAACGACGGTTATTTGCGTCAAGACTAAAATCTCAAATTTTGAAAAATATAAAAACTTAAAATGATCCAATTAAATAATATCGACCTAAACTACAACGATATGTATAATATAAGACTAGTAATTAAATTTAATCAAACACATTTAATTGTTACTATTTAGACTAGGTCCAGAAACTACACGAACTTAATTGGTCTACTAAAATTGAGAATTCGAAAAGTATAAAACTAAATTCATAACTTACACAAAGTACAGGGACTAATAGCAAAATTTAACCTAAATGTTATGGTTGGCTGCTAATTCAAACCAGATAATTCCATCCCGTTAAAATAAAAGGGTGAACAATTGATGCCTCCACCATCGGAGTTATAATACCAACCTCAACCTGCCATAAAGACCTCACCTTCCATTAAAGGTGATCTACAATTTGCTCTTACTCTTTGATATGCTTCCTAATGTCTTGGCCTTCTCTCGTAGAGCATATTTCTGCGTCTTTCCAGTCGAAGTCTTAGGCAAATCCTGGAAAACCACTGTTCGAGGAGCCATGTAGTGGGGCAACTTATCTCGACAATATTTTATAATTTCATCAGCATTGGCTTCGTGACCGTCCTTCAACTTTACAAATGCACAAGGTGTCTCCCCCCAGTGATTATCTGGTCTTGCCACCACAGCTGCCTCTAGCACAGCTGGATGGCTGTACAGCACTGATTCCACTTCAATGGAGCTTATATTTTCTCCCCCGGAGACGATTATGTCCTTGGACCGGTCCCTGAGTTCTATGTAACCATCAGGGTGTCTCACTCCCAAGTCCCCACTTCGGAACCATCCACCATTAAAAGCATCCTTCGTTGCTTTTATGTTTTTAAGGTACCCATTCATGACAGTGTTGCCTCTAAACATAACCTCACCTATACTCCTTGCATCAGGTGGCATACTCTTCATAGTTACAGGATCTTTAACATCAATTTCCTCTATACCAAGATGATTCACCCCCTGCCTAGCCTTGATCTTAGCCTGTACGTCTCGAGGCAGAGAATCCCATTCTGGTTTCCAAGTGCATACTGTTCCTGGACCATAGGTTTCAGTCAGGCCATATGAATGAACCACTCTAAATCCCAGTTCTTCCATTTTGAAAAGAACATGAGGTGGTGGTGGTGCGGCTCCTGTCATGATCACAACTTTCCCTGGAAGACGTCTTTGGTCGCTAGCTGGTGCATTTATTATCATGTTCAAAACCGTAGGTGCACCACCCATGTGAGTCACCTTGTACTTAGCAATATTAGAAAATATTTCTCCTGCAGAGACATTTCTTAAACATACATTTGTACCACCTTGAGCAGCAATTGCCCATGTAAAACACCACCCATTGCAATGAAACATGGGAACAATCCATAAATATACAGGCATTGAGGCCATCTCATTGAGAAGAATTGCGGCTAGAGAATTGAGATAGGCACCTCGGTGGCTATAAATAACACCTTTTGGGCTTGATGTTGTACCAGAAGTATAATTAAGCGAGATGGGTTCCCACTCATCTTCTGGTCTTCTGATATCAAATTCTAGTTTCCCCATTGCTAATAGACTGTCATAGTCCAAGTTTGCAGATGTGGAGTTGGTGTTGCTCCTGGAAGGAACTTGCCGATCATGATCCGGGATCAAAACTAGTTGAGGCAGCTTAGCACATGTGTTGGATAGTATTTTCAATGCTCCCTCTGCAATATGGAGGAACTGATAATCTACAAAAAGGAATTTTGCTTCTGAATGCTTCAATAACACTGCCACCATTGAGGAATCATGACGTATATTGAGCGTACATAGAACAGCCCCAGCCATCGGAACACCAAAATGAAGTTCATACATCGCTGGAACATTTGGGGCTAATACAGCAACCTGCTCTCAAACAAGCAAAGATCACCTTGGCAAGCAGTAACAGAGGTGAAAAGAAGAAAAAATCGAGAATAGAAGCAACTCCGTTTAATCCAAGCTTAGAAAGGACAATACATAGCATTTTTGAACAAATATCACACATCCAATGCAGAGGAAGAGGTAGAAAAATACCAGTAACACAACCTCCAAACCAACTCAATTGGAATATAATTCAAAACCAGTAACACAAACTGGGAATGCAAGTTTCCCGAATTTGAATCCCAAAAATTAACAGCCAAATAACAAGATTTAAAAATTAAAGTCTTGGGCTTTAACAAAGCTAAAGCTCATAAATGGCAAGAAAAAAAAAACTAGTGGTAGAGTAGAGGAAGGAGGCAAAAGAGAGAATTACCACATGACGGGGGGCAATTCCCAGCTGGGCAAGCGCAGAAGCGAGACGAACGCACCTCTGACGAGTCTGTTTCCAGGTATACTTGACATCACCGTGGACAAGGGAGACGGAGTCTGCGTAGACAATTGCGGCGCGGTCCAAGAAGGTGATCGGAGTCAACGGAACGTAGTTTGCAGAGCACTTGATTGAACCATCCATATCTCCTTCAACGCTTCCGTGGGGTGGGAGATTTAGCAATATAAAAGATGAATTATCGGATTGATCCTGGACTGTGCACTAATAAAACGAGAGAACGAATGAAATGCCAATCTCATTTTTAGTAATTTTGTTTTTTATTTTAATTTATATTTCTGTCACCTTATCACATTTTATTCACTCAGGCTGGCAGGGTCCGGTCCCTAATTTTCTTCATTTTAATTTTTTAAAATTTTAAAATTTAAATTAATAAAAATAAAATTATATTTTATCTTTCTTATAAATTTTTTTAATTTATTCTTTTAAAATTAAAAAATATAAAAAATTTAATTTTCACCCCTGCCAACTTTTTCTATCTTCAGCCCTGTGTTCACTATCAATCACATAATAAAGAGCTTCAAACGTCAAGTTTGCTGTTGCTTTTTTTTTTTAGTGAAACACCTAGATTCCATTACTCATAGGTCATACATCGGGTTCCAAAACATTACAGCGGGCAAAGCAATACTACAAGCGCAATAAATGAAACAGGGAAAAATCAAAGTGACGAAGCATAAAACAAAGGTAACATGAGAAAACCCATTGGAGCCAAAAGACACAGAACCAATGAAACATAATCACCTTCAAGGTTGCTGCATGTTGATCAATAATATTGTTTTTTAGTTACTTTATTCTTAAATGATAGAATACAAAATGAATATTTACAAAAAGGTTTAATACCAATAAATATTCATTTCCGAAGTTATTTGTGAAAATAAATTTTTTAAATCATAATAATAGGAATTGATCGATTTTATAAAAATATATTGAGTTGACATTGTTTTCAAGAAAAAAATAAAAGAAATGCATTTACGTCAATTTTTTTTTTTCAAATAAAAACGTACTGATGTGAAAGCGTTATATTAAAAAACGCTGACGTAGACACGCTTTTAACCATATTTTTCCCAACAGTCAGCTTCTCAACAATCTTTCAAAAATTTGACCGTAGGCCCAATAGATAACAAAAAGAAAAACTATAAAACTCTCAACCCATTTTTCACACAGAAAATTATATATTCTTCTATAATTCTCTATAATTTCTTACTAAATTCTCAAAAAAGCTCTCTAAATTTTTTATTTTTTCTGAATTATTATTATTTTATTAGTAATTTTAAGAAATTTGATCGTGTTAGCAATGGTCGAGCATTTAATTCCTCTCGATGATAAACATATCTCTGTTGATCAAATGCAAATGGTAAGAGTTAATTTTATTTTTAATATTTTTTAATATTTTTATTTCATTTTTATAATATAATTAATATTTTTTATAATTTTTATGTGAATAGTTGGTAGATTGAGTTTTACAATACTTTATTCGTAATATACTTGATTGAAAATTACTTAAGGGAAGACGGTTTTCGGCATGTGGTCGCACTACAGCAAAATAGGTTATTAGAGATATTTTTAGTGGCGTTTGGACAGAAAATGCCGCAAAAAGTAAATCAATAGCGGCGTTTTTCCATAAACATCACAAAAGGTAGAGCAATAGCGGTGTTTTTACATAAACGGGGCAACAGGTAAAGCAATAGCAGCGTTTGTAGGAAAAAAGTCGCTAATGCTTTGACCTTTAGCGCATTAACGGTGTTTATGAGAAAATACTGCTAAAGGTCAGAGCACTAGCAGCATTTATGAGAAAACGTGGCTAAAGGTCAGAGCATTAGTGGCGTTTATGAGAAAACATCGCTGAAGGTAAGATCATTAGCGACGTTTTATGAGAAAACGCCAGTAAAAGTAAGAGCATTGGCGGCGTTTATAGGAAAATGCCTCTAAAGGTTAAGTAATAGTGGTGTTTATGGGAAATGCCACTAATTTATTTACATTTTATATATATTAAATTAAATTAGGGATAAATATCAAAATTATACATGAACTATGATTTAATGTGTAAGTATACATAAACTTTGATTTTGTACATTTTTATACATGAAAATTTGATTTGATTTGATTTGTAACACCTCTTAACCATAAATCGTCGCCAGAACAAGGTTACGGGGTATTACCAGACATATCGGACAATTTACAAATAATAAATAAATAGTTAAAGAACATATTATAAAATAATCATAAAGTCCCTTAATTAAACCATCGAGGCTCAAAAAACGTATTAGAAGGGGATTGGAACTTTTTCTGATGCTTCGCAGATTTTTCGTAAATTTTTTTTTCGAACACGATATAATCTCTTTTATAAACATCTAACCTTCCCTGCAATTTCAACCTGCAACCAAAACAATTTATACTCAAATTCACCTAAATCATAATCATTTCATTAACATATTAATTCAATAATTAAACATTCTTAATATTATTCAAAATTTACTAACAACTTTATTCATTTTTCATTCAAACATAATGTCAAATTTTATAATATACTCTTTATCATTTTATTAAACTAATATCAAAATATAGTATATATATATTTACAACCAACTTTACAAGCATATACATGTAACCTATACAACACTTAGTACATGTCACTTTTACCAAAAGAGGAGAATTACATCACCGAGTTTATACTGAGGTCGGGATCGATCTGGATGCTGAACCAGGACCTTAATTTCTACTAACCTACGCAAGGAAACAACCGTACGCTGAGTATTTCATACTCAGTGGTATTACTATAATTCAAATTATAAATAACCAAATAAATTTCACATAATCAATAATATAATACATGAACACATATTATCTTAATTGATACACCACTTTCATTCCATATCAATAACAAATCAAATATCATAAATAATTAGGTACTAATAACTTTTGAAACCTTTTATTTATCCATTTTATTCTCATTTCTCAATTTCATTACATCTCACTTTATATGCACCAATTTTTCATTTCTATTCAATTTTTCTTTTTCACATTGTTAACCCCTATTAACAAAACTCAAACCTTCGTGGATACACGAATCCAACCAAACACACCAGAATGGCACTCAGTGCCTCATTGGATAGTTCGAAGCAATAAAGTGACACCCAGTGTCTCATCGGCCTAGCCGAAGTAAAGTGGTACCCAATACCTCATCGAATCTATCCGAAGTAAAATAATGACGCCTAGTGTCTCATCGACTCAAGGTCGAAGTATCCCTGAACTCTTCCAATCCTATGGTATGCCAACTATATCCGACTCAGCCCGACTAGTTAATAGGGATTTTCAATTTACAATTCATATCACTTTCAATTCCAATTTCACTTATTAAATATAAATATTGAAAGAAACATTAAATAATGAATAATTCAAATTATAGTAATACAAACCCTGATTTCGCGATTACTCCTCGATAACTTTCTCCTTTCCTTTTTGTGCCGATGCTTCGAGTTCTTTGCTAGCTACGAAAATAATAATAATATACACTATTAATTACAGCACAAATTTATAATAATAATTGAATTTCTATCCAATTTATACCCTAATTCCAATTTAATCCTAATTAACTCATTTATTTTTCTAACTCAATTCATACTTTATTTTTTTTCAATTTCCTTCCATATTCTACTTAACTATCTAATGTTCATAATAAAACCCTAATTTAAAATTTCTTTCAATTTAATCCCTCTATCACAAAACTTATAGCTTCTTTTACAATCTAATCTCTTTATCAATTCTAACTTGAAATTCATTCAATTAAATTCCTAATTCACTATTTTGTTCAATATGAACTATGTTCAAAAACCTTAAAACTTTCAAGACCTCAACTTAATTTCATAAAAACTTTGTTCTAAAGTTTCTAAAACATCTAATTTAAGAGAAAATGACTTGATTGACTTACCAATTAAAGCTTTAAGCTTCAAAATTCTAGTTTCCCTTTTTTTTTTTCCTTCCCTTTTTCGTTTAAGCCTCTGTTCTATTCCTTCTTTTGTTTTTTTTTTCTCTTTTCTTTATTCTTTTATATATATATATATATATTAGTTAATAATAATATTAATAAATTATAAATATCTATTTGCTTAATAATAAGTAAATTAATATTTATTTTACAAATGTACAAATATAATTTTTACACATGTATATTTTATTACCATACATTTGGCTTTAATTTATATATATATATATATTTCATTAATATAATAAGATAATATTAATTAAATAATAATTTATACTATTATATTCTAATATTAATTAATAATAACTTAAATCATGAAAAATCTTTAGATTTTTCTCATTGTTTGCCACCTCAAATTATGCAATAGGCATAATTGTCATTTTAGTCCCTCTTTCTTTCTTTTAATCTATAAT
Source organism: Kokia cookei (assembly GCA_039519145.1). NCBI lineage: Eukaryota > Viridiplantae > Streptophyta > Magnoliopsida > Malvales > Malvaceae > Kokia > Kokia cookei. The sequence continues at coordinate 11,839,846 of CM076901.1, forward strand.
TAGGTTTTCACTCCTTATTCAATTTAGTCCTTTTTATTAATTACTCTAAATTAAACTAAATTCACCTAATCAAAGCCTAATTAAACACACTACTAGACTCATAATTACTCCTAATAATTATTTACGAACTCGGTTTACTAAGACAGAGGCCCTATAACTCACTTTTCTGGTGCCCGTGAATTTAGGTCATTACATTTCTCTCCCTTTAATAAATTTCGTCCTCGAAATTTACCTGAAAATAAATGGGGGGTATTGTGCTTTCATAATTTCTTCCGATTCCCTAGTCGCTTATTCCATACTATGACTTCTCCATAAGACTTTTACTAGGGAAACTCATTTATTTCTTAATTCTTTTAACTCTCGTGCTAAAATCTAAACCGGCTCTTCTTCATAGGACAAATCAGGTTGAACTTCAATGTCTTCAGTAGAAATGAGATAAGAAGGATCTAATCTATATTTTCGTAGCATAGAAACATGAAAAACATCGTGAATCTTCTGCGATTCCAGAGGTAAAGCTAACCGAAAAGCGACTGGCCCAATTCTTTCTACATTTCATATGGTCCAATATAACGAACACTTAACTTTCCTTTTTGGCGAAATCTCAACACTTTCTTCCAAGGAAAGACTTTGAGAAATACTTTGTACCCGATTGAATACTCAATGTCCCGACACTTCAAATCGACAAAAGATTTCTGTCTGTCAAAGGCTGTTTTTAATCTATCTTTAATCTTCTTAACCGTTTCTTCTATCTCTTGAATTAATTCTGGTTCAATCACCTTTTTTTCATTCAATTTTGTCCAACACACTGGTGATCTACATCTTCGACCATATAGTGCTTCATATGGGGCCATTTGTATACTAGATTGAAAACTATTATTGTAGACAAACTCAGCTAATGGCAAATAATGTTCCCAACCTGATTCAAAGTCGATGATACAAGCCCGAAGCATATCTTCTAGTATCTGAATTACCCGTTCGGACTGTCCATCTGTTTATGGATGAAAAGCCATACTAAAGTTAAGTTTAGTTCATAGAGAATCATGCAATTGCTTCTAAAATCTTGATGTAAATCGAGGATCCCGATCGAAAATTATTGATACCGGAATACCATGTAATCTTACAATTTCTCGGATATAAACCTTAGCAAGCTTCTGTAATGACCAGTCAGTTCTGACTGCTATGAAATGCGCTGACTTGGTAAGTCTATCAACTATCACTCAAATGACATTCTTTTTTCTTGCTGACAACGGTAATCCTGTAACAAAATCCATCGTGATGCAATCTCATTTCCACTTAGAAATATTAAAATAGGCTGAAGTAGTCTAGTAGGAACTTGATGTTATGCTTTTACCCGTTAACAAGTTAAACGTTTACTTACAAATTCAACTATGTCTCTTTTCATTCCTGGCCACCAATATAGTTCTCGTAAATTCCAGTACATCTTTGTACCTCCGGGGTGCAAAGCGAATGGACTGTCGTGAGCTTCTCGAAGAATCAATTTCTTCAACTCAAAATTAGTTAGAATACAAATCCGATTTTGATATCTCAAACATCCATAATCATCAATACTAAAACTCTCTGTTGTACCATCTTGTACCATCTTTCTTTTCTTCAACAATTTGTCGTCTTTCAATTGTGCTGATCTGATCAGATCAAACATTACCGGCTTTACTCTCAAATCGACCAAAAGACTCCCATCATCACTGATACTGAGCCGTGCAAACATCGCTCTCAATTCAATTGCAACTTTTCTACTTAGTGCATCAGCTACAATATTAGCTTTTCCCGGATGGTAGTCTATAACACACATAATCTTTTAGGAGCTCTATCCACCGTCTTTGTCTCAAGTTTAATTCTTTTTGAGAAAGAAGATATTTCAAACTTTTATGATTGGTATAGATGTAGCATTTCTCACCATACAAATAATGTCTCCAAATCTTCAGAGCAAAAATCACGGCTGCTAATTCCAAGTCATGAGTCGGATAGTTACGTTCGTGTGGCTTCAATTGATGAGATGTATAGGCTATTACTTTTTCATCCTGCATTAATACACAACCTAGACCACTCAAAGAAGCATCGCTGTACACTAGAAAATCTTTCCCCAACTCTGGTAATGTCATAACTGGTGCCTCTGTTAACATTTGCTTCAACCTTTCAAAACTTCTTTGGCACCAATCATCCCATATAAAAGGAACATTCTTCTGTAATAATTTAGTCATCGACAAAGTTATCTTCGAAAATCCATTTACAAATCTTTTATAATACCCAGTAAACCAAGAAAACTTCGTACCTCAGATACATTCTTCGGTATTTTCCACTAAACAATTGCTTCAATCTTTTCCGGATTAACTTTGATTTCATCTGCCGATACCACATGTCCCAAAAATACAACTTCTGATAGCCAGAACTCACATTTGCTAAGCTTTCCATACAACTGCTTCTCCCGTAATATCTGTAATACAATTCTGATATGCTAATCATGTTCTGACTCTGACTTTGAGTAAACCAAAATATCATCGATAAAAACCACTACAAACTGGTCTAAATACGGCTGAAATATACGATTCATGAGATCCATAAAAGCAGCTGGGGCATTAGTCAATCCGAATGGCATTACCAAGAACTCATAGTGTCCATACCTCTTATGGAAAGCTGTCTTCGGAACGTCACTTTCTTTTACTTTCAACTAGTAGTAACCTTACCTTAAGTCAATCTTCGAAAATACAGAAGCTCCTCTCAACTGATCAAACAAATCATCAATGCGAGCAGTGGATACTTATTCTTGATTGTTACCTTATTCAACTGTCGGTAGTCAATACAAAGTCGCATCGAGCCATCTTTTTTCTTAACAAATAACACTGGAGCTCCCCACGACGATATGCTCAGTTGAATAAAACCATGATCTAATAAGTCTTGTAATTGTATCTTCAGCTCCTTTAACTCTATAGGTGACATTCAGTACGGAGGTATGGATATTGAAGCTGTACCTAGATAAACCTCTATAGCAAACTCAACCTCTCTGTCTGGTTGCAAACTCGAAAATTCTTCGGGAAATACATCAGGAAACTCACAGACTGTCCGGAAAAGTTTTATTCTGTATAATCAATGGGCATCTCGAACACACTTGATTTACTAACATTGTTTGCCTCAGTAGACTCGACACATCTATTGACACTCTAGACACCACGGACTTTAATTTCCCTAACTCAGCTAGTTTTAAATTTATATAGGAATGTGAAGATCCAAGATCAATCAAAGCATAAACAGGCTCAGAATACACTAAACATATACCTGTTACTACATTATGGTTATCACATTTTTCCCGTGTTCTGACCACATAGGCTCTGGTCGGTACTTTAACTTCAAATTGTTGGGTAACAATATTATTACTTCTTCTAATACCTCTTCCTCTGAAAACCGAACCACCTCTACCAGATCTTTTGCCTCTAGCTGTAAATACTGATCTCTGTGATGTTACCGGTGCAGCACTATCAGTTTTCGAGCAATCTCTAATGAAATGATCTGTAGAACCACATCGAAAGCAGCCCCTAGTTAATTTCCAGCATTCTCCTCTATGTTTCTTCCCACAGTGCTGACAGTCTAGAATTTCAATTTCTCGAGATAAACCTCTCATACTGCCAGTGGATACCGTCATCGGTTTACCCTTGCTTCTTCCACTTCTATCCAATCCAAAATTGGATCTCCATCCACCTTGAGATTCCTCTGATCTTTTTAGCTGAGGATTAAACTGGTAATTCCCGTACGCTTCCCTTTGTAACAACGATACAGTACAAACCAAGCATTCCCTGGGGGTACATTCCAATTGCTGTAAAATTCTTTTAGTCGACTCTATCCAATTTTTAACTGTTGATGGATCAACTCCTTTCAGACCCATAAATTCAGTGGCGCCATATTTTCTCAATTCTTTTATCGAGGCCCTTCTCTGAGTTGGTATTGAAGTCATAGCAGGAGCAGTCACCGCTACTCTTTGTAATGCATCAACAATTACTCGTAATATATCAGAATAATCTCTATCATTTCTTTTATTTACTCTAGGAGGTAGATTTCTTACTAAGTTTACGCCAGATGTTATCGACTCCGTTTCATCTAACCCATACGACTCTTCGTCTCTAGTGTATATTTCTTGGTCAGTATCATCTATTATTTCATCTGACATCTTTAATCTATAAAACAAAAACAAACAAATAGGTCAGCATCCAAAGATCCCGACTTAGTTTCGACCCAACAGTGACATGTATTTCTAGACTCAATTTTCGAGCTCGATTTAGGTCGAGAATCGACTAAACCTGATAGTTCTGATACCAATAATTATAACACCTCCTAACCCTAAATCATCATCGAAACAGGGTTACAGGGTATTACCAGACATATCAGACAGTTTACAAATAATAAATAAATAATTAATGAACATATTATAAAATAATCATAAAGTCCCTTAATTAAACCATCGAGGCTCAAAATACGTATTAGAAGGGAATTGGAACTTGTTCTAATGCTCTGCAGATTTTTCGTAAATTTTTTTTTGAACGCGACATAACCCCCTTTATAAACATCTAACATTCCCTGCAATTTTAACCCGCAACCAAAACAATTTATACTCAAATTCACCTAAATCATAATCATTTCATTAACATATTAATTCAATAATTAAACATTCTTAATATTATTCAAAATTTACTAATAACTTTATTCATTTTTCATTCAAACATAATGCCAAATTTTATAATGTACTCTTTATCATTTTATTAAACCAATATCAAAATATAGTGTGTATATATATATTTACAACCAACATTACAAGCATATACATGTAACCTATACAACACTTAGTACATGCCACTTTTACCAAAAGAGGAGAATTACATCACCGAGTTTATATTGAGGTCGGGATCGATCTGGATGCTGAACCAGGACCTTAATTTCTACTAACCTGTGCATGGAAACAACTGTATGCTGAGTATTTTATACTCGGTGGTATTACTATAATTCAAATTATAAATAACCAAATAAATTTCACATAATCAATAATATAATACATGAACACATATTATCTTAATTTATACACCACTTTCATTCCATATCAATAACAAATCAAATATCATAAATAATTAGGTACTAATAACTTTTGAAACCTCTGATTTATCCATTTCATTCTCATTTCTCAATTTCATTACATCTCACTTTATATGCACCAATTTTTCATTTCTATTCAATTTTTCTTTTTCACATTGTTAACCTCTATTAACAAGACTCGGACCTTAACGGATACACAGATCCAACCAAACACACCAAAATGGCACTCAGAGCCTCATCGGATAGTTCAAAGCAATAAAAAGACACCCAATGTCTCATCGGCCTAGTCGAAGTAAAGTGGTACCTAGTACCTCATCAAATCTATCCGAAGTAAAATAATGACACCCAGTGTCTCATCGACTCAATGTCGAAGTATCCCTGAACTCTTCCAATCCTATGGCATGCCAACTATATCCGACTCAACCCGACTAGTTAATAGGGATTTTCAATTTACAATTCATATCACTTTCAATTCCAATTTCACTTATTAAATATAAATATCGAAAAAAACATTAAATAATGAATAATTCAAATTATAGTAATACAAACCCGGATTTCGCGATTACTCCTCTATAACTTTCTCCTTTCCTTTTTGTGTCGATGCTTCGAGTTCTTTGCTAGCTACGAAAATAATAATAATTTACACTATTAATTACAACACTAATTTATAATAATAATTGAATTTCTATCCAATTTATACCCTAATTCCAATTTAATCCTAATTAACTCATTTATTTTTCTAACTCAATTCATACTTTATTTTTATTCAATTTCCTTCCATATTCTACTTAACTATCTAATGTTCATAATAAAACCCTAATTTAAAATTTCTTTCAATTTAATCCCTCTATCACAAAACTTATAGCTTCTTTTACAATCTAATCTCTTTATCAATTCTAACTTGAAATTCATTCAATTAAATCCCTAATTCACTATTTTGTTCAACATGAACTATGTTCAAAAACCTTAAAACTTTCAAGACCTCAACTTAATTTCATCAAAACTTTGTTCTAAAGCTTCTAAAACATCTAATTTAAGAGAAAAATGCTTGATTGACTTACCAATTAAAGCTTTAAGCTTCAAAATTCTAGTTTCCCCTTTTTCTTTTTCCTTCCCTTTTCTTCCTTCCCTTTTTCGTTTAAGCCTTTGTTCTAATCCTTCTTTTGTTTATTTTTTTTTATTTTATTCTTTTATATCTTTTATATATATATATATAGTTAATAATAATATTAATAAATTATAAATATCTATTTGCTTAATAATAAGTAAACTAATATTTATTTTACAAATGCACAAATATAATTTTTACACATGTATATTTTATTACCATACATTTGACTTTAATTTATATATATATTTCATTAATATAATAAGATAATATTAATTAAATAATAATTTATACTATTATATTCTAATATTAATTAATAATAACTTAAATCATGAAAAATCTTTAGATTTTTCTCATTTGCCGCTGAAATTATGTAATAGGCATAATTTCCATTTTAGTCCCTCTTTCTTTCTTTTAATCTATAATTAGGCTTTCATCCCTTATTCAATTTAGTCCTTTTTACGAATTACTCTAAATTAAACTAAATTCACCTAATCAAAGCCTAATTAAACACACTACTAGACTCATAATTACTCCATTTACGAACTCGGTTTACTAAGACGGAGGCCCTATAACTCACTTTTTCGGTGCCCGTGAATTTAGGTCATTACATGATTATTGTAAATTAATAATACAATTATTGTTATAACATTATTTTATGTTTATATATTGCATACATAAATAATTATATTTATCCAAGATAAAAATAAATTGATGTATTTATTTATTTAAATGTGTATAATTACATAAAAATTAAAGTTTCATGTATACATGTGAATGACAATTCGAAATTCACGTGCATAATTGCAACAAATTAAAGTTCATGTATATAATTGCACATTAAATCAATATTGTAATATAATTTTGCTATATATTACTAGTTAGAAAAATATTTTTGGCTTAAATTTATATCTATTTATATTTTTCATTTTAAATTTATTTTTTCAGTTAAGAATTTCATAACACTATAAAAACAAATTAGAGTCATTCTTATGCATTTAAAAAGTGTTAGATATTTTGAAATAAATAAATCATTCATTTTATACACTTCTTTCGCAAATATTATTTATTTACATTTTTTTTGTTCCAAATAAAGTTGAAATCAGGAAAATAAGATTTAACTCGTAAATTAAAACTTAAATTATGCCATTTTTCTTACGTCGGTACTTAAATATCTATTTTTGTTAATAATGATACTTAAATTATACTCTATTATTCAAAAACCTCAAAATATTAGATCCGTTAAAAAAATTTTAATCAATTACAACATCCACGTCATATAAACTTAAAATTATATTTTATATTTTTTCATTTTCCTTTTTTTATGCCATTTTTTATACTTCTTTTTCATTAGTTACATATAGATATTTTAACTGTTACGATTTTATTTTTTTCACCTTAGATTTATAAATTGAACAAATTATTATTCTCAACTTTTCAGCATTTCTAATCCAACCAAATTATTATTTTCTACAATTTATAGTCTACATCTATAACTTATAATTTATAATATATATACAAAAAGAATAAACACACAAAATCTCTTGAATTGATGAAAATGATTACGAGTATTGACTATTTTTCTTTTTTCTCATCAAATTTTTTTATTATTAATTGTCATTTATAATTAAGACTTCTAGTTTCACTAAAAATATTTTATTAAGAGAATTTATTTGATAATAATAAAAAAAGTTAATTTTTATTTAAATTTTACATTAAATTAATTTATGTTTTGAATTATAATTTAAACGTATTTCTTCTCTTTTGATTTGCTTTATTATTTATTTGTTTAATTAATTTTTGTTCAGGTCATAGTTTATATTATGAGAGAAACAGAGTATATTAATTATCCAAACATGAATAATAATATGATTATTATTTGATTAGTGAGCATCCTGCTGCAATTTTATGAGAGAAATAGAAAAGATTTCTCATAAAGAATGACTTTCATAGATTATAGCTTAAAAGTTGTTGTCATGCATCTAAAAATGGTTAGAAGTGTTGTAAATTAATCAATTACTTTTATTGGTTATATACATTACACATGTATTACATAAAAAAATATACTTCTCCAAAAAATCTTTAAACCCCTAATTCTAAATCTATTCCAATTGTATCTTCAAAGGTGAATTCCAACACCATCACATTCGCTGCGATGGTTTGACATTTTAAATAATAACTTAATTGGAGAAATCCCTTTCTCAATATGCAATTTGACTTTTCTCATAAGTCTCATTCTTTTTATGGATAATTTGGATGGAACAATTCTAGAGTGCATTGAAAACTTGAGTTCTTCTCTCTCAATAGTTAATCTAGGGAATAATAATTTCATGGTCAAATATCAAAATATTCTGCTAAGGGTTGCATGTTGAAAAGTTTTCGCATCAACAACAATGAATTAGAAGGACCATTATCACGATCTTTGGGTAATTACAAAAATTTGTGAAGTTTTTAAATTAATTAAATTTTACTAGTGATTACCTAATCATCATTAAATTTAAAAATAAAAAATAAAATTACTAGTTGTAGATAATATTGTATATATTATAATTAAATTTAAATAAATTTAATTTTTTATGAAATATGATTTAGATTAACTCGATTTTATGAAGTTTTTATTCAAAGCATAATAATTTGATTTAGAACAATGATTAATTTAATTCTTAAATAGATCTATTTTTATAATTAATATTACATTACAACTTAAAATATATTTCAATTTTTAAAATTTATTAAAAAATTTGATATAAAAAAAACATTAGCGGCGTTTATGAGCAAAACGTCACTAAAGATTAAGCAATAACCACTACATATTTAAAACATTAACGATGTTTATGAAAAAAAGCAGTTAAAAATTAAACAATAACAGCTTTTGTGAAAAAGTCACAATAAATAAAAAATATTAACTACTTTTATGAGAAAAATGCCGCAAAAAATTAAACAATAGTGAATTTTTCTCAAAATACGCTGCGAAATTATTTAGTTTTTATTGAAACGGGCCCTTTCTAGTGTCTGTTCCTTTTTCAAAACCAAAAACCAATTTCTAATTAAATTCCTAATTTCATTTTAGCCCTCTCCTCTCCATTCCGTCCGTCCCTTCTCCACCAACTGTTGCTTCCTCCATCGCCGGCGTTCTTTCACCACACACACCGAGCCGAACTCAGGTCAGGATTCTCTCTTTCCCTCTCGTTTTTCCACTGGTTTGGGTGTCTAAATAACACAATGACATCAAAGAGCAGCTTTTTGTTTAAGCTTGGGAAGATAGATAGCACGATTTTGAATTAAAACAGAATTACTTTTTCAATAAAAACAACAAACTTTCTCTCTTGCTAAAGCATGGGGCTTTCGGTTTCCATAAAAGTCTACTGAGATTCCAACAGATTTGCTGAAGAGTTATCGTTTCAAACTTCCAAGGTTTGGGTCTCTTTTGGTTATTGTTTTGGGCTGTTCGGTGTTGCTGGCCATTTTACACATAATCTGTTTCTATAAACTGTTTCTGAGTTAAATGTTGTTGGTTAATTTTCGTTTCAAACTGGAATTGGTTATTCTTTGTGAATTGGGATTTTCTTTTTATCATTTCTATAAACTTTTTCTTTTTATCATTTCTATAAACTGTTTCAAACAAGAAGATAATGAGATTTTATTCCCGGACTCATTTGGTTTTGCAGTTCTTGTTTTTCTTCAGTGGGAAAGAGCATTCCAAGCTTTTTTGATATCGTCCTTTTGTCTGCGAGGTGAGCTTTTTAGAACATTTGTTATTTCTCATCATAAAGAAAAAATGGCTGATGATGAGTCAAACAATTGGTTTGGTTGAATGAATTCATGTATAGTTTAGTCTGCTTTGGAAAGTGGGTACCCTTCAAATTGGTCTTTAGGGGACAGTTTGTAATAGTAATGACATGATGATCAGTTTCTAGGAAGCAGAGGTAACTGGGAATGAATAGTACCAAAAAGAAAATGATGGCAACAAATAGTAGAAAAATAATAAATAAATTCAAATTTAATCTAATTAGTTCAAGCAGTTTCATAAATTTAGGTCTAAATTTTGTTTCTACAAAAGGTATATACTCAAACCGGTCATCTGTACTTTGGATTATCTTTCTAGCTAGCTGCTGCTTGCTTTTCTTGGGACTTTTTTAATCTCAATTTTCTATTTTTGGCTTGATGCTAAAGGAGACATTTCCTATTCTTTTCTTTTTCTTTTTCTTTTTTTGCAGCAAATACTATATAATTGGAACAAGGATAAGGGTCATTTTGCAATTTTCAGCTATCTGGTTTTTGTTTTTCCTTTTAAGGTATTTCTCTTTTTCTAGTTCATCTTATTCCAATGGCTTATATAGTTGATCAAAATGTTATATATATATAATTTGATGGTATAAGCCAATGCCACTGCTACTCCGTACATATTTTGTAATTTTCTATGGTTTTTTTTTTCCAAATATTGATATGAAACCTGTTCCTATATATCCAAGTCTCTTCCCTATGCTTCACATAATGTCTAGAGAATTTAGCGAAGTTATTCATAATTTTATATTTATAAGTGAATTATGATGCTATATCATTCATATATAAAATATTTGTAATGGCAGACAAAGCATAATGGGATGTGGAAACTCACGAGCTTGTCCATAGTGTAGGTTAAGTATATTAACGATCATTTATAGATATTAATTGTCATTTGAAAAATATGTTATTATTCACCAATTAACAATTTTTTTTCGTAATTAAAATATAATAACAATCAGATCTATATTGTAAGGCAAAAAGACAAAACCTAGATTCATCTTTTGCTAAATTTGGTGACAGCTAAAACAAAACACAAAACACACACATGTCATAAAGTGTTAGGTTTATACAAAATTTTGAGCCAATAAAGCAGATGGAATATTTGAAGGTTTGAGGCCTAATCAAAGGGCTATGTGTTAATCCACTTGGGCAGACAAACTTTTGAACATGATTAAGGATAATACTTGTTTAATACTAGGCTGATGTTCGATAGTCTCTTTTCAAAGATTATATTAAATTACTATTCTCAAAGCTTAAATTAAATCATTAAATAAATCATAATTTAATTATTCTTTTAGTGTGTGTGTTTCTGAAACTACTGACACAAGCTAGTTTAGACTGACTCTTGTGGACTATATGAAAATAATAACAAATGCTGAATCATGGCATGCTATATGGAATGTGTGTGCCTGTATATATATATATGAGTTGCAATGAAGCAGTTCGTGTTGTTATTGGAAATAAATCAACATAGAAACCTTGGTGTATCTGCCAAAGAAAACTCATGCATTGGCAGTGAAGAAATGGTGGACCATATCACAGAACATAAAAACTGCATGCATGCACCAACTTGAGTAGTCACATTGTTGTGCTAGTAACAGTCCAGTCTAAGCACATAACTCAAGAAAGCCTTTACAATTTTGTCTTGGGGTGAACAAATGAGTGGTGCTTCAAGTTATATTCTACTGATTTTTAACTGCCCAAAATAGTAACATACATGATATATATATACACGCACGCGCATAATTGTTTCTGCATAGAATCATATCCATATGAATGAAAGGGCGGAGAAGCATGAATAAGACGCTCTTGAGCTATAAAATCATATATGTTTGATGCTTAGGTGATCAATGTATACGAATGAAATTGAATAATGGGTGTGTTTGAATGTACTCTAGACACAACTATATATGGTGTAAGATGTTAAAAATGACCCAATATTCAACCATTACAGCTTTATAGATAGAGTTATGAAGAGGCTATTTTGCAAGTTTAGTGATTAGAGAATATTAAGCTCAAAATGGGATTTAATAATGTGCCCTACATATGGAACCATATGTGTCTATCATGTTTTTTTTGTTCAACAAATGTGTATCATATATTTATAAACCCAAGTAAAATTTCCAAGTCTTTAGCTTCAAGGGTTGGAAAGATTTTGAATAATATAAAATTCACAAGATTTATGCTTTAGTCTTGTCCAAGTCAAAATTTGTTCAGAAGCTTTAGGTTGCATTTTTCTGTTTACTGAAACTTTTGCAGTTACTATTGTTTACTGAAATATTTGTTTTGACTTTTTCTATGCTTCATTTCTCAGTTGGATGTCCAATATCTTCATCCTCATGCTGCCATTGAGTCTAGCCTTGGCCTGAATCCAACTCCCTTATTAGAGATTTCAGCAACAATTGGCGGCAAGGACACTGCCATCTGCTTCTGCTTCTGCTTCTGCTTCTGCTTCTTTTACCAAGTACACTGTTGGGATCATCTTGAACAAGCCAGATTTCTCTGTTGCTCTTTTACTGTAAGTACTTGTGTGCTTGATCACCTTAAAAGTGGTGATCACCTTAAATAAGTAAAGTGAATAAATAAATAAATGAACCATACTTATGTGCTTCAGTCTTAATGAAGAATTGACAAGAGGAATTAAATCCCCATTAGTAAGTGACAAAATTGAATATAAGCTCTACATCTTTAAAAGATTCAACAGTAATATGAGATGAAGTAAGGTAGGAAATTACGGTGTACTTTCAAGTTTAATGGGTTAGTTGTTTAAAACGCATAAGTAATAAAACTTTACGAAAAACTTAAAATCATTTATTGATAGGATCATATCACTGTACGAAATTTGAAGATCAGAGGTTAAGAGAGCAAGTGGCTATAACAGTTGAGCAAATTGCTCAACTTAAAGCGGAGGCAGCAGCGAGATAAACACAGGCTTAAAGAAAATATGATAAACTTCAGTTACAACTTGTCACCAAGGAAGCAGAGTCTCAAAGAAAGTATAACGAACTGTAGCTACAGCTTCAAAATATAATGAAAATGTTTCAGCAGAATCAACCCCAAAACAAGTAATCTTAGACTTTTATTTTTTCTTATTGTGAGAATAATATACACAATACCATTTTTGTATAATATTTTTCATTTATTTATTAATTTAAATCATTTATATATTTCTTTGGTGATGGTATCATTTACATTTAGATTTGAAGGTATTAGTTGGATTTGAATTAATTAGATTTGAATTTACAAGAAAAAATGTTGAAAATTTCGAGTTTTACGTGAATTAAAATGAGTTGTTAAAATCTGTTAATTTTAGCGGCGTTTGTGGGAAAAATGTCGCTAAAGAACATTATCTATAATGGCGTTTGTGGGAAAAACGTCATTAAAGATTATACTCTTTAGCGGCGTTTGTGAGAAAAATGACATTTGTGGGAAAAGTCTCGCTAAAGATTATGTTTTTTAGCGACGTTTGTGGAAAAAGCGTCGTTAAAGACCATATTCTTTAGCGGCGTTTATGGTAGAAGCGTCATTAAAGACCATGTTTTTTAGTGATGTTTGTGATAAAAGTATCGATAAAGATCATGTTCTTTAACAATGTTTGTGAGAAAAGCGTCGTAAAAAACCATGTTCTTTAGCGGGGTTTGTGGAAAAAGTGCCATTAAAGATCATGTTTTTAACGGCTTTTATACAAAAAGCGTCGCTAAATACCACGTTTTTTAGCTGCGTTTTTGGGAAAGCCCGTTAAGGACCACGTTTTTTAGCGGCGTTTTTGGGAAGCGCTGCTAAAGATCATGTTTTATAGCGGCGTTTTTTCTCATAAACGTTGCTATTTTTAACAGTGTTATCTTTAGCGGTGTTTTTTGCGGTGCTTGTGAAAGCGCCACTAAATGTTTTAACGGTGCTTTCCAAAAAACCCCGCTAAAAACTTCTTTTCCTGTAGTGCAGTTATAGGTCGAGGTGCAAATTGGACTCGAAACTCATCAATGCGTTTGTGAAGAGGTGGAGACTCGATATGCACACATTCCATCTTTCATGCGGGGAGTGTACCATCACTTTAGAAAAAGTGCAGTTACAGTTGGGGTTACCGATGGATGGGCTCGTACTCATCGGGTCTGCTCAATCTTCTAATCGGGGACCCATATGTGACAATCTTTTAGGTGCGATTTCGGATAATATTTACTGAAGTTGGATCAAAATGGCTTGGTTATAAGAGAGATTCTCGGAGCTACCGAATGATTTGACCATAGTACAAAGAGAACGATATAATCGGGCATACATTTTTCAAATCATCGGAGGTTATCTAATGCCGGACAAGTCACCAAACCTCGTACATCTGAGGTGGCTGTTGAAACTCATTGATTTTAGAGCAGTTGGCGAACTTAGTTGGGGGTCTACCATGTTGGTGACATTGTATCGGGAGATGTGTCGGGTGGCGAAACCAAATAAAATCAAAATCAGATGTTGCCTCTCACTGCTACAATCATGGGCTCAGTTTCGCTTTTCATTCTTACGTCCTCGAGTGAACCAGCCGTATATATTCTTACTCATAACAAGGTAAATTTTATATTAGATTTTACCATTATTAAATATATTTAAAATAAAATATGATGCTAAAATTTTATTAAATAGGTGGAACAATTCGTCGAGTTACGAGAGAATACCTACCGCTCTTGAAGATATATGTCTTCTACTAAACTAACGATCTGAAGCGCATGTAAGTATTTATTTAATTTTGAACTATATATACATAACATAGTCGATTTCATATTTAGTATTTAGTATTATGTATATAACTAATATTTTTATCACGTTCATAAAAGTTTCAATGGACACTATACAAGGAACCAAAAATTCAGGGAGTAATTTCGGAGGAATTCCTACAAAATCCGAACCTTTAGCACATCAAGGTCCCAATGGTTAGCTACGCTATCGTCGAGATGCACTAAGCGAATAGAGTGTTGCGTAATTCAGATTACGACAATCGATTCTCGTGACACTTGAGGTGCTTGATGATTAGCACAAAATCGACTTACAGCGATCGGATACGAATTGGTTGGCATTCCACTCGGAATATATCAAAATGTGGGAAAATCGGTACGATTATCTACCTACTCACGAACCAATTATTGTTCGGAGTTAGTGTGCGATCCGGATTACATGCCATGGTATAGGATCCAAGGAAAGCCATATTTACTCGATGAAGAGGCGTGGTGTCGACAAATCTATGTCGAAAGGGAATGACAAGGTCCTTTAAATTCAAGCACAAGTGGTGGCGAGGCGGTTCTATCAACAACGCCCACGTAATCATTGGCCCCAACAGAGTAAGCGTGATGCTCACACTACAACCCCTTCAGATTATACCGGGTGTCTATCCTAACCCTTATATGTTTCATAATCCATTTGTTGCACCACATTTTCTTGTTTCCACTCTTATGCCAAGTCGGACGATATGGCTCGGGGCATTTCATTTCCCGATGACTCCGACTCAACTAAAGATATATAGGCCATCGTCGTAGGAGGGACCGCACGAGGCACTGACGGGGAGCTCAACTCATTTCCAAACCCTAACACAATTCCCATCACTTTATGGGATTCCCGTCGCTGAGCGGTAGACTTATGTTGCCCGTAGTAGTCGGATGCAATGTGCCTTAGACAATACCGATTGTGTGTGCGATCCTAGAGGTTTGCATCTTGTTTAATTGCGGCTAGTATTCGAGGGCCTTGATCCGAGATGACGCAGATATCAAGTTAGGGGCAAACATGCCTTCTCAACCTAGAAAGAAAGAATTCCCATTCGTCACCTGACTCCCCTAGTATTATTGCAAATGCAATTGGAAGGATCCTCCCATCACCATTTTGTGCCATAACCAACAATAGTCGATAGGTATTAATCTATCGTAATTCGACCTAGCAGATTAAACTAATTTTCTCATTTTAGGAGCTTGAAATTAAGTATTTTCATTAAGTTTATTTAGGATTTATTTAAGTTTTTGTATGTTGGATAAAATGTGTAAAAGTGTAAAAAGGTGTCTTTCATCGACTTTAGGGTCGAGTGAGGCCTAAAGGTTCGCTAATGGACCTTGTGAGTGTGTAGGAGACCATTAGAAGATAAAGAAAAACGAAGCTGATCACTATGTCACGACATGGAACAATCTATGTCGTAAAACAAGGACCAGAACTGCAGAATCCTGAAGCTGTCTTCTATGTCGCGGCACGGGTATAGTGTGTCGCGACAATGCTTGGAGTACACATCAAGGAGTAAACTGCCTTCTATGTTGTGACCTCGACTCTTGAACGCAGAAATCTCAAAGAGTGAAGGGTGTTTTAGTCTTCACAACACAACTCAAACACGAAGAACAACAACTAACCTAGGGTTAAGGAAAACGACCGTTGAAAACGCTATAAATAGGCCCTCTAACACTTAGGTTTACATTTTCCCTTAGTTTAATTTCTCTTTGTAATTTAGGCTTTTAGTTGTTTTTCATTTTCTTTGTTATTTTCATTTATGTTTTGAGTGGAAACGAGATTTGTAATTTTCGCATAAACGATTGTGGATTTGTCCCAACAAATTGCTATACAAATTTTTAATTTTTTTTCAATCGTATTTCAATTGCAATTTAATGTTTACCTCTATTGTTGAATTTATGATGTTCAAAGAAACCATGAGGAACTAATCCTTTTTTGAGGGATTAGGGAGTGAAAGTATGATTTTTTTTATTATTGTTTAAGGATTTTCAACAAATCAATTGTTTGGAAAAGGAAGAACGTGAAACAAATCCTAGGTCTGACAACCCAAGGAAGTCATTTAGGTGGGAGTTAACCCAAAATTGGTATTGCCCATTTGTGAACACCTTTATCCCAAACCAATTTAGATTGTGAGGTCGGAAGATAAGTAGCTTTTGTTTACTCGTTATGTTAGTGGAAGATCGAAAGATCCTGCTAGGGTAGTGACTAGTTGATTGGCGAAAACTCCAAAAGCGAAGATTGAGGAAATCATACTGAAGCGAGCTAATCCCCCATAAAAATCTATTTATCGAATTTCTCATCTCTATTCCTTTCTTTATTTTTACTTTCATTTTATGTTCTTTATTATAAAACCCAAATCCTTTAATTTTTTTCTTTCGTACTATAAACCCTAAAGATATTACTAATTAATTCTTTTATTTGCAAGGATTAAAATTATTTTCGCTTCGCTTCCCTTTGGTATGATCTTTAGAGTACTCGTCACTTCGTTGTAATTATATTACAACTCGACCCCGTATACTTGTAACACTTAAAACCTGACACTGTTTTCGGTTAAGGTTTCGGGGTTTTTCAGATCATTTACCGTTACCTAAATCCTCATATTTTAACAATACAGTATCACAAAAATACACGTCATTAAACTTGTGCTTTAAAAATACATAACGTCAATGAGGGTTAAAAAAGTCATTTTATAAAATTTGAGGGACTTTTATCGGTACTTGTTGGATAAGTATCGGTAGAAGTCAAGTTAGTAAGTTTTAGAAAATAACTGCAGTTTCCTATCGGTAGAAGTGAGTGTTCTACTGATACCAATATGAGTACTACTAATACAACCCACCTATTGATACGATGAGTTCCAGAGAGCTAAGAAGGTTTACCCTACAACTTCTTCTGTTACAAGTGTTCAGACTACCGATATTACTATGAACAGAACTACCAATACTTCAAAGACTTATATCGATACAATGCAGTCAGTAACCAAAGTTCAAATACTCTGTACTTCTACTGATACATACAAAAGTTCTATCAAAACAAGTGTGCATATTTCAAACATACACATAATTTTTCTAAGTTTACAAGACATACTTCAATATATGTTAAATTCTCTAGGTCATACTAGCATAGTCAACAACATGTTGGTACATGATTCATCATATAACCACAAAATATATTTGGAAACAAACATCAAAGATACTACCTTTCTAGTAACATTTTACACCAAAATAACTCAAGCACACAATTCTAATACATGTCATATAAGCCAAGTGATACAAAAGACTATCGAACGAGCTCCTAGGATAGTGTGATTCTTCTTGAGGATCCAATCTTCAACAGCAAAATGAATTTACAAAACAATGAATAGATACACATGTAAGCTTACAGAGCTTAGTAAGTTTGTAGAACAATTAACTTACAGAATAGTATATTCGGTTATAGATAGAGTAATTAAACATCTTCGTCATCTCGTGACATTTGCATCAAGTTGATCTCTTTGAGTCTTCCAGAAATTTAGTTCAAACGAGCCTAGACAGAGTTTAGCTCTTACGAGTCCAGACATAATATCGCTCTTACGAGCTAGATAGAATATTTGCTCTACCGAAGAGAATTCAGAGTTTTCTTCAACATCTTCAATCTCGTCCCAACATCATGAATATAACCAAAATAATGTAAACTATAGTTAACAAATAGAAATTTAATCACACGAACTTACCGGATGTAATTGCAGTTAAGGTTAAACTTCAAGGTCTATTCTCCTAATTTCCCTTTTCCTCGATCTATAGCATGCTTGCGATCTAAATCAATAAATCATTCAATTTTCTCATTAAATCATGAAATTTAAATATTTTTTTGCATTCAAGTCCTTTTTGGGTAATTTATAAAATTACTCCTGACATTTCATTTTTTTCAATTTAGTCCTTAGACCTAAAATATGCAAAATAACCATTTTCACTTTAAACCTATACCAGTCGAATACACAAGGGTATTTTCCCCACCCCTACGTGCAATTATTTCACACCAAGTACATGTATTTTTACCATTTTTCAATTTAGTCCTCAAACCTTAAAATCATAAAAATACTATAAAATCAACAAATCTAACAACCATGCTCACGAAACTTTCATAAACACTAAAAAACAAGCTCATTCATCAATGACAAAATATTTAACATTTGGCAGATTCACAAATTAGTCATTGGGTTAGCTACATTAAGCTAATACAAACTTAAAAACACAAAAAATACTAAAAACAGACATTGTTTACTTACCTAAATCAAAGCTTCAAAGTACAATAATGGAAACCCTAAGTTTCCTTAGGTTTGGCTGTGAGAGAAGGAAGAACAAGAAGAAGAAGATGAAAATAATATTTTATTTCTATTATTTTTCATTTAAATACTTAGGTAATTTTGTAAATTTTTAGTCTTTCACCATTAAGGCTAATTAATCTTTCTTACTCATAATTTACCCATTTCTTATACAAACTAATACCATGGTAATCCATTTAATTAACCTCTATTGGTTAATTTGTTTATTTGGTCCCTCTAATTAAACAATTCAACTTCGCAACTTTTACAGTTTAGCCTTTTTTATGGAGTTAACTATCTAAACGATAATATTCTTTAACCAAAATTTAATACGATGCTAATGACATCATAGATATTTAATAAATACAATTTACGACTGACTTGTTAGAGCTGTGATCCCAAAATCACTGTTTTCGACATCATTGAGAATCGGGCTGTTACAATACTTGCGGAAGCCAAAATACACGCCGAACAGGAATACGTTAGGAGGCGGTCAAGTGGTTGGCGCCATTGCCGGGGAGGCAATGTCTTTAGTGATTTTAAATTTTTTGCATTGTTATTAAGAATAATTAGAAATTTTTTAGGTCATAGATAAGATTTCTTTTAGTTCATTGTTTTTATTTATTTTATTTTCTTACAAATTTATTCTTTTTAGGTCTTATAAAAAAACAATCTTTATTTATAGTAACCTAACATGATAAGAAATGCATTAGGGATGTTCTTCGATTTAGAATAGCTACATCTAGTATTGTTCGACCATAAATTTATAATACCCAGTTTGAATTAAACACATCTCTAATAACATGGATTACTGATAGTATTAAATTTTTTGTTCCTTTGACAGAAGATCCTACTACATTCCTAAGGAGGTTCGAGGCTATTTGCAACGTAGTCACATATACAAGAGTCTCTATGGATGTCATTAAATTACTTTTGATTCCTTTCTCCTTAGACGAAAAAGTGAAGTTATGGTTGGAGTCATTACCACCCAACACAATGTTTCTACAGTGTATGATTCCTATGCCTAAAATTATGTAAGGTTATGTACAAATGTTTCATTTCAGGAAAACTATTATTGAAACATTAGGGCAAGCTTGGGAAAGGTTTAAAATGATACTCTGATCCATATTAAGGGGAGGTATTCATATCAACATCCAAATTCAGCATTTTTATGATGGGTTAAATGCAAAAAATAGAAGGAAAGTAGATACCATGATAGTAGCATTTGGTCAAAGACTTGGAAAGATGTTGTGGACATACTCGAAATATCCAGTGGAAACGAAATAATATGGGACACACAATGTGAATCCCAAGGTAATCACAAGGAACCAAGTTGGAACTAGATCGAGACAGTCGAACCTGAAAAAGATGATTCTGAAGGGGAAGAACATACTAAAGATGAACCAAGTGCCGAATATGTGACAACTCAATTGGAATGGTGGCAACAAAGTAAAGGGGTATTAAAATAGTCTATACCAAGTACTACGAAAATGATACCATCTATAGTGAAACCATCGAAGTTGGAATTAAAACCATTACCGAAACACTTGAAATATGGGTATTTGGGAGAACAAATATTTTACCCATAATAATCGCATCAGGATTAAGTGGCTTGTAGAAGGAAGCTTTGTTAGCTGTGTTGAAACTACATAAAAAAGCCATTAAGTGCACTATTGCAGATATAAAAGGCATAATTTCTACATTTTGTCAAAACAAACTCCATTTAGAGGAAGGAAAGAAACCCATAGTGGATGCACAGAGAAGGCTTAAACCAGCCATGAAAGTGGTAATGAAAAAGGAATTGTTAAAATGGTTGGATGCATGTATTGTTTATGCGATATTAGATAGTGGCTGGGTTAGTCCTACATAGTGTGTACCAAAAAAAGATAGATTAACTATAGTAGAGAATGACGACAATGAATTGATTCTCACATGAACAGTTACTGGGTGGAGAGTATGTATAGATTATAGGAAGCTGAATGATTATAGGAAGCTGAGTGATGCAATGTAAAAAGATCATTTCCCATTACCTTTCATTTGTCAAATGTTGGATCAATTAGTAGGAAATGGAATATTACTATTTTTTAGATGAATATTCAAGATATCATCAAATTCCAATACATCCATATGACCAAGAAAAAACAACATTCACATGTCCTTTTGGAACCTATGCATTCAAAAGAATGCCCTTTGGGTTTTGTAACACTCTTGCTACATTTATGAGATGTATGACAACTATTTTTACTTATATACTAGAAGGACTAAATGTATTTATGGATGATTTTTCGGTATATGAAGACTCATTTCAAGAATGCTTGTAGAATCTAGAAAAGGTGCTTAAGAGGTGTGAAGAAACTAACTTAGTGCTCAATTAGGAGAATTTATTTTATGGTAAAAGAAGGGTTAGTTTTAGGACATCAGATTTCTTGAAGAGGGTTAGAGGTGGATAAAGCCAAAATTAAGGTAATTAAAACCTGCCACATCCCACAAATATCAAAGGTATTCAAAAATTTTGGGACACGCTGGGTTTTATAAAAGGTTTATTAAAGATTTTGCTCATATCTCAAAACCTTTAAATTTGTTATTACAGAAAAATGTTCCTTTTGTGTTTGATAAAAATTATGTGTATGCCTTCAAAAAATTCAAGAAAAAATTAATATCGGCTCCTAAAAGTATCACACCAAACTAGTCAAAACCTTTTATTATTATGTGTGACGCAAGTGACTTTGCTGTTGTTATTGTTTTAGGTCAAAAGAAGGATGTCTGTTCGAAGCAATTCATTATGCAAACAAAACTGTCAACCCAGCACAATGCAATTACACCACAACTAAAAAGAAATGTTAGCAGTAGTATTTGCTTGTGAAAAATTCCATCCCTATTTAATGGCTAATTGTGTTTATGTCTATACAGATCATTTAACATTGAAATATGTGATGAAGAAGAAAGAGACAAAAACGTGATTAATGAGGTGGGTGCTACTGCTTCAAGAGTTTGAGTTATTGATTATAGATAAAATAGGAATTGAAAATTAGGTTGCTGACCATTTATCATGATTGGAGAATCATAGTACATCTAAATCTTTAAATGAAATTAAGGAGACTTTTATAGACGAGCAGTTATTTCGAGTGGATACCCAACAATTGAAAACAAGGACACCATGGTATGCAAATTATGTGAACTACCTAGGAAAAGGAGTGTTTTCGCCAAAGGTATCATGGCAGTAGAAAAAATGAATCATTCATGAGGCAAAAAATTACATCTGGGATGACCCTTATGTGTTTCGACAATAGGCTAATTAGTTAGTTAGACGATGTGTAGTCGAAGAAGTAAATGATATTCTTAAGGGATGTCACGCCTCTCCTTGTGGTGGGCACTTTAGAGGAAAATGAACGACATAAAAGGTGTTACAATTGGGGTTTTATTGGCCAACCATGAATAAAGATGCCTATGAGTTTGTACAGAATAGTGATCAATGTCAACGAATAGGAGATATCTCAAAAAGGGATGAAATGGCACAAACAAGGATTATTGAGGTAGAAATATTTGATGTTTGGGGAATTGATTTCATGAGACCTTTTCCTAGTTTGTTTGGAAATCAGTACATTCTTTTGGCAATGGATTATATCTCCAAATGGGTAGAAGCTGTGGCATTACCTACTAATGATACCAAGTCAGTAGTTAGGTTTTTACGGAAAAATATCTTTGCATGATTTGGACACCTTGTGCATTAGTTAGTGACGAAAGGTCACATTTTTGCAGTAAACAATTTGAAGCAGCTCTTGTAAAATATAGTATAAGTCATAATATGGTAACGAAATATCACCCACAAGCTAACGAACAAGCTGAGATTTCCAATCGAGAAATTAAGCACATAATGGAGAAGATTGTGAACCCTAATCGAAAGGATTGGGCAGTAAAACTAGATGATGCTTTATGGGCTTATCGAACAACATACAAAACACAGTTGGGAATGTCCTCGTATAAACTTGTTTATGATAAGAATTGTCATTTACCGATCGAATTGGAAAATAAGTCATATTGGGCTATTAAAGAATTGAACATGGATCCAGAATTGGAAAGAAAAGAAAGGTTGTTGCAACTAAAAGAACTAGAGAAATTTCATTTCATGGCCTATGAGAACACAAAGTTATATAAAGAAAGAAGTAGGTTACAATATGATACCCAGGTTCGGAAATGAACCTTCGAGCCAGGCCAAAAGGTATTACAGTTTAACTCAAGATTAAAGTTGTTTTCAAGAAAACTTAAATCGAGATGGACAGGATCATACTCCAGCAACCAAGTAACATCGTATGGTGCAATTGAGTTGATAGGAAAGAATGACCAACATTTCTTAGTGAATGGGCAAAGGGTCAAGCACTACTATTGGGGAACAACTGACGTACTTGTCAATGAGCAGCCGTTACATTGTAATGCTCTATAGAGTAGGGAAAAGTGTCAGCATAAGAAAACAAAATGGGAGACACTCAAGGAACTACTAGTGATTCAGAGTCAAATTTTGATTAAGATTGGCCTCAATGTCGCGACACTACCTTTCTAGGTCACGACAATCGCTTAAAAATGAAACAAGGAAATTGTCCCCGACATCGTGACACTAAATCTCTATGTCACGATAAATCTCATCACACGAGATAACGAGTTTGGTCGCGATTTCGCGACATGTCACCTAGGTGTCGCAACACTTGCGTAAAATTGGTAATCCGGGTAAATGATCACGCTGTGAACGTCACAACAAATATGTGCAAGCGTACACTATCGATGCAAGTAGAGTAAATAGATTTAAATCTATTGGATATCGATCCCATAGGGATGGCTGCTTATGTTTATAATTGTCGATGCAAAGAAAGTTAAAATAAGAGAGATTGTGATGAATAATGTCGGAGCTATAAAATAAGAAAATGCAGTAAAAGTATGAGAATAATTTGTCAAAGCAATTTAAGATTGAAATAGATATCAAACTTGATCTGAAATTAAATTGTATTTCCATACAACTTCAAATGATCAAAACTTATTAGCTTTAAGCAAGAGAATAATAGAATAAATTGAAGTATCCTATTCCTAGTCTACTTGAATCACTCCCTTACACTCTTGCGTCACATTTAGGATGCTCCTCATCAAGAGCAAGGTTACCTTCTCATCAATGTCATGTTCCCCTCAAGGAATTTAATCTGCCACAGATGCAAGCTTAAGAAGGTGTTGAAAAAGAAATTTAATCCACTGTAAAAAAATCAAAAAGATAAAAACTATTAGAAGATTCTTTCTCATCAGGATTTAACAACCATTGCTAATTACAGGTGTCCTCCTTTTCAGATCCAACTTTCTCTAGCTGTACAAGTTGATTATACCATCTGTACACTTACGCAAATCTAGCGTGTTCATCAGATAGTTGTCAGTTGCGATGACAGTTCTAGGCGTAAATTTGGATGTTATTTTGCAGCGACAACTCTGTACACCTTCATGCTTGTACAAGTTGATTATACCAGTTGTACACTTACGCAAATCTGGCGTGTTCATCAGATAGTTTTCAGTTGCGACGACAGTTCTAAGCGTAAATTTTGATGTTATTTTGTAACGACAACTCTGTACACCTTCATGCATTGATCCTTTTGGACAGGTTCCTACTGTGATGTCTTTGGGCACAATACTGAATAACTAATGCAGTGACATTATTAGTAAAAACTTGATAAAATTAAAGAAAATTAGGCCAAGCTTCATTAAGCTAGAAAATGCAATAACTAAGTTAAAAAGACTAAAAATGCATGCTAAAGATGATCAAATCGAAACAAATTATACCATAAGTAAGGAGAAATCAATGGTCTTTTCTAATGCTATTACACCTCAAACTTGATTTTTTACTTGTCTTCAAGTAAACAAAAGCTAGCAAGGTTATAACAAAGATTTTTGTCAAGCAATAGTCATTCTAGCAACTTGAATCTTCTGAAATCCTAATGTATGAATTACATTACATGACAGAATATTGCGCCGACAATTTATTGGTATGAATAATCAAAACTGCAACTTCATCAATGCTACTATCATACTTTAAATCTCAAAGTTCTACCAAAACAACATTTACTGTATAATATATATATATGACTAAGGGATGTCGTTGCATTATTATACCCTTGTTCTTGGGAAGTATTGATAGGGTGCAACAAACCCCAAGGAGTATGTAATTGCATTGACACACACTCTTGCAGTGACAACCTTTAACTAGATTACTTTTTCTAACACTTGCATTGGAGTCTTCCCCCTTGATAGTTCACAATACACCCATATTGGAGTGTCTTTTATTTATAACTATACTTATATACAAGTAGCTGTAAATGGAAAATTTATTCAAGATTCAAATAATGATACTATTCATTCATTACTAATGCAATCTAAATCATTCATCCAAAAATTGAAGATACATAATTCAATCACATTCATCCAACTCATTCATTAGCATTTCACATGATTCAAAAATTAAGCATCAAATGAAAAAAAAAATTCAAGCATATTTCCAATAACTTTGCATGCTTTCATTAAACTTAGAAGGATAAAATTTTAAAATGTGGGTGCATTTGCATTTCCATCCCATATATATTCCCCCAAACTTAAAGTCTGCATTGTCCCCAATGCACTGACATTAATTTACAAATATATATGGAAATGCAATAACAATGTAGACGCAGTGTCAATAAAAATACATTGACAAAGGAAATGTGATGACAATTGCATTACAACTAAATGATATGCTTGAAAACTAAACTAAGTACGAAAAATAAAAACTAACTCAGTATGCTGCAGTCGAAGATGCCGCTGCATGGGTCTTCTTCTTCTTCCGTTTGCGCTCCTCCTTGTGTCGCTTCTTGTCCTTGGCGCGTTTTCTCCTCCTATCTTTTGGCTTGGCCGAATCTCCGGATTGCTCCTCCACATCAGGCTGCGCCTCAGCATCATTGACCATTACATTAGATGGGTGTATTTCAGCAAGCGGTGCAACATAAAGCACCATGGCTAGAGGATTGAAATCTTCATTATTGGTAGTCACGGCCTCCGCCTGACTCGCATTAGGTGGTGCCAAGTCATCAAAAGATGCACCTACAATTTAAAGTGCAGTAACAAATTCCGCAGATGAATTTCTCGTGACATCAGGTTCTTCTCTTCTTACTTCTTTTCCTTCCTCTTTTGTCTCCACAAGTTCCAAGGGCGTGTTTCCTTCATCAACATTGGCCTCTTTCTTAGCCATATTAACCTCTAAACTGGTAGAAAAATCATCCTAAAAAAGCTTAGCAATGTTTCGAAGGCAATCTTTGACTTCCTTCGAATTCACCTCACGTTCATCATCAGAAATATGGACCATCTGCGGAGATGCTACTGATTGATCTTTTTCTTCTACTGCGGCCCTGTCAGTTGAAGGCGTAGCTTATCTGATGATTGGAGGGAACATAAGGAACTCGGGCAACTTTGCTCATACAGTGAAATGTAGTCAAAATGGCACTATTCCATGCCCTTATGCAAACATAAAATAGGTTTTGTGATCTTTCTATTTCCTCGATTGCGTCGACAAGTTTGATCTTTTGAATTGTTGATGGTATCAACAATCTTTTCTACCCCCTTAACCATAATAGGCCCTTTGTTGTCTAACATTTGTTCTTCCTCACGAAGCATCACTCCTCATTGTTGGCACAACTACATGATTAGTGAAGGGAATGCCAGAATACTCGTCTACCTTACAGCACAGCCCGTAATTTGTTAGTGCAAAATTACACCGACATCAATTTGTCTTCCTTTGATGATCGATTGGATTAAACATATCCGGTCCAAAGTGATTGTTGTGCTATGAGTAGAAGGCATGAGACGACAATTTATGAAATGAAACCATACCTTACTCTGTATTACGAGGAAGCGACGATGCATGGTGTAGTTTTTCGGATTGTTGCCCGTCCACCACTCCATCAATGTAAAGATCCTGCATCAGGATGTCAGCCCCCTCTTCTATGAGTTGTTCTAAGAAGACCATGTGCTCGTCTTCTTCAATGGTGATGTTGTAAAGAGCATTAATGTGAGAGATACCCCAAGGCACCAATCCTTCTCGAACGAAGATAAACTCTTATTCTTTATCAGTCAGGTTTGCATAAAACTCTATCACAAGGGATGGTGAATACCCTCAAGATGGGTGCAGAAGGTTTCCTACCCCATTCTCGCAATAGTTTTACTGACTTGCTTCCCCAGGTTTTGATGTTGCAACAGCTGAAAGCCTTGTTTAGGGTGACAATTGCACTTTAGCATGTTATCATGGAAACAATCCTTCACAGCTTTGGTCAGAAATATCACTGGTTATTTTGATGGTTGCTGCTCTATTTCTCGCACCATTGCGACAGAGGAGGATTTTGTAGCAGATTTGGATGGTGTTTTTGCACGTCAAGTTCTGGCCATATCTTTTTGGTAATAAAGGTATTAGAGAGTAGAAAGGTGAGATCTTTTGAAGAAAAGTTTCAATAACAATGGAAGTTTTTCTAGTGAACACCGTCGACATAGTAGATCGCTTTATTGGGAATGAAACGTGAAGATGGAGCGACAGGCTTTTTACTCTCACTGCAGAGATAGTACAATCAATCTGCATCCAATAAATGCATCAACTCGGATTGTCCTTTTTCAAACCAATTCGACGTTTAGGGAATAAGTGCTTGAAGCGTCGTGATTTCTTTCTTGAAATGTTTCGATTTTGTAATGAGTCAACAAATAAATTGTGTTGACAAGGAGTTTTGCTTGTGTCGACAAAAGGAAGAACTTTATTCTTGCAAAAAAAAAAATTAAGAAAGATAACTGAAACATAAATAAAATAACTAAGAGTAAATGATACAAATGTAAAGAAAGGTTAGAAAAATGTGACCAGGTTAATGGTCTCTTTCTGATTGTGATCATCCTTACTAAAGTAGTGCTTCAGTCGTTGGCCATTCACCTTAAATTAGTGCCCGTCATTTATGTCTTTAATTGTGGTTGCACAGTGAGGAAATGCTTCGACAACCTCAAATGGACTAGACCATATTGAACGTAATTTACTGGGGTGCAATTTTAGTCGCGAATTAAATAAAAGCACTAGTTTACCTACCGTAAATTGTCACTGCAAAATAATATTGTCATGCCATCTCTTGGTCTTTTCCTTATATATTGTAGCGTTCTCATATGCATTGCGTCGAATTTCCTCCAATTCAGTGATGTCTAACAACCTTTTCTGTCCAGCAGCTTCATAGTCCATGTTTACTTGCTTGATTGCCCACATGGTTATATGTTCTAATTCCACAGGCAAGTGACATGCTTTACCAAACACTAATCGATACGACGACATTCTAAGTGGAGTTTTATATGCTGTGCGTAACACCCACAATGCATCATCAAGCCTAGAAGACAATCTCTTCTTGATGGGTTCACCACCTTTTCAAGGATATTCTTAATTTTTCGATTAGAAACTTTAGCTTGGCCATTGGTTTGTGGATGATATATGGTCGCCAGTCTATGTTTAACACCATACCGCTTCAGTGCTGCCACAACTTGATTGCAATGGAAGTGAGTGCCTTTATCACTAATCAATGCCTTAGGTGTGCCAAAACGAGTGAGTATGTACTTGTGGAAAAATTTTAGCATTGTCCTATCATCATCCTTTGGAACAGCAATTGCTTCCACCTACTTGGACACATAATCAACAGCGACAAGGATGTAAAAATTTCCAAACGAACTTGGAAATGGTCCCATGAAGTCCATACCCTAGACATCAAAGAGCTCAACCTCCATAATTGACTGTTGCAACATCTCATTGCGTCGAGATATTGATCCAGTGCGCTGATATTTGTCACATGGTTGCACAAATTTGTGGGCATCTCTAAACAACGAAGGCCAATAAAATCTTTATTGAAAGACCTTTGCAGTAATCCTTACACTACCAAAATGACCTCCATAAGGGGCATCGTGGAAATGCTTCAGGATAGAAATCATTTCTTCTTCTGGAACACAATGCCAAATAATATTATCGTTGCATGCCTTGAATAGGTATGACTCATTCCAATAGTATTTTGCGATGTCGCGAAGAAACCTTTCCTTCTTGTGGCCTGTTGCACTCAAGGGTAACCTTCCACCTACCAAGTAGTTGATGAAATCTGCATACCATGGGGCTAGGTCGATAGTAAATAGTTTCTCGTCAAGAAATGTGTCGACAATTTGGAATGTATTTCCATCTTCACTTCTTACTTCCAGACGAGACAAGTGATCTGCTACTTGGTTCTCCGATCCTTTGCTATCCTTTATCTCAATGTCAAATTCTTGTAGTAACAGGATTCATCGAATCAATCTTGGTTTGGCATCTTTCTTGGCAAAGAGGTATCTCAATGCAGAGTGATCAGTGAATACTGTAACCTTTGCGTTGACAACATATGAATGAAACTTGTAGAAGGCAATGACTATTACCAACATCGCCTTTTCTATAGTTGTATAATTAATCTGCACTTCAGTGAGAGTCTTGCTGGCATAATATATTGCATGAAATACTCTTTCTTTGCGTTGTCCTAGCATGACACTCACTGCATAATCACTCGCGTTAGACATTACTTCGAATGGTTGCGACTAATCCGGTGCAACGACAATAGGTGCCTTCACTAACTACTGCTTAATTTGCATAAATGCATCTAGACATGCATCATCAAACAAAATTTTTTTATTTTGCTCCAACAAGGAGTTGAGAGGTTTTGCAATCTCGGATAAATCCCGGATAAATCTTTGATAAAAACTTACATGACCGAGAAAAATTCGAATACCTTTACATTAGTTGACGGAGGTAACTTCTCAATAATCTTAACTTTTGCTTTGTCCACTTCAATGCCCTGATAAGAGATTCGATGATCGAGGACAATGCCTTTTGTTGCCATGAAGTGGTATTTCTCCCAATTCAGCACTAGGTTTGTGTCCTCACATCGCTTTAGAACTTTGGACAAATTGTCGGCGCATTTATCAAAAGTATTGCCATAGACAGAGAAATCATCCATAAATACCTCCAATAAGTCTTCAATCATGTCTGAGAAGATTGCCATCATACACCTTTGAAATGTGGTTGGTGCATTGCATAAAACAAATGGTATTCGGTGGAAGGAAAAGGTGCCAAAAAGACTAGTCAACTTTGCTTGATCCTCCGGCGCAATTGCTATCTGATTGTAGCCAGAATAACCATCGAGAAAATAATAATAGGCTTTACCAGCAAGCCTATCCAACATTTGATCAATGAAGGGAAGTGGGAAGTGATCCTTCTTTGTGACTGCATTCAAACGGCGATAGTCCATGCATACTTGACAGCTTGTAAGAAAGCGAGTAGGGATTAATTCATCTTTGTCGTTACTTACCACTGTGATACCACTCTTCTTTAGAACACATTGGACTGGGCTCACCCACGTATTATCAAAAATTGGGTAGATGATGCCCGCATCCAACCATTTAATGATCTCCTTCTTAACAACCTCTTTCATTTTTCATTTAATCTTCTCTGTTGTTCAACGGACTGCTTTCTATCATCTTCTAACCTGATTTTATGCATGCAGAAAGAGGGACTAATGCGTCTAATATCCACAATACTCCAGGCAATTGCACACTTGTGTTGCTTCAGTATGTGGATTAATTTTTTCTCCTGACTTGCATCGAGAGTTGCAAAGACAATTACTGGCAGAGCGTCATTCTCACCAAGGAAAACATACTTCAAATGGGTAGGTAATGGCTTCAACTCCAAAGTAGGAGCTTCTTCAATAGATGGCTTAAATACAGGAACCATTTTATTGGTCAAATCCAAAGATTCTTTTTTCCATTCGTGCTTAAGCTCCACATTATTTGCCTCAACCTTACAGTCACAAGCACTTAGAGAATCTTCTTCAGTTGTCACCGCAATTTCTTCTGGGACTGCTGTGCTACGCTCATTAAATTCCTCTTCAATTAATTTGTCTAACACATCGATGTGGTGACATTCCTCTTTATTCCTACAGGGAATTGCTTCGAAAACATTGAAGGTGACATGTTCATCGTTATGTCACATTATCAGTTCGCCTTTGAACACGTCGATAATAGTGCGGCCAGTGGCAAGAAATAGGCGTCCCAAGATTATGGGCACCTCTTTATCAACTTCACAATCAATGATAATAAAATTCACTGGGAACACAAACTTATCTACTTGAACTAGGACATCTTTAATTTGCCCTTCAGGTTGCACTAATAATCTATCTGCCAACTGCAATGTCACTGTAGTGGGCTTCATGTGACTAATCCCCAATTTTTGAAATGTTGATAATGGCAAGAGGTTGACACTTGCTCCTAAATCACAGAGAGCCTTTCCCAAGTAATGATTTCCAATTGAACATGGAACGTAAAACTACCAGAGTCCTTCATTTTTGGTGGCAATTTATTTGTCAGGACTGCGCTGTATCCCTTTGTGAGCGCAATTGTCTCGATATCAGTCAACTTCTTTTTCTTTGATAGGAGCTCTTTCATGAATTTCCCATAGCTAGGAATTTGTTCGAGAGCATCCACAAGGGGTATGTTGACATGCAATTGTTTCAATGTGGCCAGAAACTATTGATATTATCTATTATTCTCTTTCTCCTTAAATCTTTGTGGAAATGAAAAAGGTATTAATACGTCAGATTGTTGTGACAAAACCGGTTGCATTGATATCGACAGTTGTGTCGACAATTTCGTTGATTTAATGCTAGGAATGAGAGTAACAACTAGTGGATTCTCTTTATTTGGTTTGTCTGCTTCTTCATCAGATACAACTTTTTCTCCTTGTTTACTTCACTTGCGTTGACAGGTGTTGTATTAGAGCTGCTAGTTGGATCGACAATTTACTTCCCGCTTCAAAGAGTAATAGCTTTGCAATGCTCCTTCCCCTTTTGATTTGGATTGTCGGTATCGCTGGGTAAAGCACCTAATGGTCTTGTGCTCAAATTTGAAGCTAATTACCTTAACTGTGCTTCCAATGCTCGGATGGAAGATAAGTTTCCTTGCACAATAGCTTTTGTTCTCGTGATATGCTCTCGGATTAGGGCTTCAAGAGCTACTAATGGATCAGCTTATGGTTGGGAATACTGCTGTTGCTGTTGTTGTCCTTGCATATTCAAATGTGGCATTGAAAATTGTTGTGGTTGCACACGAGTGTGTGGTTGCAACTGATCTTAATGTACATGCATCTGAGGACTTTGATTGAAATTTTGCTGCTGCTGATTGTAATTCCCTTGTCAAAAATTACCTTGACTAGAGGAATTGCCATATCTAAATGTGGCCACATTTTGATTTCCCCAAGGCTATTGATTTCGAGCCAAGCTGTTGTAGGAATTACCATAGGAATTTCCTCGGATATTATTAACATAGAACGCATTTTTTGCATGCTGAAGACAATCCTGGTAGCTATGATTGTGTCATAAATTTCACAACAAAATGTCAAGACATCCAGTTGTTGGGCAACTTGAATAGGAGGAACTTCACTGGTCCCTTTCATGTTCTTTATCATATTTGCTAATGAAGATACTTGTGCACTTAGATTTGATATAGCGTCTAATTCAATAAATATGAGGTTTGCTTTGACTTGTGCAGCACGAGAGATCGGATATTAGTAGTCATTCTGAGCGATCCTCTTTAAAATTATTATAGCTTTATCATAAGTGTAGCCTAACAATGGACCATTTGTAGATGCATCGATAAGATTTATTGTCTGTGCATTCAACCCATTGTAAAAGATCTCAATCTGCGTCTCCTGTTGAATTCCATGCATGGGACAACATCAAAGCAAAGTTTTGTAATGCTCCCATGTAGTATGTAGGTTCTCATCATCCAACTGATGATACGCAGTAATGTCATTCCTAAGTTGAGCATTTATCGTTGGTAGATTAAATCGCAAAACGAACTGAATTGCAAGTGCATCTCATGATGTAATCGATCCAACAGGTAATCTAAGGAACCAGGTACGAGCCCGTCCTTGCAATGAGTAAGGAAACAATTGCATCTTCAAGGCATCATAAGGAACACCATGCTGACTAAAAGAAGCACAAATTAATAGAAAAGATTTAAGATGCTCTCTCGCATCCTCGTGAGGCAATCCAGCATACTGCCCATTTGAATTTAGCATTTGAAACATAACCGACGTTAACTAAAAATTGCCAGCTTGAATAGCTGGTCGAACAACCCCTGCTGCAAATCATCTAACACAAGAACAATGAAGTCTCGAATCATTCTATTCTGCATCTGTTCTTCTTGTCGCAGTGGTGGATTATTTATATTTTGTGGCTGTATTGGAGGGACGGGATTTTGTGGTGGCAATTATGGTATGGTTGCATCATTTCTAGGCAAAGCCATATTCCTTTGTTCTTGTCTCCTCCTTCAATAGTTCTCTCAATTTTAGGATCTAAGCCAACAACAAATTCAGGATTACTCCTGGTCATAAAACACCTAAAGAAAATTAAAAAATAGTCAACAAGAAAGAAAACAAGTTAGTAACAAGTAAAGATTAGTAAATAAAAAGTAATTGCAAGTACAAGAATAAACATAAAAAAAATGCCGTCCTCGGCAATGACACCAAAACTTGATCACGCTTTAAATGTCACAGCAAATATGTGCAAGCGTACGCTATCGATGCAAGTATAGTAGATAGATGTAAATCTATCGGATATCAATCCCACGGGGATGGCTACTTATGTTTATATTTGTCGATGCAAAGAAAGTTAAAATAATAGAGATTGTGATGAATAATGTCCGAGCAATAAAATAAGAAAATGCAGTAAAAGTATGAGAATAATTTGTCAAAGCAATTTAAGAAAATTTAAGAAGTAAAATAGTGATAATTAGATGGGGTTCCCTGACTTGAAAAGTTGGCAAAAAGCTAAATGTGATCACAAAGGTTAATAACAGATAAATTGTCGCCACAATTAAGCACAATGAAATCTTACCAACCTTGACTTTCCTGTTTATCAAAGAATCAAATACTCACACTAACCACACATTCCAGTGTTGGCAATGCTATATATTCAAGAACAAGTGGATTGAATTCCTTCAATCCTCAAGCAACTTTCTTTGACTTGCTTGTTAACTTAATTTGTCGCTGCACTTTCTAGTGACAGTGATTGCAATCACACTTCCATGGTCTAACAATTAAATCCAAATATAAACAATGAAGGAAAGATTGAAATAGATATCAGACTTGATGTGAAATTAAATTGTATTTCCATACAACTTCAAATTATCAAAACTTATCAGCATAAGCAAGAGAATAACAAAATAAATTGAAGTATCCTATTCCTAGTCTACTTGAATCACTCCCTTACACTCCTCTTACGTCGCATTTAGGATGCTCCTCATTAGGAGCGGCAATGTAAGGTTGCCCTTAGGGAATTTAAGCTTCCATGATTGCAAGCTTAAGAAGGTGTTGAAGATGAAATTTAATCCACCAAAAAATAAGTCAAGAAGAAGATAAAAACTGTCAAAAGATTCTTTCTCATCAGCATTTAACAGCCACTTCCAATTATAGGTGTCCTCCTTTTCAGATCTAACTTTCTCTAGCTGTACAAGTTAGTTATACCAGTTGTACACTCATGCAAATCTGGTGTGTTCATCAGATAGTTGTCAGTTGCAGCAACAGTTCTGGGTGCAAATTTGGAAGTTGTTTTGCAGCAACAACTCTGTACACCTTCATGCATTGATCCTTCTAGACAGGTTCTTACAGGGACATCTTTGGGCGCAATACTGAACAACTAATGTAGCGACATTATTAGTAAAAACATGATAAAATTAAAGAAAATTAGGCCAAGCTTCACTAAGCTAGAAAATGCAATAACTAAGTTAAAAAGACTAAAAATGCATGCTAAAGATGATCAAATGGGAACAAATTATACCATAAGTAAGGAGAAATCAATCGTCTTTTCTAATCCTAACAGTAAACACTAACTCTTAACATTTAAACAGGTTAGACTTCTTTATTTTACCATTATGGGAGTTTAGTATAAATCCCTCATCGTCCTTCTCCATTCTTCACTACAATTGAGAAAAAAGAGAAAACCTTGAAATTAAGAATTTTTGATCACATGGCTAGTTCAAATGCAAGTGGTTCTAATCCTTCTTTTGAGTTCCCGAAAAATGATATGGATAGGTACCTAAAACAACTGCAATCATATAATTAATTCGAAACAAGGGTTCGATCCTTAGTGAGAAATTGTAAAGGCATTTGGGAAAATGCAGTTGATCACGAGTGGACTTAGTTCTATCTACCTTGTAAGGATCTTGTAAATATCCCAATGGTGCAAGAGTTTTATTTGGAAATGAAGAAACGAGAAGCAGGTTGACCCTTTGGTCAGATCCATTGTATGCTAAAAATTTGAAAGGTAGAGGTGTTCATGAATGAGGTACAAATCTGTAAGTTCTACAACGCACCGTACTATTATCAAGATTATTTACACTGAATTGATTTAAAAGAATTCAAGAATATAGACATAGAATATATTCTACTATTCTTGATAGCTGGAAAAGAATTATGGACATATCGGGAAGGTACGACAATCTCAAAAACTTTTAATCAAGAATTAATGATACCTAAAGCCAAAATGTGGATGAAGTTTGTTTGCTCCAGAATTTTCCCACTACAGATATGTCTGAGATCAGCCCAATCCATGGTATTATTACTTATGGGATTCTTACGAAGAAAAGGACCTGTATTGGTAAATGGATTTACCTAAGCATGATGGAATGTGCAAAGAATTTGGGGAAAGGACTATTTTTCCCTCATTTAGTAACAACCGTGTGTACGAAAGAAGGGTTACCGACAAAACAATAAATCCTCGTAGCAAGTTATTAGGTGACAACTTGTTCTCTCAGTTTATTTTATTGTAACAAAGTCAAAGTGAAGAATGGAGGAAGAGATGATTAAATGATGATGATGAGTAGGATGTAGGGATTTATGTTTTAAGTTTTCTTTAGGATTAGGCCGTAGTTTTCTTTATTAGGGATATGTATTTTTTAGTTACCAGTTATTATATTATGAATATTATTTTTTTATACATATGTTGTTTCTTTCAAAAAAAAAATACAAGCTATGTAGGAACTCCATATGAAAGAGACACTAAATTTTAGAACCATTCATGCCAAAGGGAGGAGGAACCCACCATTAGTAGATAAGCCTTTCACGATCAATCTGGCAACTTTGTTCCTTACTTTTAGAGGATACACATTAAGGAGAATGTGTTTTCTAAAGTGTGGGGGGTAACATAGAAATTTTTGCTTTGCTTTTCATTGTTTGCTTTTGTTTTTGAATTTTTTTTTGTCGTATGCTTGAGCTTGTAGAAATACAACTGACTGGTTAGGAGTATGTACAATAGGTTAATTGTATCTTTTGAATAAATTTGGTATGATGATGAATAATTTTTAAATTTTTGAGCATGAAACTACTAAGTTCTATAGGTTACACTAAATATAGGCTATAAAATATTATTTGTACCGAATGACATTAATATTATGAGGAAACAAGCATGCTAGTATATATGGTAAGTGGTAATTTTGAGACTATGTGATTAAATTGTTGTTTATGCATATTGAGATGTTTAGGGATGACCTAAGGCATTGTTTGGATACACTTAGAGCAAAAAAACAACCTTATTCTAATTTTTCCATTTAGTACCCATATTTGAGCCTACTAACCCTTCTTGATGAACTGCATTACAAACCATAAAGCCTGGAAATGTCAATTTTTGTTTACTCTTTTCTTTGGTCCTAATTTGCACGATTATAGACGTATGGCCATATGTATTGAGGGTAAGTAGACACATCAAGGTGGAGTTTGTAAAGTAAGAGTGAAATAGGAAATTCAATGTGGTATACGAACTTTAGAATAGCCAAAAAAAAAGAAAAAAAATTCCAAAAGAAAAGAAAAGACAAGTAGAAGCAAAATAAGGAAAATCTTGAGTGAGAAAAAGTATGAAAAGTGACAAAGTCACAAAAGACAAAAAGAAAACGTGTTCAAGAATGTAAAATACTCGTAAGCTAGCTAAAGGGACTAGACCATATTGAAAATTTCCTAAATGGAGAGATAAAGAATGTGAGATAAGGAGAAATAAGGCGGTGAGCGGGAAATAGGATACTAAAAGGGGAGGAAGAATAGGGAACAATACAATGTGCCAAACTATTTTTGTGTTTGTAACCTTTTGTACTTACTATTCTTTTGAACTTCATACCTATCCTAAGCCTCAGAACGTTACAAGCCGAAAAGACCTATGTGACCTAAATAAATCTATGAATAAATGAATATGAAATTACACAGTTCCATTACAACTATTTGTATTTTACTAGGATAATTAAATTACTTGTTTTAGTCATTGATGAAGTCATGCAAATAAAATCTTTATGCTTGTATCTTTTGTAACTTACTGAACTTAGATGTTTTAAATAAAAAATAGTAAGATTACTTATACATCAAGCTGAAATTATTTGAGGATATATAATGCCTAACGTATATGTTACGAACTCAATCGTTGTATGATATATGCTCAAATCTTCCATGTTTTTCTTTTCATTGTTTTGTTTTTGTTTGCTTGAGGACAAGAAATGGCTTAAGTGTGGGGGACTTTGATTTGCCGTAATTCAACTTAGTAGATTAAACTAGTTTTCACACTTTAGGAGATTAAAATTAAGTATTTTCATCAAGTTTAGTTAAGATTTATTTTAGTTTTCGTATGTTGGATAAAATGTGTAAAAAGTGTAAAAATGTGTCTTTTATTGACTTTAGGTCGAGTGAGGCCTAAAGGTTGGCTAATAGACCTTGTAAGTGTGAAGGAGACCTTTAGAAGATGAACAAAATGAAGCTGATCACTATGTCATGACACAAAACAATATATGTCGCAACATAGGGACTAGAATTGCAAAATCCTGAAGCTGCCTTCTATGTCGTAACATGGGCATAGTGTGTCGTGAAAATGCCTGGAAAACATAACAAGGAGTAAACTGCCTTCTGTGTCGCGACATGGCTCTCCTGTGTTACAACATCGACTCCTGAATGCGAAAATAACACCAAGTGAAGGGTGTTTTGGTCTTCACCACACAACTCAAACACAAAGAACGACAGCTAACCTAGGGTTAAGGAAAACGGTGGTCCAAAATGCTATAAATATACCCTTTAGCACTTAGGTTCACACACCTTTTTCCTTAGTTTAATTTCTCTTTTTAATTTAGGCTTTTAGTTGTTTTTCATTTTCTTTGTTATTTTCATTTTGGTTTTGAGTGGAAACAAGATTTGTAATTTTCGCATAAACGATTGTGGATTTGTCCTAACAGATTGCTATACAGATTTTATTTTCTTTCAATTATATTTCAATCACAATTTAATGTTTACCTTTTTTATTGAATTTATAATGTTCAAAGAAACCATGAAGAACTAATACCTTTGTGGGGGATTAGGGAGTAAAAGTATGATTATTTGATTATTGTTTAGGGATTTTCAATGAATTAATTGTTTGGAAAAGGAAGAACGTGAATCAAACCTTAGGCCTGACAACCCAAGGAAGTCATTTAGGCTGTAATTAACCCAAAATTGGTACTACTTGTTCGCGAACACCTTTACCCCAAAAAATCTAGACTTTGAGGAAGATAAGTAATCTTTTTTGGCTTGTTATGTTAGTAGAAGATCAGAAGATCCTGCTAGGGTAGTGAAAACCCAAGTGACGATTGAAGAATCATACTGAAGCGAGCTAATCCCTCATAAAATCTGTTTATCACATTTCTCATCTCTATTCCCTTGCTTTATTTTTACTTTCATTTTATGTTCTTTATTATAAAACACAAATCCTTTAATTTTTTTGGTACTATAAACCCTAAAGAGATTACTTATTAATTATTTTCTTTGCAGGGATTAAAATTATTTATCGCTTCGTCTCCCTTGGGTACGATCCTCAGAGTACTCGTTACTTCATTGTAACTATATTAAAACTCGACCTATATACTTACGGAAGCCCAAAATACACGCTGAATGGGAGTACGTTCAGAGGCGGTCAAGTATATCTACCATACATAAAGGTAACATTAATTTGTACCAATGACATGCAGTACTGAAATGCATCTCGACTTTGCTTAAAGCTCCAAAACTAACGCTTAAAAACTCGAAGTCCACGAAGTAAGCTCGTTGTAAGTATGCAGGACCCGTTTTAAGGTCTATTATGCAACTTGGGACGTGCCCCTCCAGCACCTGACACTATTGCCACACCTAATTGTATGCAGTGTCCCACCCACTTTGCATATTCTCCAACGCCTTTGATTTGCTGTATTTTGGCTTAGCAAATTAAAATACTTTCCACACTTTAGGAGCTTGAAATTAAGCATTTTTCTTAGGTTTGCTTAGGATTTAGTTTAGTTTTCATATGTTGAATAAAATGTGTAAAAAGTGTAAAAAGGTGCTTTTTATTAACTTTAAGGCCGAGTGAGGCCTAAGGGTTAGCTGACAAACTTTGTGAGTGTGTAGGAGACCTTTAAAAGATGAATTAACATGAAGTTGATTACCATGTCACGACACGAACTGATCTGTACCGTAACATAGGGATATATCCATTGTGTGTCGCAATAACGCTGGGGAACATGCAAAAGGAGTAGACTGTCTTCTCAGGTGCAACACGGCTCCTGTGTGTTGCATCATCGACTCCTGAACACGAAAATAACACCAAGTGAAGGGTGTTGCGATCTTTATAATGCCACTTAAACATGAAGAACGATAGTTGACCTAGGGTTAAGGAAAACGACTGTCCAAAGCCTATAAATAAGGCCCTTTAGCACATAGGTTTACACATCTTCTGCTTAGCATTTCATTTACTTTGTAATTTAGGTTTAGTATTTTTCATTTCGTTATTATTTTATTTTCGTTCTTAGTGGAAACGAGATTTGTAACTTTCCATAAACCATTGTGGATTTTTCCCAACAAATTGCCATACTATTCATAAGTTTCTTCCAAATCATATTTTCAATCTTAAATTTCATGTTTACTCTTATTATTGAATTTATGATGTCGAAAGAAACCATGAGAAACTAATCCCGTTGTGTGGGATTAGGGAGTGGAAGTATGATTATTTAATTATTGTATATAGAGATTTTCAACGGACTACTTATCTCTATTTTTCTTCGTTTTTCATTATTTTTGTTTTATTTTTGCTTTTGTTGTGGGCTTAAGCTTGTAGAAATACAAGTGACTAGTTAGGAGCATGTACAATAGGTTGATTGTATATTTTGAATAAGTTTGGCATGATGTTGAGTGATTTTTAAAATTTTGAGCATGAAACTACTAAGTTCTATAGATTACACTAAATATAGATAAAGAGATATTATTTGTACCAAATGATATGAATAATACGAGGAAACAAGCATGCTATTATATATGATAAATGATAATTTTGGGATTATGAGATTAAATTGATATTTATGCATATTGAGATGCTTAGGGATGACCTATGACATTGTTTGGATACATCTAGAGCCAAAAAGCAAAACCTTATTCTAATTTGTCATTTAGTACTCATATTTGAGCTTATTGACCCTTCTTGATGAACCACATTATAAAGTATTAAGCCTAATAAGTCAATTTGTGTTTACTCTTTTTCTTTGGTCCAAATCTGCATGATTATAGACATGTGGACATATGTATTTAGGGTAAGTAGACACATCAAGATGAAGTTTCTAAAACAAGAGTGAAATAGGAAGCTCAATGTGGAATATGAACTTTAGAATAGCCAAAAACATGAAAACAAGAAAAATAATTCAAAAGAAAAAGAAGAGATGAATAGAAACAAAAACAAAATCCTTGAGTGAGAAAAAAATTTAAAAAGTGACAAAGTCAAAAAAAGAAAAAATCTTGTTCAAGAAATATAAAATACTTGTAGGCTAGCTAAAGGGATTAGACCATATTGTGATTTCCTAAGAGGAGAGAAAAGGAAGGTGAGAGAAGGAGAAATAGGAGGGGAGAGGGAATGAAATACTAAACGGGGAAGAATAGGGAGCAATAAAATATTCCAAACTATTTTTGTGTTTGTAACCTTTTGTGCTTACTATTCTTTGTAAACTTCATACCTGTCCTAAGCCTTAGAACGTTACAAGCCGAAAAGACCTATGTGACCTAAACAAACTTATGCATGAATGAATATGGCATCACATAATTCTGATATAACTATTTATATTGTACTAGGATAATTAAAGTATTTGTATTAGTCATTGATGGAGTTATACCAATCAAATCTTGAAATAAAAAATGGTAAGGTTACTTGCTCATCATGTTGAAATTATTAGAAGGTATATAATTCCTAGAGTAGATGTTGTGAACCCAATCCTTGTATGATATATGCTCAAGCTCCTTTGTTTTCCTTTCTTTTACTGTATTTTGTTTTTGTTTGCTTGAGGAAAAGTAATGACTTAAGTGTCGGGGAGTTTGAACTGTCGTATTATGACCTAGCAGATTAAACTCCTTTTCGCACTTTAGGAGCTTGAAATTAAGCATTTTCCTTAGGTTTGCTTAGGATTTAGTTTAGCTTTCATATGTTGAATAAAATGTGTAAAAAGTGTAAAAAGGTGCTTTTTATTGACTTTAAGGCCGAGTGAGGCTTAAGGGTTAGCTAACAAACTTTGTGAGTGTGCAAGAGACCTTTAGAAGATGAATGAACATGAAACTGATCACTATGTCACGACACGGACTGATTTGTGATGCGACACAGGGACCAAACTTGAAGAATACAGGAGCTGTCGTTTATATCACGACACATACATTGTGTGTCGTGACAATGCCTGGGGAACATGCCAAAGGAGTAGACTGTCTTCTCTGTCGCGACATGGCTCCTGTATGTCCTGACATCAATTCCAAAACGTGAAAATAACACCGGGTGAAGGGCATTTCAATCTTTACAGTGCCACTTAAACATGAAGAACGATATTTGACCTAGGGTTAAGGATTCGAAGGCTATAAATAAGTCCCTTTAGCACTTAGGTTTACACATCTTCTGCTTAGAATTTAATTTCCTTTGTAATTTAGGTTTTAGTATTTTTCATTTCGTTATTATTTTATTTTCGTTCCTAGTGGAAACGAGATTTGTAACTTTGCATAAATGATTCTGGATTTTTCCTAATAGATTGCTATACAAGTATTAAGTTTCTTTAAAATCATATTTTCAATCTTAAAATCATGTTTACTTTTATTATTGAATTTATGATGTTTAAAGAAACCATGAGGAACTAATCCCATTGTGGGGGATTAGGGAGCGAAAATATTGTTATTTAATTATTGATACAAGGATTTTCAACGGACCAATTGCCTGGAAAAGGAAGAACATGAAACAAACCCTAGGCTTGACAACCTTAGGAAGTAATTTAGGTGAAATTAACCCAAAATTGATATGACCCATTCATGAACACCTTTACACCATCCAGTCTAGACTGTGACATCGAGAGATAAGTAGTCTTTATTGACTTGTTATGTTAGTGGAAGATCGAAAAATCCTGCTAGGGTTGATTGAAGAAAAATCTCCAAAATCGACGATTGAAGAACCCATACTGAAGCGAGCTAGTCCCCCATAAATCCGTTTATTGAGTTTTCACATCTCTTTCTCTTGCTTTATTTCTTTTATTTTTATGTTCTTTAATTCAATCCCCAAACTCCTTTATTTTATTTTCATACTTTAACCCTAAAAAGGTTACTAATTACTTCTTTTCTTTGTAGGGATTTAAATTTCTATAGCTTTGCCTCCCTTGGGTACGATCCTCATAATACTTACCAAATGTTTCATTGTAAATAAACTATATTACAACCTGACCTGTATACTTACATAAGCACAAAAATACACACCGAATGACAGTACGTTTGGAGATGGTCAACCTTCTGCTTAGCTATCCATGCCTTGCGAGAAGAAGGCGTGTAGTTGAATTGGCTACAAATATTGGTAATTAAGACCGACATTGTATTCTTGGTATCCGCTTTCGCCATTGGTAGTATTAAGCTTGCTATCATCTTTGAATCTAGCTTGGGATGATCTTGTGAAATACCTGCAACCCCACGAGTACATTAAGTAATGCAACTTTACCTTAAACCCTAATAATCAAAAACCCTATACACCTAGTGATACTGTACCAGAGGCAACACACGTATGTGGACCGGTGAACTTCTTTATCTCCCGCAACCCCGTCCTCTTCTTAACCAAAGCCATGATTTTCCATGAACATGTACCGTCTCGGATTCGGATTTAACAATGTGGTAATTAATCATGTTCTTGATGCTATACTACTTCAATGCACCGAGAAAACCATCCTTATTGGAAAAACTACTTACCAACTTCTGAGTCACCCGAATCCAACGACTAACTTGTGTGGCCACGCCTCCTGTGTGGTAGATCTACAAACTCCAATGCATCATCTACCGATAGATTGGCATTATGCATGTAGGCTGGTGCCGAGTACGCCTTGAATCTTTAATCTTCTTCTTCTTCATCTGAACCCCACTATCTTTTGGTTCGGTTGGAATAGGCTCCGGTTCAGAAGATAATGCAACTTCTGTATCGTCGGCACCAGGCTCTCGGGGTGGAT
The DNA here is from genome assembly GCA_039519145.1 of Kokia cookei. Classification (NCBI taxonomy): domain Eukaryota; kingdom Viridiplantae; phylum Streptophyta; class Magnoliopsida; order Malvales; family Malvaceae; genus Kokia; species Kokia cookei. The sequence continues at coordinate 11,883,483 of CM076901.1, forward strand.
CCATATCGGACTCATCCTTCGACCTACCAACATCTGCCATGTTGGAGGTCCCTATAAACTTGAAAATATATAGTTTTTCCTATAGAATTTCATCACCTTTTTATTTAAAACTGATATTAATCTGAGTAATTATTTAATAAATTAATGAAAATTGCTTAAATATTAAATTAGAACATGGAAATTATGAAATTTTGATTTTATGTTTTATTATATAGTTTTTATGCACAAAATGACTTATTTTATTATTTTATTTAACATACTATATTTTAATAAGCAAAGTGGGCCATGAAAATTAAATTAATTAAAGAATGAAATTATATTATTTAATGGACATGTATTATTTCCTTAATTAGATTGGTTAAATATTATAAAATGGGTAAATTAATTATTTAATCTGACCCAAATTAATTTCATGTGTTTTGGACAAAGTCTGGTTGCTTGCTGGAGTCACAAAACCGTCCAACCCAATTGAATGAGGAGCCCAATTTCGGCACACACATTGGCTGCCCAATAAGGAGTTTTGAGATAATTTCAAGGAGTCCCTGCAGTTGAGGAAAAATAAAAATTCAGCCAAGCATATTGCAGTTGACTTGGTCTTGATCCATGCTTGATTTAGCATGGTTGAATGCTTCAAAAAAGAAAACAACCAAGCTTGATCTCCTCACTTTATAATCGACCATGCATGAGAGAAGAATGGGGATTCAACCACCCGATTTTTGGTAAACTCACCCCTCAACCTCACCTATAAATAATCATCCCTTCATTCATCATTCATCTCTTCTATTCTTTCATTTCTCTCTTCATTCCCACGCCTAGCATCTCCTTTCTTTACTTAATATTTTAGCCAAAAAAAGCCTTTGAGAGATCCCTTGGTCGGCCACCTTAGAGAGCCATCAAAAAAGGAGTGAAGCAAGTATTCGAAAGAGTTATATTCAATCGGAGTTTGGGTGACAGCCACTTCATTAGGACTCATTCTTTCTTGTTTTATTTAATTTTATCATGTTTTCTATATGTTCTTCGATCTTGTCATAAAAATGGTAGCTTAATTTTATTTAAGCTAAGATGATTGCATTATTTTAATAAAGATCATTTGATTCATGCTTATGATGTTTGTGCCTCAATTGATCATGTTTTAAATTAATTTCAAGTATGTATTTCATTCATACGTGATTGAATGCATTTGAATTAGCTGAGCGATCCTAACCAGATAATGACTAGTGAATATAATAATTAGAATTTGCATGCTCAATTTAGATCCTAACCCGACTAAATTCCAGGTTCATAATAACTTTCACGAGCTTTGTTATCTTGTATAGTTTTTAGATTTATGTGATTAAACTATTTCAAACCTAACACGTCCCTGTTACCTCACATGAATGCTAAGAAACCCTTAGTTTAATATGATCAGTAAAATGCATATTTTACTAAGTAAAGGATTCTGAGAGGACCTAATTTGGTTTCCAAACTCATGAAAGATCGAGCTGCCATGGAATATTTTTCGAATATTATTATGCATATTGAGAATGAATTAAGTTAATTAATGTGATTGTCCTAGTTTATATATGTTATTAATTGTTGTGATTGCGTTTTTCTGTTGCTAAAATCATTTCATACATATAGATAATTATCATATTAAGTTTAATTACATTTAGGAATGAATTGCATTTAATTATAATTATTTAATTTTAATTAGCATCACTCTAAAAAAAATATTGTGTTTCTACCAAGTTGTTTAATTTAATTTTACATTATTGATTAACATATAAAGTCCCTCTAGAGACAATAATTCTATACTTATTACTTGATAACAACTGTGTACACTTGCACAAGCCTACGTGTTACATGTTTTTGGCGTCATTTTCGAGGACTGTTGCCTTAATAATTTTTGTAAATTTATTTTTTGCAATTTGTTTTTTATTTTATTTCTAACCTTACTAATTTATTCTTTTATTTTTCTGATTCTCTTTTCAGGTGTTTATGAGCATAGATCGAATCATCGATTTACTCCCTGTAGACCATGAAATCGAGCGAACATTCAGACAAAGAAGACGTGAGCGATTAGCCTAGAGACAAGTCGAGATGGACCTTGGAAATTAAATAATGGCCATGGTAATGGAGTTGATCATGTGTGCAATCTCATCCTCATTGCCTATGATGGGGATCGTTGCATTATACAGTATGTTGTGCCACATTTCAGTGAGTTAAATCCAAGAATTAGGGGAGCGTATATTGAGGCACCCTAATTTGAGTTGAAAGCAGTGATGTTTCAAATGCTACAAACGGTGGGCCAATTTAGTGGTATGCCCATGGAAGATCCATATCTTCACCTTCGATTGTTCATGGAGGTGAGTGATTCATTTAAGATTACTGGTGTGACTGAAGACGCATTGAGTTTGAAGCTATTTCCATACTTGTTGCAAGATCAAGCACGAGCATGGCTTAATTTGTTGCCACCAAGTTCAATTTGTACTTGGCAAGAATTAACAGAAAAATTTTTGGTCAAATACTTTCCACCTAGCAAAAATGTTAAGTTGTGAAGTGAGATTACAACTTTCTAGCAATTGGGTGATGAGTCCTTGTATGAGACTTGGAAGCGATTTAAGGAGTTACTTCATAAGTGTCCTCATCATGAGATTTCTCTTTGTATCCAATTGGGACGTTTTACAATGGTCTTAATGCACACACAAGATTAATGGTAGATGCTTCTACGAATGGTGTTATTTTTTCTAAGTCTTATAATGAGGCTTATGAGATCATCGAGAGGATCACTAGAAACAACTATCAATGGCTAACAAATTGGGTAGCTTCAGGAAGACGTGTAGCCGGAGTTCATGAAGTTGATGCCCTCACTTCACCATCAGCTCAGGTATCGTCTATTTCCTTTATGTTAAAATAGTTTACCGCTAATGGTGTAAAAAATTTTGCAGCTCAATCACCAAGTCAATTCGAAGCTGTTTCCTGTGTGTATTATGGGGATGGCCATTCTTTCGAGAATTGTCCATCAAATACCAAGTCAGTTTATTACGTAAGGAATTAACATCAGAATAGAAGTGGATAAGGACCCCAGTCCAACTTCTATAATCCTTCATGGCGTAACCATCTGAACTTTTCTTGGAGCAACCAAGGAAATGGACCAAACAATAACTACATGCAGCATTAACCTAACCAATCCCAAAGGTTTAAACAATAAGCTCCAAAACCACCCCAAGCCAAATCATAAAATAGTTTGGAGAACATTTTGAAGGCATACATGGCGAAGAATGACACCTTAATCCAAAGCCAAGCAACAACACTAAAAAATTTGGAGATCCAAATGTGTCAGTTAGCTACGGAGCTTCGTAATAGACTACAAGGAGCCTTGCTGAGCGATACAGAGAACCCAAGAAGTTTGGGTAAGGAACATTGCAAGGTAGTGGTTTTGCAATGTGGTAAGACTTTGGAACCTTGAGTGATTGACATTGAGGATGAACCCATTGAGAAGAAGGAAAGTAAACCAGCCATTGAAATTCTTGCCCCAGAAGGATCATAATCTACAAATTATGACGAGGTAAACCCTAAACCTTTAAATTCTGATAATCTAACATCTTCTTTAGATGTAGATTTACCTCTTTAGAAAAGTTGTCTTGTTCAACCGAAAGTTCCATCACTTTTATACCCTCAAAGATTGCAGTAATATAATAAAAAAAGAGGTGCAATTCAAGAAGTTGTTGGATGTTTTGAAGCAATTACACATCAATATCCTATTGGTGGAGGCTTTAGAATAGATGCCCAATTATGTGAAGTTTACGAAGGATATTCTGTCCAAGAAGAAACGAACTAGTGGGTATGAGACTGTTGCTTTGACAAAGGAGTGCAGTGCGTTCCTCCAGAACAAATTGTCGCCGAAATTGAAAGACCTTGGAAGCTTTACTATACCCTATAATATTGCAGATACTTACTGTGGTCAAGCTTTGTTCAACTTAGGAGCAAGCATCAACTTGATGCCTAAATCTATTTTCAAGTTGTTGGGAATATGTGAGTTAGACCCACGATTGTAACACTTTAACTAGTAAATATTTAGCATAAATCGAAGGAAAGATCGAGGATGTTTTGGTAAGAGTTGATAAGTTTGTTTTTCCTACTGATTTCATTGTCTTTGATTTTGAAGCAGATAATGATGTGCCGATCATCCTTGGAAGACTTTTCCTAGCCACAAGAAGAACATTAATTGATGTGCAAAAAGGTGAACTCACCATGCGAGTTCAAGACAATCAGGTAACATTTAACATTCTTAAAGCTATGAAATTTCTCGATCGTACGTAAGAGCGTTCAATTATGGAAGAGATAGAAACCTTGGTTTCTATGGAGAGCAATTTTATGGAAGATCCATTGGAGAATTTCTTAAGAGTTTGATTCAGTGGAAGATGAAGAAGGTAAAGAAAACATGGCTTTGATGGAAGTCAATCCGAGAGACTATATTTAATTAGCACGGTTTGAATCGTTGAACTTAGAAGATCGTGAATATGTGCAACCGAAGTTGTCAATCGAGGAACCACCTAAACTTGAACTAATGGTACTTCCTTCCCATTTAAAATATGTTTATTTAGGTAATTGTTCTACTTTGCCTGTGATAATTTCAGCAAAACTAATGACACATCAAGAGAAGCAAGTAATTGTTGTTTTAAAGAAATTAAAAAAAGCAACCGATTAAACCATAGTTGATATTTGAGGAATAAACCCTTCTTTCTGCATGCATAAAATTATCTTACAAGAGGGTGAACAAGCTTGAATTGATGGGTAAAGGAGGTTTAACCCTATCACGAAAGAGGTAGTGCGAAAGGTAGTAATCAAGTGGTTAGATGCAAGAATTCTTTATCCCATCTCAGATAGTTAATGGGTAAGTCTGGTGCAGTGTGTACCGAAGAAAGGTGGAATAATGATTGTTGAGAGTGAATGTAACGAGTTAATTCCGACGAGAACTATTATGGGTTGGAGAATCTGTATTGACTACAGAAAGTTATAAAAAGCAACTCGAAAGGACCATTTCCCATTGCCTTTTATGGACCAGATGTTAGATCGACTGCCAGGTAACAAATTTTACTATTTTTAGATGGCTATTCGGGATGTAACCAAACAGTTGCAGCCTTAGAGGACCAACATAAAACAAACTTTACTTGTCCGTACGGTACGTTTGCTTTTAGGTGAATTCCTTTCAGTTTATGTAATGCACTTGCAACATTTCAACGATGCATGATGGCAATATTTACCAATATGGTTAAAAATTTTGTTGAGGTTTTCATGGATGATTTTTCTGTTTTTGGTAATACTTACGATGTTTGTTTTAGTAATTTGGCTCAGGTACTTAAGAGATGCGAGGAGACAAATCATGTCCTTAACTGGGAGAAGTGCCACTTCATGGTTAAGGAAGGGATTATCTTAGGGCATAAATTTACAAAAGAGGGATTGAAGTTGACAAAGCATAGATGGATGTAATTGAAAGATTATCACCACCAGTTAGTGTGAAAGGAGTTAGAAGATTCTTAAGTCATGCCAGTTTTTAACGAAGGTTTATCAAGGATTTTTCAAAAATTTCAAAGCCTTTGCGTTCACTGTTAGAGAAAGATACAAGTTTTGAGTTTAACAAAGCATGCTGGGAAGCTTTTGAAGAATTGAAAAGACGGTTAATCTCAACCCTAATAATTATTACACCTAATTAGAACTCACCTTTTGAGTTAATGTGTGTTGCAAACGATTTTGCCGTTGGATCTCTGATGGGTCAAAGAAGAAACAAAATGTAACCTCCCCAACCCAGCTTAGACGTTGTGGTCGAATCGTGGAAGCCACATGGGACACCTAAGTGTCAACCCTAACCTAAGACAATCAAACCTTCAAATAATTCCTTTTAGTAAAACCGTAGTTTAAGTTTTTTATCTTTAAAACATTCATTTAATTGATCCTATTACATTTAAGTCATTTTAACAATTTAGGTGTAACTTTAGTAAAAGCCTATCATACAACATAAAGTATTCTTAATCCTAAAATTCATTTATTTTGCAAAACATGAGACTTGAACTTGGGACCTTATTTACTAATATGCCCTATCATTGATCAATTAACCTTTGGACCATCATCACATCTTGCTAATATTCTGCATTTCTATTAAGCTAAATTTTGGGATGTTACAGTTCTACCCCTTTAAGGAAATTCATCCTTGAAATTACCTAATTCGAAAAGGTGAGGATACTGAAGCCGAATAATATCTTCCAACTCCCAAGTAGCCTCTTCGATTCCATGGTTTCTCCATAACAATTTAACCAATGAAATTTGCTTCTGTCTTAACACTTTAATTTCAAGTTCTGATATTCGAATTGGCTCCTCCTCAAAAGTCAAATCTGGTCTAACCTCAATATCGTCAACTGGCACAATGTGTGAGGGATCTGATCGATAACGTCTTAGCATTGAGACATGGAATAAATCGTGAATACGATCCAATTCAGGAGGTAACTTGAGTTGGTAAGCCACATGACCAACCCTCTTTAGCACTTTATAAGGACAAATAAATCTAGGACTTAGCTTGCTCTTTTGACCGAACCTCAAAACTTTCTTCTATGGAGAGACTTCAAGAAAAACAAAATCTCCCACTTCAAACTCGATATCTTTACATTTCAAATCGGCATATGACTTTTGTCTATCGAAAGCTTCCTTTAGTCTTTATTGAATCAATCGAATCTTGTCTTCGTTTTTAGTAACCAACTCTAGCCCAATCAACTTTCTTTCACCTACTTCAGTCTAACACAAAGGTGAGCGGCACTTACAACCGTAGAGAGCTTCGTAAGGTGCCATTTGGATGCTTGACTGAAAACTATTTTTGTAGGAAAATTCTGTCATCGACAAAAGCTCTTTCCAACTACCATGAAAGTCAATTACACAACTTCTTAACATGTCTTCCAATATCTGAATCACTCTTTCAGACTGACCAGGAGTTTGTGGATGGAAAGTCGTATTGAAATCTAACCGAGTACCCAATGCTTTGTGCAATTTCTTCCAGAATTGGGAAGTGAATCTAGGATCTCAATCTGAAATAATTGACACTGGCACGCCATGATTCTCACTATCTCGAGGATATAAATCTTGGCTAACTTCTGAAGAGAATAATCGGTACGAATAGGTATAAAGTGGGTGTACTTAGTCAATCTATCCACCACAATCCAAACCGAATCTATCTTAGTAAGCGTCAAAGGTAGCTTGGAACGATGAAAATAAATAAACGTTTTCATACCATTTTTGACCTAAATTCATGCAAATTCTAAGTAATTAATGTCGAAAAATATAATTTATTTATAAAATAATTAATTTGTGTTAAAATTTCCAACATATTTAATTTTAATTATTTTGATAAATATTGAGCATGAATTTGATGATTTTTTGACAGATTTGCACAATTGGTGAAAATCGACCCGGCAGACACTACTGACATCTTACACCGTTGAGGGAATTTTTACACTGAGTTAATGAAGAGATAAGAAGAATATTTTTCAAGTCAAGGTCGGTCCAATATGAAGCTAAATTATTCTTTATAATTATATTTTTAATTCAAATTAAATTGGATTAAAATTAAATTATAAAGGCTGAACTGAAGTGGCTCGATGTGCATACAATCGAGGGTCGAACCACCTCTAATTAGGCTAGTCATATGCTGTCTAAATGCTGACCATATTCAGCTAAAATTTTGACCAATTAAACCTTGTAAAATAGCCCTCAAACTTTCCCAATTCATTCCAACCCCTCTACTTTTCATGGTTCAAATTCTTACCCCTAGCTTATTTTAAGCAACCTTTGAACAAGTCAAAGCTTGTGTGTGGTGGCCAGCCATGGGGGAGTGTGTGGTATTTATGTTCTAAATATAGCCACCAAATCTCTCCTCAACTCCAACTATAAATACACCCTCCATTAATCTCATTTCCACACCAATTCACTCACCATTCTCTCTTCTTTCTCTAGTGTTTTCTCTAGCTTTTCCATTCCATTTTCTCTTATTCCCTTGCCGATTTCTCCTCTTGAGAAAGAGTGGTCCTTCAACCTTCCATAGCCTTCATTGAGTGTTCATCAGAGACCTCGATCTGAGATAGAGAAAGAATGACAAAGAAAGCGACAACTGTTCTTAGAAATTGATGGATTTAATCATAGTCTTTTTCTTTATTGTTAGATTCTTGTTTTTTATTATGATGAATGCTATTAATTATTTAATTGAAATGGATTAAATTCTTTAAGTGTTGGGTTGGTTGTGTTTAATTGCTTGTTTATATTTAATTCATGTTTATATTGTTATAGGCCCTAAATATTCTGTTTAATTAAATATTATCATGCCTAAGTTATTATTGCATTACCCTTGTGATATAACTATTGAATTAATCATTTAAGCAGATTGAATTTGTGATTCATGGACACACTATTTAATTTGTGCATGTCTAATCTTCTAAGGGAGCTGAAGGTTAGAATTGTGATGGTATTAAACAATACATAGCCTTGCATAACATGTAAGATTTTTGTGATTAAATTGTTTCAACATAGAGATATGATTGTTACTTCACTTGATCTTTTACATGCTTATGATTGTTAATTAGTTGATTGAATTGGCATAGAGATATGTTTAAGAGATTCTTTAGCTTTCATATAGTATGTATGTGCAATAACACATTTGCTTATTAGAATTGATTTAGTTAGTTGAATTGACATAGAGATATGTTCAAGAGATGAATGAACTTTAGTAAGTGATGTTGTTCATAAGTTAGCAGAGTATCGGGTTGCCGTGAATATTATTCGTAACAAGCATGAAAATGAGTTAGATGTAATTGAGTAATTAAAGCAATTAACCTGACACATTTATGGCATATTGATTAGACCTTTAGAAATCATGCATTGGAATATAATTTAGTGTTAGTTTAACTTAGTTTAATTTAATTTAGATACCTTAGATTAATCTCCTTCACCAATATTATCTTGTCTTAACCAAATTGTTAATTAAATATTTCATAAATACTTTTCATAGCACAGTCCTTATGGGTACGATACTCGACATTACTTGTCGCTTTATTACTTGAATACGATTGCGTACACTTGCACATTTTCATCGTTCCAAGTTTTTGGCACTGTTGTCGGGGATTGTCAAAATTATTTGTGAAACTATTTGTTTTACATTTTGGTTTATTTTTCTATTTAATTACTAACTTATTCTTTTCTGATTTCAGGTGTTTATGAGTATTGACTGAATTATCGATTTACTCCCAGTGGACCCTGAACTTGAACGAACTTTTCGAGAGAGAAAAAAACAAGCATCTCAAAGGACTAAAGAGATGAATTTCGAGAACTAGAATCAAGGAAATGGAGCTAACCATGCTCATAATCCTATCCTTATTACTGATGATAAGGATAGAGCCTTGAGACAATATGGTGTGCCATTGTTCCCCGAACTTAATTCGAGAATTAGAAGACCTGATATCGAGGCATAGCAATTCAAACTGAAGCCAATGATGTTTCAGATGCTTCAGACAGTAGGCTAATTTAGTGGAATGCCTACCAAGATCCTCATCTTCATTTGAGGCTGTTCATGGAGGTGAGCTATTCTTTCAAGTTAGCTAGAGTGTCAAAAGATGCACTTCGATTTAAGTTGTTCCCATTTTCACTAAGGGGCAGAGCTAGAGCCTGGTTGATCTCGTTGCCACCAAATTCTATTACAACATGGCAAGTGTTAGCTGAACGATTCCTGAGGAAGTATTTCCCTCCAAGCAAGAATGCTAGGCCGAGGAGTGAAATTATTACTTTCCAACAAATGGATTATGAGTCTTTGTATGAGGCATGGGAAAGATTTAAAGAGTTACTAAGGAAATGCCCTCATCATGGAATTCCTCATTGCATCCAATTAGAGACGTTTTATAATGGTCTTAATTCGCACACAAGGATGGTAGTAGACTCTTCCACCAATGGAGCTATTCTTTCTAAGTCTTACAATAAGGCTTATGAAATTATAGAAAGGATCCCAAGCAATAATTACCAATGGCCAACTAATGGAGCAAACTTAGGAAGACAAGTTGCAGAAATTCATGATGTTGATCCATTAACTTAACTTGCAGCTCAAGTATCATCGATGTCCTCAATGCTTAAGAATCTTACTACTAATGGGTTTAATAATGTTACAGCTCATCCACCTAATTAATTCAAGAACATAGCCTGTGTCTATTGTGGAGAAGGGCACATGTTCAAAGAATGCCTATCAAACCCAGAATCAGTGTATTATATGGGCAATCAGAACCAAAACTGAGGCAGGTAGGGATTACAGTCAAACTTTTACAACCCATCTTGGTGAAGTCACCCTACTTTTTCATGGAGTAATCAAGGGGCTGGACCCAGTAACACTTACATTTAATTAAGACCAACCCAGCCACAAGGATTTACCTAGCAAGTTCAGAAGCCAACCCAAGTTGAACCTTCTAATGGTTTGGAAAATCTTTTGAAAGCACACATGGCGAAGAATGATGCTTTGATCCAAAGCTAAGCAACCATATTGAAGAACCTTGAAAATCAAATGGGTCAACTTGCCACTGAGCTTAAAAATCGTCCACAAGGTGCTTTGTCGAGTGATATGGAGAATCCGAGAAATCTGGGGAAGGAACATTGTAAAACATTGACATTGAGGAGTGGAAAGACGTTGTAGCCCAACGTTGTTGAAGTAGAAGAAGAGCAAGCTGATGCTCAAGAATCAGTGGAAGTTCAACCAAGTGTTGAAACTCTAACTTTGTTAGAACCAGAACTAGAACCAGTTTCACCAGAACCACTACCCGTGAATGTTGAGAAAGAGACTTCTAAACCAGTCAAGTCTGATGATCTAACAACTTCGTTAGATGTAGAAGTGCCACAGAAGCCGAATCAGCCAGTTCAAGTTACAAATCCTCCACCACCCTACCCTTAAAGACTTCAGAAGCAGAAGCAAAAAGTCCAGTTTAAGAAGTTCTTATACGTACTCAAGCAACTTCATATCAACATTCCGTTGGTTGAAGCACTTGAGTAAATGTCAAATTATGTCAAGTTCATGAAAGATATCCTATCAAAGAAGAGGAGACTTGGAGAATTTGAGACAGTAACCCTAACGAATGAATGCAGTGCATATCTTAAAGACAAACTAACCCCCCAAGTTGAAGGATCCTGGATGTTTTACCATACCATGTAACATTGGAGAAACTTATTGTGGAAAAGCACTATGTGATTTGGGTGCAAGCATTAACTTAATGCCATGTTGATATTTAGAAAGTTGGGGATAGGAGAAGTTAGACCAACTACAGTTACACTTCAGTTAGCCGATCGATCTATAGCATATCCTGAAGGAAAAATTTAAGATGTATTGCTTCATGTTGATAAATTTATTTTTCTTGCTGACTTTTTCATTTTGGACTTTGAAGTAGATAAAGAAGTTCTAATCATCTTAGGAAGGCCATTCCTAACAATAGGACGAACTTTGATTGATGTGCAGAAGGGTGAACTAACTATACGTGTTCAAGATGATTAGGTAACGTTTAATGTTTTTAAGTCTATGAGATTTCTTGATGTAGTTGATGATTGTTCTGCAGTGTCTAAGTTAGAAGACATAGTCATTGAAGAGGAATTCAACTCAGTTGAGATCCTTTAGAAAAGATCTTGCTAATAGACCCTTAAAGTGATGAAGAGGGGGTTGAAAACTTAGCTTTCCTGGAAGCTAATTTGAGGGGATTTAATCCATAACCTTGTTATGAAACTTTGTATTTGGAAAGCAAAGATTACATCCAACCAAAAGCGTTGATTGAAGAGCCACCTAAATTAGAGCTTAAAGTATTACCTTTACACTTGAAATATGTTTATTTATGTGATGCTTCTACTTTGCCTATGATTATGTCAGCAAAATTAATTGAGAAGTAGGAAGACCAATTGATTAAAGTCTTGAAACAGTTCAAGAAGGCTACCGGATGGACCATAGTCGACATTCATGGTATAAGTCCATCCGTATGCATGCATAAGATAATCCTTGAAGATGACAAGAAAGCAACAATTGATGGATAACGAAGACTGAACCCCGTTATGAAGGATGTAGTCAAGAAAGAAATTATCAAGTGGTTAGATTCGAGCATCATTTATCCCATCTCAAACAATTCATGGGTTAGTCCTGTCCAATGCGTGCTAAAGAAAGTACATATTACGGTCATAATGAATGAAAAAAATGAGTTAATATCGACTAGAATGATCACGAGATGACGAATTTACATCGATTACAGGAAATTTAACAAAGCGACTAGGATAGATCACTTTCCTTTGCCCTTTTTGGATCAAATTCTGGATAGACTCGTAGGCTGAGATTATTATTGTTTTCTAGATGGGTGCTCTGGGTATAATCAGATTACAGTTGCACTGAAAGATCAACACAAAATGACATTCACATGCCCATATGGTACATTCGCATTTAGACGCATGTCATTTGGTTTATGTAATGCACTTGCTACGTTTCAAAGATGTATGATGGTCATTTTTACTGATATGGTTGAGAAGTATTTGGATGTGTTCATGGATGAATTTTTAGTGTTCGGGGACACTTATAATGATTACTTAGCTAATCTAGCTAAGGTACTAAAGCGATGCGAAGAGACAAACCTTGTTCTCAATTGGGAAAAGTGTCATTTTATGGTATGAGAAGGTATTGTTTTGGGGTACCGAATAACGATACAAGGAATTGAAGTCGACAGGGCCAAAGTAGATGTTATCGAGAAGCTTTTACCTCCAACATCTGTAAAGAGTGTTAGGACCTTTTTGTGACATGCTGGATTCTATCAGAGATTTATCAAAGATTTCTCTAAGATTTCTAAACCTTTAAGCAAGTTGTTAGAGAAGGAATACATTTTTCATCCCATCCATTATGCGAGTCAGACTTTGTCAAGAGCTCAGCTGAATTATACGGTAACTGAGAAAGAATTACTTGCAGTTGTATTTGCTTTTGACAAGTTTAGATCTTATCTTGTAGGTAATAAAGTGACTGTCTTTACGGATCATTCGACAATTAAATACCTACTTGCCAAGAAAGATGCTAAGCCGAGACTGATTCGATTGGTGCTATTACTTCAAGAATTCAACTTGGAAATTCAAGATCGAAGAGGTGTAGAGAACCCAGTAGCCGAGCACTTGTCTAGATTGGAGCCAAGAGAAGAAACTTCAACTCTTATACCCATACAAGAGACGTTCCCTGATGAGCATATACTCAAGGTAAGTCATAACACCCCTTGGTTTACTGATTTTGCTAATTACTTAGCTTGTGGTTTGATTCCCTATGATAAGACGTATTAGCAAAGGAAGAAGTTCCTTCATGATGCTAAGTATTACTTTTGGGAAGAGTTATATTTGTTTAAGAAGTGTGTAGATCAGATGATTAGAAGATGTGTGGCAGAAGATGAAGTACAAACAATATTATATCAGTGTCACATAGCTCCAAGTAGGGGAAACTTTGGAGGTTCACGTACCATGGCCAAAGTATTGCAAGCTAGATTCTTTTGGTCGACATTGTTCAAGGACGCGTACGCCTATGTCAGAAGCTGTGACCGATGTCAAAGGGTTGGAAATGTCACAAACAGAAAAAAAAATGCCTCAAACGAATATCATGGAAGTGGAATTGTTTGATATTTGGGGTATTGACTTTCTTGGTCCATTCACTCCATCATTTGGTGACAAGTATATTTTGGTAGCAGTAGACTACGTATCGAAATGGATTGAAGCTGAGGCATATCCAACAAATGATGCCTAGGTAGTGAAGAAATTTTTATAGAAGAATGTGTTCACATGATTTAGAACTCCAAGAGCCATCATAGTGATGAGGGTCCCATTTTGTGAACAAATGGATGAAGTGGTGACTCGATAAACACAGAGTATAACACAAAATTCTACAGCTTACCATCCGCAGACGAATGGGCAAGCTGAGTTAGAGAATAAAGAAATAAAAGGCATACTCGAGAAGGTAATGTGTCTGAATCGATGAGATTTGTCCAAGAGATTGTATGATGCTTTATGGGCTTACAGAATAGCTTACAAGACACCTTTAGGGATGTCTCCCTATAGGATGGTATTTGGAAAAGCCTGCCATTTGCCTTTGGAGTTGGAACACAAAGCTTCCTAGGCTCTTCGGTAGCTCAACTTGGATCCAAAGCTCGCTAAAGAGAAACAAATGCTTTAGCTCAATGAGTTAGAAGAATTCCAAAAGTTCTCTTATGACAATGCCAGGATATGCAAAGAAAGATTAAAAAGATGGCATAACAAGCACATCCGTGTCAGAGAGTTTGAAGCAGGTCAGCAAGTCTTATTGTTTAACTCGAGAATGAAGTTCTTTCTAGGTAAGTTGAGATCTCGTTGATCTGGTCCATTTACTATCCACAAAGTCTTTCGTTATGGAGTTGTGGAACTTCATAGTAAGAGAGGTAATTTTTGAGTTACTGCTCAGAGGTTAAAACACTATTGGGGATGTGAAATTGAGCGGGATAAATCGTCACTCATTTTATCTGATGATTAATTTTTGTTGTTTGAATAAAGAACTTAGGTTATATTTTCTAGATTAGTATGTTTAAATGAATTCTGTCAAGGAGTTTCGAACTTAAGCAAGACCGTTTGTGACCCCTCCAATCTTTCCTGGAAATGAATTTTAACATAAATTTTTGAGAAATTATTTCCTAAGTTAGAAAATATTTTTTTTATTTTTGAATTTTGCAAATAAAAATCAATTGTTAATCCAAGTTTTTAATTGCAACCCAATTTTCAAATGATTTTAAGTTCAAGGACTTAATTGAATTTTTTGTAAAATTTGGTTGTTAATTTTGTAAATATTAAAATTAGCTGTCTTTTTTGTAAATATTTTTAAAACAGCTAAAAATAAAAATTTTCATTTAAATTATTTATTTGATTTATTTTTCAAAATTTGATAATTCTTAATAATAAGTTATAAATTAAATTTTATAATTTATATTAATTATTATCAAAAGTTATATTAGGATTAGTTTTTAAAATATTTGAATTTAAATAAAATTTGTGTTTGATTTAAAATAGGACTTAAGAATTTAATTTGAGTGTTTGAGTGTGAATTATCTCCCATGCATTATAAATAGCCCACCTCTTAAGGGAATTATCACTTAAACCATCAAATTAGCTACCATAGGCAGCCACCATTGGTAACAATTGGTAGTCTTCGCGTCACATCGAGCGCATCCAGCCGATGCCTTCCGTAAGCACCCAACACTTCTTGACTCTGCTCTCGCAAGTGCCCGACAGTGCTTGACGTCTCCCGATGCATCTGCCCACAAGTCCTCGCAAGCGCCCGACAGCTGTCGACGCTCAGCTGGTCTGCACGCTCTTACTCCCGTGCGCCAAGCGAGCTGCTGCTGTGTCACACATCCCAGCGCCTGCTGTTGTCGAGCCATGCCCACGTCCAAGCTCCATGCCGTGCTACTACCTTGCGTGCCATTTTCCTAGACCGTGTGCACCACACACCCTAGGCACCTAGGCCGTGTGTCCCTTACCCTAAAACCCTAAGTTTCCTTCAAACTCGATATTAGATAAAACCCTTTTATTTTTAGCCCTATTAAATTAATTTGGATTTGATTTCAACAAAAGGTGGTAAAAATTCATCTTCTAATTTTTAATTTATTTAATTTATTTTAAATTGTTAATATTTTATATTAATTAAATTTTAGAAAAAATGTTTGTGTCCATTTATTTGTTGATCAGGTTAAAATCATGCCACGCAAGAGAACTCATGCTGCAATGGAAGAAGAGTCGAATAAGTTCCATAATGCAAGAGCTAAGGAAAGATACGATAGCACATTCAGAAATTAACAAATGTTGCCTGAGAAAGGATTTACTTGGGAAACAAGTAAATACACCTAATTTATGGCAAAAGTCCGACAAATTGCTGAAGCTTTGAACTGGGGATTATTTTATGAAAAGCAACCGAGTGCAGATGAGGAACTAGTTTGAGAATTTTATGCAAATTTCACCTCAGTTGAACTTAAAGAAATTCCCGACCGAGGAATCAAGGTACCATTGAAGTCAAGCACTATTAATGAGCTCTTTTGACTTACCTGATTTCGAAGAAGATGAATATCACACTTTGATGAAGAACTTAGAGGCTGAAAAATTACAAGAAATTCTTCGAGAACTCACAGTTCCAAGGTCTGAATAGATGGTGTCAAAACATGAAATTTATACATGTCGCAGAGAAAACTTGACATCGATAGATAAAGTGTGGTTTTACTTTATTCGATTTAGTCTCATGCCTATTCAACGAGGAACTACTGTTTCATTAGATTGAATGGTGTTGATTTATTCAATCCTGAAGGTGAAAATCATCGATGTACGAAGAATCATGATTAGAGAAATTTGAAACTATGCCATGAGACGTTTTGCTCAAGCTTATTTCCCATTTACGATCACAGTGTTGTGCTTGAAAGCTAAAATTATTGGGGACGTAAATAGAGCAGAATATAACCAAAGAGCAATCTCTGATTGGGATATATATCAAGTAGTAGGAGATTCCATTCTTCAACAGTAAGCTAAAAAAGAAAAAGAAGACCCTAAGAAGAAGAAGATCTAGAAGAGGATATTGAGGAAGAAGAAGATCCTGAGGAAGATCCTGTGGAGATTGAAGACGATCTTTCGATAACAGAATCGATTGGAATGCATGATGAGACAGAGTCTAGTGAATGAACATCCGAGTTTGATAGATCCATACTGAGACCACCGTCGCCTCTAGTTCAACTTCATAATGAGCTGTCAAAGATGATGGATTACATGCAACACATGAAATGGCAACAACAATCGTATTGGAGATACACGAAGATACGAGATGATGAATTTAAAAGTGCATTTGAAAAAATGTTTCGTGACCCATTTGCCTTTGTGCTTGAATTTCCATATTACATATGTCGAAACATTTATTTTTAGGAAAACAAATAAGTCTCGAACAATATTTTAAAAATCAAAAAATGGGAGTCGCTACAAATATTTTTATTTGGTGTGATTGGATCACCACAAAACGTTTAAAATCCGTTTTGAAAAATATTTTGGTCTTCAAAATCTAAAAAATGGGTTTGGGAGTCGATTACATGTGAGGAAGCATTAGCACCCTCGCACGCCCAAAATTGGTACCACATCGATTATTTTCGGGTCTTGATTTGTTAAAAGTTTGAAAACTCGAGTGAAGTTTAAAATACGATCCTTTCCCATCACATCTTCTTAGGTACCGGGTTCGTCGTTGCGGCCTCAACCTTTCCCTTTGTATCTTCGTGGTACCGGGTTCACCATTACGGCCTCAACCTTTCCCATTGCATCTTCTTAGGTATTGGATTTGCCGTCGCGGCCTTAATTCTTCCCTTCATCTCTTCATGGTATCGGGTTCGCCATTGCAGCCTCAACCTTTCTCATCACATCTTCTTAGGCACCAAGTTCACCGTTACGGCCTCAACCTTTCCCTTCACATCTTTTAAGGTATCGAATTCACCGTTGCGGCCTCAATCCTTCCCTGTCAAACCTATAGAATATGCTTTCATGGACCTCTATGCAGGCCAGGTTGTTATGATGCTTTGATCAGAATGAATTACATGCCTTTAACTAAATGCCCTTTACGGGTTTTCAACTCAAAATTCTTTTGGTTTCAAGACGCCATTTGCAGGTTTTCATCTCGGTTCTTTTTTTCGAGACGCCCTTTACGGGTTTTCATCTCAATTTTAGGCAAAATATTTTTTCACCAAGTTTAAATTGATGGGGTTTTGTAGATCCTTACCATCCATTTCTATTAGAATGAGAGCTCCTCTTGAGAAAGCTTTCTTTACCACATAAGGTCCTTCCTAGTTGGGCATCCATTTCCCTTGAAAGTCTTTATGTATAGGAAGTATCTTTTTCAAAACTAGATCTCCCTTATGAAATTCTCTAGGTTGAACTTTTTTGTCATAAGCTCGCATCATTATTTTCTGGTACATCTGACCATGGCGGATAGCTATTAACCTCTTTTCTTCAATTAAATTCAACTGATCATATCGGGCCTGAATCTATTCTGCCTCATCTTCACGTGGTCCAAACTAAAGCGTAACATAATTTTTCAATTGGTGAGTATCGAGTCTCATAATCAGTGAATTTCTTGCTGAGATAATATATCGCCCTTTCCTTCTTTCCAAACTCATCGTGCTAGCCTAGTATGCATCCCATAAAATTTTCAAAAACTACCAAGTACAAGATCGATGGTTTATTAGGAATTGGAGGCACTAAGATGGGAGCATTGGGAAAATAATCTTTGGCCTTGTTAAAAGTTTCCTGACATTCATCATCCTATACACCTGGGTTGCGCTTTCTAAGCAAACGAAAAATAGGATCACATTTCTCAGTCAACTATGAGATGAAATGAGCAATGTAATTCAATCTCCCTAAGAACCCTCGAACTTCTTTTTGTGTACTGGGTGGTGGTAGCTCTTGTATGGCTTTGACTTTATCTGGATCAATTTCAATCCCCTTTTTGCTGACTACAAATCCTAACAGCTTTCCCAAAGTGGCTCCGAAGGTGCACTTCACTGGGTTTAGCTTTAGTTGATAGTTTCTTAGCCTCCCAAACAGCTTGCTCAAGATCCTTACATGCTCTTCCTCTGTTCAGGATTTCGCAATCATAACATTGACATAAACTTAAATTTCTTTATGCATCATGTCATGAAACAAAGTCACCATGGCCCTTTGATAAGTTGCCCCTGTGTTTTTTAGTCCAAAAGGCATTACCTTGTAACAGAATGTTCCCTACATCATGACAAACGTGGTTTTCTCCATATCTTCAGGATCCATCCTTATCTGGTTATATCCGAAGAAATTGTTCATGAATGAAAATAAAGAGTGACCTGTTGTATTATCTACTAAGGTGTCGATGTGAGGTAATGGAAAGTTATCCTTTGGGCTAGCTTTATTTAAATCCTGATAATCCACACACACACGCACTTTCCCATCATTTTTAGGAACAGGGACTATGTTGGCTACCCAATCTGAGTATTTAACTACTTAGAGAAACCTAGCGTTAAATTGCTTTGTGACCTCCTCTTTTATTTTCAATAATACATCAGGTCTCATCCTTCAGAGCTTTTGCTGAACAGGCTTATATTCTTCCTTTATGGGGAGTTTGTGTACCACAATGTCAGTACTCAGGCCAGACATGTCTTGGTAAGACCATGCGAAGATATCTTGGAACTCTTGAAGCAACTTGATAAGATATTTTCTAGTTTCTAGGGAGATGATTGTCCTAATTTTTACTTCTCTCTTTTCATCTTCGTTCCCTAGGATTATAATTTCCACCGGTTCTGAATGAGGCAAGATTTGTTTTTCTTCTTGCTCTATCATTCTTAACAGATCAAGAGACAAATTACAATCTTGATCATCTTTGAAGTCCTGAAGTTCTTCTAAACACATATCTTGCTCGAAACGAGGCTTTAAGGTAGCATCAAGGTCACTCATATTATTGATATTCAAGGACCTGTCAAAGGAATAAAAGGGAGGTCTAAAGAACAAAATAAATTTACGAAAGAATGATTATATGGTATGAACATGAGTATGTTTGTCAAATTGGACAAGAATGTTTGTATTAAAGAATGATTAATTTTGTTTATTGGATATGTACGAACGACTTGTTGAGTTGGTAGAATAATTAGCGAAAGATTTGCCATGTAAGATAGAAGATGCATTTTCAATCAAAATAACCAGATAATGATCATGGGCCCTTTTACAAAAAGATCCATATTGCTTTCGAGCCTAAAGCAATTTGTGTGTTCTGAGCATTACTCTAAAGAACCTTAAAGACTACAGGGAGTTCTTCTACAGTCCAGTTGTCGAGAGTACTCCCGGGGGTGAAAGGATGAATTTTTGCTGAGCGTCCTTCACAATTTTCTTCCCCGATAACATTGATGCTCAAATCTTCATTGATCGCATTCACTATCAGATCGAGATGGTCAGGCAAAGGGTTTCCCGCCACAATGGGTCTAGATGACTCGTCAAATCTTATTTTGTTTTTCTTGATCATTCTCTTCACCAGCTTTTTGAAAGTGAAGCAATTCTCAGTAGAGTGTCCCACTACCCCGTCATGGTACTCGCATCGAGCATTCGTATCATACCATTTCGGGAACGGGGGTAGTACTGGATCCGAGTAATATGGAGCAACTGCGTGCTGATCATATAGCTACTGATAAAGCTCTTTGTATGTCACAAAGATGGGCGTGAACAAGGTTCTTTCAATATTCGACCTTGAGCTTGGTCTTGACCCTAGAGGATTTCGATTGTTGGTCATTGGGGCATTCGATGGCGTCATCATGATTGGTCCTACGTGGTTCGGCCTATACATACTTGCATTATTTATTCCTTCTTCTTTTTTCTTGAAAGCAGGTCTTTTGGTGCTCTCCTCAGCGTCTATCTTCCCACTTTTGATCATGTTTTTGATTATTTCTCTAGACAGGACCATGTTAGAGAAGCTTTTAGTGACATTCCCCAGCATATGGTTAATGAACGGAGCCTTCAAGGTATTGACAAACAACATTGCCGTTTCTTTTTCCAACAGAGGTGGTTGCACTTGAGTTGCCATATCCCTCTATCTTTGGGCGTATTGCCTGAAGGTTTTGCTGGGCTTCTTCTCCATATTCTGTAATGTGATCCTATTGGGGATTATGTCGGTAACATGACCATACTGCTTCATAAAAGCCTGTGCCAAGTCTTTCCATAAACTAATTTTTACACGACTAAACTGTTTATACCATCTAGCAACAGAACCTAACAAGCAGTCTTGGAAACAGTGGATAAGTAATTGGTCATTGTGGATGTGTCTCGTCATTTTTCTACAGAACATGGTGATGTGAGCCTCTGGACAACTCGTCCCATTATATTTTTCAAATTTTGGGGCCTTGAATTTAGGCGGGAGTACTAGGTTTGGGACTAAGCTTAATTCCTTGGCATCTATCCCAAAGAAGTTTTTAGATCCTTGCATTGCTTGGATTTTCTCTTTCAACACTTTGTATTTTTCCTCCAGTTGTCTAGAGAGATCCATTCTTGCTATTTAATCAAAATCAAGAACCCCAACATTTGCGACGTTTTCTCCTAGGTTGGATCCTGACCCCATTGGATAATTATTAGGTCTCGATGTACCAGTGAGATGTTGTTGCGTTCTTATTGTGACAGGATCACCCTGCGTGTATGCTTCAAGTGGGATTTGATTGTACGGGGGAGTAAAGGTTGGAGAATTAATGGGATCCTCTTCTTCTTCCTCGAGATTTATTACGAGACCCTTCTCTTTATCAGCCCTCTCTCTTAGCATTTGGGCTAATTTATTGATTATATCTCTTTGATCTTTCATGTCTTGTTACATCTTTTCCATTTTATCTCGTAATTGTGCATGCATTTGCTCTTGCATGTCTCTTTGTGTTTGCTCAAGCCTTTCAATCCTCTATTTCATCAGTTTTGATTTCGTGCGAGTGTAGTAACGATGGGGGTTCTCAATGGTTTCGATATAACTATTTCAGGTTTAAATAATTAGGTGTATGTTTTTTTTTTGAATTTTATGCATATTAACAGATGTAATGCTTATGAATGCATGTATGCATAAGAAAAGTATTACCTTATAGTTCAATCTTATTAGAAAATTTTACTAGAAAACAAATTCCTTTACCTAAAACAAATACGTATATAGTCGTGATGTAGTATTCAGGAACTTAATCTTTGCTATAAGTCATTCAAATTCGCCTTTGTTCATCTCTAACTCTTGGTCCAAAATATTAGTTTGAATGGTTGAGTGATAGGTCACTTCTCCTTCTTGACCAAAACTTGGTTGGTTGCGTGATCTTCACTTTCGTCTTGCTTATTTGGCAAATCATCAGTTTTCCTTTTTCTTTCTTTGTCATGCACGCCCGTATAAAAACAAGGAACTTTTCTATTTTATCAAGGAACTTGTTTTCTTATGACCAACTTTCTATTTAGTAATTGAACTTTTCTTGATATGGGGATGCAATGCAAACGTATAAAAACAAAGGAGAACACAAGTTAGTATGATAATAAAATACAATTATAAATAAAAAAGACCTAAGTTAGGGAAATTGCTAATAGTTTAGTGTAATTCCATCCTAAGGTGGGCATTTAAAACTCACTACATGCGGTTTATGTTCTAGAGTAGGGGTACCTAAACCAACAGATTCCTCGATCCTCACCCATTACAGGCTCATACGAATGAGTTCGATTTAGGGGGACACATTTCCCATATGTTTGCATGAGAGTGAAGGCTTCACAAAAACATGCGTACGGATGTAATCCCGAAAGCGATCCACTATCCTAAACGGAGGTGAAAATGTCATGAAGGAGTAGTTTCCCGCTTCCACTTAAAGAGACAGTAACAGATACATATGAATGCAAGCTTATACTAGCAAGCATCGACAAAATACAACATAACACAAAAAGGTAAAGGATTGTATATTAAATAAAATCGAGTGTTTAAAGATTTTAACAAAAAGACTCGAAAATAGTCGATTTTTGGCTTGACTCCCTTTTATTAAAAACATGTCCCCAGTGGAGTCGCCAAGTTGTCGAAACATTTACTTTTGGGAAAACAAACAGGTCTCGAACAATATTTTAAAAATCAAAAAATGGGAGTTGCCACCAATCTTTTTATTTGGTGTGATTGGATCACCACAAAACGTTTAAAATCTGTTTTGAAAAATATTTTGGTCTTCGAAATCCAAAAAATAGGTTTGGGAGTTGATTACGTGTGAGGAAGGATTAACACTACGCCCAAAATTGGTACCACATCGATTATTTTCGGGTCTTGATTTGTTAAAAGTTTGAAAACTCGAGTGAAGTTTAAAATACGATCCTTAAATGCATGATTTATTTGATGTACACATTTAGGTAGGAAAATCGAATTTCGTAATGATTGAGAAAGAAAGTTACGTTTACACATTTAGGTAGGAAAATCGAATTTCGTAATGATTGAGAAAGAAAGTTACGTCTAGTGAGTTAGGACATAACGTTTCGAGATTCAAAAATAACGAGCATTCCTTCATTGTAAATTTCAAACCTTTAAAAGGGTATTCGATTATTCCAATTTGAAGAAAAATCGCGCTTAGCAAGTTAAGACACAATTTTTCAAAATCCAAAATAAAGGAATATTGCCTTGATTTTAAATATTTGTATTTTGGAGAAAATAAAATAATGACTTGAATTAAAATATAGAGATAAAAATTAGCATTCAAATTAAATACGAGCTATGAAATTAATGATAAAGTTAAATGACACAAAGAATGAACGATTATGCGAATGAATAAATATACGAGAATAAGCATAAGAATAGTGAAATACAAAAGCGTAAATAATAATCAGAGAATAAGGTTAACTAAAAATACGAAGGATAATAATTAAGTTTTACGTAAGAAAATCGAAGAAAAAGAAAAAAAACGGAGTTAAAAATGAAGTTTTGAAGAGTTTGGGGTTAAAATGTGATTTTTAAAAAGTTTGAGGGTAAAAATGTGATTCTTGGAAGTTCGGGGGTAAAAATGTGTTTTTGGAAGTTCGAGGGTAAAAATGTAATTTTCGAGAAGTTTAGGTGTTAAAATTTAATTTTGGAGAAGTTTAAGGGTTAAAATGTAATTTTGGAGAAGTTTAAGGGTCAAAATGGGATTTTTAAAGAAAACAAAGAGCTTTTTATGCAATAAACCAAAAAAAGTGCCACGTGGTAGCTTCTCAAGCTTCCAAAGGTTGAATGACTAAATTGAAAATCATTTTAAAATGCTGGGCAAATTTATAATAAAATAAAACTTGATTTAAGGATGAAATTAAAATGAAGTAAAAAATTTAAAGGACCAATTGCATAAATAACCTAAAAATGGACACATGGCAGCTTCTCAGGCTTCTAAAGAGTTAAAAGACTAAATTGAAAATGATTTAAAACTGTTGGGTAGATTTAAAATAAATTAAAAATGGCATTAAGGACAAAACAATCAAAAAATGTGGAAGGACCGAAAGGGTAAATAGCCCAATTTTTAAAAACACGTGGATCTTGATTTGGGTCGGATCGAGTCGGGTTGGAGCTTGGGTCTGGTATGGAACGACGTCGTTTTGAGCATTTTTAAGTCATGCCAAAATGACACCGTTTTGAATGGCTATAAATATGCTTTATTTTTCAAAAAAAAAAATCATTTTAACACCATCTTAAAAAAAACCCTTTTCCCTCTCAAAAAATGCTCTCAAGCCTCTCTCTTGGTCGGCCATGCTCCGGTCGTCACCTAATCGCCAGCTGCCACCATGCGCTACCATCCGCCGCCATGCACGGTGGCCTAAAGGTAAAAAACTTCCCTTTTTTATTTCTTTTCAAAGAAAACACAGATCTTGGATTTTTCAAATATCCAAACACACAAAAAAAAAAAGCAACAAGGTTTCGATTTTGGTATTTCCCTTCCAAACGTCTGTTGCCTTATTAACTTTTTAAAAAAAAACAAATGGGTCTAGATCTAAACTAGATCTCTTCAGATTTTTAGAAAATAGGAAAAGTTTTGTTGCTATTCTTTGTTATTCTTCCTTTTTTAGATCTGTTTCGCATATATATTTTTTATCTGCTGTTAATATATCCTTTTTTGCAGATCTGTCAAACTTGATGCCTCCTTCGCGACTGTGGGTAGGATCTGAAGAGCGTCAGTCGGAGTTGAGACAACGGTGACGACTAGGTCAAGTATGACCCTTCGAGTTCTTTTTATTATTTATTATATATTTATGGTTTAAGAAACATTTAGTAATAAATATGAAAATAAATGACATTTAATACATATATTAATATGTAATAAATAATAAGTAAATATATTAATAATTATATAAAAAAACTTTGAACTTCGAAGGAGATAATAAGTCAACAATAAATGAGCATGTTAGTATGTTTAAATATTGTCCCTTAAGAGCAAATATTCGGATGCTTGGTGTTGTATTTAATATTGCTTCGAATGTTGGTATTTGTTTTGTATTGCTTTTAATGCACTGTTTGCTATTGATTATGAAAGTTGTTTGTTTCTTTGTATTGATTTTTTCAAATCTCTCGTAACCTTACAACTGATTTTGAATGAGGCTTTATAGCCTACATTACAATGATTTTATTTTGTCTTTTACAACTAAATTGCTTGTCTTTTCCTTCTTTGCAAGTTTGGCTTGCAGTGGCGCAACTTGCTAGTGGCGGTGGTTGAAGATGGTGGTGGTGCTGCTGACATGATGACATCTGGTTGGGAGGGAGGCAGTAGCAGCAAGTGGCTAGGGTTTCAGATTTTGTGTAATTTGGGCTTGTAGGGGTTTTTTTTTGTAATTGGACTTGGAATTGGATTTGGGCTATGTAATTTGGGCCTTTTAAACAAATTTGAATTTAAAATGTATTTTAGACATTTTAAATTTAAATAAATTTAAAATTCATTTGGGTTTGGTTTAAATGTTGGGCCCGGTCAATTGGGTTTGTAATTTGGACATTAACACAATACATTTTAATTTAAAATTTATCATTTTAATTTTGGAGTTAGGCCCAGACAAAATTGGGCTCCAAAAACATATTTGAACCATGGACTCCAATGACGAAGACGGAGCAAGATGACTCGAGCAACAATAAGGACTACCAAGCAAAAGGAGAGTCAAAGTCTAGGGGACCTAAACATAAATAAAAAGGGGAAAATTTTATTTTCTTTAATTTTTGTTATTTTAATTTTTAGTTTTTATTTTTGAATGAATTTAGGATTAGATCATTAGGTTAGTTTTAATTATTGCATAATAAATTAAGAGGTTGAAGATAAAATTTTAGCAACTCAGAAAAGTAAAAGTGTGGTAATAAATATGTACATGTCTAGAATTGGACATTAAAGAGCTTGGTACTTAAGCAGTAAAATTGACTCACCTCCTCTTCTTTGATCCTACCTGGTGTATAGAATTTATTCACTTTTATTTTTACGTTCTCTATTGTTTTTAATAATGAGGACATTGTTCAATTTAAGTATGGGGAATGAAAATCGAAAACTTCTTGATAGTATTATTTCTTCTTGTTTTATGAATTTAGTTATAATTTTGCTTGAAATTTTGAATTTATGTTGATTATGTTAAGCTGAATCATGATAAGAATGCTACTCTTAATAAAATATGTGAATCATATCTTAAAATTTTTTATTCTTTATAGAAGCTAGATATGCATGAAAGTTTAAGTCTCTAGAATTGATTTAGTAATTTCTTAAGGCGAAATCCTAAGAAGCATGAAATTTTGAAAATGATTTAAGCAACATTTGTTTGGACTGCTTGAGCCTTTCAAGCCAACCTTGATAAATGTTATCCCTTAAAACCAACTTTGAGATTATATGACCTGATTTTTTTTGTACCCTACAATTATAAGTCATCTTATCTCTTGTACTTATCTCTAAATTATCCCAACTGCTAGACTTAGTTTATCTAGATTATGTTCTGAAAATAAGTTTGAGGGAGTTAAGAAGAAGTACCAAAATGCTCAAAAAAAGCATAGTACATACAAAATGATGCTTAGAAAAAAAAAATGAAAAAGAAAAAAAGAAAAAGAAAAAAGAGCATATGTATTCAAAAGAAAATAGCATGAGCATGCAAAGTTCAAAAAAAGTTGGTGAAATTGAAGGATTGATGCAAGCTGAGTCTAGGGTTTTAGCTTAAATTTATATATCTTTTCCTACCCCTAACCTAGCCCCATTACAACCTACGCAAAAGACCTATTTGATTCAAGATTTCAATGCTACCTACATTAGTAGAGAGAAATTGCTATGTTCAACATAAGAAGACATAAGTTAAACTTAATGATTGTAGTTTAGTCTTAGCTAGGGAATAAAAATTGAGTGATAGGATTTTGACATGTTTTTATTAAGACAAGCATGATGATAATTGAAGATAATTGAAAAAAAAAAATACTTGAGCTACATAATTTCTAAATTCTCGTTTTTATGCTTAATAATTTTGAATTCATAAGTATGAGGAGAAATGATCAAACTCTTTTTTGATTTGTCAATTACTCGGGACAAGCAATGAATTAAGTTTGGGGGTGTGGAATGATGAAAATATATAGACTTTTTCATACCCTTTTTTACCTAAATTCATGTAAATTCTGAGTAATTAATGTCAAAAAATATAATTTATTTATAAAAATAATTAATTTGTGCTAAAGTTTCCAAAATATTTAATTTTAATTATTTTTATAAATATTTAGCATGAATTTGATGATTTTTTGATAGATTTGCACAATTGGTGAAAATCGGTCTGGTAGACTGACAGCTTACACCATTGAGGGAATTTTTACACCGAGTTAATGAAGAGCTAAGAAGAATATTTTTCAAGTCAAGGGTCGGTCCAATGTGAAGCTAAATAATGCTTTATAATTATATTTTTAATTCAAATTAAATTGGATTAAAATTAAATTATAAAGGTTAAACTGAAGTGGCTTCGATGTGCATGCAATTGAGGGTCGAACCACCTCTAATTGGGCTAGCCATGTGCCATCCAAGTGCTGACCATATTCAACTGAAATGTTGACCAATTCAACCTTGAAAAATAGCCCTCAAACTTTTCCAAAATTCCATTCCAACCCCTCCACTTTTCATGGTTTCAAATTCTCACCCCTAGCTTATTTTAATCAACCTTTGAACAAGTCAAAGCTTGTGTGTGGTGGCCGGCCATGGGGGAGTGTGTGGCTGATATTTATTTTCTAAATATAGCCACCACATCTCTCCTCAAATCCACCTATAAATACACCCTCCATTCATCTCATTTCCACACCAATTCACTCACCATTCTCTCTTCTTTCTCTAGTGTTCTCTCTATCTTTTCCATTACATTTTCCCTCATTCCTTTCTGATTTCTTCTCTTTAGAAAGATTGGTCCTTCAGCCTTCCTTAACCTTTGTTGAGTGTTCATCGGAGACCTCGATCTGAGAAGAATCGAGCAAGAACGATGAAGAACGCGATAGCTGTTCTTAGAAATTGACGGATTTAATCCTAGTCTTTTTCTTTATTTTTAGATTCTTGTTTGTTATTATGATGAATGCTATTAATTATTTAATTGAAATGGCTTAAATACTTTAAGTGTTGGTTTTATTGTGTTTAATTGCTTGTTTATATTTAATTTATGTTTATATTGTTATAGGTTGTGAATATTCTATTTAATTAAATATTATCATGCCTAAGTTATCATTGCATTACTCTTGTGATATAACTATTGAATTAATCATTTAAGTGCATTGAAATTGTAATTAATGGACACACTATTTAATTTGTGCATGTCTAATCTCTAAAGGGGTTGAAGGTTAGAATTGTGATGGTATTAAACAATACATAGCCTTGCATAACTTGTTTTTTGTGATTAGATTGTTTCAACATAGAGATATGATTGTTACTTCACATGATCCTTTACATGCTTATGATTTTTAATTAGTCGGTTGAATTGGCATAGAGATATGTTTAAGAGATTCTTTAGCTTTCATATAGTATGTATGTGCAATAACACATTTGCTTATTAGAATTGATTTAGTCGGTTGAATTGGAATAGAGATATGTTCAAGAGATAAATGAATTTTAGTAAGTGATGTTGTTCATAAGTTAGCAGAGTACCTTGTTGCCATGAATATTATTTCGTAACAAGCATGAACATGAGTAGATGTAATTGAGTAATTAAAGCAATTAACCTGACACATTTATGTCATATTAATTAAACCTTTAGAAATCATGCATTGGAATATAATTTAGTCGTAGCTTAACTTAGTTTAATTTAATTTAGATACTTTAGATTAATCTCCTTCACCAATATTATCTTGTCTTAACCAAATTGTTAATTAAGTATTTCATAAATACTTTCCATAGCACAGTTCCTGTGGGTACGATACTCAACATTACTTGTCACTTTATTACTTCAATACGATTGTGTACACTTGCACATTTTCATCATTCCATAGCCCACTAAAAAAATCCATTGTAACTCTTTCCCATTTCCACTGTGGAATTCGAATCAGTTAAAGTAACCCCGATGGCAACTGATGCTCAGCTTTAACTTGCTGGCAGGTTAAACATTTAGATACAAATTCGGTCACTTCACGTTCAAGACCAGGCCACCAATACAGTTCTTTCAAGTCTCGATACATCTTAGTACTACCAGGATGCATAACTTAAGGACTGCTATGAGCTTCTTGAAGTATAGATTGCCTCAAACTCTGATCACTAGGCACACAATATCTCTCTCGAAAACACAAAATCCCTTTGGAATTAATTCCAAAGTCTTTAGTAGATCTATCCTCAATTTGTTTAAATCGTGGCACAAGAGTTTCATCCAAACTCTTTTTATCTTTGATTTCCTGAACACAAGTAGGCTTCACTTGTAATTTTGCCAAAATACCACCATCGTCAAATAGAATTAAGCAAGCAAACATAGCCCTCAAGTCAAAAATTGCCTTTCTACTCAAGGCGTCGACCACCACCTTAGGTTTTCCAAGATGGTACTCAATTGTACAATCATAGTTTTTCAACAATTCAATCCATCTCTACTGCCTCAAATTAAGTTCCTTCTGAGTAAGGAGGTATTTGAGACTCTTATGATCAGTGTATATAGTACACTTCTCACCATACAAGTAATGCCTCGAAATTTTAAGAGCAAACACAACAACCGCCAACTCCATGTCATGAGTAGGGTTACCTTCATGTGGCCTAAGCTGTCTCGAGGCATAGGCTACTACTTTACGATCCTGCATTAAAACGCAACTGAAACTAACATGGGAAGCATCACTATACACAACATATTCTTTTCCAGCTTCTGGTTGAATTAAAACGGGAGCTTTATTCAACACAGATTTAAACTTTTCGAAAATAGCTGCTCATCTCCCCACTTAAAAGGATTATTCTTCCTCAATAGCTTAGTCAATGGGGCTACTATTAAGGAAAAATCCTTAACAAATCTTTGATAATACCCAACAAGACCTAGAAAACTCCAAATTTTCGAGAAATTCATCGATTGCTTCCAATCTAGGACAACTTCAACCTTTTCAAGATCCACACGAATACCCTCAGTCGATACCACGTGACCCAAAAAATCACTTCCTTCAACCAGAATTCACATTACTGAGTTTACCAAAGAGTTGCTTTTCATGATGTATATGTAGAACCACTGTCAGATGTTCATCATGCTTAGTTTCTGTCTTAGAGTACACAAGTAAAGGTTGAAACACACGATTCATAAGATCCATAAAAGCTGCGGGTGCATTAGTCAACCCAAAAGGCATGATAAGGAGCTTGTAATGTCCATAACAAGTCTTAAAGGAAGTTTTGGGGACATCAGATTCTTTCACTTTGTATTGATAATACCCAAATCTTAAGTCGATTTTGGAGAACACAATTGCCCCTTTAAACAGATCGAATAAGTCGTCAATCCTTGGTAGAGGGTACTTATTCTTGATGTTCAATTTGTTTAGTTGGCGATAGTTAATACACAACCATAAGGTACCATCTTTCTTTGTCACAGATAAAATTGGTGTGCCCATGGTGAAACACTGGGTCTAATGAAACCCCTATCTAACAATTCTTGCAACTACTCCTTCTACTCTTTAAGCTCTTTCGGTGCCATGCGATAAGGAGCAATGGAAATCGGTTTTGTTCCTGGCAATAACTCAATTTCAAACTCCACTTCTAGCTCCGGAGATAACCATGGCAGTTCCTTAGGAAACATATCAAGAATTTCCCTCATTATACGAATACTTTCAATCATAGGATCAATGTCACTTGAATCTTAGACATAAGCCAAAAACGCTTCGCACCCTTTACGTACCAACATTTCTACTACTATGGCAGAAATCAAATTGCGCAAATAGTTTTGTTGTTCTCCTATCATAACAACTACTTTTCCAGTCTCAATTATTAAAGTTACCCTTTTCACTGCACAATCCAAACGAGCTTAGTGTTCAACCAACCGGTTCATCCCCAAAATCAAGTCGAACTCATTGAAAGGATGCTCCATCCAATCGGAAAGGAACACCTCACCTTAAACCTCTAAAGGAAATCTTTTGTAAACCTTACTCACAACTATGGAGGATCCTAAGGGACTAACTACAGTTACAGTGTTTTCAGTTTCCTCTACCCTTATTTCCAATTTCACAGCCACATTACAAGCAACATACGAATGGGTAGATCCAACATCAATCAAAGCAAAGTAAGGTACCCTTAATTTATGCTCAGGAGTACAATCTTGATCATCCAAAATCCTTTCAGTGACTCCATCCAGTATTCGGCCATTATAAGAGTAGTTTCAACAATACCCCTAAACAACTCGGCTCTACTAAAGCGAAGTCTCTCAACTACTGTCCCTCAACTGACACCCCTTACTAGTGCCCTAGCAACCCTATTCAAATACCTAAGCAAAGCCCGAGTTATTGGGTCTAATTTCTCTTGGTCATCATTGACCCTGTTTTCCATATTCTCACCTTCAACAGTGGGTTCACTATTAACTTACTCACTCTCATTTTCATTCAATTCAAGCTCTAATGATGTGGTTGATTCAATTGGAGATCCTAGGGGTCGTCCTCTATGGCCCTTCCTACCATGTTCCATATATCCACGAGCACTCATTTTTTATATTTTATGAATCTATAATTTACAAGTAACTAATCTCTCAGTATTTGTTTAGTCTTTTAGCACACACTCATACAAAATTCTACCATTAAATTTTTATGAAACAGTCTTTATAACTAAAGATTTAGTAAAGTTTCTAAGGACTTGGCATCGAACCTTTGGACTTTGGACTTCGAACTTCCTACAAAACAAGTTTTCCAAATATGTTGTGGTTTGGTTCCCAAAATCCCCGTTTCATGTATGCATGCATGCAAAATCACATATATAGACTTAGAAACTCATGCCAAGGTTTTGAACCTAGGCTCTGATATCACTAAATGTAACCTCCCTAACCCGGCCTAGACATTATGGCTGAATTGTAGAAGCCATAAGGAACACCTAAGTGTCGAACCTAACCTAAGACAGTCAAACCTTCAAATAATTCCTTTTAGTAAAACCATAGTTTAAGTTTGTTATCTTTAAAACATTCATTTAACCGATCCTATCACATTTAAGTCATTTTAACAATTTAGGCGTAACTTTAGTAAAAGCCTATCATATAGCATAAAGTATTCTTAATCGATTTCTTAGCAATGGAACTTATCATTATCAACTAATAATTCATACTTAGTCGTTTATCATGCATAGTCCAATTTAGTATATTCAATCCGTATATGCGTGAAAAACCCAAAGCAAAATCAATCCGAAATCAAAACAATCACAAACCACAGTTTTAAATAACTCTACAACCCAAAACGAAATAATAATAATAATAATTAATAAAATCCAAATGATGTCCAAAGTTCACCCTTTTCTTTGTAGCACTTCTAAATGAACCTAGGCCAAAATTCAATATAGATTCATTCAATTAACCACCTATCCAGCAGCCGAACTTCCATTTATGGGTCCAAACCAATCATCAATTTATTAACAACTTACAAAACCAAACTAGTCGAATTCCTTACCTTTCTTTGACGCGAACCGCACTAGCGAGCGTCCTACAATTTTACGGTTGATGTGGGGCATCTAAGTCAGCACCTAACATGATTATATATCCAATATTGATTAAATTCCATTATTTAATCAATTCCAAATCTTTACCCAACAACTAGGTCGAAAAAACAAACTAGTTAACATTTAATCGCATTTACACTTTTCGATCTGAGAGATCCAATTGGCCAATTGATCAAGAACAAATTTTCCATAATTGAAACATGATTAGAGACTTATTAGGAATGTTAAAAAACTCAAATTAGGACTGGGATTAATTAGATAAAAATTTAGAAACAAAACAACCCCCTTTCTTGCACCTAAGCACACACACCTCCTTATGGTGACCAAGATTGAGGTTGATTCTTTAGAATCATTTAAAAATCATAAAACTATCCATAATTTCCGAAAATAAAAATTAGGGTTTTTAATTGGTCAATCAATCAAGAATTTGATAGAAAAAGTGGACTTACACAAGCTAGTAGTGAAAATCGGCAATGACACTTTCTTAGAAACTCTTGGATTGATCTTGGATGCTTAAAATTTCAGATTTAAAGTTGATTTCATTTGGATTAAATGGAAGCAAGGCAGAGAATTAATTGGTAATGGTTCTTGGTAGCAAAAAGAAGAGAAATCAATGAGAACAATGGTGGTAGGGGTGACAGCATAAGGAGAAGAAGAAAGAAAAAAATTAAAGATTGATGAAGAGGAGGGAGAGAGGGACAAAAAAAGGGGGAGGAAAATAAATAATTTAGGGCTGATTATTTGTTCAAAACATGTAATTATTGTTAGGTTAAAAATTAAACTTAAAAATAAAAAAAATAATTTAATTAAAAACAAGGAATTTTGCTAAAATTCATTTATTTTGCAAAACATAAAACTTGAACTTGGGACCTCATTTACTAATATACCCTATCATTGATCAATTAACCATTAAACTATCATCTAATCTTGCTAATATTCTACATTTCTATTGAACTAAATTTTGGGATGTTACACAAAGTGTTTCATCCTATCTACTATGCAAGTAGAACTTTGACGGGAGCCTAACTTAATTATACGGTAACTGAAAAGGAACTATTTGCTATAGTTTTTGCTTTTGACAAGTTCCGTTCATATCTTATAGGTACCAAAGTTACATTGTTTATTGACCATGTGACCATTAAATACTTACTCACATAGAAGGATGTTAAACCGAGGTTAATTTGACAGATACTCTTACTCCAAAAATTTGACCTTGAGATCCAAGACAAAAAAGATGTTGAGAATCAAGTAGCTGATCATCTGTCAAGGTTGAAATGAAATGAGATATCTCATTCACTTGTTCCTATCAACGAGAATTTTCCAGCTAAGCATATCTTCAAGGTAAGTCGAATTCATGAAACACCTTAGTTTGTCGACTTTGCAAATTATCTAACATGTGGAATAATCCTTCGAGAAATGACCTACCAACAAAGGAAGAAATTCCTTTATGATAGTTGGTATTATTTCTGTGAAGATCCGTTTCTATTTAAGTAATGTGCAGATAACATAATTAGGAAGTGTGTACCTGAAAGTGAGATTGTTGAGATCTTATACCATTGTCATTCATCTCTAAGTGGGGAACACTTTGGTGGTTCACATACTGCAACAAATATTTTACAAGCAGGAATTTTTTGGCCTGTAGTGTTTAAAGATGCCCTTGGCAAACATTTTGGAAGTTAAATTGTTTGACATATGGGGCATTGATTTCCTAGGCATGTTTTCCTCTTTGGGAAACAAGTATGTCTTAATTGTTGTGGATTATGTATCCAAGTGGGTTGAAGCTGAAGCATACCTTACGAATGATGCGAAGGTAGTCACGTGATTCCTACATAAGCTTGATTTTACACGGTTTGGGACTTTAAGAGTCAACATTAGTGATGAAGGATCTCAATTTGTGAACAAGTGGCTTTAGTGGTTGCTTGGCAAGTATGATGTGAAACATAAGATTGCTACTACCTATCACCCACAGTTGAATGAGCAAGTTAAAAGAATGAATTGTGAGATTAAAGGTATTCTTGAAAGGGTATTACGCCCTGTAGGAAAGATTGGTCTCGAAGGCTCGATGATGCATTATGGGCTTATGGAAAACGTTTAAGATATCGTTACGAATGACTCCTTATTGTTAGTCTTTGGAAAGACATGTCATTTTCCATTGGAGAATAAAGATCACTGAGCTTTGAAGCAATTGAATTTGGATCTAAAGCAAGCCTGTGACAGAAGAATGTTACAACTTGATGAGTTGGAAGAGTTGGGGTTATTTTCATATGAGAATGCCAAGATGTGTAAAGAAAAGTCTAAGAAATGGCATGACAACCGTATACAACCTCGTGAGTTTAAAGAAGGTCGGAAGGTACTATTGTTTAATTCAAGGCTAAGGTTATTTCCTGGGAAGCTCAAATCCCGATGGACTGGACCTTTCACCGTTCATAAAATTTATCCATATGGAGCCGTTGAATTGTACGACGACCATGGAGGTACGTTTAAAGTTAATGGTCAACGTCTCAAGCGCTATTGTGATGACGAAGTTGAGTGAGTTGAATTCTCATTCACTTTAACTGACCCTTAATTTCTCATGACCTCACTTGTGAAAAAATAAATAATTAGAAATTATTTTTCTTAAATTAGTACCTTTAATTAATCCTGTCTAAGGAGATTGAAACTTAAGCGGGACCATTGTGACCCCTCCAACCTTTCTTGGGAATTAATTCAATGTAATCTTTTGAGAAGAAAATTTTCTAATTAACTTTGAATTTTTTATTTTTATTGTTGCTTTTAATTTTTATTTTAATTACTTATGTTTAATAAAAGGGGTCAATTTGACCCAAGTACTAATAAGTTTAGTCTGTAAATACAGTTGGGGTTGAGGTCCAAAATAGCAAAAAGGAGAAAAAATTACTCACATTGTCGTCCAAATTAGGGTGCTTCATAGCCTATGACCTTGAAAGGTTAGTGGAAAGAGTTCATGAGCTGAACCAAAGTGAACAAGGCGAACCAATTGAACTAGAAACTGATGAGCCATCAAATAAAACTAAAACTGAAGCTGATTCAATTGCTGACACTTAAGAAGTGGAATCTGAGGAGGATCTAAACTGTCCTAAATTGATTGAGGAAACAAGCAACTTTGAACCAAAAGATGATGAACCAATCGAGCCAAGTATCAATTCTGAATTGACAATTCCAATGCCGACTCCTTCAAGCACTTCAAAGAAATCAAAATTGACAATTGTGATGGATATGTAAAAATTTAGGCACAATCAACAGCAAGCTTATCGGAGATATGTGAAGATTAGAGATGATTCCATCAAAAATAATTTAAAGAATAACTCTAACACTTTTGTTCCTAAGTTCCCAGATTTTATCTTCGAGACATGAAAGGAAGAAGACGACTATGAAAGCGAGGATGGAACTGAAGGCAAAGAAGACAAGGGGGATGAGTCAAATAAATAAAAAAGGGGATTCTTGTCTTTATTTAATTATTTTTTTAGGTCTTTAGTATCTATTTCTTTCATAGTTAGGAATTTGCTTCTACATAATAGAACATTGCAAACATGAATAAGCTTAACACCTCTTTATTAAGAAAAAGACTAAGTGATGTTGTAATGGGAATGAACATGTCTAGGATTGGATTGTTAAGAAAGACTTGATATTTAAGCAGTCTTTATTACTCACCTCTCTTCTCTTACAACCCTACCTGGTGTTCAGTTTTCATTCATTACATTGTTTTCGCAATGAGGACATTGCTTCTTTTTAAAAAGGGAGTAAGGCAATTTGCTCGAATATTTTTAAAAATTTTCAAGTATGTTTCAATCTTTTTACATAAGTATGTTTTAATAAATGAATTTTCAGAGAAAATTTTTGTTAATAAGTTAGTTTGGATGCAAGTGTAACAGCCCGATTTTTAATGGTGTCGAAAACAGTAGTTTCGGGACCACAACTCCAACAAGTCGAGTTATAAATATCATTTATTTAATATTCATGATGTCAATATCATCGTGTTAACTTTTGTTTGAGAAATTTTATCGTTTAGATAGTTAATTGGAAGAAAGGATTAAATTGTAACAGGTGCAAAAGTATAGATGGTTAATTAGAAGGACCAAAAGAGTAAATTAACCAATGAAAGGTTAGTGGGTGAGTTAGCATGAGTTAAACTAAGTATATATAGGTTTAATTAAGATTAAAAAGGGTTAATTAAAGCTTAATGATAGAAGTCTAAATATTTACAAAATTGTCATTGACTATATATATGAAATTAAAAGAGGAAAATGAAAAAAGTTCACTTATTTTCTTCATCTTCCTCACAACAAGGCTAAGAAATTATGGTTCTCCATTGTTGAAACTTTGAGCTTTGATTTGGGTAAGAAAACCATCGTTTTTAGTAATTTTTATGTTTTTAAGTCTGTATTAGCTTAATCTAGCTAATCCAAGGACTAATTTGTGAATCTTTCAAATGTTATAAAACTTGCCATTGTTGGAAATGCTTGTTCTTGAAAGATTTTGATAGATTTGTATGCTTGGTGAATAGATTCATTGATTTTGTAAAGTGTTTTTTTGATGAAATTAGGATTTAAGGACTAAAATGTTAAAATGGTGAAATTGTGTGTATTAAACAATCAAATTGTAAGGACTTGTGGAGATCCATGATTATGTCGGCTAGTATTGATTTTGTAAGAAAGGGGTAATTTTATGTGTTTTATGCTTAGGGACTAATTTGAATAAAAGTAAAAGATTAAGGGTAAAATCGTAATCTTTCCAAAAAGGACTAAATTGTGTTAAATGGTCTGATTAGGTGATTTAATGTGAAAATCGAATGATATTTAATGTAGACTACAATTGTGGTACAGATCGAGGGAAAGGGAAATTAGCGGAATAGTCCTCTAGAGTCTAACCACAACTACAATCCAGTCCGATAAGTTTGTAATGTTAAAATCTTACTTATAACTGCTTATAACTGCTTTCTTATGGTTGTTGGTGATTGGATCGACAAATTGAAGATTTGAATGATAAATACGATAGAAGAAGAAGTACCCGACCTTGTTCCAAAGATTAAAGGTCTGATGACTCTATGTCATAGTGAGTTATATGAATCCTATCACGGATTAAAGGTCCGATGACTCTGTGTCATCGTGAGTTATATGAATCCTATCATGGATTAAAGGTCCGATGACTATGTGTCATCGTGAGTTATATGAATCCTATTACGGATTAAGGGTCCAATGACTTTGTGTCATCGTGAGTTACATGAAGCCATCATGGATTAAAGGTCCGATGACTCTATGTCATCGTGAGTTATCAAATGTGAATGGAAATTAACAACAGATGTATATCACGTACTCGGTTAATTTGATAGATTGTACAACTCTTGAAGTTTGGTAGATCTGTTTAACCTTATGAACTTTCTAAGCTAGGAAATGCTTATATGTGGAAATTGTTGTTGTTTTGTAGATTCACTTTTGTTGTTCGGAGATTAGATCATCTTGGAGCATCACACTATCCTGAAGTTGTTCGGTAGTTCTTACATCACTTGGTTATATGGCATGTACTAGGATGATGATATCTTTGTTTATGTAATTGAGATTGTGAAAACCTTGTTATGTTGATGAGATGTTGAATGTAATGATGTATGTTTTGTGCAAGTTATTTTATAGATTTAAAATACTATGTAATGACTTGGAATCTATGTATTTTGTGTTAGCTTAATGCATATTGAAGTCATGAACGATTTGTGTTGAGAACTTGCATTTTGGCATGATTCTTGAGATTTTGCATACTTGTTTTGGTAGAACCCACGCAAGTATCGGTAGATGTATAGGGTAGGAGAGAGGTTGCTCACTGACTCGAGTTGTATTGGTAGTTGAATAGCAAGTACCGGTAGTTATGTGTTTAGAAGTATCGGTAGTTTGTATACTTGTATCGATAGAAGTTGCAGGGTGAGACTTTTAGCTCTCTGGAGTTTTTAGTATAGGTAGAAATAAGACTTGTTTCGGTAGAAGAGTCACCTGTATTGGTAAAGGTCTGTACTATTCTTGAACTATTTACTGACACAACTACCGATATTTGTCCAACAAGTACCGGTAGAAGTCTCCAAAGATGTTAGAAATGACCCTTTTGCCCTTGTTGAATTGTTTTTATAATTAAATGACGACAAATGAAGTGTGGAGTGAAATTATTTAATAAAATAAGATTGAATGACATGATGTTAAAGATGAACAGTGATAAATGAATAGTAAGATATCGAAACCCTAACCGACGATAGTTTTCGAGTTTTGGGTGTTACAGCAAGCATGAATGATGATTCTATCGAAGTTGAATGAATGTTACCGTGAATTGTGGAATGCTTGTATGTTCTTAGTTTTAGGTGATGTTTGCCATGAAAATTTAGTTATTTTCTCAAGAATAAAATCGCATGAAGGTTTATGTCTTTAGAATTGACTTAGTAACTTCTTGAGGTGAAATCCTAGGAGACATAAAAGTCTAAATATGATATAGGCACAATTTCTTTGGATCGTTTGAGTCTTTCAAGCTTCCCTTATGATATTAAACCCTTGAAACTTTAATTTTGAGTTTAATGGCCTGGTTATTGCAAGTTACCTACATCATAAGCCATATTACCATCTTTTTAAGTCTAACCTACTTTGTGCACCCATCTTAACTGAAGTCGTCTTGGAGATCAACCTTTGAGGGAAAATTTGAAAGGATGTGCATGCTCATGCTTAAAATAAAGAAAAAAAAAGAAAGAGCAAAGAAAGTTTGCTCAATTTTTGAAAAAAAAAATTATGAGCATGAGTTTAAAGTAAGTTTGGGGGTGTTCCGAAGAGCCATTCAAAAGAAAGTTGTGTTACAGAAAGATGCAAGACAAAGTTAAGGGTTAAGATTATTGAAATCGAAAATTCACTTCTCTTTAATCTCACCTTTAGCCTAGCCCCATTATAACCTTACAGAAGACCTATTGATTTGATGATTATTTTAACTACATCAGTGGAGAGGAATTACTAAGTTCAACAGATGAAGACAGCAAAATAAACCTTATGATTGTTTTTTTTTAGATCGATAGGAAATTATGTTAAATGGTGAATATTGCATATCGCTTTGAAATGCATGCAAACTATAACTCATGTTGACATATCTTGATACTAAGTATGAAAATTCTAAATAATGTTTGCATGCGAGCTACTTATTAATAAAGAGATTCTATGAACATGATTTGGTTGATGCATGATTATGTGCTAAAAATTGATGTTGCTTACACATTTTGCAATATTAATTTAGGAAAAAATTTTGTTATGCATGAACATTACTCGGGACGAGCAATGGTTTAAATTTGGGAGTGTGTAAACTCGAAAATATATAGGTTTTTCCTATATAATTTCATCACTTTTTTACTTAAAAATGATATTAATGCGAGTAATTATTTAATAAATTAATAAAATTTGCTTAAATATTAAATTAGGACATGAAAATTATAAAAATGTGATTTTATGCTTTAGCTATATAGTTTTTATGCAGAAAATGACTTATTTTATGATTTTATTTATTATGTTATATTTTAATAAGTAAAGTGGGCCATGCAAATTAAATTAAATAAAGCATGAAATTAAATAAAGTGGACCTGCGTATAAGACTGTACTACAAATTGCCTCGAATTTTTGTAAAACAGTGACAGGATCTTCTGTCAAAAGATAAAAAAAACGAAATATTGTCAGTAATCCAAGATATTAGAGATTGAATGATTATGACAAATTGATAGTCGAGCAATACGAGATTGTAACCACTCTAAAAAAAAAACTCTAATGCAGTTTTCATCATTTTAGAAAAGTTAAAAGAAATTTAGTCAAAAACAAATAATTACAATGTACAGGAAAGTAGAAAAAGTTGTATCTATAACCTAAAAATATCCTAATTATTAACAAAGAAGAAATAAAAATCACCAAAGCGTTGCCTCCTCAGCAATGATACCAACAACTTGACCGCCTCCAAACGTATTCTCGTCCGGTATGTGTTTTTGGCTTTCGCAAGTATACGGGTCAGGTTGTAATATAGTT
This sequence comes from Kokia cookei, assembly GCA_039519145.1. NCBI lineage: Eukaryota > Viridiplantae > Streptophyta > Magnoliopsida > Malvales > Malvaceae > Kokia > Kokia cookei. The sequence continues at coordinate 11,924,179 of CM076901.1, forward strand.
TATACAATGAAATACTTGGTAGTATTCCAAGGATCATACCCAAAGGAGGCTTTAAGCAATAGTGACTTATATCCCTGCAAAGAAAAAGAATTAATTAGTATTATCTTTAGAGTTTATAGTATAAAAATATAATAGTGTTTGTGATTGAAAAGCATAAAGTAAATAAAATAAAGAAGGGAAAAAGATAGAAAATTCAATAACATATTTGGGGAGATTAGGTCACTTCAGTATGGATTCTTTAACCATAGATTTTGGGGATTTTTCTTCAATCAATTAGTTGCTACCCTAGCAAGATCTTTCAATCTTCCACCAATATAGTAAGTCGATAGAGACTACCTATCGCTAGATGTCACAGTCTAAATCAGTTTGGGAAAAATGTCTTCACGGATAGGCAATACCAATTTTGGGTTCATTTCCACCTAAATGACTTTCTACGGTTGTCCGGCCTAGTGTTTGTTTCATGTTCTTCCTTTCCCAAATAGCTAATCCGATTGAAAATCTCTATTTATACAACAATTAAATATTCATACTTCCACTCTCTAATCCCTCACGATGGGATTAGTTCCTCATGGTTGCTTTAAACATCTTTAAAATAATAATATAAATAAACATACGATTGAATAAATGAAGTGAGAAGAAACTTTAATTGTATAGTAATTTGTCAAGAAATAATTTCACGATTGTTTATGCGAAATTTACAATCTCATTTCTAAAACGGAATAATAAAGTAAAAACGAACTAAGAATAAAAAGTGTGTAAAACCCTAGTGCTAGAGGCCCTAATTATAGCATTGGATGGTTGTTTTCCTTAACCCTAGGTCAATTGTCATTCCTCGTGTTTAAGTGTCATTGTATAGACCAAAATGCCCTTCACTCGGTGCAAAATTCGATTCCAAGGGTCGATGTCGCGACACATTAGAACCTGTGTCACGACGAAGAGATCAGTCCCCTCCTTTAGTGTCATCATGCAAACGTAGTCACGACATAGGTGATGTATGTTGCGATAAAGAAGTCAGATCCCAAATTCTTCAAGTCTAGTCCTTTTATTGCGACGTAGTGTATTCTATGTCATGACATAGTAATCAGCTTCACACTTGTTCGACTTCTAAGGGTCTCCTACATACTCACAAAGTATGTTAACTAACCTTTAGGCCTCAATCGGCTTTGAAGACAATGAAACAGGCCTTTTTTTCACTTTTGACAAATTTTATTAAAAATAAAAAACTAACTTACATCCTACGGAAATAAATTTCAAGCTCCTAAAGTGTGAAAAATAGTTCAATCTGCTAGGTACAAAACCAGCAGATCAAACTCCCCCACACTTAAGTCAATGCTTGTCCTTAAGCAAATAAAGAAAGAAAAACAAATAAAGCAAGGAAAGTAAACAAAGGAGCTTGATTTTATATCATCAAAGATTAGGATCGTAACATATACTCTAGGAATTATATATTTCTCAATAATTCCAACATGATGAGTGAGTAATTTTACCATTCTTGTTTAGAAAAATATAAGTTCAATAAGTTACAAGAAATACACATCAAAGTTTTACTGATATAACTCCATCAATGCCTAATACAAGTACTTTAATTATCCTAGTACAAAATAGATAGTCATAATGAGGTCATGCAATTCCACATTCATTCATGCATAGACTTGTTTAAGGCACATAGGGCTTTTCGGCTTGTAACGTGTTGAGGCTTAGGCTAGGTATGAAATTCAAGGAATAGTAAGCACAAAGGGTAACAAACACGAAAATAGTTTGGCACATTGTATTGTTCCATATTCTCCCCCTTTAGTGTCCTATTCCATTTCACCTCCTTATTTCCCTTTCTCTCGCCTTCCTTTTCTTTCCACTTAGGAAACCTCAATATAGTCTACTCCTTTTAGCTAGCCTATGAGTATTCCTTTGTTTCTTGAGTAATATTTTTCTTTCTTTTTGATATGTTTATGACTTTGTCACTTTTCATATCTCATGAATTTTCTTCTCTTTTGTCTCTACTCATTTCTTTTTTATGTTCATTATTTTTCTTTTTTTGGCTAAACTAGAGTTAAAATTCCATATTGGTTTTCCTATTTCACTCTTGATTTTTTTTCAACCTCCACCTTAATGTGTCTACTTACCCATAATACATATGGTCATACATCTATTATCGTGCAAAATAAGACCAAATAAAAGAGTACATACATATCATCCTTTTTTGCTTTAGAGGCTTGTAATGTAGTTCATCAAGAAAGGTCATAAGGCTCAAAGATGGGTACTAACTAAGGTATAACTTTTTTAGCTTTAGATGTAACCAAACAATGTCTTAAGTCATCCTTAAACACATCAATATGCACAAATATCAATTTAGTTACATAATCTTAAAATTACTATCTATTATATATACTAGCATGCTTTTTCCCTCATATCATTCACATCATTTGGTATCAACAATATTCTATCTATACTTAGTGTAACCTATAGAACTTAATGGTATCATGCACAAAAATTTAAAAATTTCTCATCATCATGCCAAATTTATCAAAAAATATCATCAACCTATTATACATGCTCCTAACTGATCACTTGTATTTTTACAAGCTCAAGCACACATCAAAGAAAAAAAATGCTAAAATAAAAACTGAATGCAAAATTCTGATGTTACCCCCCACACTTTAGATAACACATTATCCTCAATGTGCAACCCCTTAAATAGTAAGGAAAAGAATTACTCAATTGATCATGAAAGCTCCTCCTCTTATGGTGGTTGTCCTTCTTCCTTTTGTCGTGAATCCTCGAAATGTTTTGTCTCCATAATGTGGGGTGAAAAAAAAAATATATATATATATATATATATTTAATAGTAAAAGAAAAACTAATATGTATATATAAAAGAAATTAAAACATATATATTCCTAATAAAATAAATAATAATAATAAACTATGAAAGAAACAATTAAAATCTTATCCTAACAAAAACTAAAATATAAATCCCTACTCATCTTCGTCATTCAGTCCTCTCCTCCTCCGCTCTTCACTTTGGTTTTGTTGTAACAATGTGAATTGAGCAAACAAATCATCACCTAATAATTTACTAGGCATATTTATTGTTCGATCAAATCATTCAATTGGTACCCTTACTTTTTTACACATGGCAGTTATTAGATGAGGGAAAAGTATATCTTTCTCAAAATTCTTTGCACATTCCACCATGCTTCGGTAAATTCACTTCCCCACATATTCATTTTTTCCTAAGAATCCCATATGTCATGATGGCATGAATTGGGTGTATCTTGGTCATGTCTGAAGTAGGAAGAATCCTGGAGCAAATGAATTTCATCCATATCTTGTCCTTGGGTGTCATTAGTTCTTGATTAAAATTTTCTAGGATCGCAGTGCCTTCTCGATATGTCCATAATTCCTTCCTAGCTATCAAGAATATCAGAATTTCCTCAGTATCAATATTCTTGAACTCTTTCAAATCAATTATGTGGAGGTAGTCTTGGTAATAATACGGCGTGTTATAAAACCTACAGATTTGAACCTCATTCATATATACCTTAACACCTTGAATTTTCAAAGGGCCTTGAAGTTGCCCACAAGATTGTCCCACCTCCCTTTTCTTCATTACCAAGTAGAGTTCTTACACGATAGAGATATTAACTAGCTCTTTGTAGGGTAGACAAAATTGCATCCACTCAAGATCTACTACGTTCTCCCAAATACCCCTACAGACTCTCATTAAGGGCTCAAATTTTTGTTCTTATATGAAGGTATATGGCTGCAGTTGTTGTAAGTACTTGTCTAAATCATATTTTGAAAACTCAAAAATAGGGTTAGAATCGCTTGCACTTGAATCAGCCATTTGATCAAAGATTTTTTAATTTAAGGTTTTTCTTTTGATTATGAATAAAAAATGAAGAGAAGGGGAACGAATTTATATTAAATGATTAGGACGAAGTTTAGAGGGTTTAGAAGTTAATATCTTACACAAATTAAAACATTTAAATTGAAATTAAACTGTATAAGTGTTTTGAGTTAGAGTTTACCTGAAGTTCCATCTCTTACATCGGTGTGTCGCGACATCGAGGCCAGACCCGACGTTCCATAAAGCAGGAATTGTTACGACATGGAGGATGCATGTCACGATATCGCGGGCAGTTTCCTTGTTGTTCTTGTGGCTGATTATCGCGACATGGGTTGTGGGTGTCGCGACATCGAGACCAGTTTTCATCAGACTTCGAATCTGAACTGTTATCCATTCCTTGGGTGTTTTTGTTTCTGATTTTTAAAGCTAGCACAAGTTCCTTACTCCACATTGTCTTACAGCATAAAGGTTGCTCATTAATAAGTACATTTGTAGTTCCCCCATAATACGAATTTACTCTCTGCCCATTCACTAAGAAAATTTGGCCATTCTTACCTATCAATTTGATTGCTACATATGGTCTTACTTGATATGGTCCTATCCATCTTGATTTGAGTTTACCGGGAAATAATTTTAACCTGTAATTAAACAGTACTACCTTCTGTCCTGGCTCGAAAGTTTTCTTCTAAAGCTGAGCGTCGTGATGCAACCTACTTATTTCCTTGTATAATTTCTTGTTTTCGTAGGCCATGAAACATAATTCTTCTAATTCTTGTAACTAAAACAACCTCTCCTTCTTTGCTAATTCAAGAACTAAGTTCAGTTCTTTGATAGCCCAGTATGCGTTTTTTTCCAATTCAATAAGTAGGTGACAGTTTTTCCATAAACAAGTTTGTATGAAGACATAACTAATAGTGTTTTGTAAGCCGTTCGATAGGCCCATAAAGCATCATCTAATTTCGCCCTACTCTTTGCAATTAGGGTTTACTGTCTTTTCGAGAATCTGTTTAATTTCCCAATTGGAAACTTCAGCTTGGCGATTAGCCTGTGGTTGATATATTGTTGCCATCTTGTGTCAAATTCTATACTTTATGAGAGCGACTTTGAATTATTTGCTGCAAAAGTGTGATCCTTCATCACTGATTAAGGCTCGAGGTATTCCAAATCTTGCAAAAATATTTCTTCTCAAGAATCTCACTACTAATTTAGTGTCATTAGTGGGTAATACCATAACTTCAACCCATTTGAAGACATAATCTACCGCCAACAAAATATATTGATTTCCAAATGAATTGGGAAAATGTCCCATGAAATCAATTCCCCAAATGTCAAATACTTCTACCTTGATAATTCCAACTTGTTGCATTTCATCTCGTTTTGATATATTCCCCGTTCGCTAACATTGATCAAAGTTTTGTACAGACTCGTGAGCATCTCTATTCATAGTAGGGCAATAAAATCCTGATTGCAACACTTTTTGATTTGTACATTTCCCACTGAAATGTTCCCCACAAGGGGAGTCATGACATCCTTTAAGAATATCATTTATCTCCTCTTCAACTACACATCGTCGTACTAGCTTATCAGCACATTGTCAAAACACATAAGGATCATTAGTTTTTTCTACTGCCATGATACCTTCGGTGGTAAAACTCCTCTTGCTAAGTAGTTCACATAATCTGCATACCAAGATGTTCCTATGTTCAGTAGTCGTGTTTCTACTCTGAATAACTGCGCATCTATGAAAGTCTCTTTTATTTCCTTTAGAGGTGTAGAAGTATGATGGGTTTCTAATCGTGACAAATGATTAGCAATCTAATTTTCTATCCCTTTTCGGTCCATAATCCATAAGTCGAACTTCTATAACAGCAATACACACCTCATTAATCGTGCCTTAATCTCTTTTATCTTCATTACATACTCTTATGTTGAATGATCTGTATAAACTAAACACTATTAGCCATTAAGTAAAGATGAAATTTTTCACAAGCAAAAATTACTGCTAAAAACATCTCCTTTTCAGTAGTGGAATAATTGCATTATGCTGGGTTAAGAGTTTTGTTGGCATAATGAATAGCTCCAAATAGAAGATCTTTTTCCTAGCCTAAGATAGTACCTCCATCATAATCACTAACATCACACATAATAATGAAGGGTTTGTTCTAGTCTATTATGATAAATATAGGAACAGACGCTAATTTTTCTTTTATTTTCTCAAAGCCTTCCACACAATCATTATTAAATAAGAAAGGAACATCTTTTTGTAACTATAAATTTAAGGGTTTAGAAATGTGAGCAAAATCTTTAATAAACCTTTTGTAAAATCCTGCATGTCCCAAAAAGTTTTGAATACCTTTTGTATTTGTGGAATAAGGTAGGTTCTTTATTACCTCAATTTTAGCTTTGTCAACTTCTAACCCCTTTTGCGAAATTTAATGTCCCAAAACTAATCCTTCTCCTACCATGAAATGGCATTTTCCCCAATTAAGTACTAGTTTAGTTTCTTTACACCTTTGAAGTACCTTCTCTAAGTTCAGCAAACATTCTTAGAATGAATTCCCATATACTAAAAAATCGCCCATGAAAACATATAGCCCCTCTTCCAACATATCTGTGAAAATAGCAGTCATACATCTCAAAAATGTGGAAGGAGCATTACAAAGTCTAAAAGGCATTCTTTTAAAAGCATAAGTTCCAAAAGGGCATGTAAAAGTTATTTTCTCCTAATCATCAAGTTGTATAGGGATTTGATGGTAACCCGAATACCCATCTAAGAAGCAAAAATATTCTTTTACTACTAATCGATCCAGCATTTGATCAATGAAAGGTAATGGAAAGTGATCTTTCTTTGTTGCATCATTTAATTTCTTGTAATCAATACACACTCTCCACCTTGTGACCGTCCGTGTGGGAATTAACTCATTATGGTCATTTTCACCTATTCACTATTGGAAATTGCATATAAAATAATCGCATCTAACCACTTTAACAACTCCTCCTTCACTACTTCCTTCATGGTTGGATTAAGCCTTCTCTGCACATCCACCATAGGTTTCCTTCCTTCCACTAACCGGATTTTGTGTTGACAAAATGTTGGATTAATGTCTTTCATATCAGCAATCGTCCACCTGGTCGCGCTATAAATGTCACATCAATAATGTGCAAGCAGACACTGTCGATGCAAGTATAATAGATAGATGTGAATTTGTCGAATATCGATCCCACGATGATGGTGTTCTTGTTGCTTAAATTTGTCGAAGCAAAAGTAGTTGAAATAAGAAGAATTGCCAAGAGTAATGTTAGTGCAACTAAGTCAAGACTGCACAAATGAAAGAGTTAAAACTGTCAACGCAATTATTGTAAACTGTAACATAGATTGTCAGAGCAAATTTTAATAAAAGATGAATGCATCTTTCAAAATGTTTTGTAAATGTAAATTGAGAAAATTAAAGAAGTAAAACAAGAGTAAAGGAATGAGGGAATCCCTGATTTGACAAGTTGGTAAAGACTAAATGTGACTACAAGGTAACTAGTAGATAAATTGTTGCTGCAATTAAGTTCTAATGATATCTCACTACTTTTGACTGCTCTGTTTAGCAATGACTCAAACACTCACATTAGCCACACCTTCTGAAGCTGGCAATGCTTTGCAATTGAGAATAAGTTACCAGAATTCCTTCTTGTCTTAAGCAACTTCGGTTGTCTTTCTTCTTGATCATATTTTGTCACTGCACCTTTCAGTGACTGTGACTGCAATCGCACTTCCGTGGTCAAAACAGTTAAATCCAAGGATAAACAAATAAGAAGAATTGAATAGATATTAAAATAGATCTAACATTAATAGGTACTTCCATACACAATTAAAGTCAATAGAATTTATCAACATTCAAGAGGAATTAAAGAAGAAATTGAAGCATTCCATTCCTAACCTACTAGAATCCTTTCTTAATTGCTCCTCTTACGTCGCACTTAGATCACTTCTCGTCAGAAGTAGCTGCCTTCTCGTCGCATCAAATCACCCTCCAGAAAAGTTAAGCTTCCATGGCTGCTCACTTGATAAAGAATATGGAATTAATTCCTCCTCGATCTTCTCTCTCTCCTCTATTTATCTTCACCAACGAGTACAGGTATCCTTCTCTTCTCAGATCTAACTTCCTTGTAGTTGTACAAGTTACTTACTCCAGTTTTACACTCACGCAAATTTGGTTTATGCATTAGGCAGTTGTAGGTTGTCGCGACATTACTAGACACAAATTTATATTTTTATTCACTGCGACAACTTGACATTTTCGAGTGCTTATGCTCTTGGATATGTTAGCAGCGTACTGTTCCTATTACAATATGGAAGTATTCATGCAGTGACATATTTGGACGCAATTCCATATCGAATTTGTGGCCACAACTCTGAATGCTTTCTTGCTTCAATCTTCTAAGATGGATTCCTGCACTGACATCTTTAGACGCAAAAACTAATACTAAATACAGCGACATTAGTAGCACAAAATGGGTTAAAATGGAAGAAAATAAGACCATACACACTGATTTAGAAACTACAATTACTAAGTATAAAATGCTGAAAATGTATGCTAAATATGGTACAAAAGGGAACAAATTATACTCTAATTAGGGAGAACTTAATGGTCATTTCTAATGCTATCACACCTCCAAACTTGAGTTTTTACTTGCCCTCAACTAAATAAAAGCTAACAAAGTTATATCAAAATACTTGTCACCACAATAATCATTCTAGCAACTTAAATTCTCTGGGATCCTAATGTATAAATTACACTCATATGATATAAAATTGCGTCAATAATTTATAGATATGAATTATCACAACTGCAACTTCACTAATGCTAGCATCATGCTTTGAATCTTAAATCCTCTTAACCAATACAACATTTATTATTCTATATATATATATATATATATATATATATATATATCAATTTTTTTTTCTTTCTCTTCTTTTTTTTATATGCGACTGAGAGATGTCATTGCATTACTATACCCTTGTTCCTGGGCAGTAACGACGGGGTGCAACAAACCCCTAAGAAGTATGTAATTACATTGACACAAACTCTTGCAGTGACAACCTTTGGCTAGATATTTTTTTCTAACACTTGCATTGGAGTGTTCTCCCTTGATAAGTCACAATGCACCCACATTGGAGTGTCTTTTAGTATATATCATTATATACATAGCTGCAAATGGTAAGTTAATTAAAGATTCAAATAATGATACTACTCATTTATTACTAATGCAATTTCAACCATTCATCAAAAAATAGAAGGATACAACATTCAATCACATTCATCCAATTCATACATTATCATCTCACATAATTCAAAAATTAAGCATCAAATGAAAAATTATGGTCACATTTTCATAACTTTGCATACTTTCATTCAACTTAAAAGACAAATAAATTCTGAAACTTTTGGGTGCAATTGCATTTCCATTTCCTACATATATCCCCCAAACTTAGTGTTTGCATTGTCCCCAATGCACTTGCAATATTATACAATTATTAATGGAAATGCAACTACCATGCAAATGCGCTGACAAATAAAATGCAAAGAAAATTAAAAATGTAGTGACAACTATATGAAATGTATGCAATTAAACTAGGTACTAAAAAATAAAAGCTAACTCAGTGTGTTGCAGTCGAGGATGTGGCTGCTTTGGACTTTTTCTTCTTTTTGGGGCACTCCTCTTTGCGCTTCTTTTTGTCCTTGCGTTTGAGCTTTTTCTTCAATGGTTCAACTAGTGGGGTGGATTGCTCCTCTAGGTTCGATTGAGTATTGGCTTCATTGATAGTAACATCCGACGGATGAATCTCAGCAAGTGGTGTCATATAAGGCACAATAGCCAGAGCATTAAAATCATCATTGCTGGATGTTACGGCTTCGACCTGACTCACCACAGTTGGCATCAATTCTTCAGTAAATGCACCAACACTAGCAAGTGTGGCGACAAATTGTTCAGATAAATTTGTCTCTAGAAATTCTTATTCTTTTCTCTTTCTCTTTCTTCCTTTCTTTTCTCTTCTTCCTCCCCTTCCTCAGCATCCATAGAGGCCATGTTTATTTGTTCCTTGTCTGCAGCAGTAGCTTCTTTCTCCGCCATATTACCCCCCAAACTGTTTGAAAATTCATCCTCAAAGAGGTTGGCAATATTGTGGTAACAGTCCTCTATATCCCTAAAATGCACTTTCTAGTCCTTATCGTCAGAAATGTGGACCATGTGGGGAGAGTGGATAGATTGAGTTTTCCCTTCTAAAGTAGCATGTTCAGTTGATGGTGTTGCCTCCTTGAGGATAGGGGGAACACAAGGAATTCTGGCATGGGATGTTTGCTCAAGCTGCTTAATGCGCTGACAATGGCAGTATTCCATGCCCTGGTATAGGCATAGAATAAGTTCTATCTATACTCAATCTCGTCCATTGTGCCGACAAGTTTGATTTGTTGGATGCTCATTCGTCAATGAGTTGCTCAATTTCTTTTAGTTTTTTTTTCCAAATTTGGGGATCTATAGGTTCATGGGTTTGTTTGTCCTTCTTCTTCACCTTACCTTTTCTTTCTTTGATGGTGCTTCCCTTACAACAGGGGTTTCTTGCCCCTTTGTCATCCTCTCAAAAGAGACATCATTTATAAGGTCTTTATTCTTCAAAAACTCCTCCCCTTCACGAGGCACCACGCCTTTCTGTTTGTATAACGTCATGATCAAAGAAGGGAAACGCAAGATACCTGTTTATTTTGCGATAGATTGCGTAATTTCTTGGTGGAGGATTGCCCCGACATCTATCTGGTGACCCTTTATTATAGAATGTATCAGACACATTCTATCCAGCGTCACTGTAATGCTATGAGTGGAGGGCAAGAGGCGACAGTTGATGAAGTCAAACCAGACTTTGCTTTGGACTATAAGGAAACGACGGTGCATTGTATAGTTGTTAGGATTATTTCCAATCCAAATAGCACTGTCGACACACAAGTCATTCAGCAGCACGTCAGCGCCTTCCTCAGTCAGGTTTTCCAAAAAAGTAACATGCTCATCCTCCCCCTCGATGATGTTATAGAGGATATTTATGTGATCAACGCCCCATGGTAACAGTCCCTCGCAGACAAAGATGAATACCTGCTCCTAGTCAACTAGATTAGCAAAAAAACTCTCTTACCAGGAAGGGGAATATCCTGCCAGATGATCATAGAACTTCTCCTATCCCAATCGCGAAATCGTTCTGGCTACATGTTTCCCCAATGTCAGTAGTGGGGACAACTGGAATCCTTGTTCAGGATGGCAGTTTTGCTTCAACATCACTTCATGAAAATGGCCTTTGGTCGCTTTAGTTAAGAAAAGGATGGGTTCTTTGGGTATCGGTTGGTCAGTGTTACGAACCATCGTCGTCGATGATTTAGTGACTTGTCTCGAAGGGGTTTTGGAACCAAGAGATCTGGCCATATCTAAATGAGATAATAAAGTGAAAAATTGCAAAAAAATTGTAAGTTAAAGAAAAGGAAAAATTACAGTAACAATGACAGATGTGAGCATGAAGAGCATCGTCGACAGAGTAGGGTAATTTATGAAGATGAAGGTGAAAAGGCATGATGATTTCCATTGCCGAAAGAGAAAATTGTGTCTGCATCCAATAAATGTGAGGGCACAGATTGTCCTTTTTTGAATCGATCCAACAGTTGGAAAGAGGTAAATCAATCAGCGTGATTCTTTCCCGAAATGCTTCGATGAGTCAGCACTTGAATGAGTCGACAAGTTGTGTTCTTCTGTACGTTGACAAAAAGGATAGCTTTTATTCCTACAAAAAACTAAAGAAATGAATTAATATGAAAATAAAGTACAAAAAATAGAAAAATTGCAGGGACATTTTAAGAAAATGTGACCAGGTTAATGGTCTCGTCTTGTTCATTGGTGTCCGGACTGAGATAGTGCTTTAGTCGTTGGCCATTCACTTTGAATTTGTGTCCATCGTTTAAATCTTTAATTGTCACCGCTGTAACATCCTCGTTTTTGAACCGGAGTTGGAACAGTAATGGTGTCGAGTTAAGAGTTAGAATATGTGGTTAAAATAAGAAGATTAGGAAAAATTAGGAATTAGAATGTGTAGTCTGAATAAGAAAGGTTAAGAAAATTCAATGATTAATTAGTAATTGTGTGAAAGCATAAGGGACTAAATAGTAATTTATCCAAATTGAATTATGAATCATCATGGGAATTAGATTGATTAAGGAGAAGGACCAAATTGAAGAAAAAGGAAAGGAGAAAGCTAAGGTGTGAGAAGAAATTATCTACAAGTGAGGTAAGTACTACAAGTATTAAAAGACTTAGTAACAATTAAGTTAAAGTGTTTACAATTTTAATATATATGATTAATCATGATGAAAATGAGATGTTTAATTATAAGTATGATAATTATGTGTGATTGAATGAAATTTAGTATAAAGAAGCATGAGAAAATAATTAATCTCATTGAAACAGTTTGGACAGAACAGAGGACTAACTTTAAAAATTCACCAAAAATTGTATAAAAAGAGTTAAGAGTTGAATTTATGTAATTAAAGCTTATTGAGTGTAGTTTCATATGGAAGAAATGGTGAAAGAAAAGGAATTGTACATTCTGAGATATACTAGGTTTTGTATAATAAGGTCAGAGTAGGTTCGAGTTCCCCTGTTTTAACTTTGAAAAATCATAGAAAAATGTAGAAAAATTATTAGAGACTAAAATTTATATGGTTGAATCCTTAATGAGTCTACTTTCAAAAGAAATAGACAAGAACATTATTGGATCTCTGTACTAAAAGAATTTACTGTACAAATTTTCTAAATTAAAAATTCTGAAATTTTTATGGTAAAAAGATATTTGAGTCTAGTTTCAAGAACATCAAGCGGATATTAATTTCGAATTCTGTAGCTCAAGATATAAATAATTAGTGATTGTGACACAAGTGTACAACTTTGAAAATTAATGTAAAAAAAAAAATTGAATAGAAATGAAAATTTGATGCATATAAAGTGATATTTGATGAAATTGAGAAATGAGAATGAAGGATAAATCAAAGGGTTCCAAAGTTATTGGTACCTAATTGTTTATAATATTTTGTTGTTATTTGGTTAAATTGATTTGTTATTGATTTGTATTACTATAATCTGAATTATTCATTATTTAATGTTTATTTCGATATTTATATTTAATAAGTGAATATGAGGTAAGTGTTAATATTGAGATGAATGAAAATTTATATTGAATTAATAGTATATTTGAATTGAATTTGAATGATTTGTGATCAAAATTGAAAGGGAAAGTGAAAGTGAAAGTGAAATTGGAATTGAAAGTGAAAGTGATATGAATTGTAAATTGAAACTCCCTATTAACTTGTCGGGCTAAGTCGGATATAGTTGGCATGCCATAGGATTGGAAGAGTTCAGGGATACTTCGACCTTGAGTCGATGAGACACTGGGTGTCATTATTTTACTTCGGATAGATTTGATGAGGTACTTGGTACTACTTTACTTCGGCTAGGCCGATGAGACACTGAGTGTCACTTTATTGCTTCAAACTATCCGATGAGGCACTGGGTGCCATTCTGGAGTGTTTGGTTGGATCCGTGTATCCGCCAAGGTCCGAGTCTTGTTAATAGGGTGAATAATGTGAAAAAAAAAAGAATGTGCAAATTGTGATATTGAGGTAAGTGAAATGATAATCACATGAAAGGTAAGTACAATATATGTATAAAAAATCAAAGAATGATAAAACTTAATAAGCTAAGAGATTGGAATGGCTAAAATGTGAAATGAGGAAGAAAATGTGAATTCATAACACTACTGTAAGTTAAATGTTATATACATAAAAGGTATGTATTTTACATGAATTAATAATTATATGAATGATTTTGAAATGTGTGATTTAAAAGATGAATGATTAATGACTCTGGTAGTATTTACTAAGCCTTCACCGGCTTAACGCGTTTATTTCAACGCGTAGGTATAAGACCTCCGAGAAGTTAAGGTTGGATTAGGTGCCTCTCATCAAATCACATCAACATTGGAAGATTGCAAGACAAGGTATATTTATTTTGTGCGAAATGGCATGTACAAATGGTATACCCATGTGTCTCTAATGAATGGGTTATCAATGTTGCTTTGAAAATTTACATGAATTGAATGAAATGGTTAAAATTGTGTTTTGGACTTATTTGAAATATTGGGTAAGTTTTTAAGTTGTTTCAGGGGGTTATTACTAAGTTGTCGGCTATATTTACTGATTTTGAGATAAAAGTATCGATATTTTAGGGTGGTAATGATACCAGAGTTCCAGAATGCCCCATTGGTTTCGTTTTTAAGCAAAAGTCTCGATTTTGATTATACTTGATTATTTTGTGATATTTTAAGTAAAACGATTCAATTACACATTAATTGAATTGAAAGAAAAATTTTATTATACTCGTTTTTAATTCTTTGACACTGTATGTAATACTCTTATACCGGGTTTATACGTGTGAACCAGGTGTAAGGGTGTTACAACCGCACTATAAGGGAAAGCTTCGACAACTTCGAAAGGCCTTGACCATCTAGAGCGTAATTTGCCTAGGTGCAGTTTCAATTGTGAATTAAATAAAAGCACTAACTGACCAGTAGAAAATTGTCACCACAAAATGATGTTATCATGCCATGTCTTAGTTTTTTCCTTGTATATGGCAACCTTTTCGTAAGCGTTGCATCGAATTTCCTCTAGCTCTGAAATGTCCAATAATCACTTCTGCCCAACAGCATCATAATCCATGTTCTCTTCCTTAATTGCCCACATGGCTTTATGTTCAAGTTCTACGGGCAAATGAAAGGATTTACCAAAAACCAGTTCATAAGACAACATCTCTAACGGTGTTTTGTAAGCTGTGCGAATCGCCCACAATGCATCATTTAACCGTGAAGACCAATCACATCTAGATGGATTAACCACCTTTTCAAGGATACTTTTGATTTGCCAATTGGACACTTCAATTTGGTCATTTGATTGCGGATGATATGTGGTTGCCATGCGATGCTTCACACCATAATGTTTTAAATCTGTCGCCACTTGGTTACAATGGAAATGAGTGCCTTGATCACTTATTAAAGCTCGAGGTGTGTCGAACAGTGTAAGAATATATGTGTGAAAAATTTCAACATTGTCCAAGCATCATCCCTGGGAACAGCTATTGCTTCGATCCATTTTGAAACATAGTCAACCGCAACCAGAATATATACATTTTCAAAAGAATTGGGAAATGGTCCCATGAAATTCATACCTTAAACGTCGAAGAGCTCAACTTTCATTATACGTTGTTGTAGCATCTCGTCACATCGAGATATTAATCTGGTACACTGACATTTATCACAATGATGAGCAAAATTGTGATCATCTAAGAACAATGTCGGCCAATAAAATCCTGACTGAAGGACCCTTACAACAGTCCTAACACTACCAAAATGACCTCTATAAAAAGCATCACGGCAATGCTTCAGGATAGACATCATTTTTTCGTCAAGAATGCAGCGATGAATAATATTGTCAGTGCATACCTTGAACAGGTATGGCTCATTCCAATAGTACTTCGCAGCATCTTGAAGAAATTTGACCTTCCGGTGACCAGTCGCATTTAGCGGAAGCTACCCACAGACTAAATAATTGACCACATCTGCATACCATGGAGATGCGTCAATAAAGAATAACTTCTTATCTGGAAATGTGTCGACAATTTATGATTTATTCTCATCTTCACTTCCAGATTCCAGTCAAGATAAGTGGTCTGCTACCAGATTCTCTGATCCTTTTCTATCTTTTATCTTAATATCAAATTTTTGTAATAATAGGATCCATCTAATCAGCCTAAGTTTGGCATCTATAAACTGTAATTTTTGTGCCGACAAGATACGAGCGAAACTTGTTAAATGCAAAAATTACTGCCAACAATTCTTTCTCTGAAGTTGTATAATATACTTGTGCTTCAGTTAGAGTTTTTCTAGCATAATATATTTTAAGAAGTACCTTATCTTTGCGTTGTCCAAGTACAGCACCAACGGCATAGTTGCTTGCATCACACAGCACTTCAAACGGTTGAGACCAATCCGGTGCGACAATAATAGGTGCTTGCACTAGCTACTACTTAATTTTAATGAATGCTTCCAGACAAGCATCATCAAACAAGAATTTTTTATTTTACTTCAACAAGGAGCAGAGAGGTTTTGCTACTTTGGAGAAATCTCGGATGAAACGACGATAAAATCTGGCATGGTCGAGAAAACTCCTTATTCCCTTTACATTGGTTGGTGGAGGTAGCTTTTCAATGATTTCTACCTTTGCCTTATCAACTTCAATGCCTTGACAAGAAATACGATGGCCAAGGACAATGCCCTTAGTTGCCATGAAATGGCATTTTTCCCAATTAAGCAGCAGATTGGTGTCCTCGCATCGTTTCAATACTTTGGCTAAATTGTCAGTGCATTTATCAAAATTGTGACCATAAATAGAGAAATCATCCATAAATACCTCCAACGAATCCTCGATCATATCAGAGAAGATGGCAATCATGCACCTTTAGAATGTAGTTGGTTCATTGCATAAACCAAATGGCATCCAACGGAAAGCAAAGGTTCCAAACGGGCAGGTAAAAGTTATCTTTGCTTGATCCTTTGGTGCAATTGCTATCTAGTTGTAACTAGAGTATCCATCAAGCAAATAGTAATAGGCCTTACCAGCAAGCCTATCCAGCATTTGATTAATGAATGGAAGTGGGAAGTGATCCTTCTTTGTGATAGCATTTAAACGACAGTAATCCATGCACACTCGCCAACTTGTAGCAATGCGAGTAGGGATTAATTCATTTTTATCATTGCTTACCACCGTGATACTGCTCTTCTTTGGCACACATTGGATCGGGCTCACCCAAGTACTGTCTGAGATTAGATAGATTATGTTTGCGTCCAGCCATTTGATGATTTCTTTCTTCACAACTTCTTTCATTTTCTCATTTAATCAATGTTGCTATTCAATTAACCATTTTCCCTCATCTTCTAGCCTAATTTTATTCGTGCAGAAAGAAGGACTAATGCCTCTGATATCCGCAATATTCCAAGTAATGGCTCTCTTATGCTGCTTCAATATTCCAATTAACTTCTCTTCTTGGCTTGCGCTAAAAATTATTGGCAATGTATCATTGTCACCAAGGAAAACATATTTCAGATGCGTTGGCAATAGTTTCAACTCCAGTGTCAGAGCTCCTTCAATCGATGTTTTGAAAACAAGGATTGTCCTATTCGTTAGATCCAAAGATTTCATTTGCCATCCATGTCTGAGCTCACAAACATTAGCCTCAACCTTATGGTCACATTTTGATAGGAAATTGTCTCTAAATGTCACTGCATATTCTTTTATTGCTGCTGAACTACATTCATGAAATTCCTCTGTAATTAACTTGTCCAGAACATCAATATGGTGACATTGTTCCTTATTCCTAGAAGGAATTACTTCAAAAACACTGAAAGTAACATGTTCATTGTTATGTTGCATGATCAAATCACCCTTGAAAACATCTATAAGAGTGCGCCCCATTGTAAGAAATGGGCATCCCAAAATAATTGGCACCTCTTTATCGACTTCACAATCTAGTATAATGAAATCTACTGGGAACACAAACTTATCAACGTTGACGAGAACATCTTTTATTTGCCCTTCAGGTTACGCTAAAGATCTCTCTGCAAGTTGTAATGTCACCGCAATAGGTTTCATATGACCAATTCCTAATTTCCTAAATGTTGACAACGGCATAAGGTTGATGCTAGCTCCTAGATCACATAGAGCCTTTCCTAAATAATTGTTTCTAATGAAGCATGGAATTGAACTGCCAGGATCTTTCATTTTAGGTGGTAGTTTATTTGTCAGTACAGCGCTGCATCCTTCTGTGAGTGCAATTGTCTCGATATTGGATAGCTTCTTCTTTCTTGATAAGAGCTCCTTCATAAATTTCCCAAAGCTAGGAATCTACACAATAGCATCAACAAGAGGTATATTAATATGTAATTGTTTCAAGGTAAATACAAACCTTTGATACTCTCTGTCATGTTCTTTTTCCTTGAATCGTTGTGGGAATGGCAAAGGTGTATTAATAGTGGGCTGTTGCGATGCACCCGGTTGTGTCGACATTGGCAGTTGCGTCGACAACTTCCTAGGTCGAATGGTAGGCATAGGTGTGATTACTGGTGGTTCTCCCTCATTTATTTCGACTGCTTCTTCTTTATATGCAACTTCTCCCTGTTGCTTTGTTACATTTGCGTCAACAGTTGCTACATTGGAGCTGCTGCTTTGTTCGACAGTTTGCTTTCCACTTCGCAAAGTAATAGCCTTGCAATGCTCCTTCCCCTTCTGATTTAGATTTTCAGTGTCACTACGCAAAGCACCTTGTGGTCTTGTGCTTATATTAGAAGCTAGCTGTCCAAGTTCTGCTTCCAACACACAGATGGAAGAAGAATTTCCTTGGATGATAGCTTCAGTTCTCGTAATATGCTCACGCATCAAAGCTTCAAGAGCAGCTAATGGATCTGATCTTTATTGAGTACTGCTATTTCTGTTGTTGATGCTGTCCTTGCATATTTGGCATTGCAGTCTATTATGGCTGCATGCAAGCATGTGGTTGCATTTGATCAGGATGTGAATGTACCTGAGGATTATGATTGTAATTCTATTGTTAATGGTCGTAACTCCCTTATCGAAAGTTCCCTTGACTCGAGGAATTTCCATAACTAAATGTGGACGTATTCTGATTCTCCCAAGGTTGTTGGATCCTAGTTAAACTGTTATACAAGTTACTATATGAATTCCCTTTGATATTATTGACATAGAATGCATTCTCAGCATGCTATGGACAATCCTCATAGCTATGGTTGTCCCCGCAAATTTCACAACAAAATGTCGGGACATCCATTTGCTGGGCTACTTGAATAGGGGAAACATCACTCTCCCCTTCATGTTCTTAATCATGTTTGCCAGTGAAGATACTTGTGAACTTAGAGCTGAAATAGCATCTAGCTTAAAAACTTCAGGATTTGTTTTCACTTGAGCAGATTGAGAAATCAAGTACTGATAACCATTCTGCGTAATTCTCTAAAAGATTCACATGACTTCATCATAGGTGCAATCTAACAAAGGACCATTTGTAGATGTGTCAACAAGATTTCTTGTCTGCACATTTAATCCATTGTAAAAGATTTTGATCTGTGTCTTCTGTTGAATTCCATGCATGAGGCAACGTCGAAGCAAAGTTTTGTAACGCTCCCATGTAGTGTACATGTTCTCATCATCCAACTAATGGTAAGCAGTAATATCATTTCGCAGTCTAGCATTCATAGTGGGTGGATTGAATCACAAAACAAACTGAGTTGCTAGCGCATTCCACGCTGTAATGGATCCAACAGGTAAACTAAGAAACCATGTACGTGCCCTTCCTTGCAAAGAATAAGGAAACAATTACATTTTCAAGGCGTCATCAAGAACACCATGTTCACTGAAAGAAGCACATATTAGCAGAAAAGATTTGAGATGTTCTCTCGCATCTTCATGAGGCAAACCAGCATATTGCCCATTCGAGTTCAACATCTGAAACATCACCGGTTTTAATTCAAAATTTTTAGCTTGTATTGTCGGTCTAACAACCCCTGGCTGCAGATCATCGAGTATAGGAATAACAAAGTCTCTAATTGTCCTATTTTGCACTTGTTCCTCTTTTGGCGGTAGTACATTGTTAAAGTTTTGTGGTTGCACTGGAGGAACAAGATTTTGTGGTAGAAATGGTGATAAATCATTATTATTTCCAACCATTTTTTTTGCTCTTGTCTCTTCCTCAAAATAGTTCTTTCAATTTCCCGATAGAAACTGACAATATTGTTAGGATTTCTCCTTGTGGACATAAAACACCTAAACAAATTGAAAAGAATCAACAAAAGGACTAAAACATATTAGTAACAAATAAAGTCAAGCAATAAAGGAAATTTGCAATTACAAAGTTAAACATCAAGCAAGCGCCATCCCTGGCAATGGTGCCAAAACTTAATCGCGCTATAAACGTCACAATAATAATGTGCAAGCGAACACTGTCGATGCAAGTATAATAGACAGATATGAATCTGTCGGATATCGATCCCACAAGGATGGTGTTCTTGTTGCTTAGCAAAAGTAGTTGAAATAAAAAGAATTGTCAAGAGTAATGTCAGTGCAACTAAGTCAAGACTTCACAAACAAAAGAGTAAAAACTATCAACACTATTATTATAAACTGTAACATTGATTGTCAGAGCAAATTTTAATAAAAGATGAATGAATATTTGAAAATGTTTTGTAAATGTAAATTGAGAAAATTAAAGAAGTATAACAAGTGCAAAGGAATGGGGGAATCTTGATTTGACAAGCTGGCGAAGACTAAATGTGACTACAAGGTAATTGGTAGATAAATTGTCGCTGCAATTAAGTTCTAATGATATCTCACTACTTTCGACTTATCTGTTTAGCAATGACTCAAACACTTACATTAGCCACACCTTCCGATACTGGTAATGCTTTGCAATTGAGAACAAGTTACTAGAATTCCTTCTTGTCTCAAGTAACTTCAATTATCTTGCTTGTTAAGCTAACTTTGTCACTGCACCTTCCAGTGACTGTGACTACAATCGCACTTCCGTGGTCAAAACAGTTAAATCCAAGGATAAAAAAATAAGAAGAATTGAATAGATATCAAAATAGATCTAACATTAATAGGTACTTCCATACATAATTAAAGTTAACAGAATTTATTCAAGAGGAATTAAAGAAGAAATCGAAGCATTCTATTCCTAGCCTACTAGAATCCTTCTGTAATTGCTCCTCTTGCGTCGCACTTAGATCACTTCTCGTCAAAAGTAGTTGTCTTCTCGTCACATCTGATCACCCTCTAGAAAAGTTAAGCTTCCATGGCAGCTCACTTGATAAAGAATAAGAAAATATGGAATTAATTCCTCCCCGATCTTCTCTCTCTCCTCTATTTATCTTCACCAGCGAATATAGGTATCCTTTTCTTCTCAGATCTAAATTCCTTGTAGCTGTACAAGTTAGTTACTCCAATTCTACACTCACGTAGATTTGGTTTATGCATTAGGCAGTTGCAGGTTGTCGCGACATTACTAAACGCAAATTTATACTTTTATTCACTGCAACAACTTGACATTTTCGTGTGCTTATGCTCCTGGATATGTTAGCAGTGTACAGTTCCTGTTGCAATATGGAAGTATTCATGCGGTGACATATTTGGACGCAATTCCATATCGAATTTGTGGTCACAGCTCTGAATGCTTTCCTGCTTCAATATTTTAAGATGGATTCCTACACTGACATCTTTAGATGCAAAAACTGATACTAAATACAGCGACATTAGTAGCACAAAATGGGTTAAAATGGAAGAAAATAAGACCATACAACACTAATTTAGAAACTACAATTATTAAGTATAAAATGCTGAAAATGTATGCTAAATATGGTACAAAAGGGAACAAATTATACTCTAGTTAGAGAGAATTTAATGGTCATTTCTAATGCTGTCACCACCCAATGGCTTTCTTATGACGTTTAAGCACATCTAGCAAAGCTTCCTCTTGCAAACCACTCAACCATGATGCAATTATTATGGGTAAATATTTTTCCCCCAAATACCCATATTTCAAATGTTCTAGTAATGGTTTTAACTCTACTTCTGGTTGCCTCACGACTGACGGTATCATCTTTGTGGTACTCGACATAGTTTGATCTACTGCCTCTTTACTTTGTTGCCACCATTCCAGTTGGGTTTTTATAGATTCAACACTTGGATTCTCTTCATTTGGTCCTTCATCCTCAGAATCTTCTTCTTCACATTAGGTGGTTACAATCTGGTTACAACTAGGCTCATCAGAATCGCTTAAGGGTTCATTGTAACACCTCTCACTTGGTTTGGTCACCGGACCCAAGCGAATGAATGTTACCACAAATAAATACCTTCATGAAACAATTTAAAATCTTTAAATTGCTACATTATTTTTATATTATATTAGCATAAATCAACTTTTAGAAATACCTTAAACTAACTCAATTTTTTTAAAGAACTTTCGAAGTCTAAAGGGCTTCTACTGATACAAACAGGGTACTATCGAAACAAGTCATTTCGGTTACAAAATCCTTATTAACCCTATTACATGCCATTTATAACCATTAATCCAAAATGATCATAAATACTAACATGACGAGTGGATAGTGTGACGATGCTCCGATGAGATTCCAACCGGCCAAGCCTTCCGATAATTTACAAACCAAAGAAACAACCACATAAGAAACTAATGCTTAGTAAGCTCTTATAAGGATACTTAACTTACCGATCATATTATGTTAAACAAGCAAGAATAGTATATTTAATCCTGAGCAAAACTTCCTTTCATATATACACCACTTCACAAGTTTAGTA
The DNA here is from genome assembly GCA_039519145.1 of Kokia cookei. Taxonomy (NCBI): domain Eukaryota; kingdom Viridiplantae; phylum Streptophyta; class Magnoliopsida; order Malvales; family Malvaceae; genus Kokia; species Kokia cookei. The sequence continues at coordinate 11,946,538 of CM076901.1, forward strand.
GGAGAATTAACGAGCATAAAATCCTTCCAAGGTTCATGCAACCTATTACCATAAGCATTCAATGTGTGTATCATTTAACATTTTATTCCAAGTATACAATTCAAATGTCACTCTTTTTCATCTTAATATTCCTGTTAATATTACAAATAAATACTTCATATAACTATTTCATACATCTACTTTCACAATTACATTCCGTGTAACTATTTCATCTAAGTATTTCACTTTACTAATTAACACATAATCATCATTAAGTCTTGAACTTACATTTATTTCTTCCCCAATACAACCTCACTAGGTTAGTGGATATCACGTATAACATATAATTCCAACAAATAAATAGGACATGTAATAATAAACCATCATTTCCCTTTAATTTACACATATCATTATAATTCATTTCATTATTTAAAATCATGATTCATTTCATATTTTTATATACTCATTTTAGTTTTATTACCTTGATTATATCATGGAAAGAATTTCACCATATAAGTCATTCATTCACGTAATCCATACGTTACCTACTAACCCAATACTTGCATTACATTTTTAGTGTAATTATTTGATTCAATACACCTGCAAGAATCTTGTTAGGCATTAAGCTCGATAAACACAGACATATAGCCTACTAGGCACTAGCCCAATAAACACCGTACAATCACTCAATTCTGTGATATACTTTACGAATTAATATTTAATTATACGGTATAGAATTAAAATATTAAATCAGTAACATATAATATAAGATAACCACACATTTACCGTAATACTTCACTTGAACATTTTCATATCAGATAACTGTTATTATTCCGATGGATCCTTGTAAAAGTACTCATTAGGTAAGTCCAGAAAGTGTTACGCTCACTAGCTAAATCCATATAAAACAACAATGGATAGCTACTCTTAGCTAATTCCGTGTCTCATATTAACCCGAGTCCGCAACACATGCAGGAGCTCAATCCAGAACAGATAATCAGACAAAAATCTCTTGCATGAAACTTTTACTCGATCCATTGAAATCTTTTAGTAAAATTCGTTTATATATCTTATAAATCGAATTATTTACTGTAATAACAACTCGATATGTATATAAATAAAATTGAAAACATTAATATCAATCTTTAACCAAAGACATCAGTAGAAAACTTACTTCACATTATACCATTACGAGCACACATCCCTATAATCCTTATTTATCAAACATAACATAAATAATAACTAACATATAATATAATGAATTGAATCGTTCTATTTCACATGAATTCAATCATTTCTTTATTTCCATTCGTGACCCTCAATTATAATTTCATTTCAATTATACCATTTCAACTCATATTCATATATTTCGTATTTTCTAATCATAATACTCAGCTTATTCCAACTCATCACATATTTATCTCAAGCAGTCAAACTCAATTTCAACATAAATAGATATGTTTTAAGTCACAAAAATAGCATATAATTAAATCAATAAATTTACGAATTTACTTTGACAGCATTTGAAACATACTTTTGCCCAATTTCAATCTGATTAATACATATTTAAATCAATTCCATATAACTACTTCAAGATAAATAATTTCATTCTTAGCATTGGACTGTAGCAATAATATGAAATATCATAATATATAGAATTTAATAAACATCAAACTAAGAATTCGCTCACTGTAAACTTCGAGCTATTCATATCGTAATTATTTAATTCATATTTTTCAATTTAATTCTTTGATGCCAAAAATATTATATAAATAAAGATTCAAATATTAAGCAAAACATTATAATAAAAATTGTATCATTAACTAATAAAGTAAATCTTATATGAACTTTCCTAGCAAAATAGGAACCAAATAAGCTTTTAAGGACTACTCGACAACTTCTGCTTCCTCAACTAGCCTCGATTTGATTCAATTCTTGATCTATAAAATAATTCAGTTAAATTTATAAATTCTAAATATCTCATATCATCCTATTATAGGCATGTATCAATCAATGTCATTTTTTTGAATGTCCACTAAATTTTTACATTTTATTTTATTTAATTCCAAATATCTCTCAAAATTTGAGCTTCATTTTACAAGTAGATTCCAATCTCATCCTCTATAAATTATCTATTACATATTTCTAATATTATTTCATAACAGTTATACACTTTGTTTCATTTAACCTTTAAGTATAAAACCTATCAATCAAACTTTATAAACTAGTTCTTATTCATACCCAAACTTAAAATATAACATTTTAACATCAAAACTTGAAAAAAAATTTAAAGAAATCATTAATGGTAGTTTTTCAAAACTTTAATAGTTTTGCAAATTAACACATGGGTCGACTAGATTAAGTTCCCACGATCTCAAAAACATAAAATTTATAATAAATGGACTAAATTACACTTACAATTCTTGAGCTAAAAGTTGAAGCTTCTAGGATTTTTTTCTTTCCTTCTTACATCGGCAGTAGGGGTGAGCATTCGATCAAATCAAATCGAATTGAATGAAAAATTTTTGAGTTAATCGAGTTTTCGAATCTTATTTCATCATTCTAACTCGATTTTAAATTTTTACGAACCGAGTCGAGTGAGATAGAATTCGAATCGAATCGAATAGAATATGTTTGCTCGAGTTAAATTAAAAAAATTAATTTAGTGTTGTTTAATTTTATATAATTTTTTAAAAATATTTTTATTTAATTTAGAGTTTTTTTTAAGAAGAGAAAATTAATTTTGGGTTTAGTTTATGAGTTTTTTTTTTTAAGAACGAAATTATATTTACGTAAGGTAAAAGGTAAAAAATTAAAAATATTTGAGTTTAATTTATGATTGGGTTTTAACCTTTAGGAGAAAAAATTGGGTAAGATAAAAGGTTTGGGCTTGAGGAAAAATGGGGTAAAGTAAATTGAACTTGAATAATATAAATTTAAAATTAAAAATAATACAATTTTATTCTGTTTATTCGAATTATTCGAGTTATTCGAATTCGAAAATTTAACTCGATTCGAACTGAAAATTTGAAAAAAAAATTCAACTTGATTCGTTTAACTCGAATAACTCAAATAACTCGATTCGAATAATTCGAAATTCGAAAATTTTTTCGAATTTTTCGATTTGAATCAAATTTTGCTCATCCTTAATCGGCAGAAATGAAAAAGGAAAGAAACGTTCTTTCTTTTCTTTTCACTCTCTCTATATTATATATTATTATAATAATAATAACCAAGCCCACCCCCTTTTTAAACAGTCCACTAGGAAATTGTCAACAATTTACTTGTCATTTTAGGCCTTTTGGGTTAATTCTACTTTAATCCCTTTAATTATTTTCTAATTAAATCTATAGTAACTTAACTTTACAATATAATCACTAAGCCTTAATTAATCATCAATTTAGCAAAATTATTAATTCAAATTTTCATTTTTTCCTAAACAATAACTCCATAAATATTTTTATTAAATATTTACGAATTTTGATTTACGAAAATGGGATCTGAAAATCGTAATTTCTAACACCATTATATCACGTTGTTACATTACTTATTACCTAATATCCATTATTTCTATTATTTTTATTTCTTTATTTTCAACCAAACTTTAAAACACAACAACAAATATCAATAGTTGGTCCACCAACCACCACTAACTTTTGACATGGTATATTTATTATTTTAATCCACTTAATTCCCTTTCCTTAGCCATTTAATCCATTTAACTAATAGAAACCAACTTTTGTAGCTTTTACGATTTAACCCTTTTTTTTAATTAAGAAATCAAATCACAAAAATTTCCAAACTAAACTTCAATATGAAAATATAGTAACTCTGTAAATATTTAACAAAATCTTTATGAACTCGATTTACTAAAACGAGATCCTGAAACCTCATTTTTCAAAATCACTTGAACTTAACCATTAATTCAAATAACATAAATTATTAAATTAATATATATCATTATACTATATTTGACTCGTAAATATTAAATAATAATATTTACGAACTCACTCGTCGAATTTGTAGCCCCAAAATCGCTGTTTCCAACACCACTGAAAAATGGGTTGTTACATTCATGTTGTTCTTCCTAGAATATTTCATTCGCACTTGCTATTTCCAGTATGTTTGTGACATATTGCCGTGACTTGGTCTAAATATTTCCTCCGGTCATAATGTCCATTTTTTGAATATTTTCTGTACTCAACCCATCATAGAAGTGTTGAATCTGTATAGCGATATGAATGTCTCCTCCTAATATAGAGCGAAGTATGGCTTTAAATCTTTCCCAAGCTTGCCCTAATGTTTCTGTCATAGTTTGTCTGAAATGAAACATTTGTATACATCCTTATATAATTTTAGGCATAAAAATCATTCGCTGAAGAAACATGTACACAAATTCTTCCCATATGGTGATAGTGTTTGGGCCAATGAATCTAGCCACAATTTTGTCTTCCCATCTAAGAGAAAAAGGAATCAATAATAGTTTAATAACATCTGGAGCTACCTCTGCATATGAGACTGTACTGCAAATTGCCTCGAATTTTCGTAAAAATGCGGCAGGATCTTCTGTCAAAGGATCAGAAAACGTAATCTTGTCAGTAATCCAAGATATTAGAGATGGATTTAATTCAAAATGATTATGATAAATTAATGGTCGAGCAAACTAGATTGTAGCCACTCTAAATAAAAAAAACATTCCTAATATATTTTTCATCATTTTAGAAAAGTTAAAAGAAATTTAGTAAAAAAAAAAAGAATTAAAATGTACAGGAAACTAGAAAAAGTCGTATCTATAACTTTAAAATCTCCTAATTATTCAAATAACAAAGAAGAAATAAAAATCACTAAAGCATTGCCTCCCCAGCAATGGCGCCAACAGCTTGACCGCCTTCAAACATATTCCAGTTCAGTATGTGTTTTCAGCTTCCACAAGTATATGGGTTAGGTTGTAGTATAATTTATACAACGAAATACTTGGTAGTATTTCGAGGATCGTACCCAAAGGAGACTTAAGCAATAGTGACTTATATCCCTGTAAAGAAAAGAATTAATTAGTGCTATCTTTAGGGTTTATAGTACGAAAGAAAATAAAAGTGTTTGTGATTGAAAAGCATAAAGCAAGGGAAAGAGATAGAAAATTCGATAAACATATTTGGGGAGATTAGGTCGCTTCATTATGGATTCTTCAACCGTTGGTTTTTGGGATTTTTCTTCAATCAACTAGCCGCTACCCTAGCAGGATCTTTTGATCTTTCACGAGCATAACGAGTCGGTAGATACTACTTATCGCTAGATGTCACATTCTAAACCAGTTTGGGGAAAGGTCTTCACGGATAGGCAATAACAATTTTGGGTTCATTTCTTTTCCAAATAACTGATCCGATTGAAAATCCTTGTTTATACAATAATTAAATATTCGTACTTCCACTCCCTAATCTCTCACAATAGGATTAGTTCCTCATGGTTTCTTTAAACATGATAAAAATAATAATATAAATAAACATACGATTGAATAAATGAAGTGAAAAGAAACTTTAATTGTATAGCAATCTGTCAGGAAATAATTTCACGGTCGTTTATGCAAAGTTTACAATCTCATTTCTAAAACGAAATGATAAAGTAAAAATGAACTAAGTACAAAAGGCGTGTAAAACCCTAGTGCCAAAGGCCCTATTTATAGCCTTGGATAGATGTTTTCCTTAACCCTAGGTCAGCTGTCATTCCTCGTGTTTAAGTGGCATTGTAAAGATTGAAATGCCCTTTGTTGGAGCCCAATTTGTCCAGGCCCAACCTTAAACCCAATTTGAACCTAAAAAATAAAATTTTAAATTTAAATTTAAAATATCCAAATGTCCAATTACAAAATTGAACCCAAAATTAAACCTTGGCCCAATCAAAACCCAATTACATGACCCAAAATTGAATCCAAAATTAAACTTAGAAACCCTAGCAACAAATTGTGCTGCTGCCGCCCTACCTTGCCCACTCAGATGACGCCACATCAGCACTACCACTAGCAGTTTGCCACCACTTGCACCACCGCCACTGTGAACCTACACTGCAAAGAGAGAAAAGACAGACATTTACTTGCAAGAAATAAATTATCATCATTATAAAAGTAGGCTATAAAGTCGAAATCAAAAGCAGTTGTAATGGTTACTAGTTTTTTCAAAATCAATACAAAGAAAATAGAGATCAAGGAAATCGAATTACAAAAGATTCAAGCAAATTTTAGTGTTTTCAAGGTATACATTCATTCACTGTTTATTCATTATCCCAATTTCGAAACATTTTTTTTTAATACACATTAATATATTTATTTATTTTATTATTATTACCATTTATTATTTATTGCAAAAAACATATAATAAATATATATAATAAATACTAAAAAGAAAGTCAATGGTCATACCTGGGATTTGAAGGAACATCGTTGCCGGTTCGGACGGAGTCCCTTTGAACGTCGTTCATGTTCGTAGGGGGACTCCAATAAGGAGATTTTCATCGATTAAAAAAACAATATAATAATAATAAACAGATCTAAAAAAAGGGTAAAATTTTCAAGATCAAAACCTTTTGAGAAAAATGAAACCTAGATCTAGGGTTTTCAAAAATCGAAAAACAAAACTTTTATTTTTGATTTGGAGTCGAAGTTTCCAAGTAGATCTGGGATTTCTTTTAAGCAAAAAAAAACAATAATAAAATGGTGAAAACAAATTTTAAATAAAAACTAAAAACCAAACAAATTTGAAAAATCAAAAAAAGAAACTCGAATGTTTTGTGTCTTTTTAGAAATTTTGGCTCGATCTGAGTCCTGATTCATGTTTGAAAGCAAAAAAATTAAAAGGGAGTTTTTTCTTCGTACCTGAATCGCCATGGATGGCGGCGTGTGACGGTGGTGGTACGACGGAGGGACAGCGGCACCCCTGGCTAGACTTCGATCGGCCTGATGGCCTTGAGGAGAGAGAATAGAGAAAAAGAGGGGCTTAAAGGTTTGTTTTTTGTTTGAAATGAAATAAAATGAAAATTTTCAAAAGGATTTTGGCTTAAATACCTGTCTCTATACGACGCCGTTTGGAGAAGGGAGATTTAGTGCCAAAACGGCACCGTTCCAAGAGCTCTGACTCGACCCGCACGGATCCCCCAAGGATCCTAGTTTTTTTGGATGGGATATTTGTTCATGCGGTCCTTCCGCATTTTTTATTTTACAATTTTATTTATTTTTCAATTTAATCCCTTGACTACTGGGATCCTGGGAAGTTGCCACGTGTCACCACTTTTCGAGTTTATTACGCCAAAAGTCCCTATTTTATTTAAAAGCTATATTTTGACCTCCAAACCTTTCTAAAATCACATTTTGACACCCAAACCTTTCTAAAATTACATTTTCACCACTAAAATTTTTGCAAAATTACATTTTGACCCCTAAACTTTTCCAAAATTACATTTTAACCACTAAAACTTTTCCAAAATTACATTTTCACCCCCAAACTTTTCCAAAATCATATTTTAACTCGAAACTTTCTCAAAATCATATTGTCACCCTTGAACTTTCCCAAAATCACATTTTAACCCTCAAACTTTCCTAAAATCTCATTTTACCCCTTAAATTTTCCTAAAATCATATTTTAACACCTAAACTTTTCTAAAATTACATTTTAACCCCTGTTTTTTTTCTAAAATTACATTTTGACCCTAAATTCTTCGAAACTTCATTTTTGACTCTTTTTTTTTATTTTATTTTCTTTCTCTTCGTTTCTTTGTATATATAATTAAGTTATTTTTCTTCATATTAATCTTGTTGTTTCATTGATTTTCATTCACATTTTTCGTATTTCGTATTTTATCAATTTTATGCTTAATTTTTATATATTTCTTTTTTTGTATAATTATTTTTGGTGTCATTTAATTTTTCCATTAATTACTCATTCGTATTTAATTTACACACTCATTTTTTTAAAACTAAAATTGTTTTCTATCTTTTTTTTTAAAAAAAACACATACAAATAATTTTAAAACCGAGGCAATATCCTTTCGTGTTAAAATTTCAAAAAATTATGCCCTAACGTACTAGGTGTGATTTTTCGTATAATTCACACGATCGAATATCCTCTTTCAAACCTTCCAAAATTTCCTTCAATTTGAAGTTCTAGGAACGTCGTGCCTTAATGTGTTGGACACGACTTCAAATTCCTCGCGAAATTCGAAATACATGGGCATTTTTCTTCAAATTTAATTTTTGAAAATCATGCGAAATAAATTATGTGTACAAAGATCGTATTTTAAACTTTACTCGAGTTTTCAAGTTTTTAACAACCAAGACGGGATAATAATCGACATGGTACCAATTTTAGGCGTGTGAGGGTGATAATTCTTCCTCACACGTAACCGACTCCCAAACCTTTTTTTGGATTTCGAAGACCACAATATTTTAAAAACAAATTTAAAACGTTTTGCGGTGATCCAATCACACCAAATAAAAAAGATTGGTGGCGACTCCCATATTTCGATTTTACAAATATTTTCGAGATTTTTTTTCTTTTTTCAAAAAAAAAATGTTTCGACAGCTTGGCGACTCCATTAGGGAATTTAAAAAATAAAATAGAGTCAAGCCAAAAGTCAATTATTTTTTAGTCTTTTTGTTAAAATTTTTAAGCACTCAGCTTTGTTTAATATAAGATCCTTTGCATTTTTGTGTGATGCTATTTTATGTCGATATTGTTAGTATAAGTTTGCATCCATATGCATCTATTACTGTCCCTTTAAGTGGAAGTGAGAAACTACTCCTTCGTGAGGTTTTCACCTCCGTGCAGGATAGTGGATCACTTTCGGGATTACATTCGTACCCATGTTTTCGTGAAGTTTTCACTTTCGTGCAAACATGCGGAAAATGTATCCCCTTAAACCGAACTCATCCGTATGAGCCTATAGTGGGTGAGGATCGAGGAATCTGCTGGTTTGGGTACTCTTTTACTCTAGAGACTAAACCACATGTAATGAGCCATAAGTACTTGCCTTAGAAGGAGTTATACCGAACCTTTTAGCAACTATCCAAGACAAGTTCTTAGGTTCTTTGTTTTATACCTATATATTGATATTGATGTGTTTTGCTAACTTGTTCTACTTTGTCTTTTTTGCTTGCATTGCATCATCATACAAGAAAAGGTATTGATTTAAGTTCGATTATCAAATAGGCAGTTTTGTCAAGGAAGACAAATTTCTTGATAAAGTGGAAGACAATATGGCCGTGTGTATATGGTCGAAGAAAGATGATAGCCTATTAGAGGTACATAAGTCAGAATCTTGGAGTTTCACACAGATGATCATGATTCAGAATAATTTGCATGAGCTAAAAAATGAGATCGATGAGATAATGAGACAATACAGATATTCTACCAAATATGGTGATTTTCTTTACTTACTCGAGATTAAGAAGCTGATAAGATCGGGGAGCGAGCATTAAGTCACGTCCAAGATGAAGAATAATAAGTGCATTGCCTGGAAGTGTTCGTAAAACTTAAATTTGGTGTACCTTAATGCAAGGAAAAGGTCGACATGTTCACCTTAAGAGTTTATGGATCAGGCATCTTCCCCAAGACATCAGTGCATATAGAGGATGTGGTCTCAGATTTTTGACTGAGCAGAAAGGTAAGACAAGCTAATAATGAAGAGTTCAAAAGTAGAAGAACTTGAGGTCTCATTGTGAAGTTGTGAACTACAAGTTAAGCTTCTCAAAGAAACTGTAGAAATAAACAGTGAACAACTTCAACACTTTCACAAGCAGGTCAAAGATAAAGATTATATTACAAATGAAGCTTTGTTCCAAAGACGAGAAGTGACTAACCACTTGCAGACCTTAGTCATTCAAGATCAACGTTTTGAGCTTGATATCAAAGTTAAATCGAAAAAATTTAGCTTGGAAGATTAAGGCTTTGAGCATCAAGGCACGACCATATATTTATCTGCCTTATGTAAAGAATTTTGTCTTTTAGAGAAGTTGTTCTAATGGGATTGAATTCAAAATCAATGTCTTTTCTTACATTGCATACATGCATTCATTCACATTGCATTTTCAAATATTTTAACATGACGATTCTAACTAATTAAAACTTTAACAGTTATACCAGTAACTATTGAAAATCCACACCATTATAACACTCGTAAAAAAATCAAAGCCATGGAACAGAGGTTAGAAAGACTCGAGCAAATCCAAAGAGAGATGTAGGAACAAATGCAAGAACAGTTGCAAGAACAAATGATGAGAATGTGTCGGGAAATGAAAGACCATTTCATGGAAACCCAAAGAAATTTGATCAATGAATTGGCCCAAATAAAGGAAAACGGGGCTGAGAAGGGAAAGGGTCCTACGGTAAACTTGATAGAGGAAAGCGAAGATCTTATTAACCCCCCGGGCTATACACCCCCTTTTAACCAAGCTCCATAGGAGACCCTCACACGAGAACCAACTGTTACTATAAGGGCCCAGCAACATGACACTGGTACATCAAGACAAGTTAATTGCCCCGCAGGATCGGGATCTAACCTTAAAGATAATGTTGTAAACCTTGGTGTCCCTGATTTTAATGAAATGATGTAGGTGGATCTTCCCAGACAAATGGAGGAAAAGTACAAGCGATTAGAGGAAAAGATCAAAGCGATGCAAGGACCTAAAATTTTTTACGGGATAGACGCTAAGGAATTTAGTCTAGTCTCAGATTTGGTACTCCCTCCCAATTTCAAGGTTCCAAAATTTGAGAAGTATAATGGAACGAGTTGTCCAAAGGCCCACATTACCATGTTTTGCAAAAAAAATGGCAGGATATGTCCATAACGACCAACTGCTCATTCACTATTTCCAGGACAATCTGGTGGGGTCGGTTGTTAAGTGGTATAACCAGTTGAGCCGTGCAAAGATTCACTCATGGAAAGGACTTGGCACAGGCTTTCTTGAAGCAGTACAACCATGTTATAAATATAATTCCAAACCGAATGACATTACAAAATATGGAAAAGAGATCGAATGAAAGCTCTCGGTAGAATGCCCAGAGGTGGAGGGATATAGCAATATAGGTACAACCACTTCTATTAGAAAAAGAAATGATAATGTTATTTGTCAATACCTGGAAAGCTCCATTCATCAAACACATGCTGGGGAGTGCCACTAAAAGCTTTTCTAACATGGTTCTGTCCGGAGAAATGATTGAAAACGCGATAAAAAATGGGAAGATAGATGCTAAAGAAAGTGCCCAAAGACCTGCCTTCAAGAAAAAAAGTCGAAATAAATAATGCAAGCATGTACAGGCTAAACCACGTAAGACCAATCATGACGACGACATCGAATGCGCCAATGACAAATAACCGAAATCCTCCAAGGCCAAGGCCAAGGTCAAGCTCAAGGCCAAATACTGAAAGAATCTCATTCTTCCTCATCCCGACGACATACAAAAAGCTTTACCAGAAGTTATATGATCAACATGCAGTGGTTACATAATACGCGAATCCAGTACTACCCCTGTTCCCGAAATGGTATGATGCGAATGCTCGATGCGAGTATCCTGATGAGGTGGTAGGACACTCTATTAAGAATTGTTTCACTTTCAAAAAGCTGGTAAAGAGAGTGATTAATAAAGGAATTATAAGATTTGATAAGTCATCTGGACCCAATATGGAAGGAAACCCTTTACCTAACCATCCTGATCAGGGAGTGAATGCGATAAATGAAGATTTGAGCATTAACGTCATCGGAGAAGAAAATGGAGAAGGGTGCTCAGTAAGAATTCTCACATATGCTCCGGAGCAATTCTAAACAACTTAACTGAGGAAGAGATCCCTGTAGCCTTTAGGATTTATCCAGAGTAATACTCAATGAACATTTGTTGCTCTAAGCCCGAGAGTACTAGAGATCCTTTGTAAAGGACATTTGGCTATTATCCATTGATTTAAATGAAAATGCATCTTTCTGACTCAATTGGCAAACATCTCTTCATTTATTCTTTATTCAAACAATTTGTTTACACCTAACTTACATAATTAATCATTCTTGAATTCCTTTTGTACATACACTCATACTCATACTCATATCATACCATTCTCAAATTTATCTATTCATATCACACCATTCTCAAATTTATCTATTCTTTGGACCTCTTTTATTTCCTTTGACAGATCTTTGATTATCAATGATATGAGCAATACTGTTATTGACTTCGAGCCTCATTTCGAGCAAGATATATGTCTGGAAGATCCTCAGAACTTTGAAGACGATCAAGACAATAATTTGTCTCTAGATTTGTTATGACTAGTGAAGCAAGAGGAAAAAACAAATATTGCCTCATAAAGAGTTAGTGGAAACCGTGGGCATAGGAAGTGAGAATGAACAAAAAGAGGTGAAAATTGGGACCAGCATTTCGGCTAAAACAAGAGAAGATCTTATTGATTTGCTCCGAGAGTTCAATGATGTTTTCGCATGGTCTTACCAAGATATGGCTGGGTTAAACACTGATATCGTGGTCCACAGGTTACCTATAAAGGAGGATTGTAAACTCGTCCAACAGAAGCTTCGAAGAATGAGACCTGATGTACTACTAAAAATAAAATAAGAAGTTAAGAAACAATTCGACGCTGGTTTTCTTCAGGTAGTCAAATACTCAGAATGGATAGTCAACATAGTCCCTGTTCTTAAAAAAGATGAAAAGGTACGAATGTGTGTGGATTATCGAGATTTAAAGAAAGCCAGCCTGAAGGATAATTTTCCACTGCCTCACATCAATACTTTAGTGGATAATACGGCAAGTCACTCGTTATTCTCGTTTATGGATAGATTTTTCAGATACAACCAGATAAAGATGGACACTAAAGATATGGAGAAGACTACATTTGTCACACTGTAGGGAACATTCTGCTATAAGGTGATGCCGTTTGAACTCAAAAACGCAGGGGCAACTTATAAAGAGCTATGATGACTTTGTTTCATGACATGATGCATAAAGAAATTGAAGTTTATGTCGATGATATGATTGCAAAATCCCGAACAGAGGAAGAACATGTAAAGATCTTAAGAAAGCTATTTATAAGGCTAAGAAAGTATCAACTAAAGTTAAACCCAGCCAAGTGCACCTTCAGAACCACTTCGGGCAAGTTGTTAGGCTTTGTGGTCAGTAAAAAGGGGATTGAAATTGATCCAGACAAAGTCAAAGCCATACAAGAGTTACCACCACCCAGTACGCAAAAAGAAGTTCGAGGGTTCTTAGGGAGATTAAATTACATTGTCCGGTTCAACTCACAGCTAACTAAGAAATGTGATCCCATCTTTCGTCTACTTAAGAAGCATAACTAGGTGTGTGGGATGATGAATGTCAGGAAACTTTTAACAAAGTTAAGGATTACTTATCCAATGCTCCCGTCTTGGTGCCTCCGATTCCTAATAAAATGTTGATCCTATACATAGCAGTCTTTGAAAATTTTATGGGATGCATATTAGGCCAACACGATGAGTCTGGAAAGAAGGAAAGGGCAATATATTATCTTAGCAAGAAATTCACCGATTTTGAAACTCGATACTCGCCAATTGAAAACCTATGTTGTGCTCTAATTTGGACCACGTGAAGATTAAGGTAATACATGTTGTACCACACCACTAGGTTAATCTCAAAACTAGACCCTCTAAAATACATGATGGAATCAACCGCATTGAATGGAAGATTGACTAGGTGGCAGATCTTACTTTCTGAATTTGACATAGTCTATGTCAACCAAAAAGTAGTAAAAGGGAGTGAGATAGTAGACTTCCTAGCTAGCAGGGCTTTAGAGGACTATGAGCCAATGAACTTCGACTTCGCAAACGAGGATTTAATGCATGTTGCAACCACTAAATAGGGAACCACAATAAAACATCCTTGGAGATTAAATTTTGATGGAGCTTCAAATGCCACGGATAATGGAGTTAGGGCAGTCTTGGTATCACAAGAAGGAGACCACTATCCGTTCACCAGTAAATTCGATTTTGATTGCACAAACAACATGGTAGAATATGAAGCATGTATCATGGGAATCCGTGCAACTATAGAATGGGAGATCAAAGTTGTAGAGATATATGGAGACTTCGTACTAGTAATTTATCAACTCAAAGGAGAATGGGAAACAAGAGATTCCAAGTTAATTGATTACCGAAAGTTAGTTCTCGAGTTAACCAAGGAGTTTGATGATGTCACATTCTATTATCTCCCACAGGAAGAAAATCAGATGGTTGATGCTTTGGCCACTCTAGCCTCGATGATGAAAGTAAACAGACCAGGAGATATAAAACTCAATCAAATGAGCATCTATGAGTCTTCGACCCATTGTTATGATATTGAAGAAGAAAAAGAAGAAAAGGATGATCGCCCATGGTACCAAGATATTCTCCAGTATGTAAGAGATCGCAGCTACCCCGAGCAAGCTTCTAAAAATGATAAAAGGACATTGAGAAGACTCGCATGTGAATATGTCCTAGATGGGGAGATCTTGTACAAAAGGACAAAAGATCAGGTGTTGCTAAGATGTGTCGACGCAATCGAAGCTAGAAAGATATTAGAAGAAGTTCATGAAGGCAGGCATTAGTAGGACACACGTCAATGGCTTCACAATGGCCAGGTAGATAATGAGAATTGGATAATACTGGTTCACCATGGAGGGTGACTGCATCAACTATGCTAAGAAATGCCACAAATGCCAAATCTATGGAGACAAAATCCATATGCCTCCGTCACACCTTCATGTCATAACTTCCTCATGGCCTTTTTCTATATGGGGCATGGATGTCATTGGGCCAATCTCGTCAAAGGCTTCTAATGGGCATAGGTTTATCTTTGTGGTTATCGATTACTTCACCAAGTAGGTAGAAGGTGCTTCTTAAGCTAACGTCACAAAGTCAATAGTTAGCAAGTTCTTAAAAAAGGAAATCATATGTCGGATGGGATGCCAAAAAGGATCATATTTGACAACGCATTGAACTTGAATAATAGCATGATAGCAGAGGTTTGTGAACAATTCAAGATCAAACATCATAATTCATCTCCTTATTGTCCGAAAATGAATGGAGCAGTGGAAGCAATTAATAAGAACATCAAGAAGATCATTGCAAAAATCATAGAAATTTATAGGGATTGGCATGAAAAGTTATCATTTATCCTTCTTTCTTATAGACTTCAGTCAGAACTTCTACAGGGGCAACACTGTTCTCCCTGGTATATGGAATGAATGCGATTTTATTTATTGAGGTTGAGATTCCTTCTCTCCGAGTCTTGTCAGAGTTAAATTTGGATGAGGTAGAATGGATTCAAGCCAGATATGATCAATTGAACTTGATCGAAGAAAAGAGATTAAAAGCTATTCGTTATGGTTAGATGTATCAAAAACGAATGATGCGAGCTTACAACAAAAAGGTCCGCCCTAGAGAATTCCACGAGGGAGATCTAGTTCTGAAAAAGATACGTCCAATACACAATGACTCTCGAGGAAAATGGATGTCCAATTGGGAGGGACCTTATACCGTAAAGAAATTTTTCCTTGGAGGAGACCTCATTTTAACTTAAATGGATGGAAAAGATCTGCATAATCCCGTCAACTTAGACTCAGTGAAAAAATATTTTGCCTAAAAGAAAAAATCAGGATGAAAACCAGCAAAAGGCATCTCGAGCAAAAAATAAAAAAAAAGAGGGATCAAGATGAAAACCCGCAAAGGGCGTCTTGAAACCAAAAGGGATTTTGAGTTGAAAACCCACAAAGAGCAACTCAAATTCGAAGCGAAGACTGGGTTCGAAGTGATCATTTGTCTCTAATTTAACAAGACGGAGAAACTTTACAGCGTGAAGCATCGACAAAGAACTTCGGATTTTCCAGACACGTATCATGCACAAAATGATCCTCATCAAGTCAAATTAGAGAAACTCATATTATGATATCTGAGGCATCTAATATCGTTTCTTTCGACTATGTGTTTTACTTGACAATTGTTCTTTGGCCAATGTTTTTTCAATTCCTTTGAGCTCTAATTCTAATACAATCTCATTCTTTCACAACCTTGCTCAAGCATTTTCATTCTAAGATAATGGGTAATGGGCTAATATCATAAGGAATATAAGGATCTATGTGTATTATTCTAGAAATTTTCTAAATGATACAAAGACCTAAAATAGGACTACCAATTAAAGAACCAAACTTGAAACAAGTGGGTCAAACTAAGACAAATCTGCTAAGTCCTATCTCAAATTTAAAAGAAGACAAGGTGGTACGCTAGTGACAGAATTACAACGAGCGACAAACTATATCACTCCAAAGACGAAATTAGAAAAAGAATTAATAAAATTGAACCTGACATTAATCATGCACAATCATTTAGTAGGGGCATGTAATTCATTCTAATCAAAGCATCATAACAACCTGGCCTGCATAGAGGTCCATGAAAGCATATTCTACAGGTTTGACAAGGAAGATTGAGGCCGCAACAGCAAATCTAATACCCTGAAGATATGAAAGGAAAGGTTGAGACCACAATGGTGAACCTGGTACCTTAGAAAATGTGACGAGAAAGGTTGAGGCCGCAACGGTGAACCTGGTACCATAAGGATTTGAAGGGAAGGATTGAGGCCGTAACGGCGCGATGGGAAAGGTTGAGGCCGCAATAGCAAACCCTATACCATGAAGATATGAAGGGAAAGGTGGATGCCGCAACGGTGAACCCGGTACCATGAGGGTTTAAAGGGAAGGATTGAGGCTGCAACTGCGAATCCGATACCTTAGAAGATGTAATGGGAAAAGTTGAGGTCGCAACGGCAAACCCGATACCATGAACATATGAAGGGAAAGGTTGAGGCCACAACAGCGAACCCAGTACCTTAAAAGATGTGATGGGAAAGGTTAAGGCTGCTGCGGCGAACCCAGTACCATGAAGATTTGAAGGGAAGGATTGAGGCCACAATGACGAATCTGGTACCTTAGAAGATGTGATGGGAAAGGTTGAGGCCGCAACGGTAAACCCGGTACCATGAAGATATGAAGGGAAAGGTTGAAGCTGCAATGGTGAACCCGATACCTTAGAAATATGATGAAAAAATTGAAGCCGCAACGACGGATCTTATACCTAAAAGCCAAAGAGGAGCAGATTAAAACCGCAACGGTGAATCTTCTACCTCGAAGTTATAGCGAATCAAATCAAAACTGCAAATGCAAGTCTTTATCTCTCTGAAGTTATAGTAAGAGTAAGATACAGCTTCGACATCAAACCTTATCTTCCTGATGAGATACAAAGAAGTGGGTTAAAGCAATAAAACGGTCATCTTCTTGATGAGATACAGAGAAGTGGATCAAATCCATCTTCCTGCTGAGATACAGAGAAGTGGATTGAAACAATGAGGTGGTCACCTTTTTGATTCCTGATGAGATACAGAGAAATAAACCAAATCAATGAGGTAAATCTCAATGTGAGTGAAACTTTCAAACCCTATCTTCTTGATGAGATACGGAGAAGTGGGTCGAAGTAATAAAGCGGTCATCTTCCTGATGAGATACAGAGAAGTAGACCAAGAGAAATGACTAAGAGATGAAGCCACGACACCAAACACCTAAAGTGTCAGTGGATTGAATCAAAAGATTACAATGACAAATTTCAATCTCTCTGAAGTTGCAAGCGGAATTGAGCAAAGCTACAGTAGCAAATTTTATCTTTTTGGAATTGCCTTAGGGCAAGGTGAAATCACGACACTAAATCCTACCTTCCTAAAGTTGTAGAGAAGTGGATGTAGTGAAGTTGAACGACCAATAAAGCGAAAAGTGGGCTAGTTGAAGAAAGAGCTTCAAAGATATGAGACCTGACGAAATTAGGCTTCCTTTTAGTCTTTTACTCTGTTCCAATTACACGACAATGAGCAAAAAGGGGCAGCTATTGGAGCCCAATTTGTCCGAGCCCAACCTTAAACCCAATTTGAACCAAAAAATAAAATTTTAAATTTAAATTTATTTTAAATTTAAAATGTCCAAATGTCCAATTACAAAATTGAACCCAAAATTAAACCTTGGCCCAAACAAAGCCTAATTACATAACCCAAAATTGAATCCAAAATTAAACCTAGAAACCCTAGCAGCAACTTGTGCTGCTGCCGCCCTACCTTACCCACTCAGGTGACACCACGTCAGCACTGCCAATAGTAGCTTGCCACGACTAGCACCACCGCCACTGTGAACCTGCACTGTAAAGAGAGAACAGATGGCATTTAGTTGCAAGAAACAAATTATCATCATTGTAAAAGTAGGCTATAAAGCCGAAATCAAAAGAAGTTGTAATGGTTACAAGTTTTTACAAAATCAATACAAAGAAAATACAGATCAAGGAAATCGAATTACAAAAGATTCAAGCAAATTTCAGTGTTTTCAATGTATACATTCATTTACTGTTTATTCATTATCCCAATTTTGAAACGTTTTTGTTTTTAATACACATTAATATATTTATTTATTATATTATTATTATCATTTATTATTTATTGCAGAAAACGTATAATAAATATATATAATAAATACTAAAAAGAAAGTCAATAGTCATACTTGGGATTTGAGGGGTCATTGACGTCGTTTCGAACGGAGTCCCTCTGGAGGTCATTCGTGTGCATAGGGGGACTCCAATAAGGAGATTTTTCATCGATTCAAAAAATATTAATAATAATAAACAAATCTAAAAAAAGGGTAAAATTTTCAAGATCAAAACCTTTTGAGAAAAATCAAACCCAGATCTAGGGTTTTCAAAAATCAAAAAATAAAACTTTTATTTTTTATTTGGAGCTGAAGTTTCCAAGTAGATCTAGGAATTCTTTTAAGCCAAAAAAAAAGACAATAATAAAATGGTGCAAACAGATTTTAAATAAAAAAACTAAAAACCAAATAGATCTGAAAAATAAAAAAAGAAACTCAAACATTTTATTTTTTTTTAAGAAATCTAGGCTCGATCTAGTCAGATCCGAGCCCTGATTCATGTTTGAAAGCAAAAAAATTAAAAAGGAGTTTTTTTTCGTACCTGAGCCGTTGTGGATGGTGACGCCTGACGGCGGAGGTGCGACGGAGGGACGACGGCACCCTTGGTCGGACTTCGATCGGTTGGATGACCTTGAGGAGAGAGAACAGAGAAAAAAAGGGGCTTAAAGGTTTGTTTTTTGTTTGAAACGAAATAAAATGAAAATTTTCAAAAGGATTTTGGCTTAAATACCTATCCCTATACGATGTCATTTAGAGAGGGGATGTTTAGTGCCAAAACGGTACTGTTCCAAGGCTCCAACCCAACCCACGCGGATCCTCCATAGGATCCGTGTGTTTTTTTTAGATGGCATATTTGTTCATGCGGTCCTTCCTCATTTTTTGATTTTACAATTAAGTCCGTTTCATGTTTTTAATTTATTTTAAAATTACCCTCCAATTTTATTTCTTTTTCAATTTAATCCCTTAACTTCTAGAAGCTTGGGAAGAAAGTGCTTATTTTATTTAAAAATTATATTTTAACCCTCAAACTTTTCTAAAATCACATTTTAACCCCAAACCTTTCCAAAATTACGTTTTCACCCCTAAACTTTTCCAAAATTACATTTTAAAACTAAACTTTTCCAAAATTACATTTTAACCCTCAAAAATTTTCCAAAATCACATTTTGACCCATAAACTTTACGAAAATCACATTTTCACCCTCAAACTTTCTTAAAATCACATCTTAACCCTAAACTTTCCTAAAATCACATTTTACCCCCTAAATTTCCCTAAAATCAAATTATGACCTTTAAACCTTCTCAAAATCACATTTTGACCCTCAAATTTTCCTAAAATATATTTTAACCCTCAAATTTTTCCAAAATTATATTTTAACCCCAAATTCTCTGAAACTTCATTTTTCAACTTATTTTATTTTATTTTCTTTCTCTTCGTTTCTTTGTATATATAATTAAGTTATTTTTCTTCATATTTGAAATTAATCTTGTTGTTTCATTGATTTTTATTTGTATTTTTTCGTATTTCGTATTTTATCAATTTTATGCTTAATTTCTTTATATTTATTTTTTTCGTATAATTTTTTTTGTCATTTAATTTTGTCATTAATTGCTCATTCGTATTTAATTTACGCACTCATTTTTTTAAACTAAAATTGTTTTTTTTCTTTTTAAAAAAACACATACAAATAATTTTAAAACGGAGGCTTCCTTTCATGTGAAAATTTCGAAAAATTATGCCCTAACGTGTTGAGTGTGATCGAATATATAATTCACACGATCGAATATACTCTTTCAAACCTTTCAAAATGGCCTTCAATTTCAAAATTCCAGGAACGTCGTGCCCTAACTTGTTGGACACGACTTCAATTCCCCGCGAAATTCGAAATACACGGGCATTTTTCTTCAAATTTAATTTTTGAAAATCATGTGGAATAAATTATGTGTACAAGGATCGTATTTTAAACTTCACTCGCGTTTTCAAGTTTTTAACAACCAAGACCATATAATAATCGACATGGTACCAATTTTGGGCGTGTGAGGGTATTAACCTTCCTCACATGTAACCGACTCCCGAACCCATTTTCTGGATTTCGAAGACCAAAATATTTTTCAAAACGGATTTAAAGCATTTTGCGGTGATCCAATCACACCAAATAAAAAAGATTGGTGGCGACTCCCATATTTCGATTTTATTTTCGAGACTTTTTTCATTTTTCAAAAAAAACATTTTGACACCTTTCACTAGATGTAAAATCTACATTCAGTGGTTGATATTGCGACAAGTCAAGACTTGTGTCACGACGAAGAGATCAGCCCCTTCTTTTGGTATCATCATGCAAGAGTTGTCGCGACATAGGTGATGTATGTCGTGACAAAGAAGGCAGTTCCCAAATTCTTCAATTCTAGTCCCTTTGTTGCGATGTAGAGTAGTCTATGTCGTGACATAGTGATCAGCTTCACACTTGTTCGACTTCTAAGGGTCTCTTGCATACTCACGAAGTATATTAACTAACCTTTAGGCCTCAATTGGCCTTAAAGACAATAAAACAAACCTTTTTGCTCTTTTACACATTTTATTCAAAATAGAAAACTAACTTAAAATCCTATGGAAATAAAGGACAATGTTTAATTTCAAGCTTCTAAAGTGTGAAAAATAGTTCAATCTACTAGGTATAA
The DNA here is from genome assembly GCA_039519145.1 of Kokia cookei. Lineage (NCBI taxonomy): Eukaryota > Viridiplantae > Streptophyta > Magnoliopsida > Malvales > Malvaceae > Kokia > Kokia cookei. Next base: position 11,967,699 of record CM076901.1, read on the forward strand.
AACTAGTAGATCATCAGGTGTTGGGGTTCACAAAGAATCCCTATGAAATTACTGTCTGAATTGTCAGATCCTCGTACGGTGTCCATTCAAACTATATGAACGTGATAAAAAAATTAGTTATATATACTACTAAATACTAAATATGAAATCGACTAAGTTATTTGTATATAGTTCAAAATTAAATAAATACTTACATCCGCTTTCAATCATTGGTCTAACAGAAGTCGTATATTTTCAAGCTCAATAGGTAATCTTACGTGAATCGATGCATGGTTCCACTTATTTAAATAAATTATTAGCATAATAATTTTCTTTTTAATCTATTTAATAATGGTAATATCTAATATAAAATTTACGTTGTTACGAGTGGGAATATATACGGGTGGTCCACTCGAAGACTTAAAAATGGAAAGCAAAATCAAGCCCATGATTGTAACAATAAATGGCAACCACCAATTTTGATTTTATATGGCTGTGTCGCCTGACACATCTCCCGGTACAATGTTGCCAACATAGCAGACCCCCAACTGAGTTCGTCAGCTACTTTAAAATCGACAAGTTTTAGCAGCCACCTTAATTGTAAGAGTTTTCTTTACTTGTTTGACATCAGATAACCCTTGATAATTTGAATGATGTACGCTCAGTTGTATTGCTCTCTTTCTACTTCAGTCAAATCATCCGCCAGCTTTGCAAAATTATTTCGTACCAGGCCATTTCGATTCGAGCTCTATAAATCGTCTCCGGAACCACACCCAAAAGATCGTAACATACGGTTCCCCACTCAACAGATTGAATGGACCTGGTGACTACTGACTCATCCACCGATAACCCCAACTGTAAGTGCACGTCCTCTAGAGTGATAGTACACTCCTGCATGGAAGATGGAATGTGTGCGTCTCAGGTCTTTAGCTCTCCATCAACGTGCTAATGAATTTCAGGTCCAACTTGCACCCCAGCCTACAACAACCACGTGTCGAAAATCGGCTTCCCTTAGGTATGTTTCAATCAACAATGATGGACGCCTGGGTAGATTACGAATAAAGCATTGCAAAATTCAATCTTCCAGCTATTTACATAGAAAATATAAAAAAATATTAAGTTAAATTATAACAATGAAATAAAAAAAATTGAAATTAATTCTTACCATTTGCGTTTGGTCGATGGAGATGTGCTTGTTATCAAGACGGATTAAAGATCCTCCCATTGCTAACACGAACAATTTTTTAATAAAAATATTTCTTGAAAAAAATAATAAAAATTATAATTTAGATAAAAATAAAATTTAAGAAAATATTTAAGAGAATATTTGAGAGATTTTGAGATTTAATTGAGAAATTTATAGATTTGGGAGAGAGTTTGATGTGAGAAATGTGTTTGGGGGATATTTATAGTTTTATTTGGGATAGCTGTTGGGATGACCATTGGAACACAGTTAAAAACGCATCCATGTGGAAGCACTTTACAAAAACGTGCTGACGTGGATGCGCTTTACATGTGATAGGGGAAAAAAGTGCTGAGCTGGATAAGCTTTTTTGAATTTTCCCTGAAAACTATCTCAGCTCAGCGTGTTTTTGTAAAACCAGACCATTCTTGTAAATATCAGTCAAAACGGCCCATTTCCATAATTATTTTAGGAAATGGATCTTTTTAGGCAATAAATCGTGTTTTCTGCTTCTTTATTTTTCCTCAAGCAAAGTGTTTAATAAAATGTTTCACTGGTGAAAATAAAAAAATTTCTAAATTTTGATGTTTCTAATGCTTTGATAAATGATAAATGATATGAACATTAACATTAAAAATAGTGGCTTGTAAGATTGACTTTTTGTATTAGAGATATGTGGATGATGGTTAATCGTTGGAAGCATGAATTTATGGTTGCTACACAAACTCGAACAAAGAAAGCCTACTAAACTCGGTTGAATTGATTAACCGATTGAAATTGACTCAGATGGATTTTTTCAGTTTTCTCTTAAAGTTGGTTCGATTTTGGTTCTACAAAAAAGGGAACGTCGATTAAGTCGATTTTTAAATTTTCTACACTAAATCGACTGACCTGACCGATTGATCACCCTAATTGGAAGGTAAGATGACCAAGTGATTTGTGACACCCCACCATTGACCCGATCGTTAAATTTGAATGTATGATGGAACATTATGTTGCCAGAGCAACTTAGATTATCATAATCTAATTATAGAATAATTAAGCATATAAACATGGGATAATTTAAAGCATTTTCAATTTTGAATATAATCATGTTTTATCGATGTTTAGCGACCTCATTAAGTAGGTCTTGGGGCTATATAGGGTTAAATACAAAGTCAGCACTCAAATCCAAAATCAATTATCAAAATTCGATTGAATGTCTCGAGACAAGCTTCTCTTTTTTAGACCCCTAGCTTCGATGTTTAGGTGTCTTAAAACATTAAGATTCATGTCTCAAGACATTTTATCATGTATCTCGAGACAGGTCTTGAGACACATCTCTTCTATTTTGGATCTATGGTCTCAAGATTTAAACTCTTGTGTTTAAGACATGTTCGTCATGTCTCGAAACCATTACATAGAAATACCTGGAATGGTCATGTTAATTCTTGATGTTTGGAGACAATTTCCTCTTTATCTGAAGACCAATAGACAAATTATATACATTGTAACTTTAAGCAACCATTCATGCCTAAACATATCCATTACAATACCAAATCACGTGAACCTATTTAATATCCAAGGACATGTCCAAACATTCAAGAACATAATATTCAATACATCATACCTTAACATAATTAGATAAGTGAAGACTACTTTTAATTATTTCTCTGTAATTTTACTTTGAAATATTACATGATTTATTTAAAATTTAACTCTGTTTAGTTTTATTTTATTCTTAAGTCCTACAAAATTGTCATTTCTTTCATTTTATCTCTAATGTGAAGTCTTAATTTATTTAATTTAATCCTTTAAGTTCAATTTTGATTTTTATAATTAGATCCTTATGATTTAGATTTTAATTTCTACAAGTTCCTTACTTAAATTTATCTTTTACAAATTAATTTATTTTTCATATGATTTTTATTTATTAATATTTTATATTTTTAATTTTTTTTTTGGATTACATTTTTAATCTTTTAAACGATTCACATACCACATATATCATAAAAATTATAATCTATTGATTCATTTATATAAAATTATAAAGAAATATACAAAAATACTAAAATAAGTGGGGTTTTATACATCAATAATATAAAATAAATAAATAAATATCAGAATAGGATAACAATACTAATATTCACGAATCTAAACAAATTCTACAATAAATAACTAGTGTCACCTAATTAATCGACGTCACCCATTTTTTCTTTAAAAAATGATTTTTTAGATGTAACATGACCAATTAATGGCACTCATATTTCAAACTCAAATTACGTGTTTTTTTTTTTTACATGTATAAGCATAAAAACGAAAAAAAATATTTTTTTTATTAGTATTGTCAAACTATCAGGTAGCACTCTATTAATTTTTTTAATAAAACAAAACAGTGGATTACAGCTTGCAAAAACTAAACACAAGGCCTGCATGGGGGACACATGTCCTTCTCAGATTAAAAATAAAAACAAACTAATTAAAACCACCTTGAAACTAACCAGGAGGATAAATAAAAATGAATGCAAAAAAAAAAAATACTTCTTTAATGAACTAAAATGAGGGCATCTGGAACGATCCTTCAAATCTCTCTTTCAAAGAAAACCCTAAGAAAAAAAAACCTATCTTTCTACTTCCTAATTCCTGAGAACCCAGCCACCAATCTTTCTCTGCAAACCACAATTCTTTTTGACTATTGATCATCACACAGGTCATACTAATCAGACCCGATTTCTCTATAAAAGTTTATTGACGATCTTTTGTAGTGTTCGGAAACCGTCAGAGTCATGTTTGAACTCTTTCCTCCGACCCATTTCCTTCTCAAAATGCACTTAATCTGTCCTATTCTGCTATTGTTTCAACACCGTTAGGGGCCTCCTTTATCCATACCATCTGATTCTATCTTTTTTCCTTCATCCGCCATTGCATGCACTGCCTGATTCGCTGTTCTCCCTACAAATGAACAGGTAAAGCTCTTAAACCCTAAAGATCTTTGTTTGATTTCCTGTATAATTACAGATATACTTGATCGATTTGGTTTTTTGTCGTTGATATTCTTTTTTACTGTTAGGCAGTCTCCTTCCAAAATCAGATGTCGAAATCCCAAATCCGCTACTGTCGTTATAGCCTGGAGACCGGCTCGTGCCTCCGCCATTTCTGACTCTGCTATACTTGTATTCTTGTGAGTAACCTCAGCCATTATGTATCTTTATTTTTAAAAATAATCCTTAAGCTTGAGATGAAGGAGTTCCAGTTGAATGCTGCATCAAAATTGCATTTTATGACACCTGATTTCGATATAACCCATGTTCTAACCACAGATTGAAGTGTACTTTTTGCAGTATTTATTAGCCAATCGTTCTCTAGTTTGTAGGCTCTAATGGATGTTATGATTCCACCCACATTAAGCTGCCTCCATTATGATGAATTTTATTTCTGTTTGACCAAATAGTCCAGCAAGTTATGATAAAGAAAACTCGTTTAGATTCATCCATGCTGATAAAACTGTTTGCTAACTTTGTTTTCCACTCTTGCATGTGACTACTGTGATTTAACTGTATCCCCACACCTTGGAAAACTTGTCTGCTTACTGGGCATTCGCCTAAGAGGTGTATTACGGATTCTTCACTATTGCACATAATGGGCAAACATTTGAAATTTGTAATCTTCTATTTTGTAGATTTAAGAACGTTGGGATGTAATTCTGAAAAAACCTCAAAAGGTTTATTTTTATTTTGTTTGCTATATGTAAGCTCTATAAACCATTATAAAATTTTGAAAAGAGTGGTGCTTGTGTAAAACCACTCTTTAGAAGCAATCTATATCCGCTTCTAGCCGAATACACTCTTGAATTGTCGCCTCGCCAGATTTGGGCATCAGCAATATCAATACCACCGATAGGGATTTTCAGAATCCTATCAATGTGAGCATCGTCGAATGTTTCTTCCAGAGCTCTCATCCTCCTAGTATTTTGCTCGAAATCTATTAAATCTATAACATCAGAGTAATTAATGTTAATGTTTTGACCTGATACTATCCCTTGTTCGTTTCCAGGGAGCCAGGAGTCGTTTCATATATTAACTGATCTACCGTTACCCACTCGCCACCTAAGCCATCCTTTAGTACAGATCTTTTACTCAGTATACTCCTACATGTTTAAGATGGGTAAGAGATTAACTTTTCCTTTAAGAAATCTGTGTGCAGATGGTACTTAGCACTCATAACTCTCGTTAGTAGACAGTTAGGTTGCATGATCAATTTCCAGCCTTGTTCAGCCAACAAGGCGATATTAAATTTTACAAAGTCACGAAACCTCATTCCTCCTTGTGCTTTTGGCAAACATAGTTGCTCCTAATCGCACCAATGTATTCTCTTCCCAATTTTTGAATTTCACCACCAAAACCGGCTAATAATTTTTTCCAAATCACGACATAATGTAACTGGAATTAAAAAAACATTGCATAGTATAGACTAGGATGGCCTGAAGGACGGACTTAACAAAAACCTCTTTACCTCCCACTGAGAGAACGAGTGCTCCAGCTTTCTATTCATTTAACGAATCTGCTTTTAAAACTAGCGAAGGCTTCCTTTTTATGTTTTCCTATCATTGTTGGCAATCCAAGGTATTTTTCGGGATTAATCGAAATACGAACACCTAGGGTAGATCCAATTTGCAACTTAGTACGCTCTTCGACATTACTGCAAAAGTAGATTAGAGATTTCTTGAAATTGATTAATTGTCTTCAGACACCCTCGTATTCATTGATTATTGCCTTTATTGCCCTAGCTCCTTCCATACTTGCATCTCTGAACAATATATTGTCGTCTGCGAAAAATAAGTGGGTAAGAGCCAAATTGCTTCTCCCTATTCTCACGCCTTTAATCATACCATCCATCCTGGCCGTTCTCAACAGGGAAAAGAATCCCTCTAAGCAAAAAAAGAACAAATACGGGTTTAGAGGATCACCTTGCCTTAGTCCTCTGTTCGGTTTAAATTTTTCTCCTTCGGCACCATTTAAAAATACCGAATATTCAACAGTGCGAATGCAGCTCGTCACGAGATCCAACCAATCTCGATAAAAACTGATTTTCAGCCCTATTTTTTTCAATAAAATCTCATTCTACCTTATCATAAGCTTTTCTCATGTCAAGCTTAAGGGCAAATTGACCTCTATGACCATCATTCTTCAGCTTTAGGGAGTGTAAAACTTCATAAGCGATTAATACATTATCTATAATTTGTCTGCCGGGAACAAAGGCAACCTATGCTTCATCAATACATCCCTCAAGTAACGAGCTAAAGAAGTTAACTATCGCCTTAGAAATAATTTTATGTAATATGTTGCAAAGGTTAATAGGCCTAAATTGGGTCATCTCTGTTAGTTATTGTACCTTTTGGAATAAGCACAATACTCATGCTATTGATGCTTTCAATACTCCGCTTTCTGTTGAGCACGTCTAGGCAAAAGTCTAACACCTCGTTGCTATTTATAACGCAATACTTCTTGAAAAATAAAGTGGGAAACCCATCTTCCCCAGATGCTTTTAAGGGGGCCATACCTTTGATGGCTTCATCAATCTCTTCCCTAGTGAAAGCTTTTTTCAATGTCTCGTTTGTCTATTCTTCTATATGTTGATTGATTCTCAAAAGAACCCTTTCTACATTTTGTGGTGTTGAGCATTGGAATGAACTTTTAAAATATTCGATTGCTACCTCTAATTTATTGGCATCATCTTCTTTCCACGACCCATTTGTAACCCTTAAATTTTTCATGGTATTTTGACGTTTTCGCTTACTTGCAAATGTATGGAAAAATGCTGTATTTCGATCACCGAATTTAAGCCAATTTACTCTAGCTTTTTGTTCCCATTCAGCTTTCACTTTATCGACTTCAAAATTTAGGGCAAGTTTGATTTCTTCTAGTTCGACCAAATTATCATCATCTGGTATGTTAGAGGACAAAATTTCAAATCTTTCTTCAAGTTTATTCGCTTCCCTTTTCTTTGACTTCGATAATTGATTCATCTCTTTGGACAGAAACATACCTAATTGTTGAAGTTTTGACGGAAGTTCCCCCGAATTTTTATCCCAAAAATATCGAATGTGATGCTCGCATTCTTCCTCAAGGGCCCTACTGGTATTGAACTTGAAACGGTTCTTCCGTTGAATACTACTGTCACGAACCCTTAAATCTACCGAAAGAGGGCAATGATTGAAAATTGCGTGAGCCAAATTCTTGAGTGAATGTTTTGGAAATAGGTTCCACCAAGCTTGATTAGTCACTCCTCTATCTAATCTTTCTTTGACATTATTTGATGGTAGCCTACCCCTTTCCCAAGTGAACCATTTATCAGTAAAGCCAATGTCTGAAAGATCACAATCGGATAAAACTTCTCTAAACCTTGCCATGTTTTATTCATTGCAAAGTCGACCACTTTCTTTTCAAAAGAGAATATTATTTCATTGAAATCGCCTACAACCAACCATGGCATATTTTAAAAAGATCCTAATCTTCTTAGAAGTTCCCATGGTGCATGTCTATTACTTTCTTTTGGGGCATCGTAGAAACCAGTTAACCTTCAGACTGGCATTCCCTCTTTGTTTAGGGCCGCCACATTAATATGATTGGCGGAGAGACTCAATAGTTGAATTTCCACACCTTCTTTCCATCCAATAGAGAGACCTCCTTGGGTCCCTTGTGCTTCCACATTAACTCCATTCGTGAAACCACACTTATTGCGAACTTGTTCCATTCTTGAATCGTTTAGCTTTGTTTCAATTAGAAACAAGACTCGGGGCTGCACTTGTCTCACCTTATTTTTAAGACGATTAACCGCTCGTGAGTGCTCCAACCCACAAACGTTTGAACTTAAGATTTTCATTATGCCCGGTCGGCACGTGGAATCGCGACCGCGGATCTCTCATTGATTTGAATTACTTCCCTTTCAACAACACCTTCACGTTCTTGAACAAACCTTGTCCTTTGTCTTTTCTTTCCATCACCAACCTCAATCGGATTATCATCTAGGGTCTCATTCTTTTGTTGGGATACATTATCATAATCGTCGTTACCATCATGGGCAAGATCCCTCTTTTGTGAATCTATATCCATTCGGTTAATCATGAAATTCCATCTTGCCTCGTTTAACCCTTCTTCTCTCAGCCACTTACTGCCTGTTCTTAATTCCTCTCTTGTTGGGGCCCTCAATGATGAACCCCATCCAAACGTTGCTTCTTGAACTCCAATGGTCTTGCGGATTGGGCAAAATCCCTCCTCATGCCCCAATTTCCCACATAAGAAGCAAAATAAGATAAGACGTTCGTACTGGAAAAAAGTATGGCCCTCATTACCACCTTCAAATATCAACTTCTTTTTCCTCTTTAATGGTAATCTAACATCAAGTTTTACCCTAAATCTCATATACCGATGCTCCCTTCTTAAAATCAGGCCAGCATCGTATTGTACAAATTCACCAATAAAATTCCTTAGATTTTTTTTCCAACCTTTCGGAAACCACCCCCCCCATATGACAGATTATGGACTTGAATCTAGAAAAAAGAAAAATTTAAGGGAATGGTTTTAAGGTCCTCTCTGTAACTCAATCTAAGAAATAATATCAAGTGTCTGTTAAAAGACCATGAAATGCCGTCTAAAACCCTTTTAATATCAACCTTATAAAAGAATTTGAATAAGTATCTTTTATCTCCAAGATCGATAATAATAACCCCCTAACGCAATCGGTCAGTGCTCTTCCCACGAGACAGTATCTTCTATCATCCTCTTCATTGGAGGGGTTTCCCTCACACAGAACTAGGTTACCCTCCTCTTCGTCATCAATACTTAGATTTGCTAGATCAGCCTCCATACTAATCAACCGGTTTATATTTTGCAGATTAGTCAAAAACAACCGACACCCACCACGATGGCTGAATCGACCGCAGAAAAAGAACAAGAAAGCAAGAGGAACGAATAGAAAAAACCTAGAAAACTTGACGAAAAACAGAGAGAAACAGTGTGCCAAACCCTAGGCAGACGAAAGAACTTCACTATGACTGAATCCTATATGTATAAATTATTAGAAATATAATATGTAGCACCCTATTAATTAATAAAATATAATTTTTTAACCAATAAATAGATAAAGCTTAATAATAATGGATTTTGATCCAATGGAAAAAGAAAAAAAAAAGGGTCATTAATGAGGTTTATCTTTGTTTTAGAAAGAAACGGAAGAGACGGTAACTGATGTTGGCTTTGGATTTGTAATATCACAAAACAGAACTGATAATCTAATTGGCTAGGCTTCCTTTGGAAATTGTAGACCCGAGTCTACATCTCTCGTATTCTTCCATTTTGTCATTGGTAGCTGTAAATTGATTGTAAAGTTCCAATGCTTAACAAATTTATCTATATTTATAAAGAGCAAAGATAAACCCCATTAAGGATTTTTTTCTTTTTTCCATTGATTCAAACCCCATTATTATTAAGCTTTCTTTTTCCATTAATTCAAAAATATATATTTTATATTCACCAAAAATATATATATATTTTATTAAAAAAAATAGGATGCGGTCTGATAGCTAAGCGACATTAATAAAAAATATTTTATTTTTTGTTATTTTTAAGCTTATACATGTAAAAAACACGTATTTTAGATTTAAAATAGAATTTATCTAAATTCGTGAATATTAATGTCGTCATCTTATTTTGATATTTATTTATTTATTTTATATATATATATTTTTTGTAAGAAGAAGAAGCTAAATACAATTAGCCATAATAAATTTTCCAATGTTCACCAACACTTTCTTGTAGAAATCCCATAGCAATTTGTTTGGGTGGACCATCGTAAATGCGCAATCTAATTGTGTCATGATCGCCTAGAGCTGCCATATTATCCGCAACCATATTTGCTGAACGTGGAACATACAATACCGTAATATTCCAATCCCTTGCTATCTGATGTCTAATAATTTGCACCAAACTCAACTTGACTTCCTCAGCTTGCCCATTTAGAGTATTAACCGCATTCAAACTGTCAGTCTCCACCAGAATTTGTTTAATCCCTCTCTTCCATGCTATATCCAGATCATCCATAATAGCCCATAGTTTCGCATCAATTACAGAACATATGCCTATATTTCTATTGTACCCAGTAATCCAATTGCCTCTGTCATCTCGAATCTGTCCGCCAGCTGCTGCTCTACTTGGCGTTAAATGCTTTGCACCATCCGCGTTTAATTTGCACCACTCTTTCGGGGGTGGCTGCCAACAAATCCGATCATTGTTTTGATTATCCTTCCAGTTTTTGGCCATAGCGACTACACTCGCATAAGCTAGAATACCTGCAGTTTCAGACACCACTTCACCAGATTCCCCATTAAAAATCATATTGTTCCTGCGTTTCCAAGTTTTCCACACGATAATACCAAACAGAGTATTCCAATTAACACCCTGGATAATAGTTTCATCAGAAACTTGCAGATTTTTTATCAAACATTCTTCCAAATTCTTGGAAAAGAAACTATTAGACATTCGAGGCAAAATAAAATTAGCCCAGATCGCCTTAGCGACAAGGTAGTCCCTTACTGCATGTAACGACGTTTCAATTCCACTACCACAAAGACTACAAAAATTAGTATTTATCATACCTCTTCTGCGCCGTTTTGAATTGGAAAGTAGACGGTTATGTAAAAGTAACCAAAGAAACTGTCGAATTCTTTGGGGAACATCCAGCTTCCAAATTATCTTTCATGTGTGATCTCATATCGGCCAAACATCTTGCGCAACTTTATTATTTATTTTATATTATTGATGTAAAAAACTCAAATAAATAATTTCATTAATGATAATTTAATCTAGTCTATAATAAAAGAGTTGATCGAATATTATAATCCAAATTTACATCAATTGACAATTCAGTGACTGAAATTAAAACTCTAAATTAAAATTATCATAACAAAATAAAGAGAATGATATCTAAATCTTTTAGTTTTAATAAGCCTAAAAAATTACTTTTATATTTTTAAATTTAATTTTAAAAATAATAAAAAATAGTTACCTCTCTACTTTCTCATGTATCCTTTTATCAATAATTATGTATTTTTTATCACTTTACCGGTAATATTTTTAAAATAATAATTATCAATTAACCTTTTATATTATTTTAAAAATAATATACTTTAAAAGTTGGTTAAATTTAGCCCTTAATTCTTGTACTTCACAAAAGTTGTTGATTTGGTCTCTATACTTTAATTTGATCAATTTTAGATCTTATACTTTTTGAATTGGACAATTTTAGTCTCTTTACTTTTTGAATTTTGAAATTTTAGTCCTAACACAAACAATATCAATTAAATTTGTTTGGTTAAATTTAATTACTAGTCTTGTATTATTCGTACAACTGTAGATTTAATCAATATTTTCTAATTGGATCATTTTAAGCTCCTATACTTTTTTGAAATTTGAAATTTCTGTCTTGACGCAAATGACTGTTATTAATCCATTAATTGAATTTTCAGTGAGTAATATGGAGAAATAACAAGTTGGCATGACATTACACATGTAATAATATGTTTGTAGTATCAAATTTTGGAAATAACATAATTTAATCGAATGAATTCAACATTTATTGTTTGGTAAGGACAAAAATTTTGAAATTTAAAAATACAAAGATTAAAATTGATCAAATTAAAGTACAAAGCTTTAAGGTTAAATTCTACTATTAGTCCCTGTATTTTGCACAAGTCGTAGATTTAGGCCTTATACTTTAAGTTGATCATTTTTAGTCCTTATATTTTTCGAATTTTAAAATTCCAATCGTTACCAAACAATTAGGTTAAGTTTTGCTATCTCCAAAATTTGATACGCCAAACATATTACCACGATTAATTTCATTTTAATGAATTAACAACGGTTATTTGCGTCAAGATTAAAATTTCAAATTTTGAAAAGTATAAAAACTTAGAATGATCTAATTAGATAATATCAACCAAACTACAACAATATGTATAGTATAAGACTAGTAATTAAATTTAAGCAAATACATTTAATTGTTACTATTTAGATTAGGTCTAAAATTTCTAAATTCGAAAACTAAACGAACTAAATTGGTCAACTAAAATTGAAAATTTGAAAAGTTGAAGACTAAATTCATAACTTACACAAAGTACAGGGACTAATAGCATAATTTAACCTAAAAAGTTACGGTTGGCTGCTATCATATTCAAATCAGATAAAATTCTAGTAAACTCCATCCTGTTAAAATAAAAGGGTGAACAATTGATGCCTCCACCATTGGAGTTATAATACCAACCTCAACCTGCCATAAAGACCTCCCCTTCCACTAAAGGTGATCTACAATTTGCTCCTACTCTTTGATATGCTTCCTAATGCCTTGGCCTTCTCTCGTAGAGCATATTTCTGCGTCTTTCCAGTCGAAGTCTTAGGCAAATCCTGGAAAACCACTGTTCGAGGAGCCATGTAGTGGGGCAACTTATCTCGCCAATATTTGATAATTTCATCAGCATTGGCTTCGTGACCGTCCTTCAACTTTACAAATGCACAAGGTGTCTCCCCCCAGTGATCATCTGGTCTTGCCACCACAGCTGGATGGCTGTACAGCACTGATTCCACTTCAATGGAGCTTATATTTTCTCCTCCGGAGACGATTATGTCCTTGGACCGGTCCCTGAGTTCTATGTAACTATCAGGGTGTCTCACTCCCAAGTCCCCACTTCGGAACCATCCACCTTTAAAAGCATCCTTCGTTGCTTTTATGTTTTTAAGGTACCCATTCATGACAGTGTTGCCACTAAACATAACCTCACCTATACTCGTTGCATCAGGTGGCATACTCTTCATAGTTACAGGATCTTTAACATCGATTTCCTCTATACCAAGATGATTCAACCCCTGCCTAGCCTTGATCTTAGCCTGTACCTCTCGAGGCAGAGAATCCCATTCTGGTTTCCAAGTGCATACTGTTCCTGGACCATAGGTTTCAGTCAGGCCATATGAATGAACCACTCTAAATCCCAGTTCTTCCATTTTGAAAAGTACATGAGGTGGTGGTGGTGCGGCTCCTGTCATGATCACAACTTTCCCTGGAAGACGTCTTTGGTCGCTAGCTGGTGCATTTATTATCATGTTCAAAACCGTAGGTGCACCACCCATGTGAGTCACCTTGTACTTAGCAATATTAGAAAATATTTTTCCTGCGGAGACATTTCTTAAACATACATTTGTACCACCTTGAGCAGCAATTGCCCATGTAAGACACCACCCATTGCAATGAAACATTGGAACAATCCATAAATATACAGGCATTGAGGCCATCTCATTAAGAAGAATTGCGGCTAGAGAATTGAGATAGGCACCTCGGTGGCTATAAATAACACCTTTTGGGCTTGATGTTGTACCAGAAGTATAATTAAGCGAGATGGGTTCCCACTCATCTTCTGGTCTTCTGATATCAAATTCTAGTTTCCCCATTGCTATTAGACTGTCATAGTCCAAGTTTGCAGATGTGGAGTTGGTGTTGCGCCTGGAAGGAACTTGCCGATCATGATCAGGGATCAAGACTAGTTGGGGCAGCTTAGCACATGTGTTGAATAGTATTTTCAATGCTCCCTCTGCAATATGGAGGAATTGGTAATCTACAAAAAGGAATTTTGCTTCTGAATGCTTCAATAACACTGCCACCATTGAGGAATCATGACGTATATTGAGTGTACATAGAACAGCCCCAGCCATCGGAACACCAAAATGAAGTTCATACATCGCTGGAACATTTGGGGCTAATACAGCAGCCTGCTCTCAAACAAGCAAAGATCACCTTGGCAAGCAGTAACAGAGGTGAAAAGACGAAAAAATCGAGAATTGAACTCCGTTTAATCCAAGCTTAGAAAGGACAATACATAGCATTTTTGAACGAATATCACATATCCAATGCAGAGTAAGAGGTAGAAAAACACCAGTAACACAACCTGCAAACCAACTCAATTGGAATATAATAATTCAACACCAGTAACACAAACTGGGAATGCAAGTTTCCCGAATTTGAATCCCAAAAATTAACAGCCAAATAACAAGATTTAAAAATTAAAGTCTTGGGCTTTGACAAAGCTAAAGCTCATAAATAGCAAAAAAAAAAAAAAACTAATGGTAGAGTACGGAAAGGGGGCAAAAGAGAGAATTACCACATGACGGGGGGCAATTCCCAGCTGGGAAAGCGCAGAAGCGAGACGAACGCACCTCTGACGAGTCTGTTTCCAGGTATACTTGACATCACCGTGGACAAGGGAGACGGAGTCTGCGTAGACAATTGCGGCGCGGTCCAAGAAGGTGATCGGAGTCAAAGGAACGTAGTTTGCAGAGCACTTGATTGAACCTTCCATATCTCCTTCAACGCTTCCGTGGGAGATTTAGCAATGTAAAAGATTAATTATCGGATTGATCCTGGACTGTGCACTAATAAAAGGAGAGAATGAATGAAATGCCAATCACATTTTTAGTGATTTTGTTTTTTATTTGATTTATATTTCTGTCACCTTCTCACATCATATTCACTACCAATCACATAATAAAGAGCTTGAAACGTCAAAGTTTGTTGAAACAGGGCAAACTTGAAGTCCCGAAGCGAAAAACAAGAATAACCTGAGAAAACCCATTGAAGGCAAAAGACACAGAACCCAATAAAACGCCTCTCTGGAATCACCTTCAACCTTCAACCTTCAACCTTTCTGCATGTAGATCAATAATATTGTTTTTTAGTTACTTTATTCTGAACTTATTTAAAAGTATCTACATACTTTTTTTTATTTACTTGTATTCCAACGTGTATTTCGCAATACCGATTTTAATTTTTTAAAAGTTAATGTAATTTGTTTTTTAAATTTCTCAAAAAAATATTTAATTACTACTTAAATTTGTCAAAAAAAATATTTAATTGGTACATGAATTTATCCATATATTTTTAAAATTTTTAATTTTTTAATTTATGAGGTGAACTCGGTTACGAATTTAATTCATTATTTATATTCCCGACCATCTAAATATGTACTTGCTTGGATATTAACAAAATTATAAAGGAAAATAAATAATAAGGTAAATTTGGATATAACTCACGAATATAAATGAACCAAAAAAGAACCGACGTTGTATAACAACGCGACTCAAATTCTATAAGGTTGTTTAAACTCAAAAAGTTTGAAGATGGATAAAACTTTGACCCGCTATCTATATTAAGATAGAAACCAAATGTATAAGGATGATCGCCACACTTCAGGATGGGTTGAAGCGATAAAATCAATTTGGTGAATACCACAATAATAATTTCTTGATAAATTTAAAAGTTCTTGAAGAATAAAGAGAATTAACTCAAAATGTATTTCATATCAAAATAGTCTAACCTTACAAAGTGAAATAAATGACATATATAGGCAACATAGATGGTAAATGAATGGCCACAAACCGACCATTAATGTTTTTCTAGATTATTCATTAACCCATAGCGGTCCATGCACTAGGGAGTAAATGATGGCGGTTGCTCATTAAAGTGTTGGTACCAATTCATGCATGCTTAAAGGCTAAGCATCCTTCAAAAGTCTCCTTATCTCCCCCCACTCTCCCCTCTTAATGGTTGGTGTTTTTAATGTGCATGGAAATAAAAAAAAACTCTTTCTAGAAAGCTTCCAAAAGCCTTGTTCATCCCCCGTTTTAGACGACAGTAATTAATTGAGACATTGGTTGATCGAATGATCACTTCCCATGCCAAACCGAACAACTACTTAAGGTGTGAACGCATTTGATTCCTTTGACAAAAATCGAATAGCCTCTTGAAGTTATTAAAGTATAGTCGGACATTGGACTTTTCCTAAGACAAAATAAATACACATTAATCATATATTAGCACATATTAAAACACATATTAAAAATGCAATTAAAAAAGACCTAAAATTAGGGATTTATCAATCGGTAATGTTGCTCTAATACCCAATCAAAGGCTACTGCAGTACCAATAAAAAAAATGGTTGTTGCTACTGGACGACGAAATGAATTTTGGAATTTATTAACTACTGCTTGTTGCATACCTTGGTTTACTACTGCTCGAATAGCATTTCCTGTTGCGGTTTGAGTGGCAAAAGAGGTCCCCCTTCTTTTACCCTTGAATCCGCAAGTGTCAGCGGAGGACCAAGAGATTACCCGATCCCGTACATTTGTAATAGTAACAATGGTATTGTTGAAACTTGCTTGAACATGAATAACTCCTTTTGGTATACTACATGCACTATTGCACCCATTCCTACGTGTACCAACTTTTGGTATAGGTTTTACCATATTTTATCATTTCATAAAGATAAGTCAGAGATATAAGGAAAAAACTGTAGAATTAAAACTATTAAATTAAAAGGACTAAATGGCTTCAATCATTCGAATGCAGAATTTTGCATGGAATTAAACAATTTCATCTTGCATTTAAGCCCTTCGAGCTTAGTCCAATTTTGAGATCTAGCTAAGTCACAGTACGTGTCCAAGATCACGTCATTCCCTCCTCACATGATGTGACCGATATCACGTCAATTTATGTCTGTTGCATGTTATATTGAGAGTGTCATATGTCACTATAGAATTAACTATTAGTATCACGTCAATACAAACTAAATGACAAAATACAAATTCAAAAACTATTTGGAGTGTAATATTTTTATCATTACATCCTATATGAATTAATATGACTAAACATCATTAAATTTATATTGAATTTATTTGGTTGATATTACTTTCAAATTCATTATTTAAATAACTTTTACCTTTAAGTAAAATAAAAAATAGAGATATGACACTTATAATTAATTATTTTAATTTATAATATACATTTTAATTGCAATTTAAAAAATTGATAATGATTTTCTTTAAAAGAAAAAAACAGGAATCACATACTTTGAGTTTTCTATTTCATTGGTGGCTTCCGTGGGTGATTTGCATTGTGAAAGATAATGAAAAGAGTGATGATAGAAATTTCAAAGGAATTGAGTTTGTATTTTGGGGGATTTACTCATATATGCTCATTTTTTATTAAAATTATCAAATTAGGTTGATTTTTTTTAAATTTATCGGATTAGGTCGATTTGGAGAGAGGGTTTGAAAATGTGTCTAGCTGGATGCGCTTTCCTACTGACTTAGCAAAGCGTGTCCAGCTCGACACGATTACCCCCAACGGCTCCCCTCCAACATTAACTTTTTTCCTATTTAAACCCTAAATTTCCCACTTTTTCAATTCACTCTCTAACTCTCTTTCAATTTATTCTCAATCCTCTCTCAATTCTCTTTTAATTTCACTCAATCCTCACAGTTCACTCTCATTTTTTATTAAAATTGTCTTAAGTTTTTTTAAATTAATTTTGTTTAATGATTTTTATTCGTATTTATTGAAACTCTTAATGGCAAATTGTCTTACTTGTTTGGATGACAATCACATTTTAGTCGTTCAATTGCAAATAGTAAGAAAATATTTCTATTATTTTAAATCAAGTTTAATTTAATTATTAAATTGTTATTACTACTCTTAGATCAACTATCGAAAGCGAATGTATGTATTTTTAAAATTTCAATTATATAATATTAATGTAGTTTATTTAAAATTTAATAGTAAATATATAATTAAAATTAGGGTTAAATATAGAATTGGTACATGAACTTGTCAACTTCTCCCAGATTGATACTTAAGGTTCTTTTTGTTTCGAATTGGTACTTGAATTTTTTTCCATCAACTAAATTGATACTTTTTGTAACGTCGTTAAGTTTAGGACAAGTGATAGAATAAGAGTGTGACACTTGGCATAAATAATGTCATGATGATGATATTATAATCTAAAAAATATTAAAAATAAATAAAAATATTTTTAAAACTATTTCCATTTTTCTTTTTTTCCTTTTCTTTCTCGATTCCCCTTTCTTTTTCCCAATTTCCTTTTATTCTTTTATTTTTTTCTTTCTTCCCCCGAATGAACCCTAGCCAAGAATTATCATTTCAAGGTGGAACATCCTTGTTCTTATATTCATTAGTTGAATATGGTAATGAAAGTATCTCATCTATTTGTCTCACAAGAGCATTTAACATTTTGTCATCTTCACCCTTCTCTTTCGAATCTCCGTTGCTTTCCCTTCTATTTCCATCCAAGTTCACAATTCTGATGGCGAGCTTCTTTTGATTGAAGTGGCTTACCATCTTCCTTGTTGGCCAAACCTCAAGATATCTCAAAACTGCTCGTTTATCCGACATGGGAAGCCCCATATCATCCCAAAAGGCACCCTCCATAATTTGACTCTAACTAAATCCCTAAATTTCTTAATAAAAAATGAACAAGAGATGGTGGCGCCGAATTTCATGCAATTCATCATCCAGAACTGAATCGCTGGTTATTCGGAGAAGGCAAAACTGAATACCTATACAGTGAAAGTTCGGGTCCCGATTTCGATAGTGCGCGTGTTGAAACACATGTCTTTGATTTCATTAGCGATGGAAGGGTTCTACGATCGAGACATTGATTCGATGAAACAAGCTGCGAAGATGGAATGGTTTTTGAAGGGAGGGAAAGGAGGAGAAAAGGAGATGGTTATAGTGGCAGTTAAGATGTCAAGGGTAATGTACACACAACTAATACAACAAATATTTTAGGCGTCAAAGTGTTATCCTATGATGTCGAAGAAGGATGACTTGGAGGCGGAGTTGGGGATGAAAATAGCTTGTGGGTTTGAAATGATGTATCAAGAAAATAAGAAAGAAGGGAAAGGGAATGGCTGGAAAAAGTTCAAAGAGAGCTGAGAGAAGAGTGGGTACTTCAAAGGCTTGATTCCTAGGTCTAATGAGTATAGAAGGTTAATAGAGAATGCTGATGAGTATTACAAGCACAGTTCTTTGTTTTCCAAGACCTGGTATGTCATTTAGTTTCTTACCTTCATCGAATCGAATTTGATTTGTATTGGTTCTTTGATTGAGCCTAAGCTTGTGGTTATTATTGCAATGAAATGTTGAATGCTCTTGTGAGACAAATAGATGAGATTCTTTCATTATCATATTCAACTAATGAATTTAAGAATAAGGATGTTCCACCTTCAAATGATGATTCTTGGCAAGGATCATTCAGGGGAAGAAAGAAAAACAAATGAAGAAAAGGAAATTGGGAAAAAGAAAATGGAAAAAATGAAAATAATTTTTAAATTTTTTTATTAATTTTAAATATTTTTTTACATTATGATATCATCATGGTGTCATTTATGCCATGTGACACACTCTTATTCTACCACTTATCTTGAACTTGATGGCATTATAAAAAAGTATCAATTTAGTTGATGGAGAAAATTTTCAGGCATCGATTTGAGAGAAGTGGACAAGTTCAGGTATCAGTTTTATATTTAACCCTTAAAATTATTATTGTACTATAGTTTGAATAGACACCATACTCCGATCTAAGAATTCAAGCATGCATTCCATCCGAATTCTTAGTGAATCCCAACATCTGGCACGTGAAAGTTTCATTGGTAGTGTACGATATGGTGGAGATGCACGAATCTGATAGAGTTATGCAACAATTCGAGTTTAGGCAAACGATTCTGCCAGTACCCCAATACATTGAATATCTACATAACATCGACTTGCGAGGGAGAACCGATGAAAATTGGGTTACATTCCAGCGCAATATATCAACATTTGGAATCATAGGTATGACTTTATACCTAATTGCAAATCCATTATCACTTGGGAATTAGCTT
This sequence comes from Kokia cookei, assembly GCA_039519145.1. Lineage (NCBI taxonomy): Eukaryota > Viridiplantae > Streptophyta > Magnoliopsida > Malvales > Malvaceae > Kokia > Kokia cookei. Next base: position 11,987,616 of record CM076901.1, read on the forward strand.
ATGGTTCGGAGTACATGCCATGGTTTAGACACCATGGTAAGCCATATCTTATTGGAGAAGGTAAAGGGTAAGCAACGTCATACAAGGAGGCCACAACGAGTGGTAACACTCCAAACCCGATCCGAATCTTAGATGTTACCACTCTAATACAAAAGTAACTTAAATCTACTTGTACAAATTACAATCAATTACAACCACTTAATTACAAAACTTAATAATAAAATACATAAGTAAGAACAATAAGTAATTTCCAGTGTAAAACATAAGGAATTAAATTACAAATATGATTGAATTGATGTACCAGTCTAATATAGTTATACCAAATAAAGGATTTTTGTGTATTAGCCCAAACTCTACCATGCTAACATAGCTTACTTTGTATGCATAATAGTTCGATACGCCCCTCGATTGGCGTAGTCTTGGCGTTGTCCCTCTAGCATAGACCCAAAAGTTCACCTATAACATAATACACAACAATAAGTTCGTAAGAACTTAGTGAGATAAACATCAATTATCTATTTCATATTGGCACATCGCATTGGGAAATTTAAATGAACATCTTATGGTTCTTCTCCTTCAGCTTGTCTTTGGCAAATACTTTTACCATTCTTCCTACTCTATGGACGTCGTACTTACTTTGAAAACATGTCATACCTTACCTTGAAATCTTGTCTTACCCTTCACATCTTTGATACGTCACTCTAAATTTCATGGTTCCTTATCCATTTCCTTTTTAGAGATCTATACAGACAAACACTACTATTTTGCATACATACTTTAAACCATCGTTCCTTTGAAAATTCATGATATACCACGTATATCGATGACAGACACCTATTTGAATTATATAATTTGAATTCTCCTTGAGAATTCCCTTATTCATGTTTATATCTTTTCAATTCTTTTTTCACGATCGAACCATGACGTTCACTGCTAAGCCTTACTAGTTACTAGTCTTACCAATTGCACTTATGAACCATATTGACCACCCCAAAACAATTGGATGCAGAGTCCACCACTGAAGATCTTATCCTTACGTGCCAAAAGAGTTTCCTTTTAGAGTTCATCAAGAGTACCATTTCTTCAGAGTGTGCCACAATGGAATCTTCTTCAGAGTTCGCCAAAATGACGTCTTCTTTGAAGTTCGCCGTAGAAGCGTTTCATTTAGGTTATTGCCATAAGGGTTGTCCTTTCAGAAATGGCCACAAAGGCCTTCATTTTGTGATCCGCCACATAAGCTTCCATTTTCTGGCGTCAATAGGGATTTTCCTAGACTCACATTTTGTGAAGTTTTGCCTTTATCATCCTATGACACGCAGAGAACCCCATTGAGTAAGCACCTTTTTTTAGTTCCTTTTCGTATGATGCCATAGCCTAGATATGGTCTTACACAATATGGTGCTATGGCCATGGGCTTTTCCTTTAGAGATCCATATCAGATGTAATGCCCTCAACCCGAACCGATTCACCAAATCCGGATCTCGAGTGTTACATCCTATAATCGTTGTACTTAAACTTATCTTTACATTTTGCCTTATTAAAAGTTCTATTTATGGCTATGATAGAGTTTTTTATGATATACATTGAATGATTACATATACATTTCAAAATAATAAAATTTCAAAAATATTTATTTTATCTTTTGTCCTATTGTGTACATATTGCTATGCTACTTAATAACTTATGCACAAACTTTGACACACCACTTAACTTCCTCTATATGCAAAATAGCCAATCACGCCACTCCTTTAGCGTAACCCTAGCATTATCCCTCGGCGCATACTCCATATAACCGGAAATAGGAAATAACATTTGTAAGTTCATAAGAACTTAATGAGATATCCTTTAAATACCTGTTTCATTTACTCCCTATCATATTTGTTACTTTGCACATCCTTGATGTTTTTCTTAACATTCCTCATTCATCCTTTGTGGATACATTGCTGGAACTACAATCTTCATACTGACATCATTTTTCTTCCCTCGAGACCATATCCTTTCTCTTGATTCCTCGACGTACTTGCTTTACTTTCACGTTCATTAAAGCATTACCTCGTTATTTTTCCAAAGTGCAGCCCATTCACATGTAGCCGTGATCTGCCGATTTCATACCTAGCAGATTGAACTATTTTTCACACTTGAAGAGCTTGAAATCAAGTATTTTCATTTTGTCTGCTTAGGATTTAGTTTAGTTTTCTTTTATGAAATAAATTGTGTACAAAATGTAAAAATGTACTTATTGTTGTCTTTAAGGTCGCTTGAGGCCTAAGGGTTAGCTAACGAACTTTGTGAGTGTGTAGGAAACATTTAGAAGACGAACAAATATGAAGCTGATCACTATGTCATAACACAGATTGATTTGTGTTACAACAAAGGGACCAGAACTGCAAAATGTCAAAATTGTCTCCTATGTCGCGACTTGGGCAGGACGTGTCGCAACAAAGCTTGGGAAATTTCAAAACTGAAGGAGCGGATTGTCTTCTACGTCGCGACATGGCTCCTATGTGTCGCGACATCAACCCCTGGACATGGATTTCACACCAAATGTAGGGTGTTTTGGTTTTTACAATGCCACTTAAACACGAGGAATGACAGTTGACCTAGGGTTGAGGAAAATGGCCATCCAAGGGTATAAATAGGGTCTTTAGCACTAGGGTTTGTCACACCATTTACTAGATTCCAGTTTTCAGCTTTAAGTTTGTATTTTCTTTTGGGAAATGAGATTGTATAACTCGCATAAACGTTCGAGGATTTTTTCTTGACAGATTACTAATACAATTCTAGTTTCTTTTTCATTCTCTTATTCAATTATATGTTTTTATACATATTTGTGTTTATGATGATTAAGAAACCCATGAGGAATTAATTCTAATTTGGGGAATTAAGGAGTGGAAGTATGAATATTTGATTGTTGTTTAACAGGGATTTTGCCTTTCGGATCAGCTGTTTGGGAAAGGAAGAACATCAAACAAACACTAGGCCTGACAACCCTAGAACGTCATTTAGGTGGGAGTGAACCTAAAATTGGTATTGCCTAACCGTGAACACTTTTTCCCCAAATCGGTTTAGATTGTGACATCTAGCCATAAGTAATCTTTATCGACTTGCTATGCCGACGAAAGATCGAGAGATCCAATTAGGGTAGTGACTAGTTTATTGGAGGAAAATCCCCAAAATCCAATAATTGAAGAACTCATACGAAAATGACGTAATATCCCCAAAGGCATTTATAAAAATTTCTACATCTCAAATCTTGCTTTTATTTTATGCTTTTCAAAATCCAACTCTTTTATTATTCTTCGTACTATAAACTCTAGAGTAAGTACTAATTAATTTTATTCTTTACAAGGATTCAATTTACTATCGTCTTACGCCTCAAAATACTACCAAGTGTTTCATTGTACACACTATATTTACAACCTGACCCGTTTACTCGCGAAAAGCCTAGGTCTACGTCGAACGGGAGTACGTTTGGAGCTGGTCAAGCTGAGTCCTTACATGCCTACTATATTGATAACAACATTACCTTCTATATCTCTTTAAAATATTGTTTTTTTACAGCCCTTAGTCATCTTATTTTCCTTATTAACAAACTTATTTCATACTGATTGATCTTACCATTACCTTTGGGTGAGGTAGATGATTGAGCTATGAACGTCACAGCAAATATGTGCAAGCGTATACTGCCGGTGCCAGTATAGTAGACAGATGTAAGCCTGTCGGATATTGATCCCACGAGGATGGTTGTCTTCTGTCTATTAATGTTAGTGTAATTAAAATGGGATAATTGTGATAATAGTTTTCTGAGCAATAATGTAAAATTAAAGAAGAAATGTAATAATAATGAAATGGGGGTTCTCAATGTGGATAATCAGCAGAATACTAAGTGTGGCTTACAAGGTGTAAAATACTAGGTGATTATCACTGCAAATAAGCACAATGAATGTCTTACCAAACTTGACTTCTCTATTAGATCTAAGACTTAAATGTGCGCACTAACCACACCTTCCATTGCTGGCAATGCAACACATTTAAGAATAAGTGGATTAAATTCCTTCAATCCCCAAGCAACTTCCGTTGTCTTACTTGTTAATTTAATTTGTCGTTGCACCTTCCAGTGATAGTGATTGCAATCACACTTTCATGGTCAAAATAATCAAACCCAAAGATTTAACAGTAAAAGCAAGCTTGAATAAGATATCATTTAGTCTAACAATCAAGAGTAGTTTCATACAAACTTGAAATGAACATGAATCACCAACGTTTAAGAAAGATAAATAAAAGAACAAATGGAGAATAATATTCCTAAGCTACTCTACTTGCTCCCTTACTCTCCTCTTGCGTTGTACTTAGGGCTCCTCATCAGGAGCAGATCTACCTCCCTTCACGTTGGTTCATCCATGGGGGCCTCAAGGCCCTTAACCGAAAAGCTTCAAAAGCTTGGTTAAAGAAGAATATGCACTAAAGGAAATAAATCCGAAAAGAAGACCCTCTTTTTTTTTTCTTAGTGAGCATTTATATACAGTTGATTTGTACAGTTGTCCTTTCATCAGAAATGAGCTGTTTATGGTTGTACCAGTGAATTATACCAGATCGAATAACTCATGCATTTTTGTTCTTATCCAGACAGCGTTCTTGGTGCAATTCTAGACATGCTTGTACAGCGACAACTCTGGACATGTTCACACAATGATAATTTTGAACGAGTTCCTGCAGCGACAATTCTAGGCATGCTTAATCAATGATAATTTTGGGCGCAATTCTGGACATCATCATGTAGTGACAATTCTAGGCGCAATTTTGAATAGACTCATGCAACGACATTAGTAGTAAAATATTAAAAATTTAAGAGCAACTAGGCTAAAGTCCATTGAGCTAGAAAATGCAATAAACTAAACTAAAAAAAATGCTAAAATATGTGCTAAGGATGACTAAATGGGAACAACTTAAGCAATAAGTATAGAGAAATCAATGGTTCTTTCTAGTGCTATCACACCCCCAAACTTGAGTTTTTACTTGTCCTCAAGTAAAACAGAAACTAGCAAGGCTATACAACAATCTATCAAGACAAATGATCATTCTAGCAACTTGAATCAACTAAAATCCCAATGAATGAATCACATTGAAATGACAGAATTTTTGCACCGATAATTCATAAGCATGAATAACTAAGACTGCAACTTCATCAAAGCCAGCATCATGCCTCAAATCCTAAATTTCATCTACCAATACAACATTTATTGTACAATAATATATACATATATTATATTATTTTTTTATTTTATTTTATATGTGACTGAGGGATGTCGTTGCATTACTATACCCTTGTTCCTAAGAAGTAATGATGGAGTGCAACAAACCCCTTGGGAGTATGTAATTGCGCTGACACACACTCTTGTAGTGAAAGCCTTTGGCTAGATTACTTTTTCTAACACTTTCATTGGAGTGTTCTCCCTTGACAGTTCACAATATACCCACATTGGAGCGTCTTTTATTTATAACTATATATATATATACAAGCAGCTGTAAATGGTAGATTCATTCACAATTCAAAGAGTGATACTAGTCATCCATTACTAATGCAATCTAAATTATTCATCAAAGAATTAAAGATACAACATTAAATCAAGTTTATCCAACTCATTCATTGACAGTTCACATGATTCAAGAATTAAGCATCGAATGAAAAAGTTCAAACACATTTGCAATAACCTTGCATGCTTCATTAAACTCAAATTTTTTTGAAATATGGGTGCAATTGTATTTCCAAACCCCATGTACATTCCCTCAAACTTAAAGTCTGCATTGTCCCGAATGTAGCAAAATGCAATGACAATTAAAATTTAATGACAATGAGAATGTGATGACAGTGCTTACCAGCAGACCAAATATTACAAGTACATGCTATGCAGGAAAACTAAAGCTATGAACATAAAATAAAACTAACTCAATTTTTCGCAGCTGTTAATGTGGCTGCATGATGCTTTTTCTTCCTTCTCTTCTTTGCTTCCTTTCTGCGCTTCTTATCCTTGGAGCGCTTTCTTTTTCTTTCTTTTGGTTTTGCCCAATCCTTGGATTGCTCCGCAACATCTGGCTATGCCCTGACATCATCAGTTGTGTCTTCGATCGGATGGATTACTTCGAGTGGTCCAGTGTAGACCATAATAGCCAATGGATTGTGATCCTCATTAATTGCAGTCACAGCTTCCGCCCGACTCACTCCAGTTGGTGGCAAACCCTCAATTGTTGCACCCATAACTACAGGTGCAATGATAAATTTTTTCAGTTGAATCTTGTACAGCTTCATTTCTTTCATTTTTTTCCTCCTCTTCCTCAACTTGGGTTTCCTCCCTTTCAGTAGGGATGTCCTCTTCAGTAGAATATGCCTCCTGCCTAACAATAAACTCATCCTCAAACAAGCACTCAATAGTTCACAAACATTCCTCTACCTCCCTTGATTCTGCCTCCTTCTCGTCATTAGAGATGTGCACCATTGGAGGTGAAGCCACTAATTGGTCTTTGTCCTCTGAGTTATCCTCCTCAGTTGAGGGCTCATACTGTCTGATAATTGGAGGAAATACTGGTAATTCAAGGAGAAAAGCTTTGGTCATTTGCCTTAATATGGTCATAACAGTACTATTCCAAGCCTTAGTGTAGGTATAAAATAAATTTTGTGCTCTGTTCATGTCTTCTATTGCAGCGACAAGCCTTATCTGCCTATTGTTGATGGAACTGGACAACTTCTCAACAACTTTCATTTTGTGCAGCAAGGTTGTCTCTATAGTAAGGTTCATTCCCTTGCTCTCTACCTTGGCTTTGCCCTTCCTCATCTTGCTTGTTTCAACCTCCTTCACTGTCAGCGTATCTTTGCCACAAGTGATTTGTTCAATAAAGGCTTTATTGAACGAGCCCTTATTATCCAAGATACGAACTGCAGTTGCAGTACAACTGTACGAATTGCGTTGACAATAAAGCCCATGTGCAACGTCAATGGTTCCTAATTATTTTGCAAAATAAGGCATAAAATAAACTTGAACAAAAAAAAATAAAAATAAAATAAACACTTGAAATAAAATGTGAAAATAGCAACAAAATGAAAAACAAGTTAGTAGCAACTAAATATTATATAATAAAAATAAAGTGCAAAGACAAAAATAAACATCAAACAAACACCATCCTCGACAATGGCGCCAAAACTTGATCGCGCTATGAATGTCACAACAAATATGTGCAAGCGTACACTGTCAATGCAAGTATAGTAGATAGATGTGAGTTGGTTATCGATCCCACAAGGATGGCTGTCTTTTGTCTATTAATGTTAGTGCAATTAAAATGCGATAATTTGTAATAATAGTTGTCAGAGCAATAATGTAAAATTAAAGAAGAAATGTAGTAATAATGAAATGGAGTCCCCAATGTGGATAGTCAGCAGAATACTAAGAGTGGCTCACAAGGTGTAAAATATTAGGTGATTGTCACTGCAAATAAGCACAATGAATGTCTTACCAAACTTGACTTCTCTATTAGATCTAAGATTAAACATGCGCACTAACCACACCTTCAAGTGCTTGCAATGCAACACATTCAAGAACAAGTGGATTAAATTGCTCCAATCCCCAAGCAACTTCCATTGTCTTGCTTGTTAATTTAATTTGTCGCTGCACCTTCTAGTGACAGTGATTACAATCACACTTCCGTGGTCAAAAAAATCAAACCCAAAAATTTAATAGTAAAAGCAAGCTTGAATAATATATCATTTAGTCTAACAATCAAGAGTACTTCCATACAAACTTGAAATAAACATGAATCACCAGCGTTTAAGAAAGAGAAATAAAAGAACAAATGGAGAATACTATTCTTAGGCTACTCAACTTGCTCCCTTACTCTCCTCTTGCGTCGCACTTAGGGCTCCTTGTCAAGAGCAGATCTGCCTCCCTTCATATTGGTTCATCCATGGGAGCCTCAAGCCCCCCTAGCCTAAAAGCTTCAAAAGCTTGGTTGAAGAAGAATATGCACCAAAGGAAATAAATCCAAAAAGAATACCCTCCTTTTTTTTTCTTAGTGAGCATTTATATTCAGCTGATTTGTACAGTTGTCCATTCATCAAAAATGAGTTGTCTATGGTTGTACCAGTTAATTATACCAGATCGGATAGCTCATGCATTTCTATTCTTATTCGGATAGCTGTCAGATGCAACGACAATTTTGGGCGCAATTTTGGACATGCTTATACAGCGACAACTCTGGACATATTCACACAACGATAATTTTGAACGAGTTTCTGCAGTGACAATTCTAGGCATGCTCGAGCAGTGATAATTTTGGGTGCAATTCTGAATAGACTCATGCAGCGACATTAGTAGTAAAATATGACAAATTTAAGAGCAACTAGGCTAAAGTCCATTTAGCTAGAAAATGCAATAAGCTAAACCATGAAAATGCTAAAATATGTGCTAAGGATGACTAAATAGGACTAACTTAAGCAATAAGTAGGGAGAAATCAATGGTTCTTTCTAGTACTATCAGTAGACTACGTCCATTACTTAACACAAAGTTTGTCGGATGCCTTAGTTCCTTCTACTTATCCCATACCTTATTTCATCCGGATCCTATCTTTACTTTACCTTCAGAGGACCATTCATTTAGAGTTCGCCATTAAGGCATTCCTTTACTTAGATAGCCACGAAGGCTTCCTTTAACAGAGATTGTCACAAAGGCATTTCCTTTATAGAGACAACCACGAAGGCTTCCTTTTCCATTCAGTAATCGCTATAGAGGCATTTATTTTTAGAAATTTTCCATAAAGGTGTTCCTTAACATTCAATACTCGCCACAAAGGCTTTTCTGTCTAGAGTTTTGCCACAAAGGCGTTCCTTAACATTTAGTACTCACCAAAAAGGTTTTCTTGTCTAGAGTTTTTCCATAAAGGCGTTCATTAACATTTATTACTCACCACAAAGGCTTTCTAATTTGTCGATTTCATACCTAGTAGATTGAACTATTTGTCGCACTTGAAGAGCTTGAAATCAAATATTTTCGTAATATTTTCATAATATTTAGTTAGATTTCTTATTCAAATAAATTGTTTAACCAAAGTGTTAAAATGGTAATTTATTTGTCTTTAAGGCCAAATGAGGCCTAAAAGTTAACTAACATACTTAGCGAGTGTGTAAGAGACCACAAGAAGTGCACTAAAAGGAAACTGATCACTGTGTCACGACATAGGCTGAGCTACGTCAAAACCAAGGGACTAGACTTAATGAATTTGACATTTGACTTCTTTGTCGCGACACATAAGAGCTATGTCGTGACAACGCCTATAGGATGACTCTTCACAAGGAGACTGATGCCTATGTCACAACACAAGACCTGATGTGTCGTGACATCGACCCTTGGACGCATATCTCACATTAAATGAAGGGCATTTTGGTCTTTTCAATTCCATTTAAACATGAGGAATGACAGCTGGCATAATGTTGAGGAAAAACGACCATGTAAAATTATAAATATAGCCTTTAGCACTAGGGTTTACACACTAATGACTTAGCCTTTAGCTTTTAGTTTTAGTTTATTTGTTTTTCGCTTTTGAAATGAGATTATAAAAACTCGCATAAATGATCGAAGAATTTTTCCTTACAGATCGCTTAATACAGTTTAGTTTCTTTTTCATTCAATCGTTGATTTACATGCTTTCATATATTATGTTACAGATGAACAAAGAAACCTTGAGGAACTAATTCCATTTTGGGGAATTAAGGAGTGGAAGTATGAATAATTGATTGTTTTTTTTACAGGGATTTTGCCTTTCGGATCAATTGTTTGGGAAAGGAAGAACATCAAACAAATACTAGGCTTGTCAACTCTAGAAAGTTATCTAGGTGGAAATGAACTCAAAATTGGTATTGCTCATCCGTGAACACCTTTTCCCCAAACCGATTTAGATTGTGACATCTAGCGATAAGTAATCTCTATTAACTTGCTATGTCAGTGGAAGAACGAGAGATTAAACTAGGATAGTGACTAATTGGTTGGAGGAAAATCCCCAAAACCCAACAATTGAAGAAATCATACGGAAACGACCTAATCTCCCCAAGCCGTTTGTAAGATTTCTACAACTCAAGTTTTTTTCTCTTATTTACTTATTTTATTTTTACCTTTTTTTATACTTTCACACAACTCTATTATTTTCCCTCGTACTATAAACCCTAGAATTGTACTAATTAATTTTATTCTTTGTAGGAATTTCATTTACTATCACCTTAAGCCTCCTTTGGGTACAATCCTCGGAATACTTCCAAGTGTTCCGTTGTAAACATACTATATTTACAACCTGACCTATATACTTGCAGAAGCTAAAATCTAAACCAAACGAGAGTACATTCGAGGGTGGTCAAGTTGTTGGCGTCATTGCCAGGGAGGCAACGCTTTAGTAAATCTTATTATTTCATTGCTAATAAAATAATTTGAAAAATTTTAGATTATAGATACGAGTTTTTATTTTTATTTTATTTTTCGTATTTTGTTATTGCTTTTTTATTTATTTTTGGTTTATGACTCAAAGTCAAGGAAGCTTGATCGAGCCTATTGTTAACCTCAAATCACTAATTAGATGCAATCACAGAAACCCACAGGTTATGCAAAACCCACCATCGGAGGAGATAAAAGAACAAGTTTATCCAACAAAGGATCCCGCGGCTAACATTGAAAACATCAATATACCTCCACAACTCCCTGCAAACGAACTAATGTCGGTAGAACAAAGAACTATAAGGGAGTACTCTTTACCTACTCTAGATCAAACTTAAAGGAGTGTTGCTAGACCAACTGTCACCGTTAATAATTTTGAAATAAAATCGACTATGATTCAAATGATCTAAAATCATTTACAAAATAGAGGAACTATGTCTGAGGATCCTAGTTTACATTTGAAACGGTTTTTACAGTTATGTGATACTTTTAGGTTTAATGGAATTACTGATAATACCATTTGCTTAAGATTTTTCTTATGGGAAAAACTATCCAACTAAGGCGAGAACTGTCAACCTGTCGGTAATTTTAGGGTGAAGGGTTCCACGAGACATAGGATCAGTTTAAGATGCTAGTACGCAAATGGCCAAATCACGATATGCCAGAATGGATGCAACTGTGCAACTGTAGACTTTTTATAATGGGTTGGATGCATCCGCTAGATCTACCCTAGACGGTGCGACAGGAGGAGCCCTAACGAATTGAACATATAATAACGCTTACGGGCTTATAGGAAACATGGCAACAAATTCATATTAGTGGCCTACTGAGAGGTTCACTTATGCGCAGAAACCCGCTACAATAAAAACGATAAAGGAAGATGAGAAATACCAACAGTTGTTAGAGAGGCTAAACTGAATCGAGTCAACTACAATAGCACCACCATCTAATGGAGAAAATAAGCCTCTTTATCACTATCTCATAAACTCGGAGGATGCTAATTACGTAAGTTCTCGAAATCCCTATCAAATACTTACAATTCAAGATAGAAGAATCACCCCAATTTTAGGTGGGGGGAAGCCAAGGTGGAAATAATAACAACCAAACGAGAAACTTGAGTTATCAATCCCTATTTCTTCAGAGATAATCGAAAAAAGCAACGCAAGATAACCATACTACATGTGGTCAACGAATGGACAAAATTGAAGGGGAGATATGATCGACTATTTAACATCACAACAATAATGTGCAAGCATACACTGTCGATGCAAGTATAGTAGATAGATTTGAGTCTGTCAGATATAGATCCCATGAGGATTGTAACATCCGCGTTCTTGAATCGGATTTGGAATAGTAATAGAGTAGAATTGAGAATTAGACTATATAGCTAAAATAAGAAAATAGTTAGAAAATTAAGGATTAATTAGTAAGTGTGAGAAAGGAAGAAGGACTAAATAGTAATTTATCCAAATTGAATTATGAGTCATTATGGGAATTAGATTAATTAAGGAGGGGCAAAAAAGTAATTTGGTGGAAGATATTTTTGGAGGCAATGTTTTGGGCCAAAGTGTAAAGTTGGAAGGCCCAATGACTAAAAGTGTAAATTTTCCATTATTAAAGAAAGATATTTTAATAAAGAGAAATTGATAGAAAAGTCTAGAGAAATGAAGAAAAGAAATGATGAAAAGGCTATAAAAGCCATCAGCCATGGTGTCTTCATGTTGGCCACCATTTTTCCACCATTTCAACTTTTGCTTTTCTTACAAATTAGTCCTTTTTCACCAAATACAAACCAATTAAGCTAGTTTCTTCCAAATTTCTTCAAGATTAGTGAATAAAATTGATAGAGAAGAGTAGTAGCTATCCAATTGTTAAAAGAAATGCATCCATACTTGTCTTGGAGGAGAAAGAAAATGAGAATTAGTGTTGGATACAAGTGATTAAGGTAAGAAAGCTAAACTCCTCTTTAAATACATGTTAGTTTTGGTTTAGAAACATAGATTATGATATGTTAGAATAATTTTAATGTGAATAGATGTGTTTTGTATGGAATTGAAGAGAAAGAAAAGAAGGAGAATGACTCAATTGAAGAGAAAGGAAAAGAGAAGATCAAAGAGGGAAAGGAAGTTTTCTACTAGAGTAGTAAGTACTACAAGAGTTTTGAACTATGGTTTAATTTCTCTAATGGTATATGAATTATTAGCATACAAAATTGTTAGATAGGTACTTGATTTGAATGTTTATAATGATAAAATGAAGGGATTAATGTGTGATTTAGTAAAACAGTCTGGATAGAACAGAGGATTAACTTCGAAAATTCACTAAAACTTGTATATAAAGATTTAAGGGTTCTATTATATATGAAATTAAAGCTTATTGAGTTTAGTTTCATATGGAAGAAACGGTGATGGAAATGGATCTGTAAATTCTGAGATACAACTGATTTTGTGTAACAAGGTCAGAGTAGGTACGAGTTCCCCTGTTCTGACTTTGAAAAAACATAGAAAAATGTAGAAAAATAATTATAGACTGAAATTTATATGTCTGAATCCTTAATGAGTCTATTTTCAATATAAACAAACGGGAACATCATTTGATTTTTTTACTAAAAGATAGATAATTTTTAGTGAAGAAAGGTCGAAACTGTCAGGCAGCAGCGAAGGGGTAAATTGAAAGAATTTACTGTACAAATTGGCTAAAGTAAAAATTCTGAAAAATTTTATGGTAAAAAGATGATTGAGTCTAGTTTCAGAAACATCAAGCAGATTATGATTTTCAATTCTGTAGCCCAAGATATAAATAATTTAGTGACTGTGACGCAAGTGGACAGCTTTGAAAATTAATGTGAAAATAATAGTAAAGAGGTATATGATGATATATATGTGATGAACAATATATATGTGAAATATTATGTGTTTAATTATGAATATTGATTATATGATAAAATGGTGAGATTGTGTAAGCCTTTGAGTAAATAAAGGTGAAAAATACATGATTATGTATATGTGAAGAGAAATGTAAATGTGATATATGAAATTATGAGAGATTATGCCCATGTAGACAAGTTAGAACCATTGTGATAATAGTGGCATGCCATTAAGGAACACTAGCGCGCTCTCTGATTAGCACTGTGTGTGCTCTCTGTTTAGCACTTCGTGTGCTCTCTGATTAGCACTGTGTGTGCTCTTTGATTAGCACTTTGTGTGCTCAGTACTTTGTGTACTCTCTGTTTAGCACTTTGTGTGCTCTCTGTTGCCCAGCACTTATGTGCTCTCTGTTTAGTACTTCGGTACTCTCTGTTTGTTCCGTTTATCTGATGGATTCTATAAAAGTCTATTATGGGCCAAGTGGATAAATAAGCTAAGTGAGCTATGGTTAAGAAAACTATGATGACTAAATTGTGAAAAGTGAAAGAATGTGCAAATTATTACATTGAGGTAAAGGAGTGATAAATACATGAAAGAGAAGTACTATATTTGTATGTGTAATTATATGTTAATAATTAAGTGAACTAATGTGATTGAAATGACTAAGTTGTGAAAAAGGGATGAAAATGTAAAATCTACCGTTGAGGTAAGTTGGAATATGAGGATGAATATGTGTTATGGTGAAATTATGGTAAGTTAAATGTTACATGCAAGAAAGGTTAGAAATTTTACACGCATGAGTAATTAAATGTTTGATAAAATTAAGCAATAAATAAATAATCATCTATTATGCTTGTAGTGCTTACTAAGCCTTCACCGGCTTAACGCGTTTATTTTAACGCGTAGGTACAAAAGCTACGAAAAGCTAGAGTCGAGTAAGGGACCTCTCATCACATCACATCACTTTTGAAGCTCAAGTTTAGGTAATTTACTTTGAAGAAAAATGACATGTACAAATAGTATACTTAGGTGTCCCTAATGAACAAGTTACTAATATTGTTTTGAAAATTTACATGAATTGAAAGAAAAATTTTATTATACTCGTTTTTAATTCTCTGACATTGTATGTAATACTCTTATGCCGGGTTTATATGTGTGAACCGGGTGTAGGGGTGTTACATTTCTTGGTATCAGAGTGAAGGTTTTTTGATGTTTGGGGTCGGGAAATGAGTCCACGTGTACATGTCATTTAATATGTTGATGTGATGAGAGGGTATTCAGTTATTTAATTGTTAAAATAGTGAATATTGTAGAAAGAAAAATGTCAAATAGGACTCGTGAAGAGTCTGAAGATGAAGATGACAGTAGGACCTCAAATCTTGTTAGAGTAGAGGAAGATGCTCTTGTTGTAATCATGGTAAATTTTCTTTAATTGACTCTCCTGTAGTTGCATTAATTGATCCTGATTATATATATGAAACTCATTAGTGAAAGAAAGAGAATTAGTAGTAGAACTCACTGAACATGAAGTGGTTGTTACTAATCTTTTAGGACAAAGTGAAAGAGTTAATAAAGTATGCAAGAGGTGCACCCTAAAGATTCAAGGTTGTGAGTTTCTAGTAGATCTTATGACCTTTATATATCACGAGTTAAATGTGACAGTTGGAATAGATTAGTTGTCCGAAATGTGGGGTCATGGTTGAGTATAGAAGAAAAAGAATTTTTTTTAAGAATTTTGGATAGCAAAGAAATTATTATGATTGATGAAGATAAGTGAACAATATACTGATAAAAAGTTTAAGTTTTCAAAATGAAGTATGAGAACTATATTGTTTTATTAAGAGGAATAACATGAAATGTGAATAAGTTTAAATTCATAGAATAACTAAAGAGAAGTTTAAAATACTAGAGTTGTGATTAATTAGCTCGTTTAATGAAAGAATGAAATAAGCTAGGGTCGTGAATGTTTAAAGGAAAATGAACTCTGATCGCTAATAGTTACCTCGAGATTTTATTGACGTTGTAGAGTCAATAAAACTAGAGGGAAGGATCAAGAGACGTCACTCCAGTCCGAACTAGACAGGGATCCGAGGATTCTTCTAAAACATTCATTGATCCTATCATTTTTCCTAAATGATATAAATGAAAATAGTGATGGAAGTAGTCTAATAAGTAAAAGGGGAGTGTCCTTTAATAATGAAAGGTTAAGCTTTAAGTTATAAATGGAAGAAGGGAGCTAGTATGTTTTCTAAAATTGATTTCAGATCGGGATATTATCAGTTGAGGGTAAAAGAGTCGAATGTATCAAAGACTGCTTTGAGGACTCGATATGGAGATTATGAGTTTTTGGTTATGCCATTTGGATTGACTAATGCTCCGGCTGCATTTAAGGATCTTATGAATAGAATTTTTCAGCCGTACCTGGATCAGTTCATGGTGGTATTCATTAATGATATTTTGGTGTACTCGAAAGGACAACAAGAATATGAGAAACATCTCCGAGTTGTACTGCAGATTTTGAGAGAAAAACAATTGTTTACCAAGTTGAGCAAATGAAAATTTTGGCTGAAAGAAATTATTTTTCTGGACATATTGTATCAGCTGATGATATATGTGTTGGTCCGAAAAAGGTTAAAGCTAGACTTGAATGAAAACCACCGAAGAATGTGATAGAGGTAAGGAGTTTCGTTGGGTTAGCTGGTTATTACAGAAGATTTGTTTAGGGGTTTTCTATGATTGCATTGTCATTAACAAGGTTATTGCAAAAAGATGTGAAGTTTGAATGGAATGAGAAGGTCAACAAAGTTTTGAAAGATTAAAAACAGCATTGACTAAAGCTCCGTTGTTAATAAAACTAGAATCTGGTAAAGAATTTGTGATTTATAGTGATGCTTCTTATAATGGTTTGGGTTGTGTATTAATGCAATATGGAAAAGTAGTGGCATATGCATCTAGACAGTTGAAGTCACATGAGAAGAATTACCCGACACATGATCTCGAGTTGACTGCAGTAGTGTTTGCACTGAAGATTTGGAGACATTATTTGTATGGAGAAAAATGCTATGTGTATACAAATCATAAAAGCTTGAAGTATCTGTTAACCCAAAAAGAGTTGAATCTAAGACAGAGAAGGTGGATTGAATTGATTAAAGATTATGACTGTATCATTGACTATCATCCCAAGAAAGCGAACGTGGTAGCTGATGCTCTGAGTAGAAAGTCAATGGTAGCTTTGAAGGCGATGAATGCACATTTGGAGATACAATCAGACGGTGAGCTATCAGTTGAGCTAAGAGTAAAGCCAACTCTGTTCTAAGAAGTTAAAGATGCACAAAAAGATGATGAAGAGCTTATGAAGATAAAAAAGCAGTTAGAAAAAGATAAATGTGGTGAATTTGAGATTTATAGTGAATAAAATTTGAGATTTCATAATAGGTTATGTGTGCCTAATCAAGATTTGAAACGAAGAATTTTGGATGAAGCTCATCATAGTTCGTTTGTTGTACATCCGAGAAGTAACAAGATGTATCATGATCTAAAGTTATTCTATTGGTGGAGAATGATGAAACGGGATATAGTTGAATATGTTTTCAAATGCTTAACATGTCAGAAAGTGAAAGCTGAACATCAAGTGTCATCGGGGTTTCTTCAATCCATCACTATACCAGAATGGTAATGGAAAAAAAAATTATAATGAATTTTGTCACGGGATTACCACTTTCACCAAAGAAAAAAAATGCCATATGGGTGATCGTTGATCGATTGACTAAGTCTACTCGTTTCTTACTGGTAAGAACTGATTTTCTCAATGGATAATATGCACAATTGTATATAGATGAAATAGTTAGACTTCATGATGTGTCTATATATATTATTTTTGATCGGCATCCTAGATTTACTTCAAAGTTTTGGGGAAGATTACATGAAGCTTTGGGTACTTAATTGGATTTTAGTATAGCATATCACTCTCAGACAGATGGGCAATCAGAACGAGTGATTTAGATTTTAGAAGACATGTTAAGAAGCTATATTATTGAGTTTGAAGGTAATTGGGAAAAGTATTTGCCATTGATTGAATTCACCTATAATAACAGTTATCAGTCAAGTATTCAGATGACACCATATGAAGTATTATATGGAAGAAAGTGTAGGACTCCTGTTTAGTGGGTCTTGATCTGATTCAAGAAATTGAAGAGAAAGTAAAGTTGATACGAGATTGATTAAAAGCTGCTTCAGATAAACATAAATCATATGCTGATATGAAAAGAAAAGATATAAAGTACGATGTGGGTGAAAAAGTTTTCTTGAAAGTGTCTCCATGGAAGAAAGTTCTCCGGTTTGGTAGAAAGGGAAAATTAAGTCCAAAATTTATTGGACCATATGAGATATTGGAACAAGTTGGTTCTGTGGTTTACCGATTAGCTCTCCCTCCAGAATTAAACATGATTCATAATATCTTTCATGTGTCTATGTTACGAAGATATCGATCTGATCCATCTCATGTGATTACCCTGGAGGTTATAGAAATACAACCAGATTTGACTTATGAAGAGGAATCGATAAAAATTTAGCTAGAGAAGTAAAGGAGTTGAGAAATAAAAGGGTTCCTTTGGTAAAAGTGCTATGGAGACATCATAATTCAGAAGAAGTAATATGGGAAAGAGAAGAAAATATGATACGGTAATATTCACAATTATTCGTTACAGATAAATTTCGAGGACGAAATTTATTTAAGGGGGGAAGAATTGTAACATCCGCGTTCTTGAATCGGATTTGGAAAAGTAATAGAGTAAAATTGAGAATTAGACTATATAGCTAAAATAAGAAAATAGTTAGAAAATTAAGGATTAATTAGTAAGTGTGAGAAAGGAAGAAGGACTAAATAGTAATTTATCCAAATTGAATTATGAGTCATTATGGGAATTAGATTGATTAAGGAGGGGCAAAAGAGTAATTTGGTGGAAGATATTTTTAGAGGCAATGTTTTGGGCCAAAGTGTAAAGTTGGAAGGCCCAAGGACTAAAAGTGTAATTTTTCCATTATTAAAGAAAGATATTTTAATAAAGAGAAATTGATAGAAAAGTCTAGAGAAATGAAGAAAAGAAATGATGAAAAGGCTATAAAAGCCATCAGCCATGGTGCTTCATGTTGGCCACCATTTTTCCACCATTTCAACTTTTGCTTTTCTTACAAATTAGTCCTTTTTCACCAAATACAAACCAATTAAGCTAGTTTCTTCCAAATTTCTTCAAGATTAGTGAATAAAATTGATAGAGAAGTGTAGTAGCTATCCAATTGTTAAAAGAAATGCATCCATACTTGTCTTGGAGGAGAAAGAAAATGAGAATTAGTGTTGGATACAAGTGATTAAGGTAAGAAAGCTAAACTCCTCTTTAAATACATGTTAGTTTTGGTTTAGAAACATAGATTATGATATGTTAGAATGATTTTAATGTGAATAGATGTGTTTTGTATGGAATTGAAGAGAAAGAAAAGAAGGAGAATGACTCAATTGAAGAGAAAGGAAAAGAGAAGATCAAAGAGGGAAAGGAAGTTTTCTACTAGAGTAGTAAGTACTACAAGAGTTTTGAACTATGGTTTAATTTCTCTAATGGTATATGAATTATTAGCATAGAAATTGTTAGATAGGTACTTGATTTGAATGTTTATAATGATAAAATGAAGGGATTAATGTGTGATTTAGTAAAACAGTCTGGACAGAACAGAGGATTAACTTCGAAAATTCACTAAAAATTGTATATAAAGATTTAAGGGTTCTATTATATATGAAATTAAAGCTTATTGAGTTTAGTTTCATATGGAAGAAACGGTGATGGAAATGGATCTGTAAATTATGAGATACAACTGATTTTGTGTAACAAGGTCAGAGTAGGTACGAGTTCCCCTGTTCTGACTTTGAAAAATCATAGAAAATGTAGAAATATAATTATAGACTGAAATTTATATGTCTGAATCCTTGATGAGTCTATTTTCAATATAAACAAACAGGAACATCATTTGATTTTTTTACTAAAAGATAGATAATTTTTAGTGAAGAAAGGTCGAAACTGTCAGGCAGCAGCGAAGGGGTAAATTGAAAGAATTTACTGTACAAATTGGCTAAAGTAAAAATTCTGAAAAATTTTATGGTAAAAAGATGATTGAGTCTAGTTTCAGAAACATCAAGCAGATTATGATTTTCAATTCTGTAGCCCAAGATATAAATAATTTAGTGACTGTGACGCAAGTGGACAGCTTTGAAAATTAATGTGAAAATAATAGTAAAGAGGTATATGATGATATATATGTGATGAACAATATATATGTGAAATATTATGTGTTTAATTATGAATATTGATTATATGATAAAATGGTGAGATTGTGTAAGCCTTTGAGTAAATAAAGGTGAAAAATACATGATTATGTATATGTGAAGAGAAATGTAAATGTGATATATGAAATTATGAGAGATTATGCCCATGTAGACAAGTTAGAACCATTGTGATAATAGTGGCATGCCATTAAGGAACACTAGCGCGCTCTCTGATTAGCACTGTGTGTGCTCTCTGTTTAGCACTTCGTGTGCTCTCTGATTAGCACTGTGTGTGCTCTTTGATTAGCACTTTGTGTGCTCAGTACTTTGTGTACTCTCTGTTTAGCACTTTGTGTGCTCTCTGTTGCCCAGCACTTATGTGTTCTCTGTTTAGTACTTCGGTACTCTCTGTTTGTTCCGTTTATCTGATGGATTCTATAAAAGTCTATTATGGGCCAAGTGGATAAATAAGCTAAGTGAGCTATGGTTAAGAAAACTATGATGACTAAATTGTGAAAAGTGAAAGAATGTGCAAATTATTACATTGAGGTAAAGGAGTGATAAATACATGAAAGAGAAGTACTATATTTGTATGTGTAATTATATGTTAATAATTAAGTGAACTAATGTGATTGAAATGACTAAGTTGTGAAAAAGGGATGAAAATGTAAAATCTATTGTTGAGGTAAGTTGGAATATGAGGATAAATATGTGTTATGGTGAAATTATGGTAAGTTAAATGTTACATGCAAGAAAGGTTAGAAATTTTACACGCATGAGTAATTAAATGTTTGATAAAATTAAGCAATAAATAAATAATCATCTATTATGCTTGTAGTGCTTACTAAGCCTTCACCGGCTTAACGCGTTTATTTTAACGCGTAGGTACAAAAGCTACGGAAAGCTAGAGTCGAGTAAGGGACCTCTCATCACATCACATCACTTTTGAAGCTCAAGTTTAGGTAATTTACTTTGAAGAAAAATGGCATGTACAAATAGTATACTTAGGTGTCCCTAATGAACAAGTTACTAATATTGTTTTGAAAATTTACATGAATTGAAAGAAAAATTTTATTATACTCGTTTTTAATTCTCTGACATTGTATGTAATACTCTTATGCCGAGTTTATATGTGTGAACCGGGTGTAGGGGTGTTACAAGGATGGTTGTCTTTGTCTATTAATGTCAGTGCAATGAATAAGTAAAAATGCAATAAATTGTAAGAATGGTTGTCGGAGAAATAACTTGAAAATAAACATAAAATATGATAATGATAAAATGGGGTCCCCAACGTGAATGTTCAACAGAATGCTAAGTGCTCACAGGTTATAAAAGGATAGGTGATTGTCGATGCAATAAAGGGCAATGTATATTTTACCAAGCTTAACTTCTATATTTAACTTAAGACTTAAACATGCACATTAACCACTCCTTTCGATGATAGCAGTTAAGAACAAGTGGATTAAATTCCTCTAATCCCCAAGCAACTTTGGTTGTCATTCTTGCTAGCTTAAACTATCGCTGCACCTTCAAAAGTGACAAGTGATCGCAATAACCGTGCTAAAAACATTCAAACCCAATGATTAAACAGTAGAAGAAGGATTGAATAAAATAACAATTAGTCCAGAAATCATGTGTACTTCCATACAAACATGAAATAAACAGTAATCACTAGTGTTTAGAGAAGAAATGTAAAAGAAACAAGTGGAGAATACTATTCCTAAAAGAACTCGACTTGATGTCTCACTTCCTCTTGTGCCGCACTTAGGGCTCCTCGTCAGGGACTGGTCTGCATCTCTTCATGTCAGTTCACCTGTGAGAGCTTAAGCCTCCATAGCCAAAAACTTTAAAAGGTAGGTTGAAGAAGACTATCCACAAAAAAAACTCAATTTTCTCTTTCTTTATGAGTATTTATATTCAACAAAATTGTGCGGGTGTCCTTTCATCAGAATCAAGCTGTCTCTGGTCATACAAGTTGCTTATATAAAACTGGACAACTTACACATTTTTGATCTTATCCGGATAGCTGTCAAATGCAGCGACAATCCTGAACACAATCTGGAAATACTCATGCAGCGACATCAGTACCAAAATATGGAAAAATAAAGGATAAGTAGGCTAATGTCCATTGAGTTAGAAAATGCAATTAACTAAACTAAAAAAATGCTAAAATATGTGTTAAGGATAACTAAATGGGAACAACTTAACCAAAAAGTAGGGAGAAAACATATGTTCTTTCTAGCACTTCACACCCCTAAACTTGAGTTTTTACTTGTCTTCAAATAAAATAGAAACTAGCCAGGCCACACAAAAATTCACCTAGGCAAATGATCATTATAGTAACTTGAATTATCTAAAATCCCAATGAACGAATCACATTCAGATGACAGAATATTGCATTGACAACACATAAGTATGAATAACTAATATTGGAACTTCATAAAAGTCAACATCTTGCTTCAAATCCTAAATTCCATCTACCAATACAACATTTATTGTACAATAATATATATATATATATATATTCTTTCTTTTTTTATGTGACTGGGGCTTGTTGTTGCAGTACTATACCCTTTGTTCTTGAGAAGTAACGATGGAGTGCAACAAACCCTCAGGGAGTACGTAATTACGCCGACATACACTGTTGTAGCGATAGCCTTTCGCCAGATTCATTTTTCTAACACTTGCATTGGAGTGTTCCCCCTTAAACAGTTCACAATACACCACATTGGAGTGTCTCTTATTTATAACTATATATATATATAAGCAGCTGTAAAAGGCAGATTCATTAAAGATCCAAGGAATAATACTAGTCATCCATTACTAATGCAATCTAAATCATTCATCAAAGAATTGAAGATACAACATTCAGTCAAATTTGTCCAACTCATTCATTAACAATTCACATGATTCAAGAATTAAACATCAAATGTAACAAAGATTTTCAAACACATTTGCATTAACCATTCATAAACCTTGCATGCTTCATTAAATTCAAAAAGATTTTTTTTTGAAATGTGGGTGAAATTACATTTCCAAACCCCATACGCATTCCCCCAAACTTAAAGTCTCATTTTCCCCAATGCACTGACACTAAAATGTAATGACAATTACAACGCAACAATAATATGCACTAACAAAATAAAAATTACAGCTACGTGCAATGCATGAATACTACAGGTAAAAAAAACTTAAAATAAACTAACTTGTTTTCCTCAACCATCGATGTGATTGTACGGTTCTTCTTCTTCCTTCTCTTATTCTCTTCCTTTCTACGCTTTTTATCCTTGGAGTGCTTTCTCTTTCTTTCTTTAGGCTTCGCCCCATCCTCGAATTGCTCCTCTGTATCTGGATTTGCCTCGGCATCATCAGTTGTGTTTTATTTCGGATGGATCACCTCAAGTGGTCTAGTGTAGACCACTATTGCCAAAGGATTGTGGTGTTCTCCATTGGTTTCCTCTACAGCTTTCGCCTGACTCACTTCATCTTGCTCCAAGTCCTCAATCGTGGATGCCATGACTGTATCTTCAGCTGATTCTTTCTCAGCATCTTTTTATTCATCCTTCTCTTTTTCATCCTCAACATGGGTTTCTTCCTCAGCAACATGCTCCTCTTGACCAATAGTGACATCATTTTCAAACAGGCTCTTAATTCATCGCAAGCACTCCTCAATGTCCCTTGATTTCGCTACCTTCTCATCATTAGAGACGTACACAGTGGGAGGGGAAGCCACCTATCAGTCTTGGTCCCCTAAGTCAGCCTCCTCTAATGAGGGCTCATACTCTCGGATGATTGGTGGAAACACTGGAATTCTAGGAGTGGGGCTTTGCTCAGTTGCCTTAATGTGGCTATAACAGAATTGTTCTAGGCCCTGGTATAGGCGTAGAACAAATTTTGTGATCTGTCTATGTCTTCTATTATAGCGACAAGCCTGATCTACCTATGGTTGATGGAAGTGACTAACTTCTCGACATCTTTCATTTTGAGCAACAAGGATGTCTCTGTAGTTAGAATTGCTCCTTTGTTTTCTACTTTTGCTTTGCCCTTCCTTTTGCTTTCTCTTGTCTCTTTCACTATGGGTGTATCCTTGCCTCGAGTCATTCTTTCAATCGAGGGTTCATTGATTAGGCCCTTATTCTCCAGGATTCCTTTACCATCTCGGGGCACGATTCCCTTCTACAGGCACAATTGCATCACCAATTATGGGAAAACCAAGATGCTCGTTTGTCTTGTAGCACATTTAGCGATTTTCTAATAGAGTATTGGCCCGACATCGATCTTCCTGCCCTTAATAATAGAATGTATCAGACACATTCTGTCAAAGGTGACTGTGGTGCTGTGCATAAAGGGCTTCAATTTGTAGTTTACAAAATGGAACCAGATTTTGCTTTGCAGCGTTAAGAAGCATTTGTGCATGTTATTGCTATTGTGATTTGAACCCATCTACGTTACTCTTTCAACACAAAGATCTTTCACCAAGAGTTCTGTCTTTTCATTAGTGATATCTTCCATGAACATAGAGATGTTCATCCCTATCCACCTCAGTATTGCACAGCTCATTAATTCGTTCAGCATCCCATGGGATTAATCCTTCGCTAACAAAGATAAACTCTGACTCATGGTCAAGAAGGTTAGTATAAAACTGTTGTACCAGTGAGGGAGAGTAACTGCCAGGGTGAGTGTTGAAGGTTTCCCACTTCAGCCTTGAGTTGGTCTTATAGACTTGCTTACCCAAGTGTTGATGTCGCGACAGGAGAAAGCCTTGTTCTAGGTGACAATTTCGGTTCAACATGTTGTCTTGAAATTGACCTTTGATCGCTTTCGTTAAGAATGTCACTAGATCTCTTGGCATGGAGGGCTCTACTTCACGAACTACTGTTGTAAAGAATGCTTCAACAGATTTGGTTACTTTCTTGATTGCTCCTCTGGTTCTTGCCATATTTTTGTGAGTAAAGGAGGTTTTAAGGTGTAAAGGTACGAGCGTGGAGAAAGAGTGTGCATAAAAATGGTTGCTTTATGGTTTTACAGTCGGCATAGAGGAAGGGGTTTATAGCGAGTGAAAGAGGAAGATGGAAAGTTGTGATTTTTCTGTGATTAAGCGAAAGAACATAAAGTCTGGCGGGAATAAATGTGTCTAATGAGAATTACGCCCGCTCAGACAGATCCAGCGGTTAGGTTATTGTTGATGAAACAGTGGAATCTAATTATTCTGCAAATGCTTTGACAATGAAGTCCAAATGCATCGACAATGGGATCTAATTATTCTACAAAAAAAAAAGAGAAATAAAACAAACTTAAACAAAAGCAAAAATAAAAGAAAAGAAAATTACGTAATAATAAATTCAATTAAAAATTTTGACCAATTTAATTGTCCCTTCTTGCTTTTGATTACTATGCCCAAAATAATGCTTCAGTCGCTATCCATTCACTTTGAACTGGTGTCCATCATGTAAAACCTTAATTGTGACTGCACCATGAGGAAATGCTTTGATAACTTCGAAAGGTTCAGACCAACGTGAGCACAACTTACTTGGTTGCAATTTCAACCTAGAATTGAATAATAAAACTTGTTAACCTTTGATAAATTATCATTGCAAAATAATTCTATCATGCCATCGTTTCGTCTTTTCATAGTAAATTGCAGCATTTTCATAGACATTTCGCCTAATCACCTTTAGTTCAGTCATATCCAGCAACCTTTTCTTTCTAGCAGCTTCATAATCCATGTTCACTTGCTTTGTTGCCTACATTGCCTTGTGCTCTAGTTCAACTAGCAGGTGACATGCTTTCCCAAAAACTAACTGATATGGCGACATCCCTAATGGAGGTTTCTATGCTATCCGCAATGCCCATAAAGCATCATCAAGTTTGGAAGACCAGTATTTGCTCGAAGGGTTCACAACCTTCTTAAGAATGTTCTTAATTTTTCGATTGGATACTTTGGCTTGTCCATTGGTTTACGGATGATAACTAGTAGCCATTCTATGATTAACTCCATACCTCTTCAGTGTGCCTACCACTTGGTTGCAATGAAAGTGTGCACCCTGACCACTGATCAATGCCTTTGGTGTGCCAAAGATGGTGAGTATATGCTTGTGGAAAAATTTAAGCACTGTCTTTGCATCATCCTTTGGGACTGCAAGATCTTCAACCCACTTTGAGATGTAGTTAACAACTACTAGTATATAAACATTTCCAAACGAACTTGGAAATGGTCCCATAAAATCCATACCCCAAACATCAAACAGTTCAACTTTCATAATTTACTGCTATAACATTTTATTACGTCGGGATATAGAACCAGTGCGTTGACATCTATAGCATTAATGCACAAAATTATGGGCATCCTTGAATAGTGAAGGCCAATAGAATAATGATTGAAGAACCTTAGCAGTAGTTCTCATGCCATCGAAATGACCTCCATAAGGAGCATCATGACAATGCTTCAAGATTGAAAGCATCTCCTCTTCTGGAACACAATGTCGAATGATATTGTCATTGCATACCTTGAATAAATACAACTTGTTACAATGATACTTCACGAAGAAATCTTTCCTTTTTATGGCCTGTGGCACCCAATGGAAGTTTTCCACACATTAGATAATTAACTAAATTCGCGTACCAAGGGGTTGCATCTACAACGAATAACTTCTCATCTGGGAATTCGTCGACAATTTGAAGTATGTTTCCATCTTTGCTGCTAACTTCCAGTCGAGACAGATGGTTTGCAACTTGATTCTCTGAACCCTTGCGGTCTTTTATCTCTATGTATATTTCTTGCAAACCATCATATCAGTTGTGGTTTTGCATCCTTCTTCGTAAAATATATCTCAATGCCAAGTGATCAGTAAATACGATAACCTTTGCACTGACAAGGTATGAATGAAACTTGTTGAAAGCAAAGATTACAGCTAACAATTCTTTCTCGGTAGTGGTATAATTGATTTGAGCCTCTGTAAGAGTTTTGCTAGTGTAATAAATGGTGTGAAATATTTTTCCTTTGCGTTGTCCTAGAACAGCACCCACAGTAAAGTCGCTTACATCGCACATAACTTCAAAAGGTTAAGACCAATCTGGTGCAACGACAATGGGTGCATTTACTAGTTGCTTCTTTATTTGAACGAATGCCTCCAAACATGTATTGTCAAAGAAGAATTTTTGACTCTATTCCAGTAATGAGCATAAGGGCTTCATAATTTTTGAAAAATCTCTAATAAATCTTTGGTAAAACCCTACATGCCCAAGAAAATTACGAATGCCTTTTACATTTGTCAGTGGAGGTAATTTCTCAATGATTTCCACTTTAGCTTTGTCTACTTCAATGCCCTGACTAAAGATGCGATAGCTTAACATAATGCCTTCAGTTGCCATGAAATGCCATTTTTCCCAATTTAGAACAAGATGTGTGTCTTCACATCACTTCAATACTTTATCCAAATTGTCAGCGCAATGATCAAAATCATTCCCATAGACTGAGAAATCATCCATAAAGACCTCTAAAGAATCTTCAATCATATCCGAGAATATCGCCATCATGCACCTTTGAAATGTTGCTGGTGCGTTGCAAAGACCAAAAGGCATACGACGAAAAGCAAAAGTACCAAAAGGGTAGTGAAAGTTAATTTCACTGGATCCTCTAGTGTAATAGAAATTTAATTGTAGCCATAATAACCGTCTAAAAAGAAATAGTAGTCTCTTCTAGCAAGCTTGTCCAACATTTGGTCAATGAAAGGAAGTGGGAAGTGGTCCTTCCTTGTGGCTGAATTAAGTTTGCGATAATCCGTACAGATTCACCATCCCGTAGGAATATGTGTACGAATCAACTCATCCTTATCGATGCTAACCATAGTGATGCCACTCTTTTTAGGTACGCATTGCACTGGACTTACCCAATTGCTATCAGAAATAGGGTAAATAATTCCAATATCAAGCCATTTTATAATTTCCTTTTTAACAACTTCCTTCATCTTCTCGTTTAATCTTCTTTGTTTGCTCAATCGATTGCTTGTCTTCATCTTCCAACTAGATCTTGTGCATGCAAAAAGATGGACTAATGCCTCGAATATCAACAATACTCTAAGCAATAACTCGTTTATGTTGCTTAAGAATATGGAACAATCTCTCTTCTTGAGTCACATCCAGTTTTACGGAGATAATAACTGGGAGAGTATTGTTGTCACCAAGAAAGACATATTGAAGATGAGCAGGTAGTGGTTTCAATTCCAGAGTAGGAACTTCTTCAATAGATGGCTTAAAAACTAGAGTCATTCTGTTAGCTAAGTCTAAAGATTCAATCTGTCATCCATGCTTGAGCTCAATATTATTAGCTTCAACCATGCTGTCACAATTAGCTAAAAATTCATCATCAAATGTCACTACAAACACCTTAGAAAGTGGTGTGCTTTGGTCATTAAACTCTTCATCAATTAAATCATCTAGCACATCGACGATGTGGCATTCTTCTTTATGTTTGCATGGAATAGATTCGAAAATACTGAAGGTAACATGCTTATCACTGAGACGCATGGTCAGTTCACCTTTGTAAACATCAATAAGAGTTCGTCTGGTAGCTAAAAATGGTCGTCCCAAGATTATGGGAACCTCCTTGTCTGCCTTGTAGTCAAGTATAATAAAATTAATCGAAAAACAAATTTGTCCACTCGAACTAAGACATCTTTGATTTTCCCTTCAGGTTGAGCCAAGGATCGATCTACTAGTTGCAATGTCACTGTAGTAGGCTTCATGTGACCAATTCCCAACTTTCTGAAAGTAGATAGCGGCATTAGGTTGATGCTAGCTCCCAAATCGCATAAAGCCTTGCCCAAATAATGGTTGCCAATTGAACATGGGTTAGTAAAGCTCCCAGGATCTTTCATTTTGGGTGGTAACTTGTTTGTTGAAATAGCACTACAGCCTTCTATGAGTGTGATAGTTTCAATATCACTAACCTTCTTCTTCTTGGACAAGAGCTCCTTCATAAATTTCTCATAATTCGAAATTTGCACAAGAGCATCCACTAAGGGAATATTGACATGAAGTTGCTTAAGTGTGTTCAGGAACTACTGATACTATTTATCATGCTTATTTTCTCTAAAACTTTGTGTAAAAGGAAAAGGTGGAGATACATCAGATTACGTTGAAAACTTTGATTGCGTCGACAGTTTCGAAGGTCGGACATTAGGCATATGAGTGACAATTTGTGGAACTTCTTTGTCGGTACATCAACAAACCCTTCAGATTCAACCTTCTCACCATGGATCACTTTACCAGTGTCTTGAGGTGTTACAGTAGAGTCGATAGTCAGCTTGCCTGTTCTTTTACCACTCCTAAGAGTGATAGCTTTGCAGTGATCTTTCCCCTTCGAATTAAGATTTTTTGTGTCACTAGGTAGTGTGCCCAATGGTCGAGTACTCAGATTCGAAGCAAGTTGTCTTAATTGTGCCTCCAACACCCAAATAGTATATGAATTCTCTTGCATAATAGCTTCCATACGAATGATATGCTTCCGTATTAAAGCTTTAAGAGCTGCAAACGGATCAGACGGGGAAGTTTGCGTGTACTGTTGTTCCCAATGTCCTTAGACATTTTGATTTTGTGTTGAAGAGTGTTGTGGCTACATCCGATTTTGGTGTGGCTGCATCTGGCTTTGTTGTGGATGCATCTGAGTATGTTGATTGTAATTCTGCTATTGTTGACTGTAATTCCCTTATTTTGGGTTATAATTACCTTGATTAGATCTATTCCCATATCGAAATGTCGTAGCATTTTGTCCAGCATTCTGAGTTCCCCAAGACTGTTGATTACGTGCAGAATTGTTGTAAGACTTGCCATAAAAATTGCTGCAGATATTATTGACATAGTAGGCATTCTCTGTATGTTGTGGACAAACTTCATAGTTATGGTTGTCACCGTAAATCTCACAGCAAAATATAGGAACATCAACTTGTTGAGCAGCTTGTATAGGTGCAATGTCACTAGTCCCCTTCATATTTTTATCATATTCGTAAGAGAAGAAACTTGAGCACTAAGTTCAAATATTACGTCCCCTAGAGTAGCTTTTACTTGTGTAGCTGTAAAAATAGTATATTGATAATGATTCTGAGCAATTCTCTCATGAATTTGAACAACTTCATCATAAGTACAATCTAGCAAAGGACCATTGGCTGATGCGTCGACAAGATTCCTCGTTTGTGAGTTTAGCCCATTGGAGAAAATCTCAATTTGTGTTTCATGTTGAATGTCGTGCATTTGGCAATGTCGAAGTAAAGATTTATAAAGTTCCCATGTAGTGTGGAGATTCTCATCATCCAGCTGATGATAAGCTGTAATAACATTTTAAAGACAAGCATTCATTGTTGGCGGGTTAAAGAGTAAAAAAAACGGTGTTGTTAGTGCATTCCAAGAAGTAATTGAGCCTGCAGGTAGCCTTAGGAACTAGGTACGAGCTTTGTCTTACAAGGAATAAGGAAATAACTGCATTTTCAAAGCGTCATTAGGAACGCCTTGTTGACTAAAGGAAGCACAAATCAATAAGAATGATTTGAGATGTTCTCGTGCATCTTCATGTGGCAATACAGCATATTACCCATTAGAATTCAACATTTGAAACATTACTGGCTTGAGTTCAAAGTTCCCAAGTTGGATTGCTAGCCTAACAACTCCCGGTTGTAAATCATCCAAGATAGGTACTACAAAATCTCGTATAGTCCTATTTTGTATTTGATCGTTGATCGCGCTATGAACGTCACAGCAAATAGGTGCAAGTGTACACTGTCGATGCAAGTATAGTAGATAGAATTGAATCTGTCGAATATCGATCCCACAGAGATGGCTGTTTATGTTTAAATCTGTCGAAGAAAATTGAGTAAAAATGGTAAGAAATGTTAATAATAATGTTAACGCAAATTGATTAAACTACACAGGTTAAGAGTAAAAATTGCCAGTGCAAACGTAATACAAAATGTCAATGCAACTGTAATATAAAATGAATATAGCTACGATTATTATTTAACAAATATTAAAAATTTTTATTTTTAGATTTACCACTGTCAATAACATTGCAACACCCAAAACCCGTAAACCATCGTTGGTTAGGGTTTCGATGTCTTACTATTCATTTATCACTATTCATCTTTAACATAATGTTATTCAAAATTATTTTTATTAAAGAATTTCATTCCACGTGTTATTTATCATCATTTGATTAAAAGCACAATTCAACAAGGGCAAAAAGGTCATTTTCGACATTTTTTTAGACTTCTACTGGTACCTGTTGGACAAGTACCGGTAATTGTCAAGTCAGTAAATAGTTTAAGAATAGTGCAAACTTCTACCGATACAAGTGACAGTTCTACGATACAAATGATTCTTCTACCGATATAAGTCTTACTTTTACCGATATTAAAAACTCCAGAGAGCTAAAAATCTTACCCTGTTACTTCTACCGATTCTTCTAAACACATAACTACCGATACTTGCTATTCAACTATCGATACAACTCAAGTCAATGAACAACCTCTCTCTTACCCTGTACTTTTACCGATACATCCATGGGTACTACCGAAACAAGTATACAAAATCTCAACAATCATGCCAAAACACAAGTTTTACAGCACAAAACATTCATAACTTCAATATGCATTAAGCCAACACAAAATACATAGATTTCAAGTCATTACATAGTACTTTTTAAGTCAATACTCCAACTTGCATAACATGCATTACTACATTCAACAACATTCCATCAACATAACAAGGTTTTCACAATCTCAATTACATAAAGCAAAAGATAACCTCATTTTAGTACATTCCATAAGACCGAGTGATGTAAAAACTACCAATGAGTTTCACGATAGTGTGACTTTGAAGAGATGATGATGATTTGATCTTTGATAAGCAAAACAATCTACAAAACAAAAATAACATCTCTGGTAAGATTCATAGCTGAGTAAGTTCGATAATTTAAAGAGTTACCAAACATTTGAATAAAGCAGCGATAACTTAACCGAGCCAAGATAATCTCATTGCTTGCTTGAGTCAATTATAAACTTTAACTTTTCTGTTACTAGTACTCGATGTTGCTCACACAAGCTGTTGAGGACTCGCAACATGTGTGGTACCCCAGCCATCGGTACGGTGTATGTCTGTAAACTATTCCCTAACGATGCTGCTCACATGAGCTGTCGGGAGTATGCATAAAGCATAAGTCTCAACCATCAAAGGGCCTATAATCCATTTAGGATTCATATCTTTTTCCAGATCACAATGCTGCTCACATGAGCTATCGAGGGCTCGTAACATATCCGATACCCCAACCATCGCGTCGGTATCTGTCAACGACTTAAAGCTTACTATCTCTTTCGTTTCATTTCTTCGATTTCTTCCATTCCAAATGCTTCCAATATTTGAGCAACGATAATATACATACAAGAAATGTTTAAGTAAAAATTTACATTACGAACTTACCGGACTAACTTGTAGTTACGATTAGACTTCAAGGACTACTCCGCTAATTTCCCTTTTCCGCGATCTGAAGCACAATCGTAGTCTACATCCACAAATCATCCAATTCTCACATTAAATCACATAATTGATTCATTCAACACAATTTAGTCCTTTTGGGAAAATTACAATTTTACCCCTAATATTTTCCTTTTATTCAATCTAGTCCTTTCAACACAAAACATGCAAATAAACTTTCCCTTACACAACCAACCATAGCCGAAATCCTTAGGGTGTTTACCCAACCCCTACACACAATCATTTTCACAACAATACAAGCAATTTCGTTGTTTTCACATTTTAGTTCTTAAACTCTAGTTTCATAAAAAATCACTTTACAAAAAGATCTAATCCAAGCATCAAACACACAAAACCATCACAAGATTCCAAGAACAAACATTTTCAACAATGGAAAGTTTCATAACATTTGACAGATTCACAAATTAGTCCTTGATTTAGCTAGATTAAGCTAATCCGACTCGAAAACATAAAAATCACTAAAAACGAGCAAAGTTTGCTTACCCAAATCAAGATTCAAAGATTGAATGTAAAATCTTAATTTCTCTCTTCTCTTTCGTGTGGGAGGTAAAAGATGAGTGAAAATGATGATATTTTCACTTAAATTTTCTCTTAATTTAATATATATACCAATGGTAATTTTGTAATTTTTAAGACTTTCATCATTAAGCTTTAATTAATCATTTTTAATCTTAATTAATCTTATTTACACTTAATGTAATGTAAATCATGCTAATCCACCCACTAATAATCCTTTGGTTAATTTACTCATTTGGTCCTTCTAATTAACCATCTCAACTTTTACACCTATTACAATTTAATCCTTTCTACTCAATTAACTATTTAAACATTAAAATTTCCCTACCAACTTTTAATACGATGTTAGCGAAGTCATAAATTTTTAAAATAAACAAATTAATGACTCGACTCGTCGAAATTGTGATTCTAAAATCACTATTTTTGACATCACTAAAAATCGGGTTGTTACATACATTACCACGATACTTTTGTACTATAGATGATTGCTACTACATGTGGTCGGACGAGGAACATAATTACGATGACAAAATTTAGAAGATGGTTTCTATGAAGATTAGGAGATACAAGAAAATCAGATATTATTTATGCTCAAGTTGAGTCAACTTCGAGGAGAGATTCTGATTCCCGGACAGACTTATGATAAACCTAGTAAAAAACAACACGAAGAACTCGAGCAAAATGAACAAAAGGAGAAACCATTCATTGTCCAGGACAAAGAGAGAGAATCTTCTGAGAAACATGTTGGCAAAATCATTGAGCAGACAAAAGAGATAACCTCCACTTACAGAAAATGAGTTTTCAATTAACATATGTTGTGGACGAAAATACAGAAGAAATGTTGCAAATTGAAGAACCCATAAATCAAGGATTAAATTTTGAATGGGAAATGACTATAATATACAATATTTCCATTTTGAAGCAAATTCCCAAAGAGATCGATAACATTGGGATTTTTTGTACACTTCAGATAACAGGGAAGATATATATCTATTAACTATCACCTCGCTCTTCAGATGTCAAAGTAATTGTGTCCTCCATAACAAAGGAAACAAATTTGTGGAAAGTTCAAAATTTTTGATAGTTCCAAGAACCATGTGCAGAGATCCTACTAAATAATGTGGAAATGTGTGATGACAGTTGGGAATGGAATTTCGAAAAGGATACAGTTGCACTAACATCACATGAAAATCCATTGAAGAAATCGTTCTTACTGAATGAGGAAATTGAGCAGCTGTTAGGGTACCACGATCAGCTCTATATTTTTCACGATTGGTACAAAGAAGTAAGTCGTTATAGAGTCAAGTGGTGGCGTCAATTCATCCCCATTACCGATAGATTTGATCGACATAAGTAAATATCGATGATTAATACGGGTAAATTTCGAGAAAGAGACAACTGCTAGAGGATAGCATGGCATGACGGATGTTGGACTAATAATGACAGAACGAACTGCTCCGGATGGCGAAATGCACCTTGACTAACCTGCCAGACAATTCTAATAAGCACTAATAAATATTTTTATTTTTACACTTATACTAACATACTAACATTTAAGTATTTCGTTCCAGGAGACACTAACACGTGTGTCGCAACATGGCTTGCCCTTGTCATGACAACGGAACCAGAATACACAAAAGCAACAAAAACACTTTGATGACGTAACATACATGTTTGGTGTTGCGACACAAGAGCCAGACTACCTCCTTTACAAGAAATTTCAACATTGGTTGGTATGTCACGACAGGAAGGAGTCTGCATTGTGACAAAGGCACAATGATGGGTATGTCGCGACACAAAATCCTCTGTGTCGCGAAGTCATCTACAACTTCTGTAAGATTGACCCGACCCGAACATGAAACCTAGTGGCTTAAAACATAAATCTCAGCTGATTTTAACCCTAAAACCCTAACTTAAGCCTCTCTTATAAATACTAAACTAAGACTAAACCTATTTACACACTTACCACACTTCTAAATTCCTCCAAACTCTCTCATCTACTCTCAATCCTACCTAAAAACCCAAAAAATCTCATACCCATTGATCAAAGCATAGAAGCAAGGGAGTAAACAAGGTCAAAATCAAGTGATTCAGCAAGCACGAAACAAGGATTAAGGTATCTTCAAACTTTTATTGTTTTATTTATTACTGCTCATCTTTGTTTATTATTTGAAGATTAGAGATGCCTCCTAGAAAGAACAAACGAACCATGGTGTAGCAAGATCAGGATGATTCAGATTATGAAAGGTTCATAACAGCCGAAATCAAAAAATATTTTTTGGCTTCACATAGACGTCCTTTAATCCAAGAATGAGGATTCGAGCCCTTCATGGTTCACTACAAAGAAATCTAGACATTTTCAGGAGTTTTATGCGTCTTTAATAAATGATATGATTAAAAGGGGCACCAGTAGAAAGGTAATAGTAAGAGGGGAAGAGGTTCCTATTTTACCCGAGTATATCTGTGAGTATTATAATGTATCATATTATGAAAAAGATTATGTAGATAGTGTGGACTTAGACTTTTTTGGAACATTAACCTGGAAGAAGTTATTAAATTTTTGACACAAGGAAGAGGTAGATGGAATTGTAGACTAGACATAAGTTCTCCTTCTAACTTCAATCAAGCTATTATGTTTCTTGTCGAAAAAAATGTGGATGCAATTCTTGACATAGGAAATAAATTTATGTAGGTAGCTTTAAATGTTTCCAATGTTAATACCTTTCAAGCTATCTTATTATATGGTATCTTGCAGAGGAAACAAATTTCTGTAGGTTGATGGATTTACAGGGAGATGAAGCATTGTACGTAAAGTCAGAAGAGTGGCCTTTTCTTCCCCCATTTAGTAACGGCACTATACAAGAAGGCGGGAGTGTCGATGGGCAAAAATGAGCAATTCTTGAAGCCAACTCGAAGCATTATCAGGGATTCCTTATACAAACAATATGTTGAGCTTCAGCGAAAGCAAATTATGAAACAAAACCAGCGAAGAAAGGAAAAGATGAATGTACTAGTTTCTCTTAAAAGAAAGGAAAAAGCTACATTTTGCGGAGGACGTGCTAGCAACATGGAAGGAAAATTGGACGACATGATTCAATGGATGCAAAAAACAGGGCCGGTACCTACTGAATTCATGAAGATGCATGGACTTTGCACTCTAAAATAGCCTCCAAACATGTTCCCATCGGATGCAATTCAAGTGGAGGAAGGAGACAATAAGGAAGGAGAGCAGGCTACTCAAGAATATCCAGGAATAGAATATGAGTATGAGGCTATGTTTCAACCACAATATTCATCTCTTAGGGGACCATTCATTATAAGCCTAGCAAAGCAACAAGGTGAGAGCTCCCACCAAAAGTATTTTGGCAAGGGCAAGGCACCGATGACATCGTAACAAATACGTCCCTCGGATGATTCGGAGTAGGAATGACCATTTTAAATATTTAGTTAAAAGACTTTATTTTTATAAGTCCTGCAATTTGGATGATTTGGTTTTTGTTTTGAAGACTTATTTATTAGTAGGAGTAGTACTAAATTTATTTTTGCATGTGTATTTCTTAATTTTTATGCAGGAACCCCACGTGAGGAAAGCACAACATTTGGAGCTATTCACGCCAAAAGGAGAAGGAACCCACCAATTAGTAAAAAAAGCCTTTCACAATCAATAGGGTAACTTCATTCCTTACTATTAGGGGCTACACATTGAGAACAATGTGTTTTCTAAAGTGTAGGGGATAACATAGGAATTTTTCATTTTTTTTTGTTTTTCATTGTATTTTTTTATTTTTGTTTTTGTCGTGTGCTTGAGCTTGTAGAAATACAAGTGACTGGTTAGGAGCATGTACAATAGGTTGATTGTATCTTTTGAATAAAATTGGCATGATGATGAGTAATTTTTAAAATTTTGAGCATGAAACTACTAAGTTCTATACGTTACACTAAATATAGATAAAGAGATATTATTTGTACCAAAGGACATGAATAATATGAGGAAACAAGCATGCTAGTATATATGATAGATGGTAATTTTTGAATCATGTGACTAAGTTGACATTTATACATATTGAGAATTTTAGGGATAACCTAAGGCATTATTTGGATACACTTAGAGCCAAAAAGCAAACCTTATTCTAATTTTTCCATTTAGTACCCATTCTTGAGCTTATTGATCCTTCTTGATAAACTACATTACAAATCATAAAGCCTAGAAAATTCAATTTGTGTGTACTCTTTTCTTTGGTTCAAATTTGCACGATTATAAACATATGGTCATATGTATTTAGGGTAAGTAGACAAATCAAGTGGAGCTTGTAAAACAAGAGTGAAATAGGAAAATCAATGTGGAATATGAACTTTAGAATAGCCAGAAATATGAAAACAAGAAAGATCCAAAAGAAAAGAAGAGACAAGTAGAAAAAAACAAAGAAAAAAATTCTTGAGTGAGAAAAAGTATGAAAAGTGACACAAAGGTAAAAAATAAATAAATCTTGTTCAAGAAATATAAAATACTCGTTGGATAGCTAAAGGGATTAGATCGTATTAAGATTTTTTAAGTGGAGAGAAAAAGAAGGCGAGAGAAGGAGAAATAAAGTGGTGAGAGGCAATGGGATACAAAAAGGGGAAGAATATGGAAAATACAATGTGTCAAACTATTTTTGTGTTTGTAACCTTTTGTGCTTACCATTCTTTTTTAACTTCATACTTGTCCTAAGAACGTTACAAGCCAAAAAGACCTATGTGACCTAAACAAATCCTATGCATGAATCAATATGGCATTACATAGTTCTATTATAAACATTTATATTGTACTAGGATAATTAAAGTATTTATATTAGTCATTGATGGAGTAATACTAACAAAATTTTTGTATTTTTATCTTTTGCAACTTACTGAACTTAGATATTTCTAATTAAAATGGTACGATTACTTACTCATCATGTTGAAATTATTCGAGGATATAAAATACTTAAGGTAGATGTTGCGAACTTAGTCCTTGTATGAATATATGCTCAACCGTTTATGTTTCTATCTATTGTTTTTACCTTTTTTTTTTTGCTTGAGGACAAGCAACGACTTAAGTGTGGGGGAGTTTGATCTACCATAATTCGACCTAGCAGTTTAAACTAGTTTTCGCAATTTAGGATCTTAAAATTAAGCATTTTCCTTAGGTTTGTTTAGGAATTAATTTATTTTTTAGTTATTGAATAAAATGTGTAAAGAGGTGCTTTTTATTGACTTTAGGACCGAGTAAGGCCTAAACGTTAGTTAACGAACTTTGTGAGTGTGTAGAAGACCTTTAGAAGACGAACAATAACGAAGATGATCACTATGTCACGACACGGATTGATCTATGTCGCAACACAGGGACCAGACCCGTAGAATACAGAAGTTGCCTTCTATGTTGCAACATAGGCTTATCGTGTCGCAACACCGCCTAGGAAACACAGCAAAGGAGTAGATTGTCTTTTCTGTCGCGACACGACTCCTGTGTGTCATGACATCAACTCCTCAACATGAAAATAATACTGAGTGAAAGGCCTTTTGATCTTTACAATCCAACTTAAACTCGAAGAATGACAGCTGACTTAGGATTAAGGAAAACAGTCGTCCAAAGGTTATAAATAGGGCCCTTTAGCACTTAGGTTTCCTTTGTTTAGTTTTCCTTTTTAATTTATATTTAGTCTTTTTTATTTCTTTTTCTATTTCATTTCTGTTCTATGAGGAAACAAGATTTGTAACTTTGCATAAACGATTGTGGATTCTTCCCAATAGATTTCTATACAATTCTTATTTTCTTTCAACTCGTATTTTCATCTTAATTTTCATGCTTATTCACGTTATTGAATTTATGATGTTTAAAGAACCCATGAGGAACTAATTCTGTTATAGGAATTAGGGAGTGGAAGTATGGTTAATTAATTATTGTATACAGGGATTTTCAAAGGATAAATTGTTTGGAAAAGGAAGAACGTGAAACAAACCCTAGGCCTGACAATCCTAAGAAGTCATTTAAGTGGGAATTAACCCAAAATTTGTATTTCCTATTTGTTAACACCTTTACCCTAAACCAATCTAGACTGTGACATCGGAAGATAAGTAGTCTTTGTTGACTCACTATGTTAGTGGAAGATCGAAAGACCCTGCTAGGGTAGCGATTAGTTGATTGAAGAAAATTTCCCAAAACTGACGATTGAAGAACCCATACCGAAGTGAGCTAATCCCTCATAAATTTATTCATTGAGTTTTCACATCTCTTTCCCTTGCTTTATTTCTTTTATTTTTATGTTCTTTAATTTAAACCCAAATTCTCATATTTTACTTTCATACTATAAACCTAAAAAGAGTACTAATTACTTCTTTTCTTTGCAGGGATTTAAATTACTATAACTTTGCCTCCGTTGTGTACGATCCTCGAAGTACTCGTTACTTCGTTGTAACTATATTACAACTCGACTCGTATACTTGTGGAAGCCAAAAAATACACACTGAACAGGAGTACATTCAAAGACAGTCACTAAGCTTAGAGTGAAGTGAAGGCATCAACTTCATGAACTCTAGCTACACGTCACCTTGAAACTGCTCAATTTGTTGACCATTGATAGTTGTTGCTAGTGATCCTCTCCATGATCTTATAAGCCTCATTATAAGACATAGATAAAATATCACCATTCGTAGAAGCATCTACTATCAATCTCGTGTGTGCATTGAGACCATTGTAAAATGTCTCCAATTCAATACAATGAGGAATCCCATGATGAGGACACTTACGAAGTAACTCCTTGAATCACTCTCCAGCCTCGTACAAGGACTCATCATCCAATTGCTGAAAAGTGGTGATCTCATTTTGCAACTTAGCATTTTCTTCTAGGTGAAAAATACTTAAAAAAAAGTCTTTCTGCTAATTATTGCCAACTAGAAATTGAACTTGGTGGCAACAAATTAAGACATGCTCTTGCTCGATCTCGTAATGATTATGGAAACAACTTCAACCTCAATGCATCTTCAATCACACCAGTAATCTTGAACAAATCATTCACCTCCATGAACAATCGAAGGTGAAGATGTGGATCTTCCGTGGGCATTCCACTGAACTAGCCCACTGTTTGTAGCATTTGAAACACCATTGATTTCAATTCAAATTGGGGTGCCTCAATATCCGACCTCCTAATTCCCGAATTTAACTCATTGAAGAGTGGCACAACGTATTGTCTAATGCAACAATCCCAATCATCGGCAATAAGGATGGGATTGTGCACATGATCGGCTCCATTACCTTGGCCATCGTTTTGATTTCTAAGGTCCATCTTGGCTTGTCTCTAGGCTAATTGTTCACGTCTTCTCTGTCTGAATGTTGGTTCAATTTCAGGGTCTATAAGGAGTAATTCGATAATTAGATCTATACTCATAAACACCTAGAAAAACTCAAAAAATAAAAAGAATCAATTATTAGTTAGAAATAAAATAAAAATCAAATTGCAAATAATTAATTTCACAAAAATGATTAAGGCAACTGTCCCCGGTAACGGCGCCAAAAACTTGTAACGCGTAGGTTTGTGTAAGTGTACACAATCGTTATCAAGTAATAAGTAAGTACAGAGTTATCGTCTTCAGAGGGACTGTATATGTTAATCAATATTTCGTAAAATTAAAGTTAACAACTTGGTAGTAAAAACACAATATATTTGAAAAAAGATGTTGATTAAAATTAAACAAATATAACTAATGCAATTGATCCCTAAATGCAATTAAACCC
This sequence comes from Kokia cookei, assembly GCA_039519145.1. NCBI lineage: Eukaryota > Viridiplantae > Streptophyta > Magnoliopsida > Malvales > Malvaceae > Kokia > Kokia cookei. Next base: position 12,028,072 of record CM076901.1, read on the forward strand.
AATAAGATAATTAACTAAATGAATGAATGATTTTAGCAGCAGAAAAACACAATTCCAAAAATTAATAATATGCAAAAGCTAAGATAATTACATTAATCATTTTAATTCATTCTTATCATGCTTAATAATATTCGGAAAACATTCCATGACAACTCGATTTTTATGGGGCTTGGAAACCAAATTAAGTCCTTTTGAAATCTTTTACTTAGTTAAACATGCATTTTACTAATTATATTAAACTAAAAGTTTCCTAGTATTCATGCAAAGTAACAGGGACTAGGTCGGTATGATACAATTTAATATCATGAACCTAAAAGCCATGCAAGGTAATAGAGCTCGGTCAAGTTATTACGAACCTTCAATTCATTCTGGGTCGGATATGAATTAAACATGCATGTTTCAATTATTGTTTCTATTAGCCAATGTTTGGTTCGGATTTCTCAACTAATTCTAATGCATCCAATCATGTATGGATAAAATACATAATTGAATTTAATGAAAAACATGATCGATTAAGGCACAAACATTATAAGCATGAATGAAATAAATCTTATTAAATCAATGCAATCATCCTAGCTTAAACAAAATTAAGCTACCATTGTTGATGACAAGATCAAATAAAACATAGCAAACATGATAAATTTAAATAGCAAGAAGAGAAAGAATAAACTTTATCGAAGTGGTTGCCGCGCAAACTTCGATTGAAAATGACTCTATCAATCCTTTCTTTGCTCTTTTGCTGATGGCTCCTCAAGGTAGTCAGCCAAGGAATGATCTTTCAAAGGCTTTTGCTGGCTAAAATATGAAGGGAAGAAAATGGATGCTAGGCGTGTGAAAGAAAACTAGAGAGAATGAGAGGAAATGAGAGAAATGAATGAGTGAGCAATGAAGGGATGATTTGAGAAGTGGAGTTGAAGGCTCAATTTATAGGTGAGGTTGAGAGGGAAATTTACTAAATTAGTGTGTTTTGATTCCACTCTTCCTCTCCCATGCATGGTCGACCATGGTTTAAGGGATTTAAGATTGGTTGTTTGCTTAATTTATGCATTCAATCATGCTAAATCAAGCAGGGACCAAGACAAAGTCAACTGTAAGCTTTAGGGGTCAATTTTGATTTTTTCTCAACTGTAGGGACTCATAGCAATTATCCCAAACTTCCTTGTTGAGAAGCCACTACTTGTGCTGAATTGGGCTCTTTGTTCTCTTGGGTTGGACTATTTTGTGACCCAACAAGCAACCAGACCTGTCCAAATTGCATTTTAATTAAATTGGGTTAAATTAAATAATTACCCATATTTCACAGCCTTAACCGACCCAACTTGTGAAATAATATATGTTCATTAAATAAATATAGTTTAATACTTAATTAAATTAATTTTCATGACCCACTTTACTATTAAAATATAAAATGTCAATTAAATACTCTAAAATAAGTCATTTTCTGCATAAAAACCATATAATAAAGCATAAAATCATATTTTTATAAATTTCATGTCCAAGATTAACATTTAAGCAAAATTCATTAATTTATTAAACAATTACTCGGATTTAATATTATTTTCAAGTTAAAAGGTGATGAAAATCTATAAAAAAAATCCTATATATTTTTTAGTTTACAATGTTGTTCACCTTACTCCTACTTTAAGTAGGAAGTTGTTTTTCTAGTTGAAATAAACTTTTACAATTCAACAAGGATTCTACTTTCTCTTCGTATAAATAGATGGCATTGGTAGGGCTATTTACACAACTTTAAGAAATTGTTACTCTCCGAAAAATAGAGAGAATTTATTCTCGATTATTAAATATATATTTTCAGAATAACAATTCAACCAGTTTCTATTTGAGAAGAGAATTTTTTTTTTTCATATAAAAGAAAAGAATTCCTAGTTTTGTGCTTTGATCTAATAGGTTCAAGCCAACACTCAAAATAATTTGGTTGAAAACTGGGAACGACAAGGATCTATTAATCGCTCCCGAACGTACTCCCGTTTAGCGTAGATTTAGGCTTTTCGTAAGTATATTGGTCAAGTTGTAAATGTAATGTATACAACGAAACACTTGGCAGTAATCCGAGGATCGTACCCAAAGGAGGCGTAAGGCAATAGTAATTAGATCCCTGCAAAGAATAAAAGTAATTAGTACTTACTCTAGAGTTTATAGTATGAAGAATAAAAAAAGAGTTGGTTTTTGAAAACATAAAACAAAAGAGAAAATAAAAAAAAAAGATTTGAGATGTAGAAATTCTTATAAATGACTTTGGGGATATTAGGTCTTTTCCGTACGAGTTCTTCAATTGTTGGGTTTTGGGGATTTTCCTCCAATCAACTAGTCACTACCCCAGTTGGATCTATCGATTTTCTGTCGGCATAGCAGGTCGATAGATATTACATATCGCTAGATATTACAATCTAAACCAGTTTGGGGAAAAGTTGTTCATGGATTGCCAATACCAATTTTACGTTCATTCCCACCTAAACGACGCTCTAAGGTTGTCAGGCCTAACGTTTATTCGATGTTCTTCCTTTCCCAAACAACTGATTCAAAAGGCAAAATCCTTGTTAAACAACAATCAAATATTCATACTTTCACTCCCTAATTCCCTAAAATGGAATTGGTTCCTCATGGATTCCTTGATCATCATAAACACAAATATATATATAAACATATAATTGAATAAGAGAATGAAAAAGAAACTAGAATTGTATTGGCAATCTATCGGGAAAAATTCATCAAACGTTTAGACAAGTTTCTACAATCTCGTTTCAAAAAAAAATATAAAATAAAACTAAAAACTAAGATCTAGTGAATGGTGTGTAAAACCCTAGTTCTAAAGGCTCTATTTATAGCTTTTACCGATCATTTTCATCAACCCTAGGTCTGTTGCTGTCCTTCGTGTTTAAGTGACATTGTAAAGATTGAAACAACCTTTTCTCAGTGCAGAATCCGTATCCAGGGTCCATGTTGTGACACACTAGGACCTATGTCGCAATGAAGCCATCAATCCCTGTATGAAGTGTTATCTTGCAGGAGTTGTCGCAACATAGCCCATGTATGTCGCGACAAAGAAGTCAGTCTTTGAAATCTTCAAGTCTGGTCCCTTTGTTATGATGTAGCTCAGCCTATGTCGTGACGAAGTGATCAGTCTCCTATTTTTACAATTTTTTATGGTCTCCTACACACTCACAAAGTTTATTAGCTAACCTTTAGGCCTTAATCAACCTTAAAGACAACAAAATGACATTTTAGCACTTAGGTTACACAATTTATTCAAATAAGAAATCTAAGTTAAATCTTACGAAAACTTAAGGAAAATACTTGGTTTCAAGCTCTTTAAGTATGAAAACTAGTTTAATTTGCTAGGAATAAACCAACAAATCAAACTCCCCCACACTTAAGTCTTTGCTTGTCCTCAACCAAATAAAATAAGAAAAACCATGAAAAAATTGAAGAACTTGAATTCATAGATATACAGAATGTGGGTCTATAGTATGTAGTCTAGGTATCATATATCTCTTAATAACTTTAACATGATGATCAAGCAATTTTATCATTTTCAATTAGAAATAATACAAGTTCAGTAAGTTATAAGGAATACAAATATCAAGGTTCTATCGATATTCATCCATTAATGCCTAGTATAAGTACTTTAATTATCCTAGTACAATACAAATAACTATAATGAGATCATACAATGTCTATATCTATTCATGATTAAAGTTGTTTAAGTCACATAGGACTTTTCGGCTTGTAACGTGTTAAGGCTTAGGATAGGTATGGATTTCAAAGAACAGTTAAGCACAAAAGGTTACAAACACGAAAATAGTTTGGCACATTATATTGTTCCCTATTCTTGCCATTTATATCTCACTCCATCTCACCCCTTTATCTCTCATTCTCTCACCATCCTTTTTTCTCCATTTTAGGAACTCTAAATATAAAGTAATCCCTTTAGCTAGCCTATAAGTATTCTTATTTTTGTTTCTTTAGTAAGATTCTCTTTTTATGCTTTTTGGTGACTTTATAATTTTGTCACTATTCACATATTTTTTTTTACTCATGATTCTTTTCTTTTCTTTTCTTACTCATTTTTCTTCTCTTTTTGATTTTGCTCTATTTCTCTCTTTTTGGCAAAACTAAAGTTCGTACATTATATTGAGTTTCCTATTTTTATTTGTAAACTCCACCTTAATGTGTCTACTTACCCTCAATACCAATGGTCATATGTCTATTTTCATACAAAATAGGACCAAAGAAAAGAGCATACACAAATCTTTCATTTAAGGCTAAAGAGGCTTATAGTGTGGTTCATCAAAAAGGGTCATAAGGCTCAAAGCTGGATACTAATGGGAAATTTAGAATAGGGTTTGACTTTTTAGCTCTAGATATGTCCAAACAATGTCTTAGGTCATCCCTAAACATCTCAATATGCATAAATGTCAATGTAATCACATAATCTCAAAATTATCATCTATCATATATACTAGCATGCTCGTTTCCTTATATTTTACACATCATTTGGTATCAATAATACCTTTCTATCTATACTTAATATAACCTATAGAACTCAAAAGTTTCATACTCAAAAATTAAAAATTCCTCATCATCATGTCAATTTTATTAATAAACACAATCAACCTATTATACATGCTCCTAACCAATCACTTGTATTTCTAAAAGCTCAAGCACACATCAAAAATAAAATAAAAATTATATGCCAAAATTTCCTATGTTACCCCTTCAATTTAGAAAACACATTGTCCTCAATGTGTAATCCCTTCAAATAGTAAGGAAAGAAGTTCCTTGATTTATCATGAAATTCCTCTTCTTCTTCTGGTGGTTGTCCTTCTCTTTTTTTTTTGTGGTAATGCTTGAAATTGTTTTCTTCCATAATGTTGGGATCCTACAAAAGAATTAAAGCATATATATACTAAAATAAAATCTAATCCTACTCCTACGAATTAAATAAGTATAAAAGGAAAGCCAAAAATTATCCAAAATTTACCAAAATAAATTTTCTCAAACAAAAAATTAAAACAATTATAAAAACTTAAAGAAAACATAATTCTAAACATTGGTCAAACTATAAGTCCCTATTCCTCTTCGTCACTCAATCCTCTCTTCCTTCGCTCTTCACTTTGACTTTGTTGTAGTAATGTGAATTGTGCAAACAAATCATCACCTAACAGTTTACTCGGTGGACTCATCATTCAATCAAATCTCTCTTTTGGCACTCCCGCCTTTGTACATATGGTAGATATTAAATAAGGGAAAAGTATACCTTTCCCTATGTTCTTTGCACATTCCACCATTCTACGGAGAATCCACTTCCCCACACAAATTAGTTTCTTCTTGAGAATTCCATATGTCATTGCATGGATTGGACGTATCTCTGTCATATCGAAAGTGGGAAGTATTCAAGAACAAACGAATTTCATCCACATCTTAGCTTTCGGCTTCATGAGTTCTTGGTTGAAAGTTTCTAGGATTGTCGTACCTTCTCGATAGGTTCATAATTCTTTTCCCGTTGTTAAGAAAATTAGGATCTCCTTGGTGTCGATATTCTTAAATTCTTTTAAGTCGACTCTATACAGATAATCTTGGTAATAACACAGGACATTGTAAAATCTACAAATTTGGACCTCATTCAGGTATATTTCAACTCCTTAAATTTTCATTGGACCTTGAATCTGCCCATAAGCCCTTCCGGCTTCGCATTTCTTTAGAGCTAAAAAAAATTCTTGAACTATTGAAATATTTATCGATTCTTTGCAGGACGAAAAATTTGGGTTCATTCATGATCGATCATTGTTTCCCAAATACCTCTACAAACTCTCATCAAAGGATCAAACCCTTGTTCCTGAATGAAGGTTTGCTGCTGTAATTGTTAGAGATACCTGTCTAAATCATCTTCTGGGAATTCAAAAATAGGATTAGCAGCACTTTCACTTAAATCAGCCATATGACTTTATGATTGGAATCTTTATGGAATGAAAGACACAAGGGAAGGGACGTTATTTATAGAGGATGATTAATATGACTTTTAGTAAATTTAGAAGTTAATGTTATTTAGGAATTACAGAATCTAATTCTAATTAAAACTGTTAGGATTTAAAGTCTTACCAAGACTGCTGATGTTACGTCGGAGAGTCACGACATACATTAGGTACGTTGCGACATCGAGACCAAAAATGTTGTCCTTAAAAGTATTGTTCATCACGACATAGGGGTGATGTGTCACGAATTTGAGACCAGTAGTCATGTCTTCTTCATGCAAGATCATTGCGGCATCGAATATGTTTCTCGTGGCATCGAGGCCAAGTTCCCTCTAATTCCAAATCTGAGCTATTATCTATTCCTAGGGTATTTCTGATGTTCGAGTCTAACACTAGCCCTTTATCCCATATTATTTTACAATGTAGAGGTTGCTCCTCAATAAGGATACCTGTAGTTCCCTCATAATATGGTTTTATCCTTTGCCTATTGACTAGAAAGTTTCACCACTCTTACCTAACAAATCAACTGCCCCATATGGTTTTACCTGATTAATGATATATGGCCATGTCCATCGTGATTTGAGTTTTTTGGGAAATAGTTTGAGCCTAGAATTGAACAAGCGTACCTTTTTGTCCTAGTTCGAAGTTTTGTTTTTGAATCTTGGCATCATGGTGTAACGTACTTCTTCCTTTATAAAGTTTCATGTTTTCATAGGCCATGAATCAAAACTCCTCCAACTCCTGCAATTGGAACAATATCTCTTTTTTTGCTAACTCAGGATCTAGATTCAATTCTTTAATAGCCCAATATTATTTTTTCTTTAATTTAATAGGAAAATGATATTTTTTTTCCATATACGAGTTTATAAGGAGACATACCAAGGGGTGTTTTATAGGCTGTTCGATAAGCCCATAAGGTGTCATCCAACTTCGCCACCCAGTCTTTGCGATTAGGATTTATTGTCTTCTTAAGGATCTATTTAATTTCTCGATTAAAAACTTCAGCTTGTCCATTTTCTTGAGGGTGATATGTAGTTTCCATCTTATGTCGAATACCGTATTTTACGAGAGCGGATTCAAATTGTTTACTGCAAAAATGTGATCCTTCATCACTAATCAATGCCCTAGGAGTTCCAAATCTTGACAATATGTTTCTTATCAAGAATTTTACCACTGATTTGGTATCATTAGTAGGTAATGCCACTGCTTCTACCCATTTGGAAACATAATCTACTGCCAACAAGATATATTAATTCCCGAGTGAGCTAGGGAAAGGACCCATGAAATCAATTCCCCAAACATCAAAGATTTTTACCTCAATAATTCCTACCTATGGCTTTTTTATATATTCCCCATTCACTGACACTGATCACAATTTTGCACAAACATATGAGCATTTCGATTCATAGTGGGCCAATAGAATCCGAATTGCAAAATTTTCTGAGCTATCCGTTTTTGGCCGAAATGACCTCTATAAGGAGAGTCGTGACATCTTTTAAGGATGTCATTTATTTTTTCCTTGGCTACACATCTTCGTACTAGCTGGTCTGCGCATTGCCTAAATACATAAAGATCCTCCCAAATATAATTTTTTGCTTCGTGCATAATTCGTTTCTTTTGTTGCCAGGATGCTTTTACTGGGAACACTCCTTTTGTGAAATAGCTCACATAATTTGCATACCACGGTGCTCCTGTGTATGGGAATCGGGTTTCCACTCTGAATAGTTTCTCATCTGCAAAGGTCTCATTTTCTTCTCCTAAAGGTACAGAGGTAGTAGGATTTTCCAATCGTGATAGATGATCTGCTATTTGGTTCTTTGTCCCTTTCCAATCCATGATCCATAAGTCGATTTCTTGTAGTAGTAATAACCATCTCTTCAACCTTGCCTTGGTTTGTTTTTTATTCATCACATACTTTAGAGCTGAATGATTTGTATAAATATACACACGATTAGACATTAAATAAGGACGAAATTTTTCACAGGCAAAAATTACAGTTAACATTTCCTTCTCAGTAGTAGTATAATTGCATTGAGCGAGGTTAAGGGTCCTGCTGGCATAATGAATTACTCCAAATAGATTGCCTTTCTTTTGCCCTAAGATAGCACCTACAGCATAATCACTAGCATCACACATAATGATAAAAGGTTCATTCTAGTTTGGTGTGATAATTATGGGAGCAGTTATTAATTTTTCCTTTATCTTTTCAAAAGCTTCAATGCAGTTATTATCAAATATGAATGGAACATCATTTTGAAATAATAAATTTAAAGGTTTAGTGATATGAGCAAAATATTTTATAAACCTTCTATAAAACTCAGCATGTCCCAAAAAATTTCGATGTGGTAGGTTTTTTATTACCTCGATTTTTGCTTTATCCACTTCTAACCCTCTTTGTGATATTTGATACCCCAAAACTAACCCTTCTCTTACCATGAAATGTGTAACACTCTAAACCCGTAACTATCTCGAGTTAGGATATAGAAATGTTGCCTTAACCCTTCTTCATAAATCATAACATTTATAATAACTTAAATGATTACTAATGGAGAAAATATATGTATATATATATATATATGAGCACAAGTGAAAACATTTTACATTCACTTAGAATAGTCTCATTACAACATACATAAACCTTTACAAGCAATTTAAGCAAGCTAGAACAGATTTGAAATGACCTACATGATTTAAAGTAGCCTAAATTTTTCATGCTACAAGGGTCACAGGGTCGTGTGTCTCACACACATGCCCATGTGTCCACTCAAACACGTCCGTGTAGTAAAACGTGCGACAGACCGTGTGTATAAAGTGAAATAAGGTCACACGACCGTTTGCCAAACCGTGTGTACATACAAATTTTAGTAGACTCCCATGTAATAGACCATGTGATACACCATGTGCTTATACTGACTTGGGCCACACGATCATGTCCCAGCCCATGTGTTTGCCCATGTGACTATTGCACTGCATTTTTAAATAGTACACGGTTGTGTGACAGCCTGTGTCACAGATCATGTGCTACCTAAATTACTTCCAAAATAAGGTAAAAATTCAACCTAACTTGCATAAAAAGATATTCTAGTATAGCTTAAGTTTTTATACTTAATGAAACATGTACACATCATTTCAATACAAGCATGGACAATTATAATCTTAACCATTAAACCATTTCTCTATGCTCAACAAAAACCATTCATTACATGCATTCATACCTTATCTAACAACTACCATTTAACACAAGCATCAAAGATATGACTAAGTTTTGAATTATTCCTTCTTAAAACTTTGCAACCAAACATACATTCAAAATGTTAAAGTCATTCTCTATTCATCATCACCATTTTTTATTTTAACTACATAAATAACCTCCACCATATATAAACAACTCAAAGATCACATTAACTAAGGTTTTAAACAAAACTATCACTTATGAAATATAACCACAAAACACCCTATATGCATGCCACTTTTAACTCAAAATAAGTTTAATAAAAGTATCTACCCAAAAGTGAAGATGATAGTATGCTCTCCCAACCAAATCCAATCGATGCCAAGATTCCTCGAGACCTACATTCATGAAAATCAAACAAAATAAATCTACTATGACTTAGTAAGTTTGGTACACGGTTAATAATCGTACTTAATCAAAAGACTATAGAATATAGTTCAAGAATCTAATATTTAGTCTTTTAATCATTGGCATGAAGGCCTGCTAGGCATATAGCCTGATTACACTGGCACAAAGTCTGCTAGGCACATAGCCCGAATACACATGCACGAAGCTTGCTTGGCACATAGCCCGAATATAACGACATGAAGCCTGCTAGGCACATAGCTCGATTTCACCAGCATAAAGCCTACTACGCACATAGCCCAATTTCATTGTTAAAAAGCCTGCTAAGCACATAGCCCAAATTCACCTACACGAAGCCTACTAGGCACATAGTTTGATTTACTTAGATGCAACCATACCAATCCTTAATGGCTTGCATATTCCAACACATAATTACCATTTATATAAATATAAATGTAATTCAAAAATAGGTACATAAGGAAAAATTGTTTAAACACAAAACAATAAAAATGAACTTACTTATATAGTGGTGACGAATATTTGAAAAAGATCACTCGTCTACTTTACCCTTCCCACATTTGTCTACAGGATTGTCCATTTCTTGATCTTATTAGTAAACATTTAAAGGAATTAATTTAACTTAACATATTGAATCATTCTACTACAAAATAAATAGGAAACAAATTCATAATTCATGAATTTTTGCCTTTTACGAATTATATACTCAAAACTCCTCAATTTAACAATTGAACCATTAATTCCATGCTTATACACCCAAGTCCTTCTGCTATAATTATGAATAGATTTCTCCCTTTTACTTCAACATAGCAGCATAAAGGTTTAATTACCTAATGGAACCCTCGAATTTTCATGCTTATACACCCAAGTCCTTCGACTATAATTATCTCACCACAAAGCTATGAAACTTCCCAACCAAATTTCCTAACTCACATTTCATTCACAACAGCAGCTAAACATCAAGATTCATGCATGGAAAATTCATAAATTCTTCACATTTTTGAAAGAAAATTATTAGGTTATAAGTACTAAACTTCAAGGATCAAGAAAACACAAGAATTTTTAGGAAAAGACAACAAAAACACTTACATGCATGGACTTTTTAGAACCAACCTTCAAGCTCTCCTCCCTCTAATGGTTTTCGGTTGTAAGCAAGAAAAAGAGAAAAAGAACAAATGGAGAGATGAAAACTTTTCTTCTTTACTAATTCTAAATATTATTTATTAATTTCCTAATTTACCCCTTATTTCATTAAAGAAATTTTTAATATCATTCCATCAAATCCCACTTACTTAGTAAATGTATATTTCCTATTAAAGCCCTCATCATTTTTCTTTTCTTTATTCTTCCTAAATAATATCTTGAATAATAACACAATGGAAAGCTATCTTTTTCCACTTTCCAAATTTAGTTCTCTTACTAATTCACTAACAACTAAAAAGTTAGTCTATTGAACCCAACAAGTGGCTCTAGTGGAAAAAAGGATGTTGTTCATCCTAGAGGTCCCGGGTTCGAGGGCCTGTGTGTGCAAGGTGTGTGTGCGTTGTCAAAAGGTAAAGAAAGTATGAACAGATACTACCATGTAATCACACCAATATATTAAAAAAAAAGTTAGTCTATTAAATTCTAATATCACCTTATAAGCATTCAAATAATTCATAAAGCTTACTCACTAACTGAAAATTTTAAATTTTGAAGCTAATACTTATGACACCTTTGAAAAATAGGCTATTACAAAATGACATTTTTCCCAATCAAGCACTAGATTAGTTTCCTAAAATGACATTTTTCCCAATCAAGCACTAGATTAGTTTCCTCGCACCTCTATAAGGCTTTTTCTAAATTCAGCAAGCATTCCTCAAAAGAGTCTTCATATACCGAGAAATCATCTATGAAAACATCTAACCCTTCTTCTAGCATATCTACAAAAATAGCAGTCATACATCTCATAAAAGTAGTCGATGCATTACAAAGTCCAAAAGGCATTCGTTTAAAAGCATATGTCCCAAAAGGGCACGTAAAAGTTATTTTTTCCTAATCATTAGGATGTATTAGGATTTGATGATGCCCTGAATACCCATCTAAGAAACAATAATATTCTTTATCTGCCAACCAATCTAGCATTTAATCAATGAAAGGCAGTGAAAAGTCATCTTTTTTGTTGCATCATTTAATTTCCTATAATCAATACACTCTCCACTCAATAACTGTTCTTATAGGTATTAGCTCATTGTGATCATTTTCAACCATTGCCAACCCACCTCTTTTTGGTATGCATTGCGTAGGGCTTACCCATTCACTATCGAAAATGGCATAAACTATGCTTGCGTCTAACCATTTTACTAGTTCCTTTTTCACCACTTCTTTCATGGCCAAATTAAGTCTTCTTTGTGCGTCTACAGTAGGTTTCTTGCCTTCTTCTAATCGAATTTTATGTTGACAAAATGCTGGGTTTATTCCTTTTATATCAACAATTGTCCACCCAATAGCCTTTTTCTGACGTTTAAGCACATCCAACAAAGTCGCTTCTTGCGAGCTAATTAATCCTGATGCAAGTATAACAGGTAAAGTATTTCTCTCACCCAAATATCCATACTTCAAAAGTTCTGGTAGTGGCTTTAATTCTACTTTTGGTGGCTTAATAATTGATGGTATCATTTTAGTGGCATTTGGCATTGGCTAATTTACCACCTCTTTACTTTGCTGCCACCACTCTAATTGGGTCGTTAAAGATTCTTTATTTGTCTCTTCTTCCATAGAACCCTCATCCTCAGAATCTTCTTCTTTGCATTAATCAGTCACGATATGGTTGTAGACAGGGTTGCTAATCTCTCTCGAAAGTTTTGATTGTTCCTCCCAGAATATTTCATTTTCACTTGCTACATCTAGTATGTTCGTAACATCTTGCCATGTCCTGGTCCAAATGCTTCATCTAGTCATTATATCTACTTTGCATCTATTTTCCGTACTCAGCCCATCATAAAAGTGATGAAGTTGTATAGAAATGTTAATTCCTCCTCTTAGTATGGATTGAAGTATGTTTATGAATCTTTCTCAAGCTTGTCCTAACGTTTCCGTCATTGTTTGCCTAAAATGAAACATTTTTATACATCCCTACATAATCTTAGGCATAGAAATCATTCCTTGAAGAAACATATATACAAATTCTTCCCAAGTAATAATGGTATTTGGGGGTAAAGAGTCCAACCATGACTTGGCCTTTCCGTTTAAGGCAAAAGGAATCAACAACAATCTAATCACACCTAAGGCCATCTCTGCATATGAAACTGTGCTACAAATTGCCTCGAATTTTCATAAAAATGCAACAGGATCTTCTATCAAGGGATCAGAGAAGGTAACATTGTTAGTGATCCAAAAACTTAAAGATTGATTTAATTCAAAATAATTTTGATAAATTGGTGGTCTAGTAATACTAGATTATAACCATTCTAAATAAAATAAAAAAACATCCCTAATGCATTTTTCATCATTTTATGAGTTAATGTAAGGGAAACAAATTTGAAAGCAGAAAATTAAAGAGAACCGTATCTATAACCTAAAAATTTCATAATTATTCTATTGGCAACGAAAGAATAAAATTTACTAAGGCGTTGCCTCCCTGGTAACGGCGCCAACAACATGATCGCCCCTGAACGTACACCTGTTTGGAGTAGATTTAGACTTTTCGCAAGTATACGGGTCAGGTTGTAAATATAGTGTGTCCAACAAAACACTTGGTAGTATTCCAAGGATCATACCCAAAGGAGGCATAAGGCAATAGTAAATTAGATCCTTGCAAAGAATAAAAGTAATTAGTACTTACTCTAGAGTTTATAGTACGAAGAATAAAAAAAGAGTTGGTTTTTGAAAAGCATAAAATAAAAGAGAAAATAAAAGCAAGATTTGAGATGTAGAAATTCTTATAAACGGCTTTGGGATATTAGGCCGTTTCCGTATGAGTTCTTCAATTGTTGGGTTTTGGGGATTTTCCTCCAATCAACTAGTCACTACCCCAGTTGGATCTCTCGATCTTCCACTGACATAGCAAGTCGATAGATATTACTTATTGCTCAATGTCACAATCTAAACTGGTTTGGGGAAAGGTATTCCCGAATGGGCAATACCGATTTTAGGTTCATTCCCACCTAAATGACGTTCTAGGGTTGTCAGGCCTAGTGTTTGTTCGATGTTCTTCCTTTTCCAAATAACTGATTCGAAAGGCAAAATCCCTGTTAAACAACAATCAAATATTCATACTTCCACTCTCTAATTCCCCAAAATGAAATTAGTTCCTCATGGATTCCTTTATCATCATAAACACACATACATACACACACACATATATATATATAAACATATAATTAAATAAGAGAATGAAAAAGATATTATAATTGTATTGGCAATCTATCGGGAAAAATTCCTCGAAAGTTTATGTGAATTTCTACAGTCACTTTTCAAATGAAAATATAAAATAAAACTAAAAACTATGATCTAGTGAATGGTGTGTAAAACCCTAGTGCTAAAGGCCTTATTTATGGCTTTTTGTCGGCCGTTTTCATCAACCCCAGGTCTGCTATCCTCCTTCGTGTTAAAGTGGAATTGTAAAGACCAAAACACCCTTTACTCAGTGTAGAATTCGCGTCTAGGGGTCGATGTCGTGACACACTAAGACCCGTGTCGTGACGAAGCCATCAGTCCTCGTATGATGTGTTATCCTGTAGGCGTTGTCACGACATAGCCCATGTATGTCGTGACAAAGAAGTTAGTCTTCGAAATCTTTAAGTTTGGTCCCTTGGTTGCGACATAGCTCAGCTTATGTCGTGACGAAGTGATTAGTCTCCTATTGTTTCAATTTCTTATGGTCTCCTGCACACTCACAAAGTTCATTAGCTAACCTTTAAGCTTCAATCGGCCTTAAAGACAATAAAACGACATTTTAGTACTTATGTTACACAATTTATTCAAGAAATCTAAGTTAAATCCTACGAAAACTTACGGAAAATATTTGGTTTCAAGCTCTTTAAGTATGAAAACTATTTCAATCTACTAGGTATAAAACTGATAGATCATCTGTCTATTCAAAAGTACATGTACGATTTTGGTCTAAGGTTTATTGATATAAATATCACAAATCGGGTTAGTTTTCAAAATTTTTATTTTCAAGAAAACTGTTTTCAAACCAAATTTTTTCCAACTGTCGCATATTCGAGTTCCATAGTAGTCTAAACAATACAACTTTCCTTGACACTTCTCCATACTATGGACTCGCCACCTAGGACAAAGACATAGCTCGAGATGTTTAGAAGTTAGAATCGGTATAACTGATAGGAGTAAGATATACTCTAGAAAACACAAGCATATAGTCTCTCATTCTCTGTAAATAATTTAGTATATGCTTAACTACTTCTTAGTGTCTTGGATCGGGATTCGTCTGATATCGACTCCCCAACCCTATTGCAAAACATATATTTGGAGGTGTGCATAACATACCATACATGGTACTTCCTATTTCCAAAGCGTAAAGAACCTTTCTTATTTGTTTTCTTTCTTTCATTGTCTTAGGACACTTCCAAAGAAAGATGAAAGTTTGATACTTCCTATTTCCAAAGCGTAAAGAACCTTTCTTATTTGTTTTCTTTCTTTCATTGTCTTAGGACACTTCCAAAGAAAGATGAAAGTTTGATATAAAGGGTTCAATTCCCTTATTTGAATCAACCATGACATAGCGTTCCAATACCTTGTCTATGAATGAAGCTTGTGATAATGTCATCACTTCGCTTTTTCAATCCTTTAGGATTCGAATGCCTAGAATAAAGTTAGCTTCTCCCAAGTCTTTCATGTTAAATTGTTAAGTTAAGCAAATTTAACTGATGATAATGTCCTTACATTGTTTCCATTGAGTATAATGTTATCGGCATATAAAACGAGAAATACCATATTTCATCTCTAATACATTTATAAGCACAAGGTTCATCAACATTTTGCTTAAATTCAAAAGTTTTGATCGCTTGATCAAAATTTTGATTCCATGAATGAGATGTTTGCTTAAGTCCATATATGGATCTAAGTAGATTACAAACTTTATGCTCATTTCCTTTAGCTATATATCTAGTGGATTGTATCATATATATGCTCTCTTTAAGATAGTTGTTCAAGAATGTTATCTTGACATCCATTTGCTAGATCTTGTAATTAAGAGTCGTCATAATGGATAACAATATACGAATTGACTTGAGCATAACAATTGGAGGGAATGTTTCTTCATAATAAATACCTTCTTTCTAAGTATACCATTTTGCTATAAGTCTGACCTTATAAGTTTCTACTTTTCCATTTGTATTTCTTTTCTTCTTGTAGATCCACTTACACCCTATGAGTTTTATCCTTTTCGGTAAGTCTACAAGCTTTGTGAGACCCCATACCCAACCTGGTCATCAGATTCAAGTGTGTGACATCATATTACGTTGTCGAAGCAACTCAAACTAATTCAACATAATTTCAATTGCATAACCAATAAATCCTTTAATAAAATCATTTACATGCATTCATATTATAAAATAATCTATTTCATCTAATTATAGGGTTATGATATGTTATTAGAACTCGAATCCAAACTTAAATGTCAAAATTCAAACTTATGTCTCGAGATAGGGGTCTTTGTGTCTCAAGACAAGTCATAAATTATTTTTTAATTTTTAGCTTTGAAGTTAGCATGTCTCAAGACACTACATTTTGTGTATCGAGACAAGATATTTTATGTCTCTAGACTAGGTCTAAAGACCAACCTCTCTTGTTTTCCTAATTTTGCTTCGATGTTTGAATGTTTCAAAATAAGGGCTTCGTGTCTTGAGACATGGAGTAAGAAAAAATCTATTTAACTTTGATGTCCTTTTGTCTCGAGACAAAGACCATTTGTCTCAAAACTATACAAATAATCTCAAGACCTCAAGCTTTTAAATTCAAAATTTAAATGAATTTTGTTCTATCGATCTCAAGACATGATATTTCTATCTTGAGGCTTAGTGATCAAATGATCAAAATCATGCACTTTTAAATGTTCAAACAAAATTCAACACTGAAAATCAAAACAAAACTACTCAATCTTTAGAAGAGTGAGAAGAGAGAAGAAATGAGTGAAAGAAAAAGAAAATAAATTATATGAATTTAATTTATTTAAACTAGTTAGCATTTAAAAAAATTTAAATTCATTATTTTTATGCATTAGGCTATTTTGCTACCTAGTAAATACATTAGCTGCATTAGATTATTGACAGCAATTTGTCTAAATTTTGTTGAGTTATTGTATAAAAAAACTTTTGTTAAGTTATGGGGAATTTTGCATGGAATCAAGGTAGCAAGTATGCGCAAGTTTAGTAGGGTGATTATTGAAAGTGATTGTAAGGTTGCTATTGATTTGATTAATTCACACTTGGAAAGCACTCCATCGATTACTATCGTTCGAAAAATTGGTTTGGCTTCATGTGAGTTTGAGCAAATCAGTTTCCAATTTGTACGCAAAGAAGTCAATTTGATTACTGATACACTGGCAAAATCTTGTGTGACTGATGATGTTGATATTCGCATCATAGATGTTCCGAGCTTACAAGTCAAGAATTTACTTATAAACATTTTATCTAGATTTCAATTTGTAAACACATTTTGAATATAAGGCTAAAAAAAAGGCTCTTTATTTATCAAAAAAAAAATTGTTCAATTTAAGTGTAGAATTGAAAAGAAAGTATAATACGCTATCAATTGAATTTTTAGATTTTTCAAGTAAAACTAAGATGATGATAAATATCTTCTAAAATATCATAAAATAATTAAAATATAAATATAAAAAAAATGGCAGTTAAAATTTTAATATAAAAAAAAATGGCAGTTAAAAATTTACATTTATATCAAATGCTAACCCAATCCAAATATTAATTATATTAAAGGTAAATTTGTAATTGTAATTGTATCAAAATGGTAACTGAAAAAATAATCCAAATTAATTGTTGACCGTCAGATGAGATAATAGAATATGACCGTTTGAAACGCTCCAGTCCCCACCGCAAATTTAAATTTTAAACAGGTTATAAAGTTTTGGTCAATACCCTGTTTCTCTCTGAACCTGTGAACCTTCTTTTTTGCAAGAGAAGAAAAGAAATCTTTGAGTCATGTCGAAGATGAAATATGATAGTAAGCCTCCACTTGCTGCTAGATCGCCTATCTGCCTACGACCCCGTCGCTCCGTTCCATCAAACTCTGCCTCCCTGCAAACCCCTCCAGGTTCTTTCTTCTTTTCTTTTATTATAAACCATTAATAGTTTTGATTTCATTTAATCTTCTTTGTTTCTTTGTTGTTAAAGGTTCTTTAACGAGATCCCAAAAGCCGGTTCTTACTTGGGGCATCGAAGAATCCAAGATTCGACCCGAGTACCGCTCCATTTGTTGTGAGTTACGAGTTTTGGCTCGGACGGTTAGAGATGAACTTGGAAATGGGGAATTGGAAACCACTGGTTTAGGCGAGAAGACTGTTCTTAGCATAACCAATTCTTGTCCTGTGTTCGAGAGGGGTCGGTTTTATGAGGAGTACTCCACAAGAAGGAACGAGAGGCTTAAGAGGAAGAAAGGCGAAACCCAGGATGAATCAAAGACTGGGCACCATCTTGGAGTAACGGTTGAATCATCAAAAAGAAGAGGATTGTCTAAGAAGCTGGAGAGCTTGAGGAAGTCGGTGGAGATTCAGACACCAAGATACCAGCTCCGAAGCATGAACAAAGAGAATAAGAAGCCTCCTCTCCCTGTCCCTGTCACTGCCACTCAAAAGAGAACAAGAGCTGGTAAGCTCTGAAATTTGGGATTCTATTCAAGTATTTGAATATCAACCATAGAATTTTTTTCATCTCCCAACTATCTTTTGCTTCTGGTTGCTCTACCAGATGTTTGTTTCTCAATATTTGAATATGAACAGAAGCTCAAATATTATCCTCTATTCATTCAACTTTATCAATAATTTCCTTCATCTGATTCTTGACGACTGGGCAATAATAATAGCTTAGGGGATTTGCATCTCATTCCTCAATAACCCACAAACTAACCAAAAATAACAATAAACGGCAAATGTAATGAAGAAAGATTGTTGTTAAGCCTGTAAAATGCAATCCAGCCCTAGGTTTTGCAACTTCAATTCCATTGAATTACATTTCCAAGTAAAATTTGTTAGGCAACCATCCAGTAGCAAAATACCAACTAAATTAGCCATCAAAAAGTCAGGTTACAAAGTAATTTCCATAAAAATTGTTCGCTGCAAAGTTTACTCGGTCAATCTCAGGGCTCATGTTGTGACCAAAAGATATGCAAGGCCTTTAAGATACTCTACAATTTCAGATCCACCAAGCTTTGAACTTCCGAACACTCTATCAACAAAAGTTATTGGAACCTGTAAATGGTAGAAAGTCAAAATCAATGAAAATGCAAAGGATTAAATAAGTTGTTTTGCTGCATGGTTTATTGATGTTTGAACTGCAAATCTTATATGACTTAAAGAAGGGGACAGGAAGAAAACCAAAACCATACGAGAAAATTCCAATCTAGAAAATATCTGTACAATCTAGTTCAACGCAAGACATAACATAACTAAGTGGAAGAGTTTATATATACAAGCAATTACATTACATTACAATGGGATCATGGGGAAAAAGGGTTTATAGACACAGGGATTGAATCCTCAGCCTCTTGCCAATCAACTTGAAACCCGCACACGATTGGCAAGTGGAAGAATTTATGATGCTCCCTATAATGAAATCCAATTGACAAAGAAAAATATGAAAGTCGTCTTTGCAGAGATATAGTTAAAAGAATAATCTGAGTACAGGAGATCAGCATCCAAGTTAGTTGTCGAAGCCAGCAACCAAGTGAACTAGTCAATGCTAAAAACAGTTCATTTAAAGTTGAACTGTCTGTTTATTCATAAGAATGCAACTAAGAAATTAGTTATACCTCTTCAATGTGATAACTTTTTCTTGAAGCCCTAACAATCATCTCCATTTGAAATACATATCCCTTGCTAACACAGGAGCTAATGACATCTTCAAGCACTGATTTCTTATAAAGCCTTCAATAAAAGGAAAAAGAAATGTGAGCTATAAAGCTACGAGCCTATGACAGTCTGAAATGGTCATTTCTATTAATTAGTTCTTATATACCTGAAAGAGCCAGTTAAGTCTGATACACCAGGCCACAAAAGAGTTTGTGCAAGAACATTGGCTCCCCTACTTGTTAGCTTGCGCATCAGATTCCATCCATGCACGCCACCACCTTTGACATATCGTGTTCCAGTAACTATGCTGGCACCAGTTTCGGACTGCCTCCTATAAGATGTCATGGGCCAAAATATTACAAAGATATGAGTAAACTAGACGCAATTATGAACCTTAAAAGGGTTGTTAACCAAAAGATTCTCACTTGATGAAGCTTGGCAAATATTTTGGCTGCAAAACAAGATTGAAGAGATCTTAGACATTATAGAAAACAAGAAGTGAATGGATTTAACCAGTAGAAGAGGCATAAAGAAACACCATCATACTTACATGATGTGACAGATCAGCATCCATGATTACAACAAAAGTTCCAGAAGCATGCTTCAAACCGTGAATGTAAGCTGTTCCTGAAAGTTGAAACCGATAACAACTCAAAGGTCAGCTCCACCTATTACTCCTAAAAGGGAATAGGTCTTACTTACCCAATCCAAGCTTCTTAGGTCTAGGTCTCAATAGCTGCAACAATAAGGAAACAGAAGCAAAGGTGCACAGGAATTGATCAGCAAAACGGATTACATATAGATCCAATTTTGAAGGTAAATGAGAATGGAACCTACAATACGATCTTCACCATACAGTTTCTGCAGTTGTTTCACAACTTCTTGAGTACCATCAGGGCTCCCATCATCCACAACAATTATTTCAAAATCTACATCCCTACTCCAGGCAAGATCACAAGTAGTTACATAAATATGACAGATATTGCAAACTATCACAGTAGGAAAGATTTTTAAGGTAGGTACACTTATCTCGCGAGTGTTAGGCCAGTTACTTTGTCATTAATTTTTTATGAAAATAAATCCTTTATGCCCCATGACAGACACAAAGCAATGGCACAGTGGGAAAGGTGGAAACTAATTCAAATAATGTACTGATTTGTAGTGAAAAATTAGGTCCCAAGAACATCAAATTTGAGAATTTTTAACATATAGCCATTTGAATTTACAAAGACAAGAAGAATACTACTAAAAGGACAAAAATAGGATCACTGATTAAACTCCTACGGTTTAATTTCACAAGACTGTTTAAGTATATAATTAATTCATATGCATAGGCACCAGATCCAGGGGGGAAGTGTATAATTATATAAAAACAACAGACGCTTGAATTTATTGCCGGATAATTTATTTATTCCAGAAAACAGAAACTAAAAGCTTTTTAGTGTTTTGTATACTCATTATCCAATTCAAATCATTTGCATAAAATGAAAACAGACAATTCTAATACTGAACGGGACGACACTCATAAACTCAATGAATACAAGAGGAGCAGAAGAAAAGAGCACGAATTTGAGATATGTAATAAGATCTCGATAGAGCACGTTAAAAATACAAAAATTACGAGTTCAGCGATCAAAGAAAAAATGTTTAAAAAAAGGAAAGAGAATTGAAGTTGGGAGAAATACCGGAGATGTTTGAAGATGAGATAGACGATGAGAGCAATGTTGAGGCGCTCGTTGTAAGTAGGTATTATTATGCTGTACTTATTCTTCTGCTCCATTTTTTCTTCTGTGTAAAAACCTTGGCCTAAATCTTTATTTTGTGTTCTTTCGTTCGCTGATTCATTTCTTCTTTGAATTTTTCAACGATGAATCGGGATGCTGACTTTGCTTGCTAGACTACCATGAAATTGGGCTAAGGCCTAGGAACAAAGCAGGCCGCTTCAACCGAGAAGGTACCAACTCGGTTAAGCTCATGGCCGGACTCCCATAATTGAGCTACAATCCTACAAAAGAATAAAATGCTAAATGAGAAGTTTATTGGCTAAAATACTAAAAATCCCTCGAATTTTAATCAGACCCGAATCAATATCTGGTCTGCTATTCATCCTATCCGGTTCAAATAATCATGTTTTTGTTAAAATTTTATTTTAGATGAAAGTTTAGTTAGGTATAAATTAAAGATTAAGGATTTATATTTATATAATTAAATATTATGGAAGTTTTTTTTATTACGAGACATGTTTTATATCCTTTCATTTAAAATTAATAAACTAATCTAGTACATTAAATCAAAAAGTAAATTAATTTTTTTGTTAAAAAAATTATTTATTTTAACTGTTAAAAATTTGTCCATGTACATCGATATAAGATACATGTCACATGTGACATATTATTATCTGATTATTTTGTCAACAACGTCTATTTTTAGCATTATAAATGGATAAAAATTTTAACAAAAAAAATCAATTTACTTTTTAATTTAATATACAAAAAATAATTTACTTATTTTTTAAATAGAGAAGACAAAAACCAAGTTAATTACAAATATAAACACCTCTAATATACTTTTGTCACTACCAAGTTGATTAAGAGTTTAGTTAAGTGTATACTAAGTATAAATATTTATATAAATAAAATAGTAAAGTGCAAGGTTTTATTCATTTTTTTTATTTAATATTTTAGCTTTTATTTTTTTTTTAAATTATAATAACATAATAAGTCTAAACAATAAACGTAATTAATATGACTCAAATCCAGATCACACTTAAAACGATAAACATTTTTTACTATCAAATCAGCACATCAAGTTTTGTTTTATTTAAGTATTTCAGCCCATGGCATTGAAGTTGAAATATCATGATCCATTTCGATGGCATAACTAGTAATTAAGTAGACTATATCGCTGTTCTCTACATACCATTTACAAACTGCAAACAAAAACTAAATCCCTGCTTACTCAGTCCTCTCATTATTATTATTATTATTCACAAAACAAAAACCAGCATTTATTACGCATAGGGTTGGCGCTGGAGCCGAACAGCTTAGTCATCCGGGGTTCTATCCTCCATCTCTTCCACTTCCGGCTCATCTAACTTTCTTCCCACAATCTTTTTGTCTACCACAGAAGCTGCTGGTTCTTCAATACATTCCTGCTTTGCTCCATCTTTTTGCAATTCCTCATCGACACTGGCTGTGTCACGGTCACTAGTTTCTTGTGGATTTTCTTTATCTCCATCAGCAACCTGGGGAGAATCTTAAGCAATCTGTCAGTTCAAGTTTTCATTCCTAGGCTCAGGGCCCATACAAACAGCCACAGATTATATCACCTACCAAGATTGCCGATTCCTCAGCATTCTTCTGCTTTGATGCATCCACTTCTAATGTCTCGCTGACACTAATTACATTGATACCATTAGTTTCTTCTACACTTTCATCCACTTTATAATAAACCTGTGGAAAATTTGTAAGAAATCTGTCAGTCCATGTTGACCCTAGATACAGGCGGAGATTCGATGTCCATGATACCATATAAGGTTGGAAATCTATAAGCCTAAGTGCACATTAATAAAAATACACAACTATCAATGCCAAGCATGGTCTGTGATGGATGATATGATATGATATAATCAGGAAGACCAGAAAGTGATAATCATACCACACATGTGCGAGCTGGTGAGAGTACTTTGAAAGAATTAGGGCGGTTGTTGAAATTAGTTTCAGGTACACCAGGAATCCCTTCCGGGGATGTAAAATGGTCCACATCATGACCCACCTACAAGAGTGATTAATTTTAGTATTAC
Organism: Kokia cookei; assembly: GCA_039519145.1. Taxonomy (NCBI): domain Eukaryota; kingdom Viridiplantae; phylum Streptophyta; class Magnoliopsida; order Malvales; family Malvaceae; genus Kokia; species Kokia cookei. The sequence goes on from CM076901.1 coordinate 12,051,489, forward strand.
CAGGAGAGAAAACAATTCATAGATGACGAACTAAGAGAGGCTTTAGATTCTATTGCTTCATTAGTTGCCAGGTAGACAGGCCACTCCCAGACCCAAGGCAACAATCAACATTTTGTTTTGAAGTCCCACGAAAATTCATGAAATTAGTGCTGTGAATTCCCAATTATATTGCCCAAAATCAAGCCAAGATAAAAACACAACTCTTTCAGCAATAGCAAAAGGAAAGAATAACAACAATAGCAGGAGTTCCTTACTCTTCCATGCCCACCAAATTCCCAAGCATCACTATCCAGGCCAACTCTATACTTCCCTGGCAAGTCACACCCCACTTTGTACCTTCATGTTTCACACCATAGTTAGTTGAAGAGTTTTAGGGTACAAGTAATTACTTTCTAGCATATATAGATAAGTAGATCAGTCTCTAGTCGTAAATGGCTCCTTGTACAAACACAAATAAATACAAATTTTCATGACTTGAAGCATACATACCCATCATACGTATTTTCTGGATGAAAGTTGAACACGAAAATGAGATCTCCCCTCTCAAAGACGATAACCTAAATCAAGAAACCATTAATGCATCCGCCAAAACTGAAGGTGTTAAAACATGCAACAGGATGTTATAAGGCAGAGAACTAAACAAGGGTATGGTGCCATTATCCCTATCCCATTGGAGGTAAAATGAAGAAAGAGAAATTACTAGCATGATGACATAACCAGAAACCTTCCATTATATCACCATACGTGCTTGAAACTGAAAAGGAAACAATAATCTTGTTTGCTTACTATTGCAATCTTTTGGTTTTTGGATAGCCACAAAAGATTGATAAATAAACAATTTATTAATTCTAAAAATAAAAATTCAATCCTAAAACTGCTAAACAACTTTTGACTGTCAACAAATATGTGCATGTATTTTACATCCTGAATTAGATCGACAGCTGCAATGGTCTTACACTAACCACTCAATTTTCGTTGTAGATTTACCTTGTTTTCTTCATCAGTGCAGCTCACTATCTGTTTTGTTGACGAGAGGAATGAAAATTTATCATCAAGTGCATTCATAGCTCTATCAAATGCATTCATGAACTGCAAAACCAAATGCAAAGGAAAAATTTTATGTAAAGATTGCATAGCTCCTGAATGGAGAAAGATAAAAAAGATACAATAATGATTAATACAAAAGACATTTCAGTCTGTAAATAGATTATACAGATGCCTTCAAAGTTATAAACGCAGGTGAGCATCTCCAAAATGATCACCAAATTGCAAACAATGGTCCATGTTCAACTAAATTCTTGACCTCTCAACTTGGATTTTGATCCGGATCTTAACATTATGTTATGAAATGAAAAGGTAGAAAGAAATTTGTAGAAAAAGGGATCAATATATTTATTTATTTAGAATATTAAATTTAGTTTCTGATTATTAAAAATTAGCTATTGTAATTTATTTACTTTCCTGTTTTGTTAGGTCTCCTAATTAATAGGAATTCTGTTTCCTATTTTAGTGGATTGTGATTTCAACCACTCTGTAACCTATATTAGGTTGCAATACGACTCTACTAGAAATAAGAAAAATTCAAATTTATCTTCAGAAAAAATAAGATTTATCTTCATGGTATCAGAGCCATGACTTCTTAATCTTTCCCCTCAAAAATCACATCTTAATCCGAGTCTCATCCTTCAGTTCTCCCCATTTTTGACACTTCTCACCTTGTCACAAATCACAAATTTCATGGCCATAATTTTCTCCAATGATCACAATCTATTTTCATGTACATTTGCAAAGAGGGGAAAGATGGTCATCTAACTGGCAAAATTGTTGCCCTTGAAGAAACAAATCCCAAATGCCTATCTTGGAAAACAGATGACCACTTGGTTGTGTCATTGCTGATTAATTCCATGACTACAAAGGTTGGAGAAATTTTCTTGCTTCATCGTACAACAAAAGAAATCTGGAAAGCTTCTCGAGAAATGTATTCTAGCATAGAGAGAACCTATGAACTCTTCGAAATTGAAACTAGGTTATATGACCAAAACATGAAGATTTAAGTGTTACTCAATAATTTAATGCACTCACATGTTGTTGACTGCAATTGGACGTTTATGAAATACACTCATGGAAGTGTGTTGATGACTCTATGTTGAATAAACAGATTATTGAATAAAGATCTAGATGAGATCAAAGGAGAGTCATGGGAATTAAACCATTTTCAACCATTCAGGAAGCATTTGCAGAGGTTCGAAGAGAGGATAGTAGAAAGAAATTGATGATGACAAACACCAACATCAGTCCTACAGTTAAGGGTTCAACCTTATGCACATACAGTTCATCTCAAAACAAGGTTGGCAAAGGACGCCTTTGGTATGACCACTGTAAACGATCTGGTCATGTGAAGACAGCATGATGAAAGTTCTAAGGTAAACCTACAAATTGGAAACCATCTACTGGTAGATTTGAGAACCATGCAAACACTGCAATCATGATAGAAACAAGTGTCGAGGCTAATCCATTCACAAAAAAGCAGATTGAGGTATTGCAAAAAATGCTTAGTCAAGTCACTAATATAAGCCAAGCACCTCCAACCACAGTAGAACATCACACCAATCTCTTTGCATATCAAGGTATCCAATCCTATGCTCTTAGTGTAAAAAATAATCACCCAAAAAATGGATAGTTGACACTGGGTCCTCGAACCACATGACTGGTGATTACATAATGCTCAACAATTTTCAACCATGCACTAAGCACTTTGGTGTCAAAATCGTAGATGGCTCTTTCTCTCTTGTGGTCGAAACAAGATCAATTTATTTGGCAAAGGATTTTCATCTTTCTTCTATTCTTTATGTCCTTAAACTGAATTGCAATTTGTTTTCCATAAGCCAACTTACCCGAGACCTAAATTGTGTTGCTAAATTTCATTCAATTGTTGTTGTTTCAAGCAGTGAATTTCGGGAAGGTGATTAACAGCGCTTATATGCATGGTGGTCTAGATTTGCTTAAGGAAAAGATTCTTCCAAGTAAGCAAGTTATGTGGTTCACTTATATTGAGAAATTCTTTGTTCATTTATTTATTCATAAGAAAACCAAATTCTTATTTTTGTGAAGTTTGTCAATTAACAAAACACACTATATATGTCTATTCAAGTTTGCAAAATAAACCCTCACATCTATTTTCAATGATTTATGGTGACATTTGGAATCCCTCTCATGTAAAAAATATCAATGCAGTTACGTGGTTTGTCACATTCATCGATGACCATGTTAGAACAACTTAGACATTCCTTATGAAGGAAAAATCTGAAACTGCCTCCATTTTTCAATCTTTTCATATCATGATCTTTAATCAGTTTCAAAGAAATATCAAAGTCCTAAAAACCGATAACGCTAGAGACTACTTTAATTTCATTCTTGGGTCATATTTGTCCGAACATATCATCATTTATATAAGCTATTGTGTTAATACCCACAACAAAATGAAATATCTAAAAGAAAAAATAAATACTTGCTTTAGGTAGCCCGTGCTACTACATTCACCAATAATGTACTTAAATTTTTTTTTTTTTTGGGAGGGGGGGGTAAGCAATTCTTACTGCTACTGATCTTATCAACAGAATGCCTAGTTGTGTCCTTAAATTTCAATCACCTCGTCAAGTTCTCATCTCTTCATCTCCTCATACCCTCACTTTTTCTATAAACCTACCATTAAATGTCTTTGGTTGCACATTCTTTGTTCATATCCATCACAATTACCGCACCAAACTCGATCATAAGTCTCTCAAGTGCATTTTTCTTGGTTATTCTCCTACTAAAAAGGGTTACAAGTGTTATTCACCCATTACTAGGAAAGTGTACAATTCCGTGGATGTTACCTTTTTTGAAAATCAATCTTTCTTTCTCGAATCCGACATTTAGAGGAGATTCCAAGGGAAAATCAGATTTGTGATCTCTTTCAAGGCACTCAAACATATGTCAATCCATCAAATTCAATCATTATTTCATTCATTGAACCTATCAATGAAACAGAAACAACCCCAATTCCTATTCAACCAATTGACCCAAATCCTCCACAACTTAGCACACTCGATCCTCCTGAGCTTCGTGTCTAGAAGAAGACCAACCGAGCATATAGAGGAAACTATGCAAATTCAGTGTTCTCAATCACAAGAATCAAGTCCTATTGCAACCGATGTTTATGATGGTAAAGACCTCTCATCCCATGATCCTCCTATTCCTATTGTTGATGATTTAAATCTGTCTATTGCTCATAGAAAAGGTGTGCGTGGATGCATTGAACATCGATTGAGAATTATGTTGCATATGGGAAACTATTGTATCTTTATAGGACCTTTGTCACAAATCTGGATAGTGTGAAGGTGTTAGATTCTATTCAAGAGGCTCTCAAGAGTAAGGCATGGAAAAAGGCAATAGAAGAAGAGATTCAGGCTTTGGAAAGTAACAACACATGGACTCTTGTCAAGTTACCTCTAGGTAAGAATCCAATTGGATGCAAGTGGATATTTACTATCAAGTATAGGGCTGATGGAAGTGTCGAGAGATTCAAGACCAGACTTGTGGCAAAAGGGTTCACTCAGTTATACGGAATTGACTATCAGGAGACGTTTGCACCTATGGTAAAATTTAACACTTTTCGAGTTCTACTTTCTCTTACAGTTAATCAAGATTGACCATCGTATCAATTAGATATTAAAAATGAATTCCTAAATGGGGATCTTGAAGAAGAAGTCTACATGATTGTTTCTAACTATTTCTCCTAATCTAGAAAACAAGTTAAACAATAATCTAGTTTGCAAATTGAAGAAGTATTTGTATGGCTTGAAGCAATATCTTTGTGCATGGTCTGAAAGATTCCCTAAAACAATGATAGCCAATAGATATCAACAGTGTCAAGTCGGTTACACATTGTTTGTTAAAAGTAGAATAGGAGGAAAGAAGACTATTCTCATAGTTGATGTGGATGATATCATCTTGACAAGAGATGATTCTGAGGAGATTATGAATTTAAAAAAACTGTTGGCAACAGAATTTGATATTAAGGATCTTGGGACACTCGGGTATTTCCTAGGAATGGAGGTGGCTCACTCTAAGGAAGAGATTGTTATATCTTAACGAAAATACATTTTGAATCTGTTAAGTGAAACAAGGCTACTTGGATCCAAACTAGTTAACACACCTATGGATCTGACAAAAAGATTGAACAAAAGTGAAGGAAGTAGTCCGGTAGACAATGGAAGGTACCAAAGGCTAGTTGGAAAGCTTATCTATCTATCTCACACTAAGCCTGATATCACATACTCAGTCAGTATATGAACAATCCAACTAGGGGTGAGTATTTGATCGAGTCAAGTCGAATCAAGTCAAAATATTTTGAGTTAGTAAAGTTAACGAATCTTATTTTTGAACCGAACTCAATTTAAATTTTTTTGAATTGAATCGAATCAAAAAATTTCGAGTCGAGTTAAGTTAACGAATCTTATTATTTATCTCAATGTTGCATTTATATGGATCGATTATTTAACTAGTAGATGAAGTTCAAGCTTTTAGATTAATTTTGAGTAAAGGAAAAAGGGAAAATGGGGTGATTCGAGAAGGAAAGTAAGATTAATGGATAAACATTTATTAAAACGAAGTAGTTTTACCTTTTAACTTAATAGTTTTGACTTTTAACTTTAGAAAAGGTAAATATTTATCAAAACGAAGTAATTTTGTATTTTCTTAATTGAATTTTCAATTAACTCAAATTAGGGGTGAGTGCTCGGTCGAATTGAGTGAAATTGTTTGAGTTAAATTAGAAAAATTAGTAATGTTAAATTAAAATCTTGTTACAATATACCTATTTCCATGTTAAAGCACATAAATTTAAAACCATATATATGTGAAAAAAATTTTAAAGAAAAAAAATATTTTAGTATGATAAACTTAAATTATTAATCAGTTATTTAGATTCCAAAATTATTATTTAATAATTTTTTAATTTTTTTATCTTTTTATATATTTTTTAGATTTTTTTAAAAAAATTATAAATTTTTTTAAAATTACAAATTTTAGAATTTTTATAAATATTTTGAATTTTAAAAAAATTTTGATTTTTTTGTAATTTTTGTTAAGAGAGACCAATTTGCTCATTTTCAAAATTGATAGAGACCAAAAAGATTTATACTAATCTGTTATTCGAATCACTCAAGTTATTCAAATTGTAAAAATTCAACTCGACTCGAACTCGAAATTTGAAATTTCTTATTCGAGTTGACTCAAATAACTCGAATAACTCAATTTGATTATCTCAAAATTCAAAAAAAAATTCAATTTTTTGGAATCGAATTGAATTTTGCTTACCTCTAAATCCAACTAAATATCATTTAGAGGTTGTAAACAGAATCTTGAGGTATTTAAAAATGACTCCAACACATGGTCTACTATTCAGGAAGTGTGCAAATCGAGAAGTGAAAATTTACACCGATGCTAGTTGGGCAGGAGAGCAAACTAATCGAAGATCAATCACTGGTTATTGCTCCTATGTTTGGGGCAATCTTGTTACTTGGAGGAGCAAAAAGCAAGTTGTAGTTTCACGGAGTAGTGCAGAGTCAGAATATCATGCTCTTGCACTTGGAATATGTGAAGGAATGTTGCTACAAATATTGTTGAGGTATAGGACTCAGTCATGATGTTCAGTGACAGTCAAACAACTATTAGTATAGCTAAAAATCCTGTACACCATGACAGGACAAAACACATTGAAATTGATTGACACTTCATTTCAAAGAAGGTCAATAACAGCATTGTCCAACTCAACTATATTCCTACAAAACGATAGATTCCTGATGTTTTTACTAAAGCACTCCCAAGAGATAGTTTCAATGAATTGATTTCCAAGCTTGATTTGTATAACATATACAACCCAGCTTGAGGGGAGTGTAGAAAGAGAGATCAATATTTTTATTTATTTAGAAGATTAGATTTAGTTTCTGATTAAGAATTAGCTATTGTAATTTATTCACTTTCCTGTTTTGTTGGGATTCCTAATTAATAGGAATTTTGTTTCCTATTTTACTAGGATGTGATTTCAACCACTCTTTAGCCTATAGGGTATAATGCGATTCCACTAAGAATAAGAAAAATTCATATTTTTATCTTCAGAAAAATTCAGATTTATCTTCAAATTTTAATCAGTCTCTTGGCACATATTCACTAGCTTATGCCAAAATGCTAAAATATTCAAATCTTAGCATCTGCTGTCCACTGGAAAAGGATAAGCAGATGGGTCAAGGATGGAATACAGAATAGAAATTTTAACATATTCTTAATAAGGAAAATGACCATTGACCTTGTATCTTAAGTGTTCGGTATCCACCAGGGTCCACTGCCTTCTGCACTTTTCATAACTCCACCCATTGCCTTCTCTTGGAAAGTCAATCCATTCAGGATGTCCAAACTGTACAAACATGCAGAAGACATATCTAGTAACCTTATTTGTTAAAAGAGAAAACCAACCTTTATATCAGAAAATTGCCCTCTAGACAGATATAGCCTATCACCCCTTTATTATTTTCATGTCCTTTTGACTTAAAGGGCCTTCACAGATATTCATTGGTTCATACTGATAAAATCATAGCACTGAAAAATCTTCACTTTTCCTAGACATGATATTTTCTCTAATATCCACCCAAAGAAAATCTTGATGTAATGTTTACCTCATTTCCCATAAAATTAAGGTAGCCCTCTCCTCCTAATGCCATAGTAATAAAATGTATCATCTGCAAAGGAAATTTTAAATAAAAGAAAAAAAGTTAAGACTGAGAGAGAAGCAATGAAAATAATGACTGAATAAAGAAAATGATCTATGCAGATGCAAAATATGAAGGCTGAATAAACTAATTGAAGTTCCGTATTTCTGGTTTCCCGAAGAAGGCATGCACACATAGATTCATGGTGGCAGTAATTCCATCAACATGGCAAGACATTAAGGAAACAGGAGAGAAGCCTCTAACATTTGAACTAGCACCAACCTTGTGAAGTGCAATCCCTCGGTCAATAGTAGGAGAAGCATCTATTAAACATGACATGCCAGAGTACATTTCTTTATCCATTAGGAAAAATGCTATTGTCTTGTCACCTACAATAGACTGCACCAAACAAGAGTTATATCCAAGAAGCACAAAACATGGCAAAATATACAAACATTAAAAGAAAAGGAAACATTAAGAAGTGAAAATACAGTATCAGATTCAGGTCAGGTGATCAGCTATGATATTAACCATTTAAGAATTACATCCTCCCGGGCTTTGCTTAGGGATAGAGGAGACGAAGAAGAGGATAGAAAACATTTTATTAATCAAGCTTTCTTTATGTCTTATCGCTTTTTATACCTGATCATGACTCTCAGCATAGGATATACACTTCTCAGTGTATCTCCTATTTGTCAAGCTGCAGGATAAGTCTGTCATTGACCACTCTTCATCATCCTTATTCTTCAAGTAATCAATCCACTTGTCAGGGATGGCCATAGCCAGGCGGTATTCAAATCCAATTCCCCCTTCAGAGACTGGCCTACCAAGTCCAGGCATACCAGAAACATCTTCAGCAATTACAGTCGCATCTGGCAAGATGCTATTTATCAGAGAATTGGCCAGCATTAAATAAACAACAGCATCAACATCAGTTGCCTCACTGAAATACTCGTTGTAGTCCCCTGTGAATGCCATGTTGATACCATGGTGATGATACAACATGGAAGTCACTCCATCAAACCTAAACCCATCAAATTTGAACTCCTCAAGCCACCACCTCAAGTTTGAAAGAAGGAAGCGAAGGACTTCCCAATTACCATAATTGAACAGTCGACTATCCCATAACTTGTGGTAACCTCTTTCTCCAGTGTGAAAATACGATTCCTGGGAACTTTGGCCAACATCAAAGCCATTAAGTCCATCAGTCACATTGTTACTTGCATGACTGTGAACGACATCCATTAAGACCCGTAGACCTAAGCTGTGAGCTTTATCAATTAAATATTTGAGGTCCTCAGGAGTTCCAGATCTACTGCTTACAGAAAAAAAGTTCGTTACATGGTATCCAAATGATGCATAGTAGGAATGCTCCAATACAGCCATCAATTGTACGGTATTATAGTTATTTGCCTGAATACGGGGTAAAACATCATCAGCAAATTCTCTGTACGAATTAATACGTGGTTCTGAGCTACTCATTCCAACATGCGCTTCATATATTCTTGGGGCTTTAGGTTTTGGAGGACGGGGGTACTTAAATTCATACCTGCATTAACAATGAAAAGTACATTAGAAGGAAAATTTTCTAAATCACAACATTGAAAGTAGAAAATCAGCATCAGTTCAACTTTGTTGGAACTACAGTGGATAAGGCAGCAAGTTTTTAATCTCAAGCAATATCAAACTTATCTTAATAAATGGTTCTTAAATTCTGGATTTAACACACACACACACATATACTACTAGGTCCAAAACCCTGGACCACACAGTAGGTTTTATTTTTGGGGCCAAGACACGACCCAGTTATTGACTATATATATTTCTTCTACTTGTAATGTATAATATCATCAGTATCAAAATATATCACATAAAATATGCATAAATTGCACCTTTCTGAAGGTGGAGGATCCCAATGCACACCATCATATGGTGCTCCAAATCTGGTAGGGTCTACAGTGGCATACTTAACCCAAGCAGGAATTCTGTCTACCCAAACTCCATCACCATGCTTGAATCGGAACTTGACTCTTGAATTATGAGGAATAGCAGGATTTCCCTCAGAATCCGGAATTTTAATACTCCAAACGCCAAATTCATTTCTTTCCATCTTGTGGTTGGAACCATCCCATCCGTTGAAGTCTCCAACAACTTGGGCTTCCCTTCATGAAGCAAAAGACTCTAGCTAAGAAATCAAATACTATGAGTAAAATTGTGTTTCAGAAACCAAAAACTTACTGAGCGGCAGGAGCCCACTCACGGTAGACAATTCCATCCTCTTCTCTGTTAAATCCAAATCTCAAATAACCTACAGAAGAGGGTAAAAAACAGATTTCGTTTGAACATTCACATTTAAAATATTGAATTTACTAACTAGCAAGTAATTTCATCATTGAAGTAGCCTTTGATAAAAGCAAATTAAGAAGCGGATAGCATTGGAATGACCTTTTGCAAATTCCTCCAAGCCTCCCTCATACTTTTCAAAGAGATTTTTCTGATCCACATATTTCTTAATTCTATATTGGAAGTGATCTTTAAACGGTCGGAGGGCAGAATCAATATCCAAGATACCCATGTTTTGCGTGTCTTCTTCGGAGGTTGTAATTGCTGAACTATCATCAATCATAACAGCTGATATTGGGGAACCATAACTGACCTGGAGGGGAAAGTTGAGCAGAGATGATGAAATCAACCGCCAAAATACTTGTAGTTCCATATTTGATAACACCAAAATGCTATCATCAATGTGCGAGGAATATCTTCACAAGGACTAATTAGGACTAACATTCATGAAAAATAAAATCAAGCACATAAAAGAAATTGAAAACAGAAATCGTACCCTTCGATAAACTGGATATACATGTCGCCGAAGCAATTTTTGGGATCCACGTCCGGATTCAGTGGCTAGTTGTTTAGCAGTTTGATGATTAGTTGCTGAAGTCTGAAAATACAAACAAGTTTAACGGCTATGGAAGGAAGGAGTAGAACGCCATGCAAATTGTCTAGTTTTAAGAAATTTGAGTAAAAACAAGAAGAAAAAAACAGCTCGAATTACAATTACCAAAGAGCGATTGTTGTTTGATGAAGGTGAGAAAGAACGAAAAGCAAAAGGCGTTGCTGCGAGAAGACTCAACGAACCCAGCATCTTTGCCAGTCCAAGCAAGATTCAGCCTCTCAAAGTTCTCTTAGCTCAGCTCCATTTTTCCCCTCAAGCAAAGTTTGGTTTAAACAGAGGGCAAAGCATAACACAATTGATTTAGCAGTAGCGGCACATCACTTATTTATTAACTAATTAATTTATGTGGAAGTCTCCATCAATAAAATCTAGGCCGTCAGTTTTTTTAACGTATAATAAGCAATTAGTTTTCCTTTTTTCTTATGGGTAAACTACACCATTAGTCACTAAACTATAGTTAAGTTTTCGTTTTGATCATTTAACTAAAAAAATAACAATATGGCCACTAAACTATTTGAAAGTTTTCGTTTAAGTCATTGAATTATTCAAAAGTTTTTATTTAAATCACTAGGCTATAGAGTGTTTTTTTTTGAGTTTCTCTAATAAGCTCTAAATGATTATTCGACGATCATTACAATAGATCAATACTCATTGACGAGTAAAAAAACATACTTTATATTTAAGTCAATCTGACGGTCGATATCGAAACTCAAAGAAAAAATTTGAATTTTGATTCGCAGATTCATGATATCTAAAGTTTTTCATAAAAAAATAAATTTAAGAAGAGAAAAGAAAAGAGAGCTTTCGATTAATGCAGTCAATGCAAACAAAAAAAGCTACATAGCATCGATTTTAACAGTCTAGTAATTTGAATGAAAACTTTTAAATAATTCAGTAACTAAATTGTAACTTTTTTAATTAAATAACTAAAACAAAAAATTATCTATAATTTAGTGACTAATGTGTATTTTACCTTTTCTTATTGGTCATATCCAAATTCAGCGGAAAAAAGAAAGTGTTACAGTTGAAAGGATGTCCTTCCATTTCTGTAATTTTCCGTATGATTGGGATGCCTTTGGGAAGAGACAAAGCATATACTGACACGTTACAACTCAGCTGCCGTTAAAATTCAGGGATTAAATTTTAATTATAATAAATCCCACTTTTTCTTCTACTGCAATAGTAAGAGGTGACTGAGTAGTGAAGAAGCCGAGATGATCCAACGGTTATTATCCAAGTGCTCCGATCTTTTTGGTTATTATAGAAAGATAAATCACGTTCCTTTCTTTTCATCAAATTCATTCTCTTTTGTTTTATATTAAAATTAGGAATAAGCCATGCGGGATTTAATTTTTATTAATTTGATATATAAATATATAAGTATTTTATTTTAATTAATTAAATCGTGTATTAAAATGTAAAGTATATACTGTCAATCGCTCTTATCAAGATTTTGTCTATTATAAATTAGTTATTATACACAATATATTGTTATATAAAGATAATTATTGTAAATTTACAATAAATTTCATATATTGAATTTCCTTAAAATAAAGAAAATGAAAATTATGTTAAAAAAATAATGAGAATCAAATCAATAAAATTAAAATATGTATAGCAGATGCATATATTATTGTATTTATGTATGTTTTATTTTACATTCTTTCACATTATCAATTCTGAAGTTTGTAAATTAATTAGTTTATTTAATTTATATAAGTTATCAAATTAAATTAATTAATTTATCATAAGCCATTAAATTCAAATAATTGATTTATAAGTTTATGTTGGTCCAAATTTATAGTAGAATATATAATTAGGGAGCTTAATAGTTTATTGAATTGATATCAAGAATTCCACTCATTGAAGATAATTATTATTAATAGATTTTTTCATGTGAAATTTAAATGTTTTATTAAAATAATATTTTAATTAAGATTTTTTATTTAATAAATTATAATAAATAAGTTTATCTATATGAAATAGCTAAAATTTTACTTAAATTTTTCGACAACCTACTGTTTTAGAGAACTAATTCAATAAGAATGTATTTTATAATTACGGATATTATTGTTATAAGTGAAAAGTTATTATAGAGGTTAAAATAAAACAAAAAATCAGTTCTAAACCAAATATTGTTATAGCAATGGTTGTTATAGAAAGCTTGTATTTTGAAGAGTACTTAATATTTTGTTATTTTATTTAAAAATATATATTTTTTGTAAATTTATAATATTATCTATTTTTGCTTAGATGAAAGTACATCATGCAATTAATATTAAAATTAAAAAAAATTAGAAGAAAAGTTAAAATATAACCTACATAAATAATAATAAAAACAAAGTAATGGAAAATCAACAGAAATAAAAAAAAAAATTTGAATGAAATGAATTGGTCTTCTTATTTAAAACAAAATTAAAAAGCCAATCCATCAGAATCCGTGAACCCAGCCCAAGGCCATTACCAACCTAAGGCATAAAGAATAACAGGAAAAACAAACTACCTTCAAGAAAATTAAAACTATAGTCGAGCCCAGCCTCGGGAGTCCTACCCGTCCCCTTAAAATCTGACATTATTCAATCGGATAGTTTCATTTCCCAATCAATTTCTTCATTCTCTTCAACCCTTAGCAAAACTATCTTCATAGAAAGTGTTTAACCTTCTTTCTTTCTTGGGGTCGAGAGATTTTCCATGCTTCCGATCAGTCAGATTCGTGCGCCCTTTGTTCTTCCATCAGTTTCCTCACAAAGGGAACTCCATTTTCCAATTAAATTTCCTCCCTATTTCTCAAACTCTTCGTCGCTAAACTGTGTGCAAGTAGATTAGCATCTCGATATGTATGTATAAAATGGATGGATTTATATTTCTGACTACGATACTGAATATTTTGGATGTAAGCTCTGAGTTTTGATTTATCTTGAAACCCATTACTACATTTATTGACAATCGAAAGGGAACCGCCTCAATTTCTACCTCTATGATACCCAACTCTAATCCCGTTTTTACTGCCCATATGCATGCGAGGGCTTCTGCTGCGAAAGCAGATCCCACATTTGAATGGAGTACTGTTCGCGAAGCTACTACTTTCCCGTGGGCATTCCTCGTACTATACCCGTACCAGATTTGAAATGATTGTTGTCGAAAGCTACGTCAAAGTTAAGTTTTATGCTCCTACCCAAAAAGCGACTCTATTTTGTACACACCACTCTTCTGGTAAGTCTCTGGACCTTTACATTCGCCAGTTTTATGATGTAGCCCTGTATGAACCTAGATATGTTACCAACCGATTGCGTAACTTTCTCATGTTTCTGTTTGTTTCTCACAATCCACAAATCCCATAACCCTCAACATAACATTCTCCTTTGAGGGACAGAGATACTATTAAAAAACCACGTAAGCCAATCCAACATATTTGTACTCATGTTTGTTAAAATCCCATCTAAGTCAACTAACCTTCATGCCTCTTATGCAACAGGGCAGCGTTTGAACACCTGACTGGCCGTTTCAGCACCCTCCGCGTACCTCAAGCATCTTTGATTTGTGACTAGCCTTTTGAAAAATAAGTTTGATAGCGTAGGTAGAAAATTGTTTGAATACGTCATATTTTTTGCTTAATTTTAGAAGGCAAATCTAGGCCCCATAACTGCCGATAGAATCCTCTAGTAGAGCTATGTAATTCATCTAGGTAGCAGTAGAAACACACTCCTCACAAAGAACTCTCTTAAGGGTTCCCTTTTCCACACCACCACATCATCATGAGGTACCTCTGCCAACGGGATTCATAGTATTCTGGCTGCATCAGCATATGCAAAAATACTGGTAATGATATCTTGCCTCCACTCTCTAGTATTATTATCTATCAATTCAACAACCTGACAACACTATAATTACGAACTGCATGACTAACTTTATAATCAAACGAACCCGGTATCCAAGCTTGATTAATATGAATTTCATCTCCCCTTCGAACACGCCAATACATTCCCTCCTGTATTACTTTATGTGCTACATAAATATTAGTCCACGTATATGAACCACTATTTTTTAAATTTGCCTACATAAACTAGGACTGTGGATAATACTTTGCTTTTAACATTCGGGCTAGTAGCGAATCAGGGTGAGTGAACAGTCTCCACCCTTGCTTGGCTAATAAAGCCACATTAAAATTACTAAAACTTCGAAATCTCAATCCATCGTTTTCTTTCAACTCGCATAGTTTCCCTCATTCACACCAATGCATACCACGTTTCCCATGATCCTTTTGCCACCAAAACTTAGCAAAAATGCTCTCCATTTCATCGCATAAGGACTTTGGTAAAAGGAAGCAAGCCATTGTGTAGGTAAGAATGGCTTAAAGCATTGATTTAATGACAACCTTCTTGCCTCCTTGAGAAAGAAATCTAGTGCTTCACCCATCTATTCTTCGCTTCATATGCTCTTTCAAAACTTGAAAAAAAGCTTTCTTGTTTCTCCTTACCACATTTGGAAGCCCTAAATACCTCTCTGGATTGTTGGAGTATCTCACTCCCAAATCCGTCAAAATTTGCCCTCATACGAACTCCGGAGTGTTCGAACTAAAATAGACAATGGACTTTTTAAAGCTAACACATTGACCTAAACAGTGTTCATATTCATTCAAAATATTTTTAACACTTGAATGCTTATCAATGTTTCCTTCTCAAATAGAACATAATCATCCATAAAGAGTAAATGGGATATCTGTGGGCCTCCTTTACTCACCCTAACTCCTTTCAACTGTCCTTCCTTCATAGCCAGATTCATAATAGAGGAAAGACTCTCACTACATATGAGAAAAAGAAAAGGACTTAAAGGATCGCCTTGTTTAAGTCCTCTCGACGATCGAAAAATCTCCCTTATTATCATTAATACTAACTGAATATGATACTGTTGAGACACATTGCATTACTGTCTTAGTCCACTCCATTTGAAAACTCATTTTCTCCATCACGGTATCAGGAAACCTTTATTCCACCATATCGTAAGCTTTGCTCATATCCAGTTTTAGTGACATTAGCCTTTTTTGTCCTCCCCTTTTCTGACTAAAAGTATGTAACATTTTATAAGCTAATAAGATGTTATCTAAGATTAAGTGGCCTGGAACGAATGCATTTTGGGCTTTGTTAATACAAACATCTAAAACCCTTTGAAATATGTTAGTCACCATTTTAGCAATTATCTTATGTATAACATTACACAAACTAGTAGGTCGAAAATTTACCATACTAATGGGATTTTGGGTTTTCAGGATTAATACAATGTTTGCGACATTCACTTGTTTAAGTTCCATCTTCTCATTCAAAACATCCAAACAGTATGAGATGACCTCTTTACCAATAAATGTACCAATATTTTTGAAACAATAATACCGAAAAGCCATCAATTCTCGGAGCTTACATTGGTCTCATACTTTTTAACGCAATAACAACCTCATTCTCCGTGTATTTTCCTGTTAGCATCATATTGGCTTATTCAGTAATACATCTATCAACCCTAGAGAGAATATGATCCATCTCACCAATTCCACCCTTACTTTTAAAAAGATCTTTAAAGAAACCTCTTGCAATTGTCGACATTTCAGCTTCATCCCCTATAACACCCTAAAATTTCCTTAATTAAAAACCTTAATTCAATTTAGGGATTAATTTAGAATTTTAGTGAACTTTGGGACTAAATTGAGCTTTAGTTTAAAATTCTATGGTCAAATTGGGTTTTTAAAGACTAGAGTGTGAAGTGGGTAAAGTTTAAAGGCCAATTTGAAAACCCTCACTTATTTGGAGGAACATGTGTAATTTACCCATTTTGTTTGGTATTTAAATCCCTTTTTCTTTTTGTTCAAACCTTTTTATCTCTCATTTGATTTTATTCTTTTTCCCCTCAGTCGATTAGCCCTCATATAGCTCTCCTTTTCAAACTTTACGGTCAAGCATCAACGATCACCTTTTCACCATCCGTGCATCGTACTGCAGCTACCATTGTGTTCGTATTTATCTCGTGAACAAAACCCATCATCCGAGCTCCCCTCGTCGTTCGTGGGATTAGTGTGAGAACCGTTCGGTTCTTCCTTCTCTATCGTAGCTCTGTCGTTAGGCTATCGATTTTGGCATTGGTAAGTGGTTGAGGGATCTCTTTACCTTTTTCCTTCCGTTTCTAATGAGTTGTAACCATCGAGGTTCTTGGATAGGTGCCAACAAGAAGGGTTGTAAACCCTAACTTTTGGTTGCAACATGTGTGAAGTTTGGGCTAGATGTAATCCAAAACCAAAGGCCCAATTTGTAACTCATGTTGTAAGCCTTTTTCCAACCCAAAATCGTTGAGCCCAATGGAGTGACCCAATACCCATGAACCGAACCGTCGACTCAACTCGAGATCCGTTGACCAAACTATTGACCCTAACCATTGACTGTTGACTTTTTTGGATAACTTTGACTTTGACATTTTTTCGACGTTCTGATTCTGAATTCGCAGTCCGTTTCTTCTAATTCGAACTCGAAAGTCCCATTTACTATTATCAATTTATTGTACTTAGTAATTCTTAAGCAAGTTGAATATGAAATTTGACTTGAGATATTTTATGCATAGGTGATTACAACTTTAAGGCTGATAAGTTACCTCCTCCTCCTCTACCACCTATGTAGACTGCCTCTGCATGAGCTTCAGGAGCTGCATGTGAGTATTTAATATTCGAATTAGTGTTGTGTTTAGTAGGTGACAGAGTGATAGATTTTAATGTAGAGTTTATTCTCGTAAGTTCTAATTCAGCGAGGCCCGAAGTTAGATCTGAGCATAAGAGGCGTCTTTCATGATGTTAGAGCTACTGCCCACTTGAGGTGTGTTTCTTTATGTGCTATATTTTTGTTGTGTGATGGTGTTCCAAACTTTGTTTAATTTTATTCTATGCCGTGTTATCGCATGTTGATGTTCCATACATATCTATCTGACTGTGGATAATTTAATTACCTTAATTAATGTAATGTATACCCTAATTTAATATCATGAAATTATGTTGAGACTAAGATAATTGTGACATCATACTATTCTGTGAACATGAGTTGGTTTTGTACGGTGGAAGACGTGGTTATCACCCTTTTAAAGGACTGATACTAAAACCACACAGTGATTGGTTACGATTGGAAGGGAGGGGTTCTGAGGAACCTTCTCCACTGCGTTGGCGTACAGGTGATTGGGTGCATTGCATTGTGTATGTGATTTTATTGCATTTGAGTTGTAACATGTGTGCCTTTTAAAATGTTTTGAGAAAATTATTGTGAGACTGTACTGTGGTTGCCTACATTTTAGAGACACACTGGGCTTTTTAGCTCACTCCTCCTTAGTTCCTCTTATATATATTTTTAGACTTAGACGACTTGGTACTCGGAGGTTCTCTCTATTTTATTCATTTTATTTCAGTACTCAGTATGAGTTATTTTGTAATTTTCAAACTATTTTGGTTTTCATATTATTTAGGAATTGTGATGAAAATGCGAACTTGAAATTTTGATATTTTGGATAAACATTTTACGTACATCTTTAGATTTAATCTAGATCATTTTAATAACCAGTGTTACGTTCGAACTTATAAACTTTTGAGATTCTATATATATGTTTTAAATGGTTACTTGAGGGTGAAGTTACAACAAGGACCTTCTAGATTCGATCATATCTTTTAGGTCGGGTAAAAGGGGTTATATTTAGTAGTATTAGAGTTGAGTTCAATCCTCGTACTGTGAAGCTCACAACAATCAATTTCAAAAGTTTTAAAAAGTTTGCATGCATTTGAAGAATTTTGGGATAAACAAGGATTCTTAATAAATCTATTATCTTATAATTTTTTTCTTATTTTAAAATTTTAAGTTAAGATTTAATCCCAGATTATAGTACCAAATTTTACTTTAGTGATTATTACTTTTTGTAGATAATCTTACTATGCCACCTCGTAGGAATTCTAGACTCACGACTATTCATGGTCGAGGTCGAGGGTGTATTGCTAGGGTTGTTAGCGATCTTATGCCTCTTGTTGAATCAAAATATAATCTAAATAAGTTGCCTAATACTGAGGAGGATGACCTGCCCCCTAGCATTGAGGGCCAGTAGACTAGAGGTGGAGACTCACCTATTCAGCAGACTCGCGGTGATGACCCGCCTAATATTAGGGACAGTGAGACAGTTGAGCTGGATAGCACTATTGTGAACCAAGTATTGTTATGTTTGTTTCGTCATTCAGTTGGGGACAATCAGAAGGTCCGAGGAAGTCTATATCCACTGATTTTCTAGTTGTTGGAATGAGGATTTTTTAGGTCATAAGGATTTTTGATTCGTCTATTACTGAGTATTAGTTAAAGGACTTATAGTGATTATTTGTTGAGATGAACTATCCTGCCAACCAAAAGTTGAGAGCCGTTGTTTCACTACTACGTGGTGAAATACAGAATTGGTGGGAGTCGATAAAAGAGTCTGTTTCAGCTAGTCAAACCATACAGGAGTATTTTCGAGAGACATTCCATGACCGTTATGTGGGAGAGGAGTTCCTTGCGAAATGTTGAGATGACTTCATGAATTTGTGGCAGAACATGTCCATCAACGATTATGGGTAAAGTTTTTGAGGTTGATCAAATATGCTTCTAGGCTAGTTACTACTAAGAGACAAAAGTGTGAGTTGTTTTAGAAAGGACTTTCTTTATTAATTTAGAATGAAGTTGCGATGTATCAAGATAAGGTATTTAGTGATTTAGTTAATCGAGTTAGGACAGCTGAGAGGTTAAAGACTCTTAAGAGAATCCAGAGAGCTTAAGATAAGGAGCGAGGTAGAAAGCCATCGGGTACAGCAGCTTAGCCTAGTTCTATTAGTCACTCTACTAAGAGGCCTAGAAAGGAGACTGATCAGTAGAGCTATTTGAGAGTGAGACCAACAGTTTCGACCGTTCCTACTAGTAGCATGGGTGGTTTGACTGGTCCTCGTCCTTTGTATATATGCTCTTATTGTAATAGAAGGCACAATGGTGAGTGCAAAAGGAAGATTAGGGCGTGTTTTAGATGTGGTTCGCATGAGTATTTTTTCAATAATTGTTCACATCCTCTTACAGCTTCATTTGTCTAAAGTCAGCCTCATGTTTCGATTTAGACTCCTATTGAAGGTAGAGGACAGGGTAGACCTGCTGCTTCAGGTACTGCTAGTAGAGGTAAACTAGTTCAGAATGATGGTACAGCTAGATTTAGGGTAAGACAGTCGGGTTTAGTTTACTCGACCAAGAGACATGATGATCGTGATACGCCGGATGTTATAGTCGGTACTTTTTCTATTCACTCTATTCCTTACTCTGCTTTACTTAATAATGGTTCTACACATTCTTATATGACGAGTGCGGTATCTGGGGGACTTGAGATTCCTGTAAAAAATATTGGGGTTGTAGTTACTGTTCAAAGTCCAGCGGAGACTTCGATAGACGTTAGCAGAATGTACCATAATTATCCTCTTGAGATTCAAGGGGAAGTTTTTCCAACTAATTTGATGGAGCTAGCGTTCAGTGAGTTTGATCTTATTTTTGGTATGAATTGACTTTTCGTTCATTGATTCAATCCAGATTATGAGGAAAAGAGAGAAACCTTGAAAACTTTTAATGATTGAGAAGTGACCCTTATTGGTAAGCATAGAGGGTATTTATCCAATGTATTTTCGACCCTCAAAGCCGAGAAGTTTATCAAAAAAGGGTCCATAACCTATATTGCTTATATTCTAGATTTGACACAATTAAATTTTGGGATTGAGAAGATTCGAATTGTGAGAGACTTTTCGGATGTTTTCCCAAAATGGTTGTCTAGTTACTGCCAAAATGTGATGCGATTGAGTTTGGCATTAAGGTCTACCCGAGTACAACTCCCATGTCTATGGCACCTTACCGGATGGAACCCAAAGAGCTCAAAGAGTTAAAGGTTCAACTTCAAGAGTTGTTGGATAGGGGATTCGTTCGACCTAATGTTTGACCCTGGGTGGCTCCTGTTCTATTTGTTAAAAAGGATTAAACATTTCGGTTGTGTATTGATTATCGAAAGCTGAATAAGCTTACAACAAGGAAAAAAATCCCCTGCCTCGTATAGATGACATCTTTGATCAGTTCTGGTGAGCGACCGTGTTTTCTAAGATAGACCTGAGATCTGGTTATTACCAACTCAAGGTTAAAGATTCTAATGTGTTCAAGACAGCTTTCTGGACACGTTGTGGCCATTACAAGTTTTTGGTAATGCCTTTCGAATTGGCTAATACTCTTATTGCGTTTATAGACATGATGAATAGGGTGTTTCTACCCTACTTTGACTAGTTCGTTAGGATATTCATGGATGATATCTTAGTGTATTCTAAGTTTATGACCGATCATGAAGAACATCTCAGAATTGTTCAGCAAACTTTGAGAGAAAATCAGCTGTATGCAAAGTTCTGTAAGTGTGAGTTCTGGCTCACAAAGGTTATCTTTTTAGGTCACATAGTTTCTACTGATAGTATTCGGGTTGATCCGAAGAAGATCGAGGTTATCATGAGCTGGAAGCAACTTAAGAACATTTTTGAGATTGAGATTTTAAATTTCTTGGGTTTGGGTGAATATTATTAGAGATTTATGGAGGGTTTATCGATCTTTGTAGCTTCGTTGACTAACTTTTGAGAAAAAATGTCCATTTGTCTAGACTGAGGCCCAACAGTTTAGTTTTGAGGAATTGAAGATTGTGTTGATTCAAACATCAGTTCTGATCCAACCTGAGCCTAAGAAGGCCTATACCATTTATAATGATGCTTCTCACACAGGATTGGGATGTGTGCTTATGCAGGATGAGAAAGTAGTGACGTATGAGTCTCGACAGTTGAAAACGCATGAGTGCAATTACCTTAATCATGATCTTGAGCTTGTTGCAGTGATTTTTGCTCTCAAAATATGGAGGCACTATCTCTATGGTGAGAAGTGTTGTATCTACACAGATTATAAGAGTCTAAAATATCTGCTCACTGATATACCGATTTTTTACCTAGCAGATTGAACTAATTTTCACATTTAACGAGCTTGAAATCAAGTATTTTTTCTTATGTTTTATGGATTTTTAGTTTTAGTTTTGTCTTTTGTATAAGTTATGCTGAAAAGGTTATTTTATTGCTTTTAAGGCGAAATGAAGCCTAAAGATTAGCTAACCTATTTCGTGAGTGCATAAGAGACTAATAGCAGTTGAGCAACAGTGATGTTGACCACTTTGTAATGACATAGGGAGCTTTATGTCGCAACAAAGGGGCCAACAATGTAGAATCAAGAAATTGCTTGCTTTGTTGTGACACAGGTCTTAGTGTGTCACGACATCGACCCGACTTCAGCACGAAGAACGGTAGTTGACCTATGGTTGATGAAAACAGTCGGCTAAGGATATAAATAGGGCATTTAGCACTAGGGTTAAACACACCATTTACTAGTTTTTAGTTTTATTTTGTATTTTCGTTTGAAACGAGATTGTAGAACTCGCATAAACGTTCGAGGAATTTTTCTCGATAGATTGCCAATACAATTCGAGTTTCTTTTTAATTCTCTTTATTCAATTATATATGTTTTTATATATTATTGTGTTCATAATGATTAAGAAACCAATGAGGAACTAATTCTATTTTGGGGAATTAGGGAGTGAAAATATGAAAAGTTAATTGTTGTTTAACGAGGATTTTACCTTTCGGATCAGTTGTTTGGGAAAGGAAGAACATCAAACAAACATTATGCTTGACAACCATAGAATGTCATTTAGGTGGGAATGAACCCAAAATTGATATTGCCTATCCGTGAACACATTTTCCCAAAACCGATTTAGACTGTGATATCTAGTAATAAGTAGTTTCTATCGACTTGCTATGCCGACGGAAGATTACAATATCCAATTGGAGTAGTGATTAGTTGATTGGAGGAAAATCCCCTAAATCCAATGATTGAAGAACTCATACATAAACAACCTAATATCCCCAAATTCGTTTATAAGATTTTCTACATCTCAATTATTTTCTTTTATTTTCTCTTCTATTTATGCTTTTCATAATCAACTTTTTTATTATTTTTCATACTATAATCCCTAAAGCAAGTACTAATTACTTTTATTTTTTGCAAGAATCTAATTTACTATCGCATTATGCCACCTTTGGGTATGATCCTCGGAATACTACCAAGTTTTTCGTTTTACACATTATATTTAAACTTGACTCGTATACTTGTGAAAAACTTAAAATTTACACCGAATGGGAGTACGTTCAGGGGCAATTACTCACCCAAAAAGAGCTTAATCTGAGGCAACGTCGCTGGTTGGAACTTCTCAAGGATTACGATTGTGAGATTGAGTATCACCCAAGTAAGGCTAATGTGGTTACTGATGCCTTGAGTCGTAATGTTGCTGATCTGAGAGCTTTATTTTTCAAAATAAGCTTGTTTGAGGATGGTAGTCTCTTAGCTGAGCTTAGAGTAATTCCCACTTTGATTTTTGAGATTAGAACTGAACAACTTAATGATGTGTACTTCGTGCACCGACTGAGAGAAGTTAAAAAGGGTACATCCAGAGATTCCTTTATCGATCAAGATGATATTTTATGTTTTTGGGGACGGTACTATGTTCCAAGAGATTTCGAGTTGAAACAGATTATTTTTCATGAGGACCATGATAGCTCTTATTCTATACATCTTGGTAGGGATAAGATGTATAAGAATCTTCGAGAGAGATATTGGTGGAAAGGTCTCAAGAGAGATATTATCGGGGTTATGTCGAAGTATTTGACCTATTAGAAGGTGAAAGTAGAACATCAGTATCCATCTAGGTTGCTTCAGTCGATTGAGATTTCGTAGTGAAAGTGGGAGCACGTACTATTGATTTTGTTAGTGGTCTTCCTTTGACACCGTCCAAAAAGAACTCAGTTTGGACGATTGTTGATCGACTTACCAAGTCCGCGCACTTCATTCCTGTTCTGGTTGACTATCTTTTGAATAAGTTAGTTCGACTTTACATTTTTTAAAATGTTCATCTCCATGGGGTGTCGCTATCTATTATTTTTTACCGATATCCAAGGTTCACATCGAGATTCTAGAAGTCTTTGCACTGTGCTCTTGGTACTCAGTTGAACTTTAGTACTGCTTATCATCCATAAACTGACGATCAATCTAAGCAGGTGATTCAGGTTTTTGAGGATATTTTGAGGGGTTGTGTGATTGATTACCGATACAATTGGGGGACTTTCTGCCACTTGCAGAGTTTGCATATAATAATAGTTATCAGCCCAGTATTTAGATGGAACCGTATGAGGCTTTGTATAGGCATGTCGCACTTCTATTAGCTAGACTAAGTTTAATGAGCATAAATTATTGGGACTCGATATTACTTAAGAGTTTGTGGAAACTGTCAGATTGATTCGAGAGAGGTTTAAGATAGCTTTTGACAAATAGAAGGCTCGATTTGTGACCCATATTATGAGCCTCTTTCCAATCCAAAATTAGTGAGCCCAATGGAGTAACCCAATACTCGTGACTCGAATCATTGACCCGACCCGAAATACGATGACCCAACCCGACTCGAGATCCGTTGACTTGAACCGTTGATCGTTGACTTTTTTGGACAGCTTTGACTTGACATTTTTTCAACATCTTAATTCCGAATTCGAAACCCATTTCGTCTAATTCAAACCCGGAAGCCCTGTTTTATTGTTTGTAATTTTTTGTACTTAGTAATTTTTAAGGAAGTTGAATATGTAATTTGACATGAGATATTTTATGTATAGGTGATCATGACTCTATGGCCAACAAGTTACCTGCTCCTTCACCTGTGTAAGTTGCCCCTGCACGACCTTTAAGGGCTGCACGAGAGTATATAATATTCGGATTAGTGTTGTATTTAGTAGGTGACATAATGATAGATTTTATTCTTGTAGGTTCTATTTCAGATAAACCCGGAGTTAAATTTGACCATGAGAGGCGTCTTTCATGACGTTAGAGCTACTGCCTGCTTGAGGTGTGTGTTTTTTTTTTTTGCTATATTTTTGTTGTGTGACGGTGTTCCACATCTTATGTGATTTTTTTTTATGTGTTATCGCATGCTGATGTTCCATGCATATCTATCTGACTGTGGATAATTTAATTATCTTAATTAATGTATTGTGTACTCTGATTTAATATCATGAGATTGTGTTGAGATTGAGATAAATGTAACATCATACTATTCTGTAAACATGGGTTATGTTTGTACGGTGGAAGGCGTTATCACCCCTTCAAATGGTTGATACTAAAACCACACAGCGATTGGTGACGATTGGAGAGGAGGGGTTCTGGGGAACCTTCTCCACTGCGTCGGTGTATAGGTGATTGGGTGTATTGCATTATGTATATGATTTTATTGTATTTGAGTTATGACATGTTATGTGCCTTTTAAAATTTTTTGAGAAAATTATTGTGATACTGTGTTGTGGTTGCCTGCACTTTAAAGATACATCGGGGTCTTTAGTTCACTCCCTTTAGTTCCTCTTACAGTTATTATTAGACTTAGGTGACTTGGTACTTGGAGGTTCTCCCGATTTTATTTGTTTTATTTCATTACTCAGTATGGGTTATGTTGTAGTTTTCAAACTATTTTGGTTTTCATATTATTTGGGAATTATGATGTAATTGCGAACTTGAGATTTTGATATTTTGGATAAATCATTTTACTTACATCTTTAGATTTGATCTAGATCATTTTAATAAATATTGTTAAATTCTAAATTATAAACTTTTGAGATTCTTTTCATTATTGGAAGTTGAATCATTTTACTATTACTTATTTTCAAATTATATATATATATATATATATATATATATATATATATTTAAATGGTTACTTAAAGGTGAAGTTACAACAGTAACCTTCTAGACCGGGCCATATCTTTTAGGTTGGGTAAAGGGGGTTACATCCCCAATAATCTTTCCATCGCCATACTCCAAGTACTTGATAATATTCATTCGTTTTCATTGAGAGGCATATCTATGAAAAAGAAATCATATTTTTGTCTCCTTCTTTCATCCAATTTGCTCTAACCCTTTGTTCCCAAATGAAAAATTTTCCCTAAAGTATTTTAGTGGGTGAATTATCATAAGATAAATTGAATATAAATAGGATTAATTAAGGTTTAAAAAGGGATTAATTAAGCCTAATTATGAAAGTCATAAAAATTACAATTCTACCATTAAGTATAGAAGTGAATTTAAGAAGAAAATAACCTTTTTTTTTTCTAATTTCTTCATCTTCTTTTGGCAAGAATAAGGAGAAAGCTAAGGTTTCATTGTAAAGCTTTGAGCTTTGGTTTGAGTAAGTTATTGCCACCCGTTTTCAGTAATTTTTGTGTTTTTAAGTTCGTATTAGCTTAATCTAGCTAACCTAGGGACCAATTTGTGAATCTGTCAAATGTTATGAAACTTGCCATTGTTGAAAATGCTTGTTCTTGGAAGCTTTTGATGGATTTGTATATTTGATGTTTGGGTTGAAACTTTTTGTAAAGTGATTTTGGATGAAATTAGAATTTAAGGACTAAAATGCCAAAATAATTATTCGGTTGGTATTGGTTGTATAGGAGAAAGGTTATTTTGCATGTTTTAACCTTAAGGACTAAATTGGATAGAAATGCAAAAGTTAGGGGTAATTCTTTAATTTTTCCAAAAAGGATTTATATGTGTAAACTGATTAAATTACATGATTTAATATGAGAACTGAACTGCAATTTCGTCCGGTAAGTTGTATAGGATTTATACGCGGGAAGGGGAAAATTGAAGAATAGTTCTTGAAGTTTCACCTGAACTACAATTTAGTCCGGTAAGTTTGTTTGCTATATTTCCTATTTAGACTGCTAAATATTACCTAATGGGGAAGTACTTGAGACACTTGATATATAAATTAAAGACTCTTGTCTCGGATAAAGCATGAGAACTTATATGAATGAAAGACTCGTGACTCTAAACGAGCATCAAGATATATTAAAGGAAGATTCATGTCTCAGGATGAGAATGAGAATATGATTAAAGGAAGACTAATGTCTCAGGATGAGAATGAGAATATGATTAAAGGAAGACTCATGTCTCGGGATGAGAATGAGAATATGATTAAAGGAAAACTCATGACTCAGAATGTGAGATTATGTTTAAAAAGGAAGACTTATGACTCGGTAGAGCATAAGATTGTATAAAGAAGAAGTTCTGCAACTCTGATGCTAATTGTCGTTACAATGCTTAATGTGAGCTATGATTCACTATTTAGGAACTTGCTAAGCTAGAAAGCTTACCTGTGTATCGTTGTTGTTTTGTAGATTTAATTTTGGCTAGTTAAATATCGGATTATCTCGAAGACATCATACTATCCGGAAGCTGGTTCGGTAGTCTTTACATCACTTGGTTATATGGATGTACTAGTGTCACGGACTTAGATTTTTCCCACGTAATCCTTGCAGCCTTAGGTCGTTTGTTTACTTTAAAAACGCCTAAGTCAACCAGTTTCCCAACAAATGATGATTCAAAAGAATTTCCTCTAAGACACCAACACAAAAGCGGAAGAACTTAAGATGAACAAATGAAGAACAAAGAACACAAAAGAGAGAGAGAGAGAGAGAGAGAGTTTTGAGTGAATGCTCTCAAGAATTCTTATTGCTCAAGAATGAAGTGATTTTCAATGAGGGGAAGAGGCCTCTATTTATATTTGAGCTTTCCCAAAATCAACGGTACAGATTAAAGTACATCAATGACTAAGATTGAAAAGTATGTATAAAAAGAATCTCTAAGATTACAATCAAATCTCTAAGATCACAAGGATCATATCTTCTAAGATTGTCTATCTTGAATATTGTATTCCATATTTACCGTCTTTGTAGATGGACCTTCAATCTCTCCAAGCACTGGGCCAGTCCGATTGGGCCAAAAGACCTCCCTTGAACTCGATGGGTCACACAAGTGTGTCATGGTTGCGGGCTCCCATGCGCAACCCATGACATTCTCCCCTACCGAATCTAGCGATGTCCTCGTTGCGTCCTTTGCATGAAACTGGTCTATTTTGTCTTGAAACTGCCACAAGGCCTCGGTAGGTTCCCAACTTGTCTCACTTTCGGGAAATCTTTTCCATCGAACTAAATATTCATGCCGTGGCTGACAGTACTTCCTTCTGAACAGACGATCTGCCTCGATGCTCTTAACTTCACGATCGTAGGCGACCTTTACCCCTATTGGTTCTCGTTCAGACTTGCCTCGATTTGGATCCTCCTGATCTTCATGGAATGACTTAAGCATACTTACATGGAACACTGGGTGGACTTTGAGCTTTGTCGGCAACTCAAGCTTGTAGGCCACATTGCCCACTCTCTTTACAACTCGAAATGATCCCTCATACCGTCGCACAAGCCCCTTGTGCAAGCCATTATGACGCAAAATCAAGTGGAGTTTAGCAAGAACTGAATTACCAACCTGAAATTACACGTCCCTTCGATTTTGATCCGCCCATTTCTTGTTGCGTTTGCTTGCCTTGTGAAGGCAAGATCGAGCTAAATCATTGTGCTCTTGCCAATCCCTCGCAAATCGGTAAGCTGCTGGATTAGGTCCCGCATAACGAGTTGTAATAGCATTAGGCGTAAGTGGCTGTTGACCCTCACTACTTCAAATGGACTCTGGTTCGTCGCCCCACTTTGTTACAAATTGTGCAAGAATTGGGCCACGTCTAACAAATTTGGCCAGTCCCTTTGTGTGGCACTCGCATAGTGCCGTAAGTACGTCTCTAACAACGCATTCACTGGTTCGGTTTGCCCATCGGTTTGTGGATGCATGCTAGTGGAAAAGTTTAAGTCTGAGCCTATTAACTTGAACAATTTCGTCCAGACTCGTCCCGTGAATCGCTCGTCTCGATCACTTATGATAGACTGTGGCACTCTCCAGTACTTCACCACATGTCTCAAAACAAACGAGCTGCCTCATCAGCAGGACACTCTTTGGTTGCTGGAATAAAAGTTGCATACTTCGAAAACATGTCTACCACAATAAGGATACTCGTAAACCCATCAGATTTAGGCAAACTCACAATAAAGTCCATGGATAAGCTCTCCCATGGACGCTCCGGAATGGGCAAAGGTTGTAACAAACCGGCGGGAGTCTTCAACTCGACTTTATCTTGTTGGCAAACCAAACAAGTCTTCACATAGGTCTCTACATCGTCACCCATGTGAGGCTAATAAAATCAATCCTCCAAGAGAGCCAAAATGCGGTGCATACCTGAATAGCCAGCCCATTTTGAATCATGACATTCCTTCATGATTTCTTTTTGTAAATTCCCATATTGTGGCACATAAAGGCGGTGTCCCCGAGTGTATAGCAATTCTCCCTCAAGCCAAAATCGCCTTGTTTTTCCTTCTTTGGCAAGCTCCATCAAATTTTTGGCCATGGGATCATGGGACAATCCTTCTCGAATATGCTCCAATAGAGAACTATCGGGTTGACTTATTGTTGCCAATTCCATCTTCCGACTAAGTGCATCAGCGACAATGTTGGCACTCCCCGATTTGTATTCCAAGCTAAAATCAAACTCTGCAAGGAAAACCTACCAACGAGCCTGCTTGGGAGATAATTTTTTTTGTCAGGAAATAGCTATTTGCAACATTATCAGTTTATACCACGAACCTGGAACCCAGTAAATAGTGTCTCAATGTGCGCAAACAGTGCACCACAGCGGTCATCTCTTTCTCTTGGACCGTATATCGCCGTTCTGTCTCATTGAGCTTTCGACTCTCGAAAGCCATCGAATGCCCATCTTGCATCAGTACTCCCCCAATTGCATAGTCTGATGCATTCGTATGTACCTCATATGCTTTGGAAAAATCTGGTAAAGCAAGTACTGGCTCACTCGTCATTGCTTGCTTCACTTGCTTGAAGGCATTCTCACATCGGGGATCCCAATCCCATACTTTACCCTTCTTCAACAAATCAGTCAAGGGTGCAGTGATTTTGGAATAGCCTTCAATAAAATGCCTATAGTAGTCTGCCAACCCAAAGAAAGACCGCAACTCTGTTACCTTGGTTGGTGGTTCCCAATCAGTAATAGCCCGAACTTTGCTTTCATCCATGCGAATCTTGCCACATCCCACAATGTGACCAAGGAATGACATCTCCTGTTGGGCAAATGAGCATTTCCCTTCTTTCACATATAGCTCATTTTCCCTCAAGGTTTAGAACACCTCCCTCAAATGTCCTACATACTCCTCAAGCGACTTACTGTACACCACAATGTCATCAAAATAAACAACCACAAAATGATCTAGGAATGGATGCAATACATTGTTCATTAGTGTGGAGAATGTAGCTGGAGCATTCGTCAACCCGAAGGGCATTACAAGGAACTCAAAGGATCCATATCGAGTCACACAAGCGGTCTTGAGCTAATCCTTTTCATCTATTCTCACTTGATGGTACCCCGATCGCAAATCCAACTTAGTAAACCATCTTGCGCTACCAAGTTGGTCGAACAAATCTGCAATAAGAGGAATGGGATACCTGTTCTTCACAGTAATCTTGTTTAAAGCCTTGTAGTCGATACATAATCTCAAAGACCCATCGTGCTTCTTTTGGAATAACACCAGTGCACCAAGTGGGGCTTTAGATGGTCTAATGAACCCGGCATCTAAAAGCTCCGTCAATTGTTTCCGTAATTCTTCCAACTCAGGCGGAGACATTCTATATGCGGCCTTAGCTGTCGGCTCCGAATTAGGCAACAACTCGATCCTATGGTCCACCTCCCTCTTAGGTGGCAACTTCTTGGGTAACTCAGCTGGCATCACGTCTTGAAAGGACTTTAATAACAGCCCTACTTCCCTTGGAATTTCACCAACGAATTTCAAACCTTCATCGACCTTCAAGGCGGCTAAGTAGGAGACTTCATCTCTTCGTACTCCTTTAGCGAACTGGATTGCTGACAAGGTTTTCCCTTCCATGCTTGTTTTCCTTTTCATTCTCACCATACATTGATGGTTTGAATCGTTGATCACCATATAATTACCAGAAGGATAAATACCCACATTAACCTGATCAAGTAGGCTTAAACCAACCACAAAGTCATAATCATCGTATTACCTTAATGTTGGCTTTGCCACACCATTCGCCAAGCTGGAGTTCTACTCCCTTTGCTATACCCGTTATAGGCATGCTCTTCGAGTTTACCGTTTTAATGTGACTCGAATCTTTCTCGATTCTAAGATTAAGTTCCCTTACCATTTCCTCGGACATGAATAAGTCAAACGCACCAGTGTCAACAAGTGCATTCAATCCTCTGCCAGCCATAGTAATGTCAACAAACATCAGCCCCTTACTTGTCTTGTCTTCGACACCTCCAAAAATTGCACTGAGATTTTTGGTTTTTTTTCAGTTTCCTTGGCACCTCCACGTGCCTCCATGGCATTGAAGGCTTCCTTCTTTGGACAATCCTTCATCCTATGTAGGCCTTGACAAAGATAGTACTTCAATGGCCCCTTTCGTTCTCATGGCTTGCCTTGACTAGCTTTTGGGCCATCATTCTTCTTGTTGTCTCCCCTACCATTACCCTTGGCTTTTGGCTTGGGTTTGGAGGACTCATTATTCTCGGACTTCCTTCCTCTAATCTCCAAGAAATTTTCTGCCTCAGCCTTGGCTACAGTCAATTCAGTGATGCCTTGACGACGTAACTCTTGCTTCGCCCACATCTTCAGCCCATCCTTGAACCAATAGAACGTGTTGCCTTGGCTACAGTCAATTCAGTGATGCTTTGGCTACAGTCAATTCAGTGATGCCAGCAGACAGTGTTGCCAACGTCCGTAATGTACCGAAACCTGCTTGTGAACATAGTGGAAAGTTCCGTCTTGGAGATTGCACACTGAGGAAAAACTCGTGTTTTAGATGTGGAGCCACAGATCATTTCATTCGATTTTGTCCGATGGCACCCGAGGTAAATGAAGACAGAAGTGTGAAACCTCCGGTTACACCACAGAAGGGTAAACTATTGGGTCAGAATAGTGGTATGGCCGAAAGTCGAAGTGAAGCAAAAAAATATGCAAATAGATCTGAGGTTCGGGCACCTACATGCACATATGCTATCCGTGCCAGAGAGGAAACTGTCGTGCCTAATATTGTTACTGGTATATTTTTTTTCTTTTTAATGATATTGTATGTGCACTGATTGATCTAGGGTTAACTCACTCTTATATTTGTACTGTGTTAACAAAAGATAAAAAGTTGTTTGTTGAGGCGACTGAAATTAATGTGCAAGTTACCAATCCAATGGGTCATAGTGTCATAATTAATCAGGTGTGTCGTAAATGTCCACTGAAAGTCCAAGGCTATGAATTTCCTACTGATTTGATGTTACTTCCCTTTTATGAGTTCGATGTAATCTTGGGTATAGACTGGTTGACTGAGCATGATGTAGTGGTTAACTGCAAACAGAGACAAATTGGGTTGAAATGTACGGCAGGTGAGATGATTACAATTGAGTTTGGTAAGCTGAACAATGATGTGAATGTGATTTCAGCTGTGTCTGCTCAGAAAATGGTTCGTAAAGGTTGTGAAACATTCTTAGCATATATCCTGGATACTCAGGAGTCAAGGATAGAGTTGAATCAGGTTTCAATCGTTAATGAATTCTTAGATGTGTTTCTTGAAAAGTTACCGGATTTACCTTTGATCAGAGAAGTAGAGTTTGGTATTGATTTGGTACCGGGTACTGCTCCGATATCTATTCCACCATATAGGATGGCATCGACTGAGTTGAAAGAATTGAAAGCACAGTTACAAGAATTACTAGACAGGGGTTTCATCTGTCCGAGTGTATCACCTTGAGGTGTGCCAATGTTGTTTGTGAAGAAAAAAGACGGTTTGACGAGAATGTGCATTGACTATCGACAGCTAAATAAAGTCATAGTAAAAAATAAATATTCGTTGCCTCGTATTGATGAGTTATTTGATCAGTTGAAAGGTGCAACATTATTTTCTAAAATAAACCTTAGATTGCGTTATTATTAGATGCGGGTTAGAGATTGTGATGTACGAAAGACTACGTTCAGGACTCGATATGGGCATTACGAGTTTCTGGTGATGCTGTTTGGATTGACAAATGCTCCTGTAACATTCATGGACATAATGAACAGAGTCTCTCAGCCTCAGTAGGATAGATATGAGGTGGTATTTATCGATGACATACCAAAATGGAGAATGATCATACATAGCATTTGAGAGAAGTGTTACATTCTACAAGAAAAGCAACTGTATGCGAAATTCAGTAAGTATGAATTTTGGCTCAAAGAGTTCAGATTTCTAAGGCATGATGTATCTTAGAAGGAATACGGGTTGATCCGAGTAAGGTTTCTACTATTCATAATGGAAAATCCCTACAAATGTTTCTGAAGTACGTAGTTTTCTAGGATTACCAGACCATTATCGATGATTAGTTAAAGAGTTTTCCATTATAGCTTTGCTAATGACAAAGTTATTTCAAAAGAATGTTCAGTTTGTTGGGTCAGAAAACTGCTAGCAGAGTTTTGATTTATTGAAGAAAATGCTAACAGAGGCTTTAGTCTTAACACAACCTAAGACAAGAAAGGTATTTGTGGTTTACAGTGATGCGTCATTGAATGGGTTTGGTTGTGTGTTGATGAAAGCAAGGAAAGTGATAGCTTACGCCTCTCGATAGTTGAAGTACCATAAGTGGAATTATCCAACTAACGATTTGGATTTAGCAGCCATTGTCTTTGCATTTAAAATTTGACGACATTATCTGTATGGTGAGGGATGTCATATCTTTACAGATCATAATAGTTAGAAGTATTTGATGACGTAGAAAGAGTTGAATTTGAGACAGCAACGATGGTTAGAGTTACTGAAAGATTATAACCTATTGATTGATTATCATTCGGGAAAGGCTAATGTTGTCGTTGATGCCCTAAACTGAAAGTCATTATTTTTATTAAGGGTCATAAATGCTCGTTTGTCATTGGAGAGTGTTGGTTTTGTCACAGCTAAACTCAAGACAAAACCATTATTCCTACAATAGATTCTGAGTTGCAAAGAGAGGATTCCAAGCTCACAACTAAGAGAGAACAGATGCAGAATGATGTCACTACTGGATTTACTGTTGATAACGATGGTATGTTATTTTTTCGAGGTAGAGTGTGTGTTCCTAATGATTCCAATTTAAGACGAGACATTTTGTCAGAGGTTCACAATAGCACTTACCCCATTAATCCGGGCAGTGTGAAAATGTATAATGACCTAAAGAAGATGTATTGGTGGCCAGGTATGAAACGAGAAATCTCAAAGTTTGTAACTAGATGTCTGGTGTGTCAGGAAGTAAAAGCTGAGTATTAGGTATCGTCTGGATTGCTGCAACCTATTACTATTCCAGAGTGGAAATGAGAGTGAGTCACTATGGACTTTGTTACAGGGCTACCGGTGACACAGAGGAAGAAATATTTGATCTAGGTTATAGTTGACAGGTTGATTAAGTCAGCGCACTTCATTCCTATCTGAGAGGGTTACCCAATTGAGACGTTAGCTGAGTTATATGTATTTGAAATTGTACGACTGCACGGGTTACCAACATCTATTATCTCATACAGGAATCTACGTTTTACCTCGAGGTTTTGGGGTAAGCTACATTAAGCTTTGGGAACCATGTTGTATTTTAGCACTGCATATTATTTGTAGACAGATGTTCAGTTAGAACGGGTGATACAGATTTTGAAAGATATGTTGTGATGCTGTATACTTGATTTCGAGGGTAGTTGGGAGAAATACTTACCATTGGTAGAGTTTGCTTATAATAACAGCTACCACTCTAGCATTAAAATGACACCATTTGAGGCATTATACGGTAAAAGATGTAGAACACCTTTGTATTGGTCAGAATTAAGTGAGCCTAAGCTGTTTGGGACCGATCTGATACACGAGACTAAAGACAAAGTTCGGATAATCCGTGATTGTTTAAAAGCAGCATCTGATTGACAGAAATAATTGAATTGTAGGGACTTGTAGAGGACAATGGTTATTCAACTGGTATTGGTTGTATATGAGAAATGTTATTTTGCATGTATTGACCTTAAGGACTAAATTGAATAGAAATGCAAAAGTTAGGGGTAATTTTGTAATTTCCCAAAAATGATTTATATGTGTAAATTGATTAAATTACATGATTTAATTGGAGAAAAGATTATTTGTTGTGTTAGATCAAGATCGAACCACCGATCGCGGGAAGAGGAAAATCGTAAAATAGACCTTAAAGTTCCACCTAAACTGCAATTTCGTCTGGTAAGTTTGTTTGTTAGATTTCCTATTTGGACTGCTAAATATTACCTAATGGAGAAGTACTTGAGACACTTGATGTATAAATCGAAGACTCGTGTCTCAGATTGAGCTTGAGAATTTATATGAATGGAAGACTCGTGACTCGAAACGAGCATCAGGATATATTAAAGGAAGACTCATGTCTCGAGATGAGAATGAGAATATGATAAAAGGAAGACTCATATTTTGGGATGATAATGAGAATATGATTAAAGGAAGACTCATTACTCGAAATAAGCTTGAGATTATGTTTAAAAAGGAAGATTTATGACTCGGTAGAGCATAAGATTGTATAAAGAAGAAGTTCTGCAACTCTGATGCTAATTGTCGTTACAATGCTTAATGTTGAGCTATGATTCACTATTTACGAACTTACTAAGCTAGAAAGCTTATCTGTGTATTGTTATTATTTTGTAGATTTCATTTTGGCTGGTTGAAGATCGGATTATATCGAAGACATCACACTATCTGGAAGCTGGTTCAGTAGTCCTTGCATCACTTGGTTATATGGCATGTACTAGGATGATGTTATCTTTTATTTTACTCGCTCGAGATTGTGATGAACTTAATATGTTTAAATGAAATATTGAAGGTTGTAGTGTATAATTGTCAAGTGAGAATTAGACTTAGAAGTATGATGAAATGACTTAGAAACAGAGAATTTTGCATTGGTTTAATGCATTTTGAGTTTATGAATGTTATGTGTTGAGAAACTTGTGCTTTGACATGTTTCATGAGATTCTGCATACTTGTTTTGTTAGAACTCATGCATGTATCGATACAAATACAGGGTAGGAGAGAGGTTGTTTACTGACTTGGGTTGTATCCGTAGTTGCATAGTAAGTATCGGTAGTTCTATGTATGCTTGTATCGGTAGAAGTTGCAGGGTAGGATTTCTTAGCTCTCTGGAGTTTTTAGTACCAGTAGAAACATGACTTGTTGTGGTAGAAGTTATACTTGTATCGATAGAACTATCATAAGTATCGGTAGAAGTCTGTACTCTTTCTAAATTGCTTACTGACTTGAATACTACACCACGTCACAAGATTAGTAAGTGTATTAATGAACATAATATCCTTCCAAAGTTCATGCAACCTTGTACTATAAGCATTTAATGTGTATATCATTTAACATTTTTATTCCAAGTATACAATTCAAATGTCACTCTTTTTACATCTCAACATTCTTGTTAATGTTATGAATAAATACTTCATATAACCATTTCATATATCTACTTTCATAATAACATTTCATGTAACTATTTCATCTAAGTATTTCACTTTACTAATTAACACATAATCATCATTAAGTCTTGAACTTACATTTCTTTCTTCCCCAATACAACCTCACTAGGTTAGTGGATATCACATAGAACATATAATTCCAACAAATAAATATAACATGTAATAATAAACAATCATTTCGCTTTAATTTACACAGATCATTATAATCCATTTCATTATCTAAAATCATGATTCATTCCATATTTATATATACTCATTTAAGCTTTATTACCTCGTTTATATCATGGAAAGAATTTCACCATAGAAGTCATTCATTCACATAATTCAAATGTTACCTTTTGATCCCAATACTTGCTTTACATTTTCAGTATAATTTATCTGATTCAATACACCTGCAAGAAGCTTGTTAGGCATTAAGCTCAATAACCACCAGTACAAAGCCTGCTAGACACTAATCTTGATAAACACCGGCATGAAGCCTACTAGGCACTAAGTCCGATAAACACCGTATAGTCACTCAATTATGTGATATATTTTATTAATTAACACTTAGTTATACGATATAGAACTAAAAGTTTAAATCATTAACAAATAATTTAATATAATCACGCATTTACTATAACACTTCATTTGAACATTTTCATATTAGATAATTGTTATTATTTCGATGGATCCTTGTAAAAGTACTCAATATGTAAGTCCAAAATGTATGAGGCTCATTGGCTAATCAGATACAAAATAGTTGCATCAGGTTACCCTTTCGGGTTAAACCAATGATAGTACCTATGAACTAGCTTGTCCAGAGCTAAGTAACATATTAAGCAACAAAGGATAGCTATCCAAGCTAAGTTCGAGTTTTGAGTTAACCCAAGTCTGGAACACATGCATGAGCTTAGTCCAAATAGATAATCAGACAAAAATCTCACGTATGAAACTTTTACTCAATCCATCGTAAATCATTTCATATAATTCATTTATACAACTTATAAATCAATTGCTTATTATTATAAATGTGTACAAATAAAATTTACAACATAAATATCGATATATACTAAACACACAGATAGACACTTACTTCACATTATACCATTATGGGCACACATCCCCATAGTCCTTATTTATCAAAGATAACATAAATATAATTAACATATTATATAATTATTTAGAACCTTTCTTTATTTCCAATCGTGACCCTCAACTATAATTTCATTTCAATATAACCATTTCAAACTCATATCCATGTATTTCACATTTCTAATCACAATTCTCAACTTAAACATCACCACCACTTAATCCAACTCATCACATACTTATCTCAAGTAGTCAAACTCAATTACAACATAAATAGATAAGTTTTAAGTCACGAGAAAAACATATAATTAATTTAATTAATACGAACTTACCTCAATTAAAACAGTTACTAAAACAGAGTTAATGACTAGTTCGAAACCTTAGCTTTTTCTTTGATATAAATCCAATTGTAGCACTTCATTATCTAAATAATATAACTTCATTCAATTAAATAATTCAATTAGCTTAAATTAATTAATTCAAGTCTATAACCCATTTTAATGTGAATTTACAAAATTACCCCAACATTTTTCCTTTTATTCAATTTAGTCTTTAGACTCATAACTTGCAAATTTATCATTTTTAAAAGAGAACCCATGTTAGTCAATTTTCTTAGGGGTCCAAAACAGTCCACATCTTTCACAAATTCACTTATTTCCCTTGAATTTTACTATTTCCTTAAATAGGTCCTTATTACTTGAAATCAACAATGAACTTCACAATTTAGTCCCTTTTTCACTTTTAACTTAAAATATCAAGTTAGTCCTTAAAGCTTA
This sequence comes from Kokia cookei, assembly GCA_039519145.1. NCBI lineage: Eukaryota > Viridiplantae > Streptophyta > Magnoliopsida > Malvales > Malvaceae > Kokia > Kokia cookei. The sequence continues at coordinate 12,089,655 of CM076901.1, forward strand.
ACTAATCAATAATGGTAGTATTTAATATCTTTGACAATATCGAAAAATATGACATGGGTCAGCTAGATCAAGGTACCAGGATTCCAAAAACATAAAAATTACGAGAAAATAACTAATTTAAGCTTACCAAATTGAAGCTTGAACCTAACAACCCTAAGCTTTTCTCCCAAATTTTCTCCCCCTTCAACTTCAATGGAAACAGAATGAAGAAAATATAACACTTGAAACCTGTAATCGTCGCCGGTTTAAGGTCTCGAGGTCTTTCACACCTTTATCATAATTAACACATATAAGTCAACCACGTATTCACTCAAATTCATTTAGGAAAACAAATTATTAACATAATTAAATTTTACATACTCATTTACAAACACTTCAAACTATCAGGAGTCTAATTGAATCACACAAGAACTTCAAGATGAAATCGAAAATTTCCATCCATAGAGGTCACATGACCATGTGTCTCAAACACACGCCCGTGTGCCTTCATATACACGCTCGTGCCTCAAACTGTTTACCAGACCAAGTTCCTGCCTGAATTATAAGCACACAACCGTGTCACAAACCGTGTGACAGATCGTGTGAATATGTGAAATTACCCCACATGTCCGTGCATATAACCATGTGTTGGGCCGTGTGTATGTGTGAAATAGGGCCACACGACCGTGTCCCAGCCTGTGTGATACCCGTGTAAAGCCTGCTACTAATAACCCAAACACATGGCCGTGTGTGTGGCCCATGTGCAGGCTGTGTGCCCATTTGAATGACCAGAGTTTGTTTCAATTCTTACCTAAAATATTAAAGGCTCATCCTTTGATACAATAACATATTAGCCAAATCGTTCCATAAGAATTATCCAATTAAAGGCATATACTTCATGAGAATTTTATTCCAACACTAATAAACCATAATTCATAACTCAAAAACCTTACATAAATACTCACTTATTTTTAACTATACCAAAACATTGTGACAACAAAAGTCATGTTAAGCATTTTCCATCCAACATGTTCTCTACTATCATCTATGTACCAACTCAAGGGTCTTATGCATACAAGAGTATAACAAAATAATATTCAACCTAGTACATGCCATATAAGCCAAGTGTTACGAAAACTACCGAAGCTGCTTCCGGGATAGTGTGATTCTTCGAGATGATTTGATCTTCAACAACAAAATGAAATCTACAAAACAATAAAAAAATTCATGGGTAAGCTTACGAAGCTTAGTAAGTTCGCAGAATTTATTAAACTTACCAAAATAACTTTTTCAATTTAAAATACAAAGGAAAAAAAATGATTTCCTGATTCAACTGTGACAGAATATGATTATTCGAGCCATTATAGAATATCGCTTATTCAAGCCCACAACAAAAAATAGCTTATTCGAGCCAAACACAGAATAATGCTCTTTTGAGTCAGATACAGAGTAATTCTCGTTCGAGCTAGAGTTCAAAGTATTTCTTAAGCCTTCCATTTTGTTCTATTTATCCAATAAAGATTTCAAGATAAATATAATTGAAAGTTAAAAGTACAAACTTACTGAACTAAATTGTAACTATGATTAAATTCTAAGGAGTACTCCGCAACTCTTCCTTTTCCACGATCAACAACACGTTCTTGATCTATCTCAACAATTTCATTTAATAACTAAATCAACCAAAAAAATTCTATCAATTATGCAGTTAAATCCTTTTTGGCATTTTTACAAAATTACCCTCAACTTTTCACTTTTATTCAATTTAGTCCCTAAGCCTCAAACATTCAAATTAACCATTTTTATCAAAACCCATCACCAGCCGAATATTTAATGGCCTCATAACAGTCCTTACATGGAATTATTTCACATCAAGGACATGTATTTTCATCGTTTTAACAATCTAGTCCTTTAACATTAAAATCATCAAAAACTACTTTACAAAATAGTCTAATCTAACATGCAAGCTTAATAAACTTCCATAAATTTCAAGAAACATCTCAACTCATCAATGACGCAATTTATAACATTTGACATATTCACAAATTAGTCCTCGAACTATTTAGATTAAGCTAATACAAACTCAAAAACATAAAAATTATTAAAAACGAGTGAAAAAATCACCTAGAATCTTCAACCCTAACTTGGCCGAGCTTTCTCTTCACCAAAAATGGTATTTTTTTCCTCTCCTAGTCGAATATGGCTTGAAGATGATGATAAAAAATTTATTTTTTCAATCTTTTAGGTTTATTATTAACATTTTACTACTTTACCCTTATTATTATAACTTAATAATTCACAAAAGCTTGCCCATAATTGTCCACCACTAATCTATATGGTTAACTAACCATATTGGTCCTCACACTTAACTCTTTTTTAGCTATTAATAACTTTAGCTAATGGAAACCAATTTCTTCCCCTTTTATGATTTAATCCTTTTTACTTAATTAATTATTTTAACGATAAAATTTCTTAACCAAAATTTAATATAACACTAATGACATCATAAATATTAAATAATCAATATTTATGAATTGGCTCGTCAAAATTGTGGTTTCAAAACCACTATTTTCGACACCACTAAAAACGAGATGTTATAGAAAAACATTTTTTCTTCTTTCTTACTAACTCCCATTTACTTTAACAAAAAATAATGTCATGTCATTTCTTTTCTTTCTTTATTTTTATTAATTAAAAATAATAAGGCATAATAAGAACAACACCTTTCCACCTAACGACACAATCCAATCTTAAAGGGAAATTGCCACATTGGTCCATCATATTTATTTCAAATTATAATCATTTTATAAATTGCACTTTTACCACTTATGTAATTCAATTCCCGTACTTAGTTTAAGCATTGCACAATTAAAATTACCTATTCAAAAAATCAATTAACCTACAAATAAACTCCGTAAATATTTTCATTAAATATTTACGGATCTGGTTCACAGATACGAAATCTCAAAAATACAATTTTCGACACCCCTTGACTTTTGGGTCATTACCATATAATATCTAAAGTTGGCCACCAACCACCACTAATCTTTTGACATGATTTTTTTTTTTACCATTTAAGTCCTATTTCCCTTTTCATATCTATTAGGTACATTTAACCTATAGGATTTAACTTTTGTAGCTTTTATGATTTAACATCTTTTTACTTAATTAACCATCAAATCATTAAAATTTCCGAACCGAACTTCAATATGCATATATAATAACTCCGTAAATATTTAATAAAAGTATTTATGGACTCGATTTAAAGAAACGAGATCTCGAAACTTCGTTTTTTAAAACCACTTGAACTTAACCATTAATTCAAATAACATAAATTATCAAGTTAATATTCATTGTTGTATTATATTTGACTAATAAAAATTAAATAATAATATTTACAAACTTACTTGTCGGATTTGTGACCCTAAAATCACTGTTTTTGACACCATTGAAAAATGGATTGTTATACCTTCAATGTGGAGATATTGACTTGTATTTAAGCCTTCTAACAACCTTCTAGCCGTTTGGAGAGTTAGGAGTGAATTAGAGCCATTGTTGTAGTTAATTCGTGCATTAATTGCAGACTGCAAACCACTTGTATCAATACAATTTGACTTGTACCGATAGAAGTCTTGAAAATTATGACCGTTTGAGCCACGAGTATCGTTAGAAGTTCACTATATTGTTAGAAGTCTGAGGGTTTCAAGGGTTCAGACTTGTACCGATAGTTGTATCAATAGAAGGTGTAGAGGAGATAAAAAATTGCTTACCGACTTACTTGTATTGATAGAAGGTCCCCTAAGTATCGATAGAAGTCTAATGCTTGTCTTGGGATGCTCTCTGACTTATTTATACCGATAGAACTCAACCCAAGTATGATACAATTGAACTTGTATCGATACAAGGGTTCCCAAGTATCGATAGAAGTTTGGAAGAAATTTTGCGATGCTCGCTGACTTGGTTCACGTAACACCTATCGCTTGGTTAGATTGTTAGACTTGGACTATGGAATGCTACTACTATTACTAGAACAATCCAAAGCAATTTATATAAGAATTAATTTACTCCACATCGATTCATATAGAATATGCACAATGTGATACACAATCAAAATCAAATCTCAATAAATTTTACGAAAATTCTTAAGTTGATCCAAGCATAAAGAATGACCAAATAATGGACATGAGGAAAAAATAATGGAGAATTTTGTCATCTTTTCTCCTTTAATATTTATCTAATAAAAATAATAAAATATCTCAACATAATAATTTTAATCTAAGGGCTCATATTTCATCACATTTTTCATCAAGATCTAATGGTTAATATGTTGCTAACAATTCCATTAAGTAAATATAAGTATTTTTTATCCAATGGCTCAAATTTACATGTTCAAGGGTAATTTGAACAAAATTATCTCACTTGCAAAATTACTATTTTGCTCTTAAAACTTTTTAATATTTACAATTCAATGATAAAGGGGCAACAGACTAAGATAAAAAAAGTCCTCAAATTGCAAATTTGACCTTGGATTCTAGACCGAATTGAAGGGACTTGGCGTGCGAGCAACCTAAAATGCACAAGATAGCCAAGAGAGAAAAGAAATAAGTTGGTGGCAATTTAATGTAAATAAATGATGGAACAAAGAATAAAATAAATAAGAGAATGATTTTTGGATGTGCAAGGATCTACACTAGGAAGAAAGATCCATACTTGATCAAATCAAGGCTACCAAAGTTAAAAGAATGATTATATGTGGCAATAGAGAAATTAAAAATGACCAAAAAACAATGGGAAAGACTAAATGAAGGTTTGGTCAGCTAGGAAACACAAGAGCCAAGGGTTTTGAGAACCCTAAGATTGATTCTTGATGGCGAAGGAAGTTGTTAATTAGATATGAAAATAAAGAAACGGAAAAGATTAGAAATAACTTAAAACGAATGGAAATAAAAGGGAAACAAGGATTAAGGTTCGATTGAGAGAGAGTCCAATATCCATGTGAATTAGGGTTTCTTGAAGCAAAAGAAACTAATTTTGAACAGCAAACAAAGTCGAATTCAGATATGGAATTGAAACACCAAAACAAATTATTAATTGAATGAAATTGAAGCAAAAACAATCTACAAGATGAGCAGAATCAATCAGTTAAAGAAAGATGAGAGATCTCATCAAATTGATGCAATCTTGATGGAAATCAATGCGAACTGATTCTTCTTGAGTGGTTCTTGATTTGAAAAGTGAACTAAAGCAAGCCAATTAGATAAATCATAAATAAACCGTACATAATTAAAAGAAAAGAAAAAAGATGGAAAGATTGATATATGGCTAAATTTAAAAGATGGAAAGATAAAGAATGGATAGATGGATAACACCTTAAGAAGCCTTTGAATCAAAAGTTTCAACAACCTCCTTCAAACAGTTTTATTCTTGCCTTCAGGAATGAAAACTTGTCAATTCCAAGCTTGAAAATGATCCCCAACAATCTAAAGTATTGTGGCGAACAATTTCTAAAATCAAACAAGAAGAATTCTTACAAAGAAAAACTCAAAGAGTATTTATTCAATCAAAGCATAATAATCAAGATGAATTTAATGGATCATGTAGATGCCTTTATATAAGCTAGTTAATTACATCAAAATAAAACTCTTAAGTAGAATAAATCCATAATTAATCTAAACAAAAAGTAGTTCTAGTTGAACTAAATTTTCTTGTTGACTAACAAACATAAAACTCCTAAACAACTTAAAATGCTTAAAATTATCTTAAAATTCAGAATAAATAAATAATAAAATTATAAAACCTAATAAATAAAATATTGGGCTTATATATAATTAAAATTAAGCCTAAAAATCAATTTAATCTCAAATAAAAACTCAAAACTTGTAATTTCCCATAATAATCCCGTCCAAAAATTTTGTTCGTGCAATCTTCACTAAAACAATCATAACTTTAGCTGTCGAACTCGAAATCAAGTAATTCAAAGTGAATTTTGAAGATAAGAGATAACTCTTCAAACACTGTGAAGACATCTCAATCCTATAAATGCATGGATCACATTTAAAAAGTCATCGCAAGTTAGTTGATTTTTCAAACTTGAAAATTGACAACATTGGTGAATTAAATTTAATAAATTTCACCCCATCCGTATATGTATCATTCAAGAATTCCCATTTTGTTATAATTGTATCTTTGGTCCTTCAAATTTCCATATTTTCAATTTAACCTTTAAAATTTGAATATTTGCAAATTAACCCTTTTAATTTTCATAATTTTATAAATTAACCCAACTCGACCCATGAATAAGTCTATGCTTGAGTTACAAAATAAAAACTACTTTCATAATAAAAAAATAATGTTTGATTAGCAAATTGGTCCCTAACTTTTATCAGATTGGTACTTAAAAGTCTTTTGTCAGGAGTGGTATATGAATTATCCTTTTATCTCATTTATCTCACAAAGTATACGACATCCAATAAAAATATGGCATGCATCATATTTTATTTATTAGTATTTTTTTGATAGAATGAGACAAAAGTTTATGGTTTAAATAACACTTTTGATAAAAACTTTAAATACCATATAAGAATTGAGATATAGTTTGAAGCCTAAAATTATACCTTCATAGGTAACTTTCATTAAGGGTAAGTATTCGATCGAGTTGAATCGAATTGAGTTAAAAAATTTTGAGTTAGTCGAGTTGACGGATCCTATTCTAGCAACTAAACTCAATTTGAAATTTTTTTCAAATCGAATCAAATCGAGTCAAAATATTTCGAGTCAAGTCGAGTTAACGAATTCTATTATTTATACTTAATATTGTGTTTACATGGACCGATTATTTAACTAGTAGATGAAATACATGATTATTTAACTACATAAACAATATAATCATTTTACCTTTTAACTTAATGGGTAAACATTTATCAAACGACATAGTTTTTCCTTTTCTTATTCGGATTTTCGAATAACTTAAATTGTATAATTCATATTCGAGTTTAATTGAAAAACTTGATTTTTCATTTGAATTAATCTGAATAAATCAATTAACTCAAATAATTCGAACTATTTAATTCAAAATTTAAATTTTTATCGAATTTTTCGATTCGAATCGAATTTTACTTACAGTTAATCTTCATACAATGATTTGGTTAGTAGTCAAATAAAATAATCCAACGTACGGCATAGGAATAATCAGAAAGGTAAACCAACGCCAATGATGTATCCACATTAGCCTATCGGATTCTCCAGACTTGTCCTCACTATATTTCTAGAATTACAATTATGACCCTATTAATTCGATTTAGAAATTTAAACAACTCCCGGGGCAAATACATTTCTTTCAGCGCTAGGGTTTTGCGGTTCCTGCAGAAGCAGAGCGGACGAGCGAGAAAGAAAGAAAAAAAAGAAACAAACAGGAGACGGAAACAATGAGCCGGAGCTTGGGCATACCGGTGAAGCTACTGCACGAGGCATCCGGCCATGTGGTAACGGTGGAGCTTAAGAGCGGAGAGCTTTACAGAGGAAGCATGGTCGAATGCGAGGATAACTGGAATTGCCAGCTCGAGAACATCACCTACACCGCTAAAGTACCTCTCTTTCTCACATTCCCCCTTTTTTTTCTTTAGCATTCAATTTCGACTTTGATTTATTTACTTTTATTTGGATCTGATGAATTTAGGGTTTATGCTTAGTTGGTGATAAACGTTAAAATGCTTCAATGTTTGGTGTTAGATTCAGGCATTGCATGCCAGAACTCTGTACTTAAGTTAATAGGCAGGTTAAGCCTTAGGATATTGGGGAAGAAATGGATGGAGTTTCTGGGGTTTGAAAATTGAGGATGTTTCTCAGCAATTTCTCATTGCTAAATTTGAGTTTGCCCCTGGATTTTGCTTATTGACTGTTGTGTGGTTCTTTTTAGGTTATACTACAAATTTCAAGTTGTTACCTGATTTATAAAGCGTTTAAGTTGCTGGCTTCTTGCATCATTGTTTTTTATTTAATAGATCTAATTAAAAGTTGAATGAGTGACATCAGAATTTCATTGTGATTTGAGTGCATATTCTCTCATCCCTTTTTCAAAACTAGATATATTATCGATAGCATGTTGTTGTTTTGGCTCAAGGTTCGTTTTGTCTTTCCTCTCATATTACTTCCACTTGTAACTGATTTTAAGCTGATTGATTGGCTTGGCTTCAGGATGGAAAGGTATCACAGCTTGAGCATGTTTTCATTCGAGGCAGTAAAGTCAGGTATCATGTCTCTCCCTCCCCCGGTCAACCATGTCTCGTTGTTTTAGTTGGATTGATATGCAGCATTTGATGGTAATAGGTGCAGTTATAATCAAAACAGGAATACATTATTTGTCTATTGAAAGATGGGTATATTTTGACAGGTTTATGGTCATTCCGGACATGTTGAAGAATGCTCCTATGTTCAAACGCCTCGATGCTAAAATCAAGGTATGTCTTTTTTCAAGGTGTCACATTTCTTGCATTATGCACTTGTTAGAAGACCTCTGACTTTGTTTCTTAACTTCATCAAAGGGTAAGAGCTCAACTCTAGGAGTTGGCAGAGGTAGAGCTGTTGCAATGAGAGCCAAAGTAAGTGTGCCTACACTGTAATTAAGATGGAACCCAAAGAACCATGCTCTTTTTGTGTTATCTCCTTATAATTTTCTTTGTCTATAAGCTTTATTTTCCAAATATGATTTCATTTCTTTTTGGTGTTACAGGCTCAAGCTGCCGGGCGTGGCACAACAGGTGGTAGAGGTGTTGTGCCATCAGTTCGTAGGTAACTTTGTCTTGTCAAATGGTTTCTAGTCTCTATAGTCAAGAGCCAGCCTTCATCATTATATGCCACCGGAGAAATTCTTGGGTTTAGTGATCAAGCTTGTACTCGTATTTAATGTAAAAGGATCTACACTTTTGTTATGCTGACGAATATGAAATTAGAGGTGAAGTAGTTTTTCATGGATCCATATGAAAGCAAAGTGTCAATGTATGTCATGCACATCCAATCTCATAACTCTTTGGTCTTCTGAATTTTGTGCCTACCTTTCAGTTTTGCCTTGTGTGGGAATATGATCTTTTGAAACATATGGAATAATTTAGAAAATAATTGTTGTGTACACACACACACACACACACTATATTATAGTACATCTCATTGAAAAAAATTATGTAAAAAATTAAATAAAATATTAATAAGGTATTGGTTAAAATGGCAAACTTGAAAAATTTGTTTTTAATTTCTAGGTTTAAGTTACACCATCTATGTTTTTCTATAAAAAAATTATTTGGGGTTTAAATTATTTTTAATAGATTTATTGTAAAGAAAATAAAAAATCAAACTTGTTCTTAAAGGATCTTAGAATCTTCTTTTTGATATGATAAGCAACATCCCTTTTGCAATATAGTGTGGGTTTGAATGGAATTTAGTGTATATTTGAATGGGTAATGCGATGTGTTACAATATTTTATTTTACAATGATTTTTATTTTTACATTAAATGCAAATAAATGTATTTTCATTCAAATTCAACCTTAAAAACATCTCCTGTGTATTTTTATTTTTTTAAAAAATAAAAAGAACTCAAGTGTACCTTTTATAGTAGTGGAGGGGTGTTTCTTTGGATGATGTGATGTTGATCTTTAATTTCATATCCTAGACTAGGGATTTTTTTAGCTTGCTTTTGGTCGAGTTATCTTTTAATGTTCACCATTTCTCAAATGATTTTTTATCTTTAGATTTATTCTTTGTTATTTAAAAATAAAATTGATGGACGTATTTTTTGGAAATAGTGAAATTTTGAGTTCAGTAATATTGTTGGATTGAATTTCACATATATAATAAGAGTTTTGGGTAATTAATGAACGGGACATTGACATTTTGTGATAGTATTCAATGATGAACATTGTAACGCGTAGATTCAGACTCAAGACTTTTGTAATGTTGTAAGAAAACTAAAAAAAGATTAGAAAAACGAAAAATTATGAAAAGTGAAATATTGAATTAGAATAAAGTAAATCGATTTGTTGATAGTTTTGGCTTCAAGTGTGATTTCAATTTCGGTATTGGAATTGATTATAGATATTATTTAATCTTTTAATAAGTCCGTTAAAATGGTAGAAAAACAACTTCAAATTACCAATATTCTTTTGTTGTAAATTAATTGTGGCAATAGCTTGAATATCAACTCTTTTCAATCTAATAGTCCTGAAATGAAGTTGTTAAGATTTAATTTGTTGACACATTTATGATCTAGAAAAACTCGACACTAATTATCAAACTTAATTTTATGATCGTTTAAATCATATTATTCACTCTTGTTATAGCCCCATTTGTATAAAAACACGTGGCAAGCCGAAAGGTTGCCTCGAATCACTTCGAATCGAAAGGTCGCTCACAAACCCTCATACCGGCATAACCATCCAAAAAACACAAATCATCCGTTGTCCAGACCCTTAGGCTTCCATGAGAAATATGATGTCATTTGTTACCAAATATCATGTGAGTTCAACTTCTCTATACCATAAAGTCAAAATAAATGACAAGATCTTTTCCATCACAAACATCTCCATCCCATCAAAGACATTTGCCCAAGAGTTTCGTAATGATAGATAAATTACAAGTTCAACACGTTAACATCATCCTACACAGGACCTTCACCTATAAATACCTCCAAGAACAATGAATAAATGATCGACTCTCCAATGATATCAAGCTTATACCATGCTAGCTTTCCTTCAACTTTTAGCCTTAACTCTCTCCTCTCATTTAATCTTTGTAACTTCTAGCTCTTCGCCATGTCTTGGTGAATTAGCCTTCGTGACAACCTCTACACTCCTCTCTTTATCACATTCTTGTTGTAACGTTGTATTAACAATCGGTGTGGTGAGCACGAACACTATGACTTTGAAATCCCATACCAACGGCCCGGTTGATCCAATTAGCCCAACCAACATGATTTTTTCATCCGCCTCAGCCAGTACCTTCATCCCACTTGGATCAAAATCTTCCTCTAGTTTGAATCCACTCAAGTTCTTTCTTCTTCTTCTTCCCCTCTAGAACCATCTTTGTAGTATGCACATGTTCTCTTCCCCACTTTAGAATAGCTCATGATTGCTCTAAACACCCTTTAAGCTTCAACCTAGCCATCTTGGTCGCACCAATAGACCCCATCCTTCTAACATCTTTGGTTCCCTTAACAATTGGAAAGCATCAATTGTCATTTGGTCATCCCTCTCTAGGTCCATAGAGTAAGTAAATTGTTACTTGCAACAAGCTATATCTTGCCTTATAGCTACACCACCTTCCCCGACTGTGATATCAGCCCCGTTAGAACAAGGTCATCATCAGTAAGCTTCTGGTTCTCAACTTCATGTTTCGAAAACCTAAGAGACACTGTAATGGCTAGAAGAATAATTCTCCCAATAGGAGTGTCGCTTTAAAGAGAAATAATGTATCTTTGATAAAAGGAATGCTCAAAATGAATGATTAATTACTGAATTAAAGGCTACGTAGTTGATAACTCTTGAAAAGAGTTATATTTTTTTACCTTTTTAACCTTGAGAAAGTGTTTCGACTTAGGTAAGTAAAATTAAGCATTTTAGGATAGAATTTAGTATTTTTCATGCATGCATGCATAAAGCTTGGTTGTACGTAATTTGTTGCATTTTACTCTAATTTTGGAAGAAAAAAATGGTGCGGTGGTTTAGTGTGGTGCAGGTGTAGGATAAGGAAGCTAGAATCCAGGATGAAGGATTATGCCCTGACTAAGTTTGTTGTCAAGGCAATACTGGGAGTGCTGACTCAACAGATTCTAGAAGTTGTTAGTTGAATGCTAACCTGCTAGAGGAATACATAAGAAGAAATGCAGAGGGTGTAATCTTACCAGAATACTTCTAGAAGATGTACGGAGAGGACGAGCTGTGTAAAAAGTACCTGCCTAAAATAGTCCTATAAATACTTGCGAGGAAAATGAAGAAAGTGTGAACTGTAAATGAAAAAAATCTAAGTGAAGAATTAAGGGAAATCATGCATGACCAATGTGCAAATCACGAGTGGATTTTGAGGCAGGCAGGAAAAAGACGAGATCCATTGAAGAGCTGAGCACGAGGAAGAAGGCACATACACTCTAGATCTAGCTAGAGTGCTAAAGATGGAGGAAGCTGGTGATAGTAGCTCATACTATTTCATCCTTGGATTTGGTTATTTTATTTGAGTTCTGTTGAGACGATGATGAATGTTAATTTCTAGGTTTATTTTGGATGATATTTTGTTAATATTTTCTGAATGATTTTTGGTTAAATCTATTGTGTTACTGTTTGTTCATTTAGACTTCTTACATGCATGTTTCCATAGATACGATGGGAGTTTAAGTGTGTAAAAATTGCTAAGTGAATTTCATGACAGTCAATATAGCTTTAGATATTTTCCATGACATTCTGGGATATACGAATCTACTCTAAATAAGCTTAACTTTATTATTCTTCATAGTCTACCCTTTGATATCTTGCCAACACTTTTACCACCGTTCATCACATACCATTTATAGTTTACCATTTACCTTTCAGTACTTAGTTTATCATTTACTTTAGTTTATCATTTACTTTTCCGTATCATTTATTTTTAGTACTTAGTTTATTTTAGTTTTTTTATATTACTTTGCCATTGTATAATTCATATCAACTTTGCCTCAACATCATTTCTTTGTTATGATATTAACATACATTAACTATAACTTAACGTTATTCTTTTTCCATGACAATAACTTAGTTAGATCACATTAATTTCGATCCCTGTGGAGACGATAACTCACTTATTACTTTATTCCTTGAGCGACGTGTATACTTGCACATTTGCATATATGTTTTACACGCAACAGTAGGAGGCTCCCAAACAAGAGAACTAACTCATCAAGAAGATGAAGCACAATCTGCCCTTCGCGAAAATCGCGAGCATGGTGATTTAGGTGATCTTTGCCAGAACGACTCTAACCTCCTGGCTACATCTCAACATTCTTAAGGTAATAATAATGCCTTTATAGAAGAACAACTCAAGGCTTTCATAACAGAGCTAATGTAAGAAGTAAAAGACGTAAAGACAGACGAGTCTACTTAGAATTACTCCGGTAAGCCATTATCTTTTAAAGTAATCGACAACCACATCCCAACTTCTTTCAAATTCTCGAAGTTCATATACAATGGTTCAAGGGACCTAGAAGGCCATCTAGCTCAGTATAAAAATCATATGAACATACTAGGAGATTCCAATGGGATCAAGTATAGGGTTTTCTCCATGACCCTCTCACAAACGACTTGATAGTGGTAACTTTCATTTCCTCGAAGGTCCATCCGTTCTTTTGATCAGCTAGCAGGACAATTCATGAATTGCTTCTTGACCTACAAAACACTCCAATAATCCCCAGAGTACATGATGACCATTCATCAAGGAAAAAACGAATCCTTTTGTGATTATGTTCGACGATTTAGTGAAGCTACTATGATCACAAAAGGAGTCATCGACGAATGGGCCATCCAAAGGCTTTATTGTTAGGACCACCCACTAGCAGTTGAGGTACATCATTTTTGGCAATAGTATGAGTAAGCTTTCCTACTTGTACAAGATGGTGCACAAATTCTCGAAGGGTGACAAAGTTGTAAAAGTTTGTGCTGATTCTTCTGCATCAACCCCTAGGCAAACCAGCCCCTCACAACAATCGCCTCTCAAGAGATTTCAAGGCTATCAACAGCCATGGACCAGTCCAGGGGTAAGCAGATATGGTTATGGACACTACAACTAGCCAAACCAGAGGAAACATTAATAGGTGAAAAATGTCCATGTTGAAAAAATCCCGGTTTGAAAACGGGTTTCTTGCATAATGAAAAATTAAAATTTTGAAAACTAATCCGGTTTGTGATATTTATAGCAATAAACTTAATTGAAATCATACATGTGTTTTTAGATTAAGCGGATCCTTGATGTTTTTCGGCTTTCAACCAAACGATATTTTTCGCTTGTACCACGAACTACTATGAGTGTGGGCTCAAACCAATTGAATCAAAACACAAAACTAGAAAAAAGTTTTCTCTCTTTTTGGGGTGAAAACGAAAATTCTCTCTTATTTAATAAAAACCGATAAAATTGTTATTCTAGAAAAATATAATAAAAGTTGTGAATAAACTTTCTTTATTTTTCAACAAAATAACAATATCTCAAAAGCTGTGTCAATAGCTCTACCAGTGCCATCTATTTATAATAAGAGAAGGTAGGACCCTTGTAGAGTTGTAGATGTTTATTTTAAATAGAAAAACATCTTACTTAGAGTAGGAGAGGAGTGAATGACTCACCCTTGTATTTCTACTAGGTTTGTCGCCCCTTCATGTTATATGAGGGGTTTTGGGCCTCTCTCACATCGAGTCTAATTACGAGTACTTTTGGGGCCTTTTTGACCTAGTACTATGTAATATGATCCAACCTGATTCAATTTTTCTATTTCTCAAAGTAAAGTTTAATATTTACATATTAAATAATTTTTTCATCTCAATTTTACCCTTAGTAAAATTTTGACGATTTTACCTCCGGTAAAATTTTGAGAAAATTCGTTCAAAATGTCACAACTTAACATGCTCACTATGACCGAATGATTTATTTTCATTTCTGAGCTTCAAAAAAATCCAAAAATATAAACTCATTCTTCCATCATTTCTATTTTTGGAAACCTACATTCATTTTCAAATGATTGCATTTCTCCATTTTGGAGAAAACCATAAACATTCCTAAATGTTTTCCATTTCTCTTTTTCTATTCATTCCCTCATTTCTATTTAAATACACTATTAATTTTTGGTTTCAACGAGTTAGCAGAGGCATCGATTAGACATATGCAATGAGGCTAAATTGATTTATAATTAAGTTCTGACTTTTCGCCTTTTAATTATAAACCCGTCTAGTCACAAATTCATTACACTATAGTATCGTGATTGAGGTCTCCTTAAATACATACCATTATAAAAGCAACTACTTAGTGCTCGTCCAATGATCTTGTCATAAGTGTGCTACCCTCATACAATATCATTGATCTCTTTGGGATAATATCCGTGTTCTAATATGATCCTATTTTATCTCATGAAAATCATTACATCTTCCTTCATGAAAAGTCCATCACTATCACATACTGATCAAGTCATCTATCACAAAGACGGACGACCTGTGGCTACATTTACTTTTCATCAACCATGTAATGCCAATGAGAGGATATCATTTACCCATGTTTTGGGCTATAAATTCCATTATTGTAAATGATGCTACATACTATAGAAGTTGTACACCCAACCCACCAGTTTTTTGTTCCTTATCTATTTGAACTCATGCTTTTACTTACATCAAAGTGTATGAGTCACGCTTACGTAGTTCATCATCCATTCAGGATTTATGTATGCCACATTATGAACGTCACAAGTGAATAAATCCATTGTGTAGGGTTTAGTGAGTGGAGGTATGATTATTTAACTATTGTGTAGGGTTTCTCAATGGATCAACTATTCGGGAAAGGAAGAATGTGAAATAAACCCTAAGCCTGACAACCATGGGAAGCCATCAAGATGGGAATTAACCCAAAATTGGTATGGCCCATTTGTGAACACCTTAATCCCGAGCCGATTTGGACTGTGAGGTCAGAATATAAGTAGTTCCTACTGACTCATTATTCTAGTGGACGTATCGGAAGATCCTGGTAGGATAATGACTAGTTAATGACGAAAAGCCCTAAGCGAAAGTTGATGAAGCATACCGAAGCGAGCTAATCACCCTATAACCATATCTGAAAAATTTACATTTGTGTTTTCCGTTTTATTCATTTGTCTTGTTTTATGAAGTTTTATTATTTTATAAAAACCCCAAAAACCTATTATTTATGTTTTGTAATATAACCTGATTAAATTACTAATTAGATCCTATTGTGTTTAGATTAAAATTAACCTAGTGCTAAGCTTCCCTTGAGTACGATCCTCAAAATACTTTCAAGTGTTTCATTGTAAACTAATCTATATTACAACCTGACACGTATATTTGCTTACACCGTCTCAAATCCCTATATTTTAGAAGCAATATTCACACTCTAGACATTAGTATGTTTGGAGACGGTCAGAATCGTGTTGCGAGGTTGTATTTTTGTGGAACTCAATAAGTTCTTATGAACTTACTTAGTCTCTTTTCTTATTCTTAGGTGATTAGGTTGGAAGCCTGTAGAAGTGATTCAGCCATAAGAACGGCCTCCTTCGTGAGTCATCTCTTATTTATGCTAGTATACAAGTAATCCTTGGGGATAGGATGAATGTTAAAATATCCGCCAGTTTTAAATTCAAAAGCTTGTACCTGAACAACTGATTTTGTACTTTTAAGCTCTTATGAGCAGTATTTATGGGCAATACGCCAAACTGTTTTAATGATGATAGTCAGCCAACAACGAATTTTGAACTTTGAAATGAGAGTTAGCATATTTACCTTTTTATTCATATTTAAGGATTGAAAAAAGGTTTCCGTCGAATGTTTGTTAAACATTGTCTAATTATACTTAGCGTACTATCACATGAAGTACCCTTTTAAAGCTTGTATGTTTGATAATTTGGGTTAGAACCACATTATATAGAGTAGTTCACTGGACTCAAGATATTAGATTTTTATTTGGTTCGTCCGTTCGACTTGTTTAAAATTGTGACACTTCATACCTATATCTGACAATCGAGTTGGGTTTAGTGTTACAACATACTTGTAGCTTTCAATCCCTATTTTGTTTGTCTTCCCGAACAAAAAATGTTTGGCCTGAGGACTCCCTTGCATGTGGCTGAACCACTACAACCCCGACAGCTTCGTCTGATTTCCTTCACACAATTGGTACAATTTCTGGAAGACTTTAGGTTTCGATTTCATCCTCTTCTCTTAGCAGAGGAAGATGAAACCAATTAGTATCCACTAGGCAATTCTGGATAGCTGCCTGAGAGCTATCTTACAGAAATTCATCACCTTTCGTGCGAAAGGATGAAGCAAAGGGTAAAACCTTTTTCCAAAGTATGCAATGGAAGCAGGAAGCGGGGAGGATCTTTTTAGGTCTTATGAAGGCTATATTTCCCATCAACTCGAGATATATCATACTTGGCTATCTTTTAACGGAGCCCTCAGGCCTGTAACAACGCTATAGATTCATCTGTTGTGGTAGTGCACAACGGAGACTATTTCAATTATATTTTTATAAAAATCATTAAATTAATTTAATATACTATGATTTGATACTATCACATGCATATAATCGGAACTAGTATTTTATATAAATACAAATATAATTTAGTTAAATGTTTTCGAAAATTAGATTGAGTTGTTGAGCCGAAAATCATAGATTCAATTGGTTTAATTAGTGATGTGTAATGAAAAAACAACCAAAATCGTTATGAAACAGAAACCAAAAATCAGAGAAATTAATCAATTAAAAGCATGTGAAAAACTGATAAACTTAAAATTTTTTATTTTAAATTTTTTAATAGAAAATTTTCGATTCCGTGATTATGTTTTTCTTGTAAATAATTCGCTACACAACATCAATGTCAAGACATTGCAATTAATCAAAATTCACAATCATAAGCTACCCTTTATTCCCCTTATTTTCCTTTTTCTCCGTTTAAGCATATTAATGGTTTGTCTAGAATGTCACTAGATCTTTTGACATGAAAAAAGATGGCAACTAAAGCATTCCACTCGATTACTTAATCAATCACAACTTCATATAATTACTAGTTCTACTCATAATTTTTTGATCAGTGGAGTAAGTGAATAGCTTAGAGCGTCACTCAATCTTTTTAGGCAAAAATTAAATGACAATCCAAGCATCTAATATTAGTTTTTGAATTGGTAATAATTCTATGATTTTAACTATGATCTAAGTGGTTAGCAGAGTATTTGATGTTTGTATTATAATTTTTCACAATAAAAACAATAAAAAGGTGTATTGGCATGATGGTCAAGCGTGTTCATTGTCTCAAGCGTAATCTGAATTCGAGTCTCGCTTGTCACTATTTGTAATTCACCAAAAATAAATAAATAAAAAGGGTCACTCATGATAGTAATCTTGCACATGTGTGATCAATTTATCTAGTGCCTAGATACTTAAAGGACTGTGGAAGCAATTTTTGAAACTTTGCTTGATGACAACAGCATGCAAGGAAAGCTATAACATACAAGAGGACTTGTAGATCATTGTTTCCAGTCAAGGTATTGAGCACGACTCTGCCCACCAGATTAAAAAAAAAAAACAGTGCTCAACCAACAGTATTAAGTAGGGTTGTAAATGAATTGAGCTTGAACGAACAAACTTCTGTTCATGTTTGTTTGTTTATTTTTAAGCTTGTTCGTGTTTAGTTTGTGTTTGTTAAGAATTTCAAATTTTTTGTTCATATTCATTTATTTAAAATTATGTGTGTTCATGTTTGTTTGTTTAATGTTCACGAACATGTTCATTTAATTTAATCGAACATGTTAACGAACATTAAACAAACATGTTCATTAACAATGTTAATGAATAATAAACAAACAAAAAACAATAAATACATACACATATATTGTTTTAATATTTTTAAAAGAAAATATCATTAATAAATAAACAAGTCATAAACGAGTAAAAAACGAGCTTGTTCGGGAACATAAACGAATCGAACACACTTCTATTCGTGTTCGTTCATTTATCAATTGAACATAAAAATTTTGTTCATATTCATTTATTTAGCTTAGTAAATGAGCATAAATGAACGTTATACAACGGTTCATCGGACGTTCTGTTCATTTACATCTCTAGTACTAACACTGACACCACAAAAAACAAAGAATGTGAAACTTTGAGCAAATTTTCCTAATCCCCTCACTTTAGTCCACATTAGCCTCAAGGTCACAAAAAGAAACTAAAAATTGAGGCAAGGAATACTCCTAATGGGTGATGTAGACACCCGATTTTTTCCGAGCCTAGTTGGAGGCCCATTTGTTTTTTTTGGGCCCTTTGGAAGCCTACTCGATTTTGGATCAGATAGAGATCTTGATTTTTCTTTTTTTTTTGGGCCTGTCAAGGTCCCAAATTATTATTATTATTAGAGTTTCATGAACTATACCTCTTCTTTTGCCACGTATCATAAACATTAAAAATAATACCAAGTTATTAATCAAAAGATCAAATGAAACGTGACAAAAAATTACAAATAAACAAAATTAAATAACAATATATATGCATGAAATGAATGAAAAAATCATATTCTGATTTTTTATAAAAAGGTAAGTAGAAAAAACAACGATAAACATGTTATTTTCTTCTTCTCTTCTCTTTTTTTTTTTACCATGGACATATTATGAAGCATGGGTTTTGGGATCCAATGAAGGGGACAATATCGAGCCATCGGTCCTCCACCCCTAGGAGCCCCCAAAAATCCCATTTTCTTTCCTTTTCACTTGCTCAAATAAATGTTTTTTTAAAAGAAAAATAGCTTGATTTTGGGAAAAGTTTCGTTTTTTTAAACAATTTTGAAATAAAAGTTTTGATTTTGAAGAAAAATAGCGATTTTCTTTAAAAAAGAGAAAGTTTAAATTTTTAAAAATAAAAATCATTTTTAGTTATTTTAAAGAAAAAGTTTAAATTTTTAAATAAAGTTTTGATTTTTTTTAACTATTTCGAAATAAAAGTTTGGATTTTAAAGTAAAGTAGTGATTTTCATTAAAAAGAAAGAAATTTTAGATTTTTTTTAAAAATAAAAATCTATTTTTTAATGATTTTAAAGAAAAGTTCAAATTTTTAAACAAATTTTTGATTTTTTTTAGCTATTTCGAAATAAATATTTTGATTTTAAAGTAAATTAGTGATTTTGTTTTAATCAAAAAAAAAAACTTTTCATTAAAAGAAGAAGAAAAAGAAGAAGAAAAAGAAGAAGAAATTTTCGATCACCGTACATGACGGCTCCACCACCGAAGTCGGAGAATTGTTGGGCTCTTCGGTGGTGGAACCATGACCAACATAGAAGGAGAACAATAAAGAGGAAGAATTTTTTTAAATGAGGTTGAAAATGAGAGAAAAAAAAATAGATTTTTCATATTTATAAGTGCCAAAATGGGTAATTTATTCCCACCTCCAAACTTTTTAAATTTATGAAAAATACCCCGTTTTTTACAGTGATGCCTTCACTCTCTGACATATTTACACACGTAACTCTTTTGTTTATTAAAACGTTCGATTTAATCTGAAATTTCAAAATTAAAAATAAATTAATTGCTACATCAATCCTCTGTCCTCGGCATTTTTTTACCTTTTAATCCCAAAATCAAGCTATGTCATTTTGTTTCCATTTTAATAAGTTATTTATATTTATATCTTCCCTTTCATTTACATTTATGTTTTATATATTTGTTGTCAATTATGCATTTTAATTTAATGTTTTATATTTATTCACACTTGCATAATTTTTATTTATTCTTATTTCATATTTATTTATTTTCATATCTATTTATATTTATGCTTTTTTTTTTTTTACATTTGAATTTAGGTTAGTCTTTAAGTATTTTATTTTAGATACTTTTTAAAATAACTAGTAAATGTCATTTAAGATATATTATTTTAGGATTTTGACAAATTTAAACTTTAAATCAAGAATTTTAAAGTAAAATAAATCATAAACCCGATATAGGATACTTTTGTACAATCTTGATAGGTTCAACGTTATTAATTAAATTTTTTAAAATAATAATAATGATAAAAGATTGAATAGGTTGTAGATGAATTTAGAAGATCAGGTTTTCGCTCAGCAAGCCAAAGACATATATTAACAGATTGAAGAACTCAAAAAAGAATCTACCCCTTTTGCGATTGAGAACGGATTTGCATTGAAACTTTTGGATGTGGCTAAAACACATTACCAAAATTTTATCAAGCTCATAAGGAGGAAGAAGAAGAATGGAGAGTAGAGATTTGCCCTATGACAATATGATTGATTAGGATTTTCTTTAAGTGTGAATGAAAAATGAAAAAACTTTGTAAGCCGAACAGTTTTCGAACCTTCCATGAAAGAAAATGTTTATATTCGAGTATATTTACGACAATGTGCCCAATTTCATTCATTCATTCATTCGCCCATTCATTCACTCATTCGCTCATTTGTTTATTCAGAAACATTATTTGGAAAAAAAAAGAACATTTTTTTATGACAAATCCAAATAATTTTCTAACTTTTGGAAATAAATATTATTCGAAAAAGGACCAGAGATATACATCATGAATTGATAAATAATCCAAATGACATCTTTGAATCAAATTTTCATAATTATGTTCACTATAACGATCATTAGACGGAAGAGGAGGAAGTTGTATGAAAGGAGTTTTTGAGACAAGAAAAGAAGCTTATAGAACTCCACTTGGAGGGAACAAATTTAATCAATCTGGGTGATGATGAGGTAAGAAAGGAAATTAGGATTGAAACCACTCTCATGCCAAAGCAAAGTTAATTGTTGAAGGATCTACTCATTGAGTTCTCAAATGTGTTTGCATGGTTATACCAAGATATGTTGGGTTTGGACACCAATATCGTGGAACACAAGCTACCTTTGAAATAAAATTTCAAGCCTATATACTAGAAGTTGAGAAGGATGAAACCTGAGATGTTGTTGAAGATTAAAGAAGAGGTCAAGTAACAATTCGATGTGGGATTTCTAAAAGTAGCTAAATACCCAAAGTGGGTGGCGAATATTGTACCAGTGCCTAAAAAGGATGGGAAAGTTAAAATGTACGTCTATTATAGAGATTTGAACCGAGCCAACCCTAAGAAAAATTTTTCGTTACCTCATATAGACACATTAATAGATAACACTGCTAAACATTATGTTTTCTCTTTCATGGATGGATTCTCGAGGTATAATAAAATCAAAATGGCAAAGAAGGACATGGAAAAGACCACGTTTATCATGACCTGGGGAACTCTTTGTTACAAGGTCATGCCGTTCCGTTTAAAAAATACTGGGGCCACGTATCAACGAGTAATTTTGACACTGTTTCATGACATTATGCGTAAAGAGATTGAAATTTATGTTGACGATATGATAGCAAAGTCCGTTAGGGAGGAAAGTCATGTGGAAAACCTCTGTAAATTATTTGAAAGATTAAGGAAATACAAATTGAGATTGAATCCAGCAAAATTTTCTTTCGGGGTAAAGTCGGAGGTTGTTGGGTTTCGTAGTGAGTGAACGGGGAATTGAAATAGAGTCGGATAAGGTTCAAGCAATTCAAGATTTGACACCCCCTAAAACTAAAAAGGAGGTAAGAGGTTTTTGGGACGGTTAAATTACGTGTCTCGTTTCATCTCGTAGTTGATGGATAAATGTGATCCCATCTTGAAGCTCTTACATAAGGATAGTGATGGTGAATGGACTGAAGATTGTCAAAAAGCGTTCGAGAAAGTAAAAGAGTATTTGGTTAAGCCACCAATTTTGATTCTACTAGTTTTATGGAGACCTTTGATTTTGTATTAGTAGTGCTGGATAATTCTATAGGTTATGTTTTGGGGCAACGACATGGTTCAAACAAGAAAGAGCACACAATCTATTGGTGTTGCGCTTTAGCATGGACCACATGTTGAGTAAGGCAAATACATTTTGTATCACACTACCTTCCTCATCACAAAGTTGGACCCTTTGGAGTACATCTTCGAGAAGCCATCATTGTCAAGAAGTGTTGCTTGTTGCAAAGTGGTATTGTCCGAGTATGACATCGTCTACATGTCCCAAAAGGCTATAAAAGAAAGCATAGTCGCGGAGTTTATGGCGGATCGCGTGAAAGAGGAATACGAGCCCATGAGTTTTAATTTCCTAGACGAAGAGATCATGCCAATTTTGAAGCGCAAAGAAGAAATTTGGAGGGTGTATTTCGACGAAGCATCCAACATGATTGTTGTAAACTGAAAAATATATAGGATTTTTCCTACGTAATTTATCACCATTTTACTTAAATTCATTGTTAAAACTAAGTAAATGTTTAATAAATTAATGAAATATGTAAAAATATGAAATTAGGACATAGAAATTATTAAAATGTGATTTTATGCTTTATTATATAGTTTTCATGCATAAAATGACTTATTTTATATTTATTTGAACATATTATATTTTTAAGACATAAAGCGGCCATGCATGATTAAATTAAATAATAAAATATAAAATCATATTTAATAATTCATTTTAAATATTTCATGAAATAATTTGGGTTGAATTAATTAATTAAATTGGGTTAATTATATTTCTTTAGTGCTTTAATTAATTAATTTATTTTTGACAGGTCTGATAAACTTTGCTGAATCACAAAACCATCCAAATTGAAGACCAAGTCAATCCAATTTCGACTCCACATGGCTGCCCTCATAAACCACTTTTTGGTTTAATTGCACAAGGTCCTTGAAATGTTGAAGAAATCAGAGATTTGCCCGCAGATTTACATTTGACCAAGTCTTAGTCCTAAGTTGCTATGGCGTTTAAATTGCTCAAAAATAAAGCAAAAATTCATTCAAATTCCACTAATCATGGTTGGCCACCCTTTGTAGGAGTTTGAAGAGACTAAACCTCTCTATTTTTAGCAAACCACTATCCTGTCTTCACCTATAAATAAGACCCCATTTCACCATTCCTAATCATCCCTCATCCCTCAAACATCAAACATTCTCTCTTTTCTCTCAATTCTCTCTAGCATTTCCCATTCCCCACGCCTAGCATCATCTCTTCATAAAGATTTTAGCAATTAAGCCTCTTAAAGAGCCGTTGGTCGGCCACCTTGGAGAGCCATCAGCAAAGGAGCAAAGCGAAGGAACGAAGGAGCCCTCTTCGATCAGAGTCTTGGGTGACAACCACTTTGATTTGGGTTTAATCTTTCTTTTCTTTAATTTAATCTGAAAATGTTTGTTAACTTAATTTTATTTAAGCTAGGATAATTGCTTTGATTTAATAATATTTATTTGATTCATGCTTATGATGTTTGTGCCTCAATCAATCATGTTTTCAATTAAAATAAAGTCTGTATTTCGTTCATACGTGATTGAAATGCACCTGAATTAGCTAAGCAATCCTGACCACACGACGGCTAGTAGACACATAATTGAAATGTGCATGCTCAATTTAGATCCTGACCCGATTAAATTGTAGGTTCATAACAACCCTGACCAAGTTCTGTTATCTACATAGTTTTTAGATTCGTGTGATTAAACTATTTCAAACCTGACACATCCTTGTTACTTCACATGAATGCTAAGAAACCCTTAGTAAATAAGGATCAGTAAAATGCATATTTACTAAGTAAAGGATTCCGAAAGGACCTAATTTGGTTTCAAAACTCATGAAAGATCGAGTTGTTATGAAATATTTTTCGAATATTATTAAGCATGATGATAATAAATTAAGTTTAATTAAAGTAATTGTCCTAGTTTATTTATGTTATAATTGTTGTGAATTGTGTTTAATCTTGCTAAAATCTATTTCATTCATATAGTTTGCATACTTAGGATAATTTGCATTAGGGATCATTTGCATTTAAGACATTTAATTTAATAATCACTTCTCAATTATATTGTGTTTTAAAATTTACCAAGTTGTTAATATAATTTTACAATTAAGTGATTTAAAACAAATACAATCCCTGTGGGGACGATAACTCGATACTTACTTATTACTTGATAACGACTGTGTACATTTGCACAAACCTACGCGTTACAATTGTGCATGGGATTGGGGCAGTAGTAATCTCCCCAAGTGGCCAGTATTTTCCCGCTACAGCTAAACTGATGTTCACTTGTGTAACTGAATACGAGGCATGCATTTTGACACTTTAGATCACCATTGAGAAAAAGATCAGGGTTTTAAAAGTTTATGGTGGTTCGACGTTAGTTGTTTACCAATTAAGAGGAGAATAGGAAATAAGGGATTCCAAATTGATTCACTATCAAACATACGTGCATGGACTGATCAAAGAGTTTGATGATATCCAATTTTGTCATTTTCCAAGAGAAGAAAACCAGTTAGCAGATGCATTAGCTACTCTAGCTGTCATGTTCAAAGTATGATCCAAAATAAAAGTGTAACCTATACAGAGCTAAGGGTCAAGGACTAGCCGGCCTATTGCTCAGGAGTAGAATCGGGAATGGATGGGAAACCATGGTATTTTGACATCAAACGGTATTTGCAATATCAGCAATACCCAGATTGCGCCTCAGAAAGTGATAAACGAATAATTAGGAGGTTGGCTATGGGTTTCTTCTTGGACGGTGATTTTTTGTACAAAAGAGGACGCGACCAGACACTGTTGAGATGTGTCGACACAGAGGAGACAAATCAAATAATGAAGGAAGTCCGTAATAGAGTTTGTGGAGCACATAGTAATGAACATATGATGGCAAGGCAAACCATGAGGGCTTGATATTTTTGGTTGAAGTTAGAACGTGATTGTTATGCTTGGAAGTGTTATAAATGCCATATTTATGTAGATAGTATTAACACTCCTCTTACTAATCTTCATGTCTTTGCACCTCCTTGGTCATTCTCAATGTGGGGCATGAATGTCATTAGCCGCATCGCACCGAAAGCATCAAACGAACATCGCTTCATCTTTGTAGTGATTGATTATTTTACCAAGTCAGTTGAAGTTGCTTCATATGCCAATGTAACTTGACCAGTGGTCTATAAATTTCTTAAAAAAGAGGTCATTTGTCGATACGGTTTACCAGAAAGAATCATCTCAAACAATGCTAAGAATTTGAACAATGCCTTGATAAAAGAGGTTTGTGCACAATTTAAGATCAAGCATCACAATTCTATGCTATAGCGTCCAAAAATGAATGGGCCAGTCGAGGTCACAAACAAGAAAATCAAGAAGATCATTTCCAAGACAACAGAAACATATAAGGATTGGCATGAGAAACTCCATTTTGCTCTCCACACATACTACACATTAGTGAGGACTTCGACTGGAGCTACTCCATTTTCATTAGTGTATGGCACGGAGGTCATTTTACCTATCGAGGTGCAAATCCCATCTCTACGAGTGTTGAGGGAGGTACGACTAGAGAGCGCATAATGGGTGCAAGAGAGATATGAGTAATTGAATTTAATTAAGGAAAAGAGATTTGCAGTTTTATGTCATGGCCAATTGATAGCACTAGAAATGAAACTTAATTTCTCCTTAATTTAGTGTATAATTTGTTCCTTTTGTATAATTTCTAGCATGCATTTTTAGCATTTCATACTTAGGATGTGTATTTTCTAACTCAGTGCTGTTTGATCGTACTTTCTTTCATTTTATCTCTTTTGTGCCACTAATGTCACTATATTTAGCACTAGTTTTGCGTATAGAGTTATCAGTGTAGAAATCCACTTGGGAATATCAGAATAGGAAAACATTTAGAGTTGCGGTCACAAGATGATCTAGAATTGCAGCCAAAGATGTCGTCACATGAATGCTTCCACAATTTATAAAAGATTTCACGCTGCTAACATATCCAGAAGCACCAGCACAAGAGAAAGTTGTCGCAGCAAATTAAAGTCATAATTTGCATCCAGAGATGTCGTGACAATCTGCAACTATCCATTGAGCAAATCAGATCTGCGTGAGTGCATAGCTGTCAATAACAAATTTCTAAAACTACACAGAGGAGTTAGATCTGAGAATGAAGAAGGATCTACAAGGATTAGGGATTATAAATGGAAGAAAGGGGAGAAAAGATAGATATCAAGGTGTGAAGAATTCAACTCTAAAATTTCTCTTATTCATTCTAGACGATAGTTTCCATGGAAGCTTGAATCTTAGAGGAAGGTGATCTGAGGCCACAAGGACACAATAGCTTCTAACGAGAAGTGCTTGGTACGATGTAAGAGGAGCGATTAAGGGAGAATTCTAATAGACTAGGAATAGGATGTTTCATGTAATTTGTTAATCCCTCTTAAAATGTTGATGAATACTATTAATAATTGATTGAATACCGAAGTATCTTTTAATATTAGATTTGCTTTGAGCTCTATTCAATTCTTCTCATTTGTTTATCTTTGGATTTAACTATTTTGACCACGGAAGTGCGATTGTAGTCACAATCATTGGAAGGTGCGGTGACAAGTTAGATTAATGAGCAAGACAGCAGAAGTTGCTTGAGGCTAGGAGGATTCTGGTCACTTATTCTTAAGTGCTCAGCATTACCAGCACTGGAAGGTGTGGTAGTAGTGACTGCTTAGGTCTTTGTTAAATAAAGAGTTTATATTAGTACGATCTCAGTGGAACATAATTGCGACGACAAATTCATCTATAAGTTACCTTGTAGTCACATTAGCGTTGTGACTTGTGAAATCAGTGATCCTCTCCACTTCTTTACGCTTGATTTATTTCTTTATTATTTCTGAATTTACATTACAACATTTCAACAATCAATTCATTTTATATTTCAGTTGCACTGACATTTTGTATTACAATTGCACTGACAATTTTTACTCTTAACTTGTATAGTTATAACCAGTTTGCGTTGACATTATTCCTAGCAATTCTTCTTATTTTAACTTCTTTTACATCGAAAAATTTAAGCATAAAAGACCATCTCTGTGGGATCGATATCTAATAGTTTCACACCTATCAACTATACTTGCATCGACAAGTGTTCGCTTGCACAATTGCTGTGACGTTCATAGCACGATCAAGTTTTGGTTCCGTTGTCGGGGATGACATTTGTTTGATGTTTATTTTTGTAGTCGCAATTATTTGTTCATTTTCTAACTCTTATTGATTACTGATCTTTTGATTAATTCTTTTTAATTTTCTTTTTAGGTGTTTATGTCCATAAGGAGAAATCTTAACAACATTATTAGTTTTGATCAAGAACTTGAAAGGACAATTCAGAGGAGAAGACAAGAGTAAAGAAAAATGGTTGGAAATAACAATGATTTACCACCACTGCTGCCACAAAATGTTATTCCTCCAATGCAGCCATAAGTAGTCAATAATATACCATCGCCACCACAAAGAAAGTAAATTCCTGATAGGATAATTAGAGACTACATTATTCCTGTGTTCGATGATCTACAACTAGGGGTTGTTAGACCAACAATACAAGCTAGTAATTTTGAATTAAAATCGGTTATGTTTCAAATGCTTAATTCGAATGAACAATATGCAGGTTTACCTTACGAAGATGCGAGAGAGAGTCTCAAGTCATTTCTACTTATTTGTGCTTCTTTTAGTCAACATGGTGTTCCTGATGACGCCTTGAAGATGCAGATGTTCCATTATTATTTACAAGGAAGGACACGAACATGGTTCCTTGGTTTACTGGCTGGATCCATTACTTGTTGGAATGCGCTAGCAACACAGTTTGTTTTGCTATTCAATCCACCAACAATGAATGCTAGATTGCGGAATGATATCACGACATATCATCATCTGGACGATGAAAATTTATACACTACATGGGAACATTACAAAAATTTGCTGAGACATTTCCCAATGCATGGAATTTAACAAGAAACATAAATTGAGATATTTTACAATGGACTAAATGCGTAGATAAGAAATCTTGTCGATGCATCCGCTAATGGTCCTTTGTTGGATTGTACTTACACTGAAGCTGTGCGAGTATTAGACAGGATTACGCAAAATGATTATCAATATCTGATTTCTCATGCTGCTCAGGTAAAAACAAATCCCGAAGTTATGGAATTAGATGCCATTTCAACTTTAAGTGCACAGGTATCCTCATTGGCTTCTAGTATGAGCACACGATAACCAGATGCTCTACCCAATAATACTAAAAATCCAAATCAAAAAGGTAAAGAGCATAACAAGGCTATTTCGTTACGGAGTGGGAAGAAAACAACTGACCATAGTAGCAGCTATAATCAGGCACCTGTCGACGTAAATGAACGAAAGCAACAAGGAGAAGTTGCATTTGAAGAAGACACAACAGAAGCAAATAAGGAAGAACAACTAGTAGTTACACCGATGCCAAAAATTCATCCTAAGAAGTTGTCAACGCAACTGCCCATGTCGTCACAATTGGTTACAACAACACACCCACTGTACACATACCTTTTCCATTTTTGCAAAGATTCAAGAAGAAAGAGCATGACAAAGATTATCACAAGTTTGTATTTGCCTTAAAACAATTACATATTAATATACCTCTAATTGATGCTCTTGTACAGATACCCAACTATTGGAAATTTATGAAGGAGCTATTGTCGAAGAAGAAAAAGCTTTTCGATATTGAGACAATTGCGCTCACAGAAGGATATAACGCTGTGCTGACAAATAAATTGCCAACAAAAATGAAAGATCCTGGCAATTTCACAATTCCATGTTCTATTGGAAATCATTATCTAGGTAAAGCTCTCTGTGACTTAGGAGCTAGCATTAACCTTATGCCATTATCAATTTTCAGGAAATTAAGGATAGGTCATTTGAAGCCCAGTGCAGTGACATTGCAACTTGTGGATAGATCTTTGACGTAACCTGAAGGATAAATTAAAGTTGTTCTCTTCCATGTTGATAAGCTTGTGTTCTTAGCTGATTTCATTATTCTTGATTGCGAAGCTGATAAGGAGGTGCTCATTATTTTGGATGCCCATTCTTAGCCATGGGACGCACTCTTATCAATGTTTTCAAGGGCTAGTTGATTATGTGTTATAACGATAAGCATGTAACCTTCAGTGTGTTCGAAGCATCTCCATCACGCAGTAAGGAACAATGTCACCACATTGATATTTTGGATGAGCTAATTACAGAGGAATTTAATGAACGATGCTCAACTATGCCAAAAGAATATGCGGTGACAGTTGACAACAATATCCCACCTTAATGTGACCACACAGTTGAGGCTAATGTTTGAGAGCTAAAACATGGCTGGCAATTGGAATCTTTCGATCTAACTGGTCCCTATTTTTAAACCATCAGTTGAAGAAGCTTTGACTTTGGAGTTAAAGCCATTGCTAGTACACGTGAAGTATGTTTTCGTAGGTGACAATGAAACATTGCCTGTAATTGTCAACGCAAGTCTCGAAGCAAGTCAGGAAGAAAAATTAATCGGAATACTGAAGCAACACAAAAGAGCCATTTCTTAGAGCATAGCAAATATCATAGGCATTAGTCCCTCTTTCTGCATGCATAAGATTAGGCTAGAAGATAAAGGAAAACAATCTATTGAGCAACAACGAAGTCTGAATGGAAAGATGAAGGAAGTAGTGAAGAAGGAGATTATTAAGTGGTTGGGAACAGACATCATCTACCCCATTTCGGATAGCACATGAGTGAGCCCGATCCAATGTGTGCCTAAGAAGAGTGGCATCACAATGGTAAGTAACAATAAGAACAAACTAATCCTTACTCGCATTACTATAGGTTGGCGAGTGTGTATGGATTATCTTCGTTTAAATGCGGCCATAAAAAAGGACCACTTCCCACTTCCATTCATCGATCAAATGCTGGATAGGCTAGCTGGTAAGGACTATTACTGTTTCCTTGATGGATACTCTGGATACAACCAAATTACAATTGCACCAGAGGATAAAGTAAAGATGACTTTCACTTGCCCATTTGGAACCTTTGCTTTTCGGTGAATGCCATTTAGATTGTGCAATACCCCAGCCACATTCCAAAGGTGCATGATGGTCATCTTCTCGGACATGATCAAAGATTCATTAGAGGTATTTATGAATGATTTTTCTATGCATGGGCAAAGTTTTGATATATGCTCTGACAATCTAGCCAAAGTTCTGAAAAGATGCGAGGACACAACTTAGTTATTAACTGAGAAAAATGTCATTTCATGGAAACCGAAGGAATTGTCCTTGGTCATCGAATATCTTGTCAAGGCATTGAAGTGGATAAAGCGAAAGTGAAAATCATTGATAATCTACCTCCACCTAATAATGTGAAAGGAATAAGTAGTTTTCTCGGCCATGTCGAATTTTATAGAAGATTCATTCGAGACTGCTCCAAGATAGCAAAACCATTGTGCTCCTTATTAGAGCAAAATAAAAAGTTTTTATTCAATGAAGCTTATTTGGAAGCATTTCTGAAGATTAAACAGCAAGTGGTACAAGCACCCATTATCGTCACACCAGATTGGACGCAACCATTCGAGGTAATGTGTGATGCAAGGGAATTTGCTATAGGTGCTATGCTTGGACAAAGAAAAGATAAGGTATTTCATTCTATCTATTATGCTAGTAAAACTCTAAATGAAGTGCAGGTGAATTATACGACTACTAAGAAAGAGTTACTGACGGTAGTTTTTGCATTTGACAAGTTCCGCTCATATCTTGTTGGCGTAAAAATTACAGTATATACTGACCATTCTGCTTTGAGATACCTTTTTGCTAAGAAAGATGTCAAGCCTAGGCTGATCAGATGGATCCTTTTATTGCAAGAATTTGACGTTGAGATCAAAGATAGGAAAGGATCGGAAACCAAGTAGCAGACCACTTATCTCGTTCAGAAGCTGGAAGCGAAGATGGCAATAAGTCACAAATTATCACGTATTTCCAGATGAGAAATTATTCTTTGTCAATGCATCTCCGTGGTATGTAGATGTCGTCAATTATCTAGTCTGTGGTAAGCTACCTTTGAGTGCAATAGGTCCTAGGAAAGTCAGATTTCTGAGGGATGTTATGAAATATCATTGGAATGAGTCATACTTGTTCAAGGTATGCACTGACAACATTATTCGCCGTTGTGTTCCTGAGGAAGAAATGCTTTCTATCCTGAAGCATTGCCACAATACTCCTTATGGAGGCCATTTTGGTGGTGTTAGGACTGTTGCAAAGGTCCTATAATCAGTATTTTATTGGCCTACGTTGTTTCGAGAGTCCCACAATTTCGCTCAATAGTGTGACAAATGTCAGCGTATCGGTTCTATATCTCGACGCAATGAGATGCTCCAACAACACATCATGGAGGTTGTGCTCTTTGATGTCTGTGGTATTGGCTTCATGGGACCATTTCCAAATTCCTTTAGGAATATGTATATTTTGGTAGTTGTTGACTATGTCTCCAAGTGGATCGAAGCAATTACTGTTTTGAAGCACGATGTAAGGATGGTGTTAAAGTTCTTTCACACATACATCCTTACAAGATTCGAAACACCTCAAGCATTAATCAGCGATCAAGGCACTCATTTCTATTGTAATCAGGTGGCAACAACATTGAAATGCTACCGTGTGAAGCATTGTATGGAAACCACGTATCATTCGCAATCAAATGGACAAACGGAGGTCTCCAATCGATAAATTAAAAGTATTCTTGAGAAGGTGGTTAACCCATCTAAACGAGATTGGTCCTCGCGACTACATGATGCACTGTGGACGCTTCGCATTGCTTACAAAACCCCATTAGGGATGTCGCTATATCAGTTGGTGTTTGGAAAATCATGTCACTTGCCTGTTGAACTTGAACATAAGGTCATGTGGGCAATCAAGCAAGTGAACATGGATTACGATGCTGCTGGACGAAAAAAATTGTTGGACATTTCAGATCTAGAAGAAATTCGATGCAATGCCTATGAAAATGTTGCCATCTACAAAGAAAAAACTAAGAGATGGCACGACAACATCATTTTGTTGTGATAATTTTCTTCTGGTTAGTTAGTACTTTTATTTAACTCACATTTAAAACTACATCCAGGGAAATTGCGCTCAAGGTGGTTTGGACCTTTTGAAGTTATTGAAGCATTTCCACATGGTGCAGTGACAATTAAAGATTTGAATGGTAGGCACCATTTTAAAGTAAATGACCAACGATTGAAGCATTACTAAAGCCCAAGCATTAGCGAGCAAACTGCGACCATTAAACTGGTCAAATTTTCATAATAATGTCATTGAATTTTTTGTTATTTACTTTTGTCTTTTGTATTCTTTTAACTCGTTTTCTTTAGGTTTTATGCAGGAATAACAAGTATCGGTAGTTTTTAGCTTTGATGTATCAGTAGTATGTATGCATATATCGGTAGAAGTTGCAAGGTAAGGATTTTTGCTCTTTAGAGTTTTTGGTATCGATAGTTGCATGATTTGTATCGGTAGAACTAGCATAGGTACTGGTAGAAATCTGCACAGTCTTTAAATTGTTCACTAACTTGACTATTATCGATACTTGACCATCAAGTACTAGTAGAAGTCCCCTAAAATGTCGAAAATACCATTTTTACCCTTGATGATATTGTGTTATGATTAAATATTGATCTAAAATATGAGAGGTGAAATACGTTTGAATAAAGATTTAATATATTTGGATAATTTTAAAAGATCAACAGTGTTAAATGAATAGAAACACTAAAATCCTAATCGACGACGATCTTCGGGATTTGGGTGTTACATACACGATCTAGCACACGGACCAACGCGCTAGTGTGTGATGTAGGTTAGTAAGATTTTCGAGCATGAACACGGGTAGGCACACGTGTTGTTACACAACCGTGTTACTCTTATTCGAAGGCACACACGGGGGAGCACAAGGGTTGGCACACGATCGTGTGCCCATATTTCATATAATTTTCTCAAAATTTTCTCGGACTTTCTGATTGATTTCAAGTTAGTTTCAATTTTTATTTAAGCTATTTTCAAGGGAATTAATGTAAGTTTTGAACGTTGAATGTATGAGATTGAGTTGTTACAAATGAATGCATGTTCATGGGTTACTATGAGACTTATGATGTGGAGTTAGATTAGTAATACTTTTTGACCCTAATCCAATGATGGATAAGGGTGACGGGTGTTACATTTTAAGACCGTTACAACGATCAATTTGCAAAGTTGTCTTGTCATGCCTCAAAAGTTATGGATCCAAAAAAAAGATAAGGTATGCATGTAATTGTTTTGGTGCATTATGGTAGTATAATCTACCACCCTGCTGTCTTGCTGGCAAGTTAGAATATTGGCACATACTAGCATTAAAGTATCAGTCTGTTGGCGGTATCTAAATATTTATTAAAGGGTATCTTCAAGTGAAGAAAGAATACGCTTGGGGAAGAGTACGCTCCAGAGCTTTGGTTGAGCACGAAGAGCTTACCAAGCGTATGAGAAAGTTGTAGGTTACTTAAGACCACACCATATTCGAGTCACCGCCAAGGTATAGTATGCTCAATTTGCTTGAGCATGATTCAAGTTGGTTTTTGTGACGAGATTAGTTGGGCGTTAATTGAATTGATTTGACCCTCCCCATGACTAGTCAAACAGTAACGTCAATCTTCACCAAATCTTTTTTACCTTCCGCCGAATTTTGTGGGAGAAATCAAGAGATTGATTTGAATAAGCATCATCACTAGTTAAAATCCATAAAAAGGGGACAAGGAGTATATATATTTTGTGAAGAGGGAGGTATTCCAAATGGTTTTCTTTCTACTCTACGTTTTGGTCATTCTTTCTAACCTAAATGTTTCTATTTCTTCGTTAAGCTAGATCTAAGATTTTGTTTAATTACTAGATGATTCAACCTTTTGTTGCTACTGCTGGATTGAGAAAGACGATTGAAATTGAAGCTCTGGGATGAGGTAAAGGTAGGTTCTTGGTGAGTTTCTAAACTCGACTCTTGCATGATATTTTGTGATGATTCTTTGTAATTGTGCAAGTCTTCTTGAGGAATTTCTATATTTTTAGGTGTGCTTGTGTGAGTTATCTGTAAAGTCTGTGTGGTGTATTATTTGGGAAGCCTCTGTGGCAAATCATTTGGAAAGCCTGTATAGCAAATTCTGTAATGCCTAAGTGGCGAGTTATTAGCCCACCTTTATGGTGATATCTGGGTATGCTTTTGAGGCATTTTCTAAAAGAGTTCTCTGCAGTGTACTTGATTGGTGAATCCGCCATAGTAATTCTCCAGGATAGTGAACTTGGCAATTATGGGTGGTGTAAGTGTCCGCCAAATCTGGACATTTTCATGTTATGTGTCGAAGTCATCTGGGATTCTATTGGATGATCTAAAATATTACATTCATCGAAATAAGTTCATTGTCCGGATTGATTTAAAGATACAATGTGATTGACACTATGACTGCTGTTAGAGTTTGTATAAAAATCCACCAAAGGTAGTACTCGTAGGTATACCATTCTAAGAAATGCATCCAACTTCTATCTTCAAAGAGACTACGAAATAGGATTTGCAGTAAGGTGTGAAGTTTGTGATCTACCAATCGAGAGGAATGTGTTCAAGGTGGTCAAGTGTAGATATTAGCGCATAGTTATCGCGAAGAATTAGCAAAGTTTTTTCCAAAGTCTAAATGGGAGTTCAGAAACTTAAAATCAAGGACTTCAGCAATAACATTTACAACTAATATTAGTTGAAACTCACTAGGTTTTGAATTAACTTTCGAGAATCTAAATGTGATGCGGGTCCTTGGAATTGAACTAGTACGCCAAAAGGGACAAGCTAGGAATGTACCAAGTGGGTAGTTCGAGGTGTGATATTTTGCATACATAGGGGAACTCTTTAGAATATAAAAATAATATTTTTAACTCCAAGATTAAGTCTGTTTTACAAAGGTTGAAGTTGTAATGTTTTATACCGCTTTTGAGAATCTTTTGTAATTAATAAATGTTTCTTTCAAAATCTTTTGACTTAGAAAATAATATAATTAAATAAGAAGTATGTTCAGTATGGTTTTTGCTAGTTGTAAAATTTTTGTTAAGTTCTTAAGTATTGTGGCATCCTACATTTGGATTTGATAAATCGAGTCGTGTATCCTACATTCGAGCCCAATAAATCAGGTCGGGTATATGGTGTTATAATTTAATTGGTATTATAGCTTTTGATTTAGTCGATCCTTTGGAAGTTGAGATAGAGTCAACCTTGTATGCATGATACGTCAGACATGGCTTAGCCGCTCAGGGAAGTTAAATTATTTAGTAATGATGGATGATTTGGCACACTAGTATTGGAGAAGGTGAGTTCAATTAGATAGGAAGAAGATAGTTTTATAGATAAGAAAAAGAAAATGATACAAGTTGAAAATAGAAATTTAGTATAAAATAAAATGGAAAAGAGAGTCTTTAATCTTCCTTCTCTAAAGGCTAGGCAGTAGTTCATTAGGGGCTCCTCCTAGCTGAAGGCGTTCTTTGGGGACTTCTTCAATAGCATCAGACTTTTCCAAACTTGCCTTTTCTATTTCTAGCTCTCGAGAAATGAAGAAGTTGGTCGATTTCCTCCATTCCCCCTGGAATTTCTCCAAATCTTCTCCCTCAGTTTTATAAATATTAAAGTTTACAGACACATTGATGACCTTCTGTAAGCAGTTGAAGTTCACCTGACTAATTGTGGGGACCCACAAAAACTTGGGTGTGAAGGATCAGGTTGGACCGTAGTATGGTCAAGGCCTCTGCCAGATTCTTTTTAGTGTCCTCATGGTACTTTTTTAGATGCTCCAACTTTGATAAACCCCGTTAGTCTTGAGACATTAGTTGATTGACTTCTTCCTCCATCTGCTTGGCCCAGATTTCTAAACATTCATATTTGGCTTTCCAAGTAGAGCAGAAGAGACAAGCTTTTTAATCTAGCTTATAGCTTCCTCATGACTCTAGCGTAGTTGAATTAAGGATTGTTTGCCAAAATGCACAGTTTCTTCTAAGTCCGCCAGTTGAATGAAGGGCTCAACTCATAATTCTATATTCAGCTACTAAAAATTGAAACAACCCCTCCGGCATTGAGAGCGAAGGTAAATGAGGATTTTGTTGGAAAAAATCCCGATTAGAAAATGGTTTTCTTGCACAGTGGAAAATTATTTTGAAAACTAACTCGATTTGTGATATTTATAGCAATAAACCTTAACCGAATACATACTTGTGTTTTTGTATAAGTGGATCCTTAAAGTTTTTTGAGTTTCAACCAAACGATCTTCTCCGTTATTTTTATACCACGAACTACTTCGAGTGTGGGCTCGAATCAATTAAACCAAAACACAAAATTAGAAAACGTTTTCCCTTTGGGGTGAAAATGGAATTTTTGTCTTCTTAATAGAAATCGGTAAAATTGTTATTCTAATAAATATATTTAAAAGTTGAGAATAAATTTTCTCTAGTTTTCGGCAGAATAACAATTTCTCAAAAGATCTGTAAATAGCTCTATCAGTGCCATATATTTATGGGAAGAGAAGGTAAAACCCTTTTAGAATTATAGAGGTTTATTTTAAACAGAAAAATAACAACCTTCTTAGAGTAGGAGAGGGGTGAATGTCTCACCCTTGTATGTCTACTAAGGTTGCCAGCCCCTCCATGTTATATGAGGTGTTTTAGGTCTCTCTCACATCGGGTCTAATTACGAGTACTTTTTTTAGACCCTTTTGACCCAATACTCTATAATGTGATCCAACACAATTCAAATTTTTTTAT
Organism: Kokia cookei; assembly: GCA_039519145.1. Classification (NCBI taxonomy): domain Eukaryota; kingdom Viridiplantae; phylum Streptophyta; class Magnoliopsida; order Malvales; family Malvaceae; genus Kokia; species Kokia cookei. Next base: position 12,127,021 of record CM076901.1, read on the forward strand.
TTCCTAAAATAAATTTAATATTTACATATTAAATAATCTTCCCATCAGTAAAATTTGATTCGTTCAATATGTCACAACTCAGAATGTTCATTATGACCGAATGATTTATTTTCATTTTCGAGCTTTAGAACAGTCCAAAAACAAAAAGTTATTCTTCAATCATTTTTTAAATAATCGTATATAGATATGCAAATTTCCATTTCCATTTCCATTTTTGGAAACCTACATTCATTTTCAAATGATTCCATTTGTCCATTTCGGAAAAACAATAATCATTCTTGAATGTTTCTTATTTCTTTTTTTCTATTCATTTCGTTTATTTCTATTCAAACACGCAATTCATTTTTGGTTTCAACGAGCTAGAAGAGGTATCGACTAGACATATGTCTTTGAGGCTCCCTATTAATTATAAGCTCATTTATTCAAGAAGTCATTCCACTATAGTATCATGACTGAGCTCTCCCTAACGACATACCATTACAAAAGCAACTACTCAGTGCTCGTCAAATGACCTTGTCATAAGTGTGTTACCCTCATAGGATATACTTGACCTCTTTGGGATGATATTTGTTCTCCCAATATGATCCTATTTTATCTCATGATAACCATTATATCTTCCTTCATAAAAACTCAATCACTATAAATAGTGATCAAGTCATCAATCTCAAAGACGAACGATTCATGGCTACTTTTACTTTTCATCAACCATGTAATTCCAATGAAAGGATATTATTTACCCATGTTCTGGGTTATGAATTCCAATGACGAAAGTAAAAGTCTGATTTCAATCGATTTTCTCATTTTCGATTAGACTAAGGACATATTTAGGTTTATCTACTAATACAAGCTATCTTTCTGTCCGACCACATAATATTGCTTAGTATTAGTTAAACATTAGACAACCTATGAGCAACATTTGCTTCCATTTTTCTTTGCGTGAAAAAACCATGTGAGGATAATTATACAAAATAAATTAATGTAACCAATGAATTTATTTTTATTAATCAATCTGTTCAAAAAATTACAAGTGTATATTGACAAAAATACTACACTTAGGGCACAAAATCCAACAGTCTCCACTTGCCCTACTGAAGTAAATGAGTCATGTTTCACGTTCTTGTGCCCCTCCATATGTTTCCAAAAGAGCTCTCCAGCTATAAGAGTCTTGGCTAAACAAATCCTTAGGGTATGTCTTCAGATGCGTTCTTTAACAATATCCACTATTTCGTCAAACATTATCATCTCCATTAATTTGTTTTGTTCTTTTGTGGTTTCTTTTAGGTTTAGCTATATTCTCACTTGTTATAGTGTCATAGCTTTTCCATATCTCATACTCGCATCCCCATAGTAAAGTTAGTAGTGCAGCCATGCTTGCCACTTATTCACACCATAGACCTACCATCTAGGACAAAATATAGCCTCACATCGATTACCTCGAATCCTAACACATTTGGAAGTCAGAATCAGTATATTTGCTGGGAGTAAGATCTCCTTTGGATACACAAGCATATAATCCCTCTCTCTTCGTAAATACTTGAGTATATGCTTAACTGCTTTCTAGTGCCTTATTCTTGGATTTGCCTGATATCGACTTACCAACCCTACTATAAAGCAGATATCTAGGTGCGTGGATAGCATAGCATACATGAGACTCCTTACTACCAAAGCATAATGAACCTTTCTCATGTTTTCTCTTTCTTCCGTTATCTTAGGATAATCCTCTAAAGAGATGAAATTTTGATATGGAGGGTTGATTTATCTTATTTGAACCGATCATTACATAACGCTATAATATATTGTCTATGTATGAAGCATGAGACAGTGTTATCACTTTGCTCTTTTGATCCCTTAGGATTCAAATACCTAAAACAAAATTCGTTTCTCCCAAGTCATTCATGCTAAACTGTTGGGTTAACCACAGTTTAACTAATGACAATCTCCTTACATAATTTCCAATGAGTAGAATGCCATCAACATATAGAACGAGAAAGACCTCATTATAAACATCCCCTAAATGTTTGTAACCACAAGGTTTATCTACATTTTTCTCAAATCCAAAAGTTTTGATCGCTTGATCAAATCTTTGATTCCATGAGCAAGATGCCAGCTTAAGTCCATATATGGATCTTAGCAGTTTGAAAACTTTACGTTCATTTCCTTTAGCTATATATTTGGTGGGTTGTATCATGTAGATGCTCTCTTCAGGATAGTTTTTCAAAAACATTGTCTTAACATTCATTCGCCAGATCTCGTAATCGAGATTCGCCACAATGGATAGTAATATGTGGGATAGACTTAAGCATGGAAACTGGAGAGAAGGTTTCTTCGTAATTGACACCTTCTTCTTGAGTATAATTTTTTTCTACAAGTTTGGCCTTATAAGTTTCCAATTTTCCATCCGCATTTCTTTTTCTCTTGTAAATCCACTTACACCCTATGGGTTTTATCCCTTTCAATAAGTCTACAAGTTCCTACACTGAGTTGGAATACATAGAGTCCATCTCAGCTTTCATAGCTATTTCCTAGAGCTTGGAATCAACCCTCTACATCACTTCGTCATATGTGAGTGGCTCATCATCTTCTTATTCGGCAGACTCAGTGTTATAAACACTTTCGTCATATTGGAAAAACTCAGGCATATGAGAGGCCCTCTTACTACGATGAAGCTTCATATGCTGCTGATCGTTTGTAGGTTTACTATTAGGAGCTGGTTTTAGAAATGATTCTGTAAGGTTTTTATATTTCTCGAAAGCTCATCGAGTACCTTTTTACTTTGAGGTTTGAGGTCATTCATGTAACTTTCTTCAAGCAAAATAGCATGAGTTGACACTATAACAGTTTACTTTTTTGGGTTACAAAACAAACCACCCTTTGTTCCTTTTGGATATATTATAAACGTACAAAATTCTATTTGTGAGTCCAATTTCCTCGCATCTTTATCCAATACGTAGGTAGGACATCTCCAAATCTTAAAATGATTAAGATTCAACTTTTTACCATGCGATAATTCATATGGAGTTTTTGATGTTTCCCTAATTGGCATATCATTGCGAATATAGCAAGTCGTTTGTATCGTATATCCCTAAAAAGAGATTAGCAACATCAAATGACTTAACATTGAACGTACCAAGTCTAACAATGTTCGATTTCTTCTTTCTACCACACCATAATGGTTATGGAGTGCCCAGCGCAATTAACTCGGATAGAATCGCATTCTTTATGAGGTAACCTAAGAACTCATCAGATAAATATTCCCCACCTCGATCAGACCGAAGTTTCTTTATGGGTAAACCTAGTTGTTTCTCTACTTCTACATGAAACTCTTTGAATTTATCAAAGGTTTCACTCTTGTGGTGCATCAAGTATACATACTCATATTTGGAATAGTCATCAATAAAGGTTACATAATACTCGTAATCACCTCTCGCACTAACGCTCATGAAGAGGCCACATACATCAGTGTGCACAAGTTCTAGGGTTTTTCGACCCTCGTTCCTTTTGTATTAAAATATCGCTTAGTCATCTTACCTTACAGGCAAGATTCACATCGTGGAAGATCAAACTTCTTTAAGTGAACTTAAGATATCGTCTTTCACAAGTCTAGTGATTCTTTCTTGGTTAATATGACCAAGTCTCAAATGCCAAAGGTACATCTCATTAGAGTGAGAAGTTTTAAGTCTTTTATTCAATATTTCAGTCTAAAACAATCTGTACATCTTTGGTTTGATAAAATGGAGATTATTTGAAATCCATCTATTACATATAAGATTGTGATTTCTAAATATTGCATTTCCATTATTAAACGTCACGATCAAGCCTTCTTTATGTAAAACATGCAAGGAAGTTTAAGTTTCTTTTGAAACTTTGTACATAGAAAACATTTTTAAAATAATCTTCCTAAAATTATCAAAATAAAGATGTACGTCTCCCACTGCTTCAGCTGCTACCCTTGTCCTGTTCCTAGTCCACAATGATAAGCTCTTATATCTAAGATCTTTCGTCTCCTCGAACCTTTATAGAGAAATACAAACATGATTAGTGATTCCATAATCAATGACCCAGTGGTCTATTAAGTCTTCCACTAAAAAAACTTCTATCAAGAGTTCTAGACCTTAGCCTTTGGTAGCTAGGTTTTCTTTCCACTTTTTACAGTTTTCCTTGAGGTGTCCTTTCTTACTGAAAAAGAAGCATTTAGACTTAGATAAGTCTTTATGTTTTCTAGTTCTCTTTCTTTCCACTTGTTGTGGCATAGAGACCTTAGCATCTTCTTTCTTAGCGCGTTTTCCCTTCCTTTTTGAGGAAGAAGCGATGACTATATTCGCTTCTACTCTTCGAACCAACTGACCGTCGTTCAACATCAACTAATAGGATTGTAAGTCCTTCATAAGTTGTGTAAGTGTCAGATTTTTGTTACCAAGCATAATAATTGAATAAAGGAAGCGGATCAAGATCATATTCAAGTTTTCGACTTGATAAATAAAGATTTGGATGTGACCTAAAAGGAAAAAACCAAAAAGATTTAGAAAAAAAACAAAGAAAATAATAAAAATAATATATTTAAAAATAAAGAATGAATATAAATAATAACTAAATAAAGAAAGGATAAATTAAAATAAAGTTGAAGATGTAACGAGTAAACCGATGGATATGAATGATAGAAGGATAAATGTCCAATTGAACTATATGAGATATAAATATCAACAAATTCAATTAATGGCTCTAATAAACTCTCCAAAAATAATCCTTGGTAAATTGAAGGGTGAAAAATGAATTCCCATTCTCCTTGAAGAAAATCGAGAAGAAAACTACTAAAAATCACAATAAATAAATCTTTCACAAAGAAACAAACTCCTAGAGTTGAAAACTTCTTTATTGAAAACAATTATCTCCTTAACAAACAATGAAGAAGTATTTATATAGACTAGCGAAGTACATCCAAATAAAACTATAAAGTATAATGAAACTCTAATTAATCTAAACAAGAAGTAGTTTTAAACTAAACTTTCTTGTTTGACTAAGAAACATAAAACTCCTAAACAACTTAAAATACTTAAACAATATTCAAAATTCGGAATAAATAAATAATAAAATAATAAAGCTTAATAAATACAATATTGGGCTCTTATATAATAAAAATTAAGCCTAAAAATCGAACCCAGTATGATTTAAACCCGAATTAAAAGCTCGAAACTCCAAATTTTCGTAATAATCCCGTTTAGAAATTCTGCTTACACAATCTTCACTAAAATGGTCATAACTTGAGCTCTTGAACTCAAAACCGAGTGATTCAAAGTGCGTTTCAAAGCTATGAGATGTATCTTTGTACATTATGAAGACATCTCAACCTAGAAATGCTTGGATCTCATCCAAAAATGAATCGTAACTCTATTGATTTCCCAAACTTGAAATTTGGCAACTTCGGTGAATGAAATTTAATAAATTTTACCCCATCCGTGCATGTATCATTCCCACTTTCCTCGAAAAGATTCATCCTCGATTCTTGTCTTTGATTGAATATTGGTTTGATTTGTTTAGCCTTTGACAGTGTTGTTGGGCCTTGAGGTAGTGTGAGCCCATCACATCCATGGGCTTGGAATTGGGCCTTAAGACTCGCATCAATATCTTATTATTACCTCCAATTATCATTTTTCACAATTTTCCTAATTTTTTGCATTTTATTCAATTTAGTCTCTAAAAACGTAACAAACATATTTTTCATATCAAACTCTAAACTTTAAAACCGATTTCATTTTCATCCCTTTATAGCTCTCAAACATCTAAAATTATAAGAATTTCATGCCAAATTCATCATATTATCATTTTAATCCCCGAACCCAAAACTAATCAAATTCACTTTACAAAATAGTCTTATTTCATAACAAAGCTTCAAACCTAACCATTAACAACCCAAAAAGCTTTAACAACAACAATGATAACTTTTCAAAGCTTAGACAATATTACGAAATAGTCTCTAGGCTAGCTAAATTAAACTACAACAATCTCAAAAATATAAAATTAAAAAAACTTCGAATTCACTTACAATCAAAGACTTAACCTTGGTCAAACTCCCTAAACCCAACAATGATGGTTCCGGGTGGAAATAACAAGAAATGAAAAAGATGACTTAAATTTTATCTTTTTTTACTTTTATTATTACTTTTAACATTATTTTTTTTATAATTTAATCAAAAACCACCTAATGACAGTCCATTATATCCACAATGGCATAATTGCCAATTAAACCCATCCAAATATGTTTTTAAACTCATTTAGCACATATAAATCAATAATGATTAACTTTTGCAGTTTCTACGATTTACTCTTTTTTCTTAATTAACTATTTAAACATAAAAATTGTCAGATCAAATTTTAATACGACACTCTAATGACCTCGTAAATATTAAATTAATAATATGCACAGATTCCTTATCATAATTTTGATTTCAAAACCACTATTTTTAACACCATTAAAAATGAGTTGTTACAAAAATCTTAACCACAACGTAACCTAGATTACTTGGTATCGATTGAGGAATGGCTTGGTACATACCTACCAGTAAAATACCAACTACCATGATCTCTAATATATATATAAATATTATGCTTTTTATAGGTCGAATTTGAATTGTGCAATCAAATATAAAAGTAAATTAAATTATTACGTTCAAAATAAAAATATTTATAACTTAAAAAATTTAAAATTATTTAAATCCGTCATAGTCCACTTGACTCAAACTTATCTGAATTTAAAAAAATTCAAGCCCGAAAAAATCGTATTCAAAAGGGCCCAAGTCTAAGAAATCATGAACTCGAAAAATTACAAGATGAGAAAATCCGAGCCCAAAACATTTGAGCATAAATAAATTCAAATATGAAAAAGCCTGATTCAAGCTCACTCGAACCTGCCCATTTTACATAGAGATAATGATAAATATAAAGTCAAAAATTGCCAACAATAAAACTGACACGGATGAATTGTGGTTTTTCATATGGACACAACTTATACCACAATTCAATGTGTACTATCACCGTATTTTTACCAAGCTTGGCCGTAGGGTCGCTTGGAGGTACGACCGCTCAGGGCTCAAGACTGAAAGGAGTTCAAAATATTGTTTTCCAGTTTTTAAGGGGTCCAAAATGTTTTTATTTAAAAATAATTTTACCAACTTTTAAGGGGTCCAAAAATATTTTTTTAGCTTTTAAGGACCGAAAATTTTTTTTATCAATTTTTATGGCACCTATAATTTTTTTCTCCTAACATTTAAGGAATCTAAAACTCTATTTTATTGCTTTATCTAGGGCTCAAAAATTTCAAGAACCACCTTCTTTTTACTACCACATTTCAGGTAGATGATCTGAAATGGTTGGAAACATTTTACTAATTGATAGGGATATATGATGTATTTCTTTTATATTTTGAAAATATAGCTGTTATTTTGTTTTATTTTCAAAAAAGAATTAAATATCTACAATTATATTTTATTATTATAAAATAAAATTGGTTGATTTAAATGTAAATGTTCCAATTAAGATAATGTCTTATTATACAAACTCAATGAAAGTAATCGTAATTAGTATAGAAATATCTAGAGAAGATGATAAGAAAAGTAGCTAGCAGTATGTTTAATCTATGCCAAGACTGAAAGTGAAGTGAAGATCAATGTGCACGCGGCTAGGGTGCAAGCAAAAGAGTGGAGTTCTAGAAGAAGAATCATGGAAGTTGGTCACTTGTTTTCATAACCTGTAAAAGTCCTCTAGCTTTTCTTTGTGCTCTATCTGTTCCGGTTTCGGAGATGTCAACTAAATGCTCATAAACACCAAACTGAAGGGCTGCAAGAATGTGAGATGAATTATTGGAACTCAACTCCAGAAGAACCGAGGCTGCACACTCCTTGTTCTTCGGGGTCCCATTTTTTATGATATCAACCAGGGTTCCAATGAATGAAAGCTGCCCAATCTCATATCTACCTTGTGGATGAGTTACAAGTAGTAAGAACAAGGAAAGGGCCTCATCAACCATGTTCAGTTTCTTGTCCTTGAGTAGGAGCAGTAAAGGTGGTACAATGCCTGAATCAATAGCCCTTCCCTTATTGGCTTGGTTCAGACATAGGTTGAACAGTGCTGTTACAGCATCTTTTTTGCCTCTAACTGTCCCCTGCGCCAACAATTCTACCAGTGCGGGAATACCGTCTGAGAGTGCGATTGTCATTTTGTTCTCATCCAGCATCGATAAACTAAATAAAGCTGCTGCTGAATTCTCTCTCGACTCCATACTTCCATTTCGCAACACATATATTATTGTTGGTATTGCCTGTTCATTAGCTATGAGCTTCTTGTTAGTGTCATTAATGGATAAATTCAATAGGGCTGTCACAGCATGCTCTTGAATCTTGGAATCTGGATGCGGCAACAACCGCACCAATGCTGGGATTGCTCCGTTTTCAGCAAACAAAACTCGGCTCTCGGGGTTCTCCTTGGAAAGCATTCGAATATCCTTTGCTGCCCTTCTCTGCACTTCCAATTGACATGAAGATAGTTCTTCAACCAGAGATGAGATCTCTTCCTGTTTAACAGATGAGCCTTGTGGGGATGCAAGACCCTCTGTATTGGGGCTCTTATAATTGTTCGTCTCGCGCCATTGAGTGATAAGGTTCTTGAGAGCATGATTCGGCGCTAGCGACAAGTGACCTAGCCTCTCTCTCGTCTTCGGGCAGGTCCGATGGTTGGAATCAAACCACTTTTGTATGCTTTCTCTTTCAAATGTCTGAAAACAAAACATGACAGATAATCAAGTGTAAATGACTCAAATGATGTTATTGTTTTCTGTCACGGTACAGGCATCCTAATTACCTGTCCACTTGCAATGATAACCGGATCTCTCATTACTTCCAGCGTGATCGGACAAAGGAATTCGTGCGGAATCACCAAAGGTCCAGACTTCAACGACAGGTTAGTCTTGACAGGATCCTCAATAACATCAGTTACTTCCATGCCAAAAACCTGCTTGAATTTGTTGAGTATCTCTACAATTTGCTCTACACATTCTAAAGTTCGGCCTCTTTCTTTAGCGACATTGCTTATAGCTATAGTTTCTTTCTTCAAGTTCTCAACGGTACTCAAATCTAGTTTCTTGGCTAGCCTTTCTATTATGGCAATATCAGCTTTTCTTTCATCGGTTTTTGAGGTTACCGCCATTAAATCTACCGCAAGTTCCATATCCTGCGTGTCTTTTCGCCTTTTACCTCGCCGCAATTGTGTCACCAATAGCTCAACCTGAATAACAGCGGGCATGAAAATTTTACAAGGACCTTAATTAAAAGAATTGTTCCTATGATGCAATCAGTAAGAGATGATAGTGCTATTCACACCTGCTCCCTCACTTCCACAGAAACTTCAATTTCATCGAAAGGTAACTCATCCAGAGCATGGCATAATTTTTCGTTAACAGCGTGAAATTTGACCATCATAGCCTCACTCTCCAACGCCTGAAGGAAAATGGATTCATCAGATAAAGAAAAATGGAAATTAGAAAGTGTATGGATGGATGTATCCTGAGTCCTGACCAGGTAAATCTTGCTACTCTCATTGCAAGTTTTCAAAAGTTTCTTGGCCAAACTAAGAACTTTCTTGAGCTTTGACAAAGAAGCAACGCCGTTAGGAGGAATGGCGGAACCGAGGAAGCGAATCTCATCGAACAAGGGCAACAAACTCTTCATCCGCCGGACGAGGCTGTGACATTCTTGTCGTTGGGTGATTCTGAAATCTCCAAGGCGGGCAACATATTCGATGAGGATAACGCTTTCCTGAACCAAATCGACCGCATTGGGTGCGGGTGCTGTAGTGATCATTCCAATGTTATCCGCCAACGTATCCCCTCTTTGATCTTCAACATCTCTGTGTCTCTTTCTGTCTCCCTCTAGCCCCATCGTAGTTCGTGCAAGCTTTCTCCGGGAACGGCTAGGGGCTGTGTTCTCTTCGGGGGTTTGAAGGAGAAGAGACATAATTTTAAACGTGATGATCGCAGAGGAAGACGAAGACGAAGAGGGTTGAAGGGGAGGAAATCAAATCAAGAGACATTAAACCCTAACGCTACTTTCCATGATTCAATATGCTGACGGTGGTTGTTGTGTTCCTCCCTCGGGTCTGTTGCAATAAATTTCGCGGGAGTTTTGCTTCTCAAAATAGAAAAATTGCTCTCGTTTCTTTATTTCTTTACCTAAATAGAATACTGATTACATCAATGTTGTAAGAACCACGTCAGGTCATTTTCCATTTTTAATCAATCAAAATTTTTCGTCTAACGTTTCATCAAATCGAATAAATTTTTTTGAATTAATTGAATTAGTGAATTCTATTTTTTATTTTATTTCATTTTGAAAGTATTTCGAATCGAATTGAGTGAAATAAAATTTGATTTGATTTGGATTCTTGTAATTACTGTTATTCATCGTAATCAAAATTTGTTATTAATTTTTATCCTGTCATAATTTATTTATTAATCTTTTATATACAAGTTATCTTCTTTGTTTGCTCAATTACTTCAGATATCTTTTGATTTTTGTCACTATACATTTTGAAATTAAAAAATATATTAAATATAATAAATGTGACTTTTTGATAGAAGTTAATTTAAAGATAAAATGTAAAGTTGATATCAACAAAAAAATTTAATACGAATATTTTAACCTAAATTGATAAATAATCAGTATGATTAAACAATTCAATGATATAAATAATTTAAAAAATGAGCAATTTAATTCAATAATATAAATAATAGACATAAATTCGAAAAAAAAAGTTTTTGAGGCTTGAGGGAAAATAAAAATTTGGAGAGAAAGTAAATGAAAAATTTTGAGGGTTTGGGATAAATAAAATTTTGTAGGGGATTAAAAATTTTAGGGTGAAAATTAAAGGAAAAAGTTTTGGAGTTTGATGGAGGTAAAAGTCTTGGAGAGGAAGTGGAAAGAAAAAGGTTTAGGGGTTTGGGAAAGTAAAAATTTTGGGGAGAAAATAAAAGGAAAAAAGTTTTGGGGTTTGAAAAAAAGTAAATTTTTTAGTGGAATTAAAAGTTTTGATGAGAAAATAAAATGAAAAAGTTTTGTGGGTTTTAGAGGAGAATTTTTTTTGGGGGGAAAATAAAAGGGTTTAAGGGGAGGGTTTGGGGAAAGGAAGTAAAATGGTTTAGTACTTAGTTTATTCGAATTTGAAAATTTAATTTGATTCGAACTCGAAATTCGAAAAAAATTCGAGTTGATTCGATTAATTCAATTCGAATAATTTGAATTTTTTTTTTTATTTTTTCGAGTTGAATTGAATTTTGCTTATCTTTACAAATCACTATCAGAATTTAAAAAACTATATATAATTTTAATTTAATTTTTAAAAAAAAAAACTAAGATAAAATATATTTACAAAGAAAAACATAACGACGGAATCGAAAATTTTTTGTTAAAAAATTTCAAGTTTTTCAATTTTACATGTTCTTTTAACAGAATAGTTTGTCTGATTTTTTGTTATGAAAGTTTTTTTTTATTATACAACACTAATTAAATTAATTAGCGTTTATTTTTAGTGCGATGCGTTTAGTTTTTTTTGTCTCGCATTACAATATTTAATCTCAATGCCATCACTGTTTTTATATTAACGGTAGGTAATGCACCGTCAATTCAAAGAAACCTTGAACCTATGATTTTCTGTTCAACAGGTCAATCTAATTTTTTAAAAACATTGAACTAAATTATATTTGTATTTAGACTGGTTGGCGTTGGTGAATTCCTTGGCGAAGTGTTCCTTTAAGCTTCGCCAAGCTTGCGAACTCCCATTCCGCAGTTTATGAGGTTTTTGTTTGGCAAATCCTCTCGCTAATAAGTTCGCCACTCATGTTTTGTGTTACTGTAAACACATTAATTGTGTTAGAAAGCGTGGTGAGTGGGACATGTATAAGTCAAGTGCCATCCTAGTGAATATAACATATCAATAACCAGGACACCTAGAAAACCTCGTAAGATGTGATTAATTAGTAGAAATGTGTGGGCATGGATATTGATTAGAGAACCTACTTAGAGTGGGATTAGGATTAGAGTTTGCTATAAATAGGACAACTTGGTAGTGGAGAGAAGACTTATATTTTCATCTTCTCTACTTACCTTCATTATCATCGAAGAAAAACTCAGAAGTATTCTTCATTGTAGAAGCTGCCTTCTTTTTGCTGCCTGTTGGTAAACTCTTTAATCCTTCTTTAAGTTTTACCAGAAAGGAAGACGTAGTTGTAGGACCTGTTCATTAGGGTTTTCATCTAGAATAGTAGACAAGAAGAAAACTTCCTTTTGGAAACTGTTTGCATGTTTACTGATTCTTACTATTATGTTGAATTTCGATTTTGTTTTTGTATTGAAAGGAGTTATTTGATTGTTTTTAGCCAAAGAAATAGGAGAAGGTCCCAATGCAAAGGGAAAAGAACCCGTCGAGTAGATAAAACCCTGTGTGTGAAGGCTTCTGGTGAGTTCCTTTGTACTCTGTGTCTGTTAACTGTATCATCATGTTTGAATTGTTCATTGTTTACTCAGATGAGTTGTCCTAACTTGTACATGAAGGTCCTAACCTTTGGTTTTGGTGTGTCTATCAAAGGAATGTAGAAGTGAGACAATGCATGTATTGGTAATGTCGGTAAATCATAGATATAAGTCTTGCATGTGCATCAAAATGAATACTCTTTCTTTGGTGAATAAGCTCCATTTTCGGATTAATGAAAAGAGGTATCGAAGTGTTGATACATATGATGGTGAAAAAAAAAGAAAGGAGAATTGTTACTATATGTTTCACCTCCGGTATGGCACATTGATGCAAACCGTGACTTGTGAATACTTGGCCTTACGGTTGGTATAATTGGTCTATTGGCTCTACGGAGCAGCATGATGGAAATGGAATATTGGTTCTCCGGAACAAGAATCAGAAGCTAGCACCAGGAAGGGGGCGTATTATTATAAAAGAACATAAATGTGTTTAGATGATATGTGGAAATTTGCATGAAGTTTAAATAGTACGTTGAAATAGTTATAAAAGTTAGTTTAAAATAGTGGCATGCTAATCCAAATATTGGAATCTGGTAGAGGACAATATCCGCCAATTGATTGTATCCATTTACGAATGGTATTCACTAGCGAATACTTCGAAAAGGGAAAATTGTATCCACCTACAGTGGTGTGTTATTTTTAAATGGTGTAAGTGATTTGGTCATGCAATGTTGGTTGAACCTGGATGCGAGGTTGTACTTCTGCAAAACTCACTAAGTTCTTATGAATTTATTTAGTTTCTTTTTCTTAATTTCAGGTGTTTAGCTTGAAAGATTATATTTATAAGGGATTCAGGCAAAACCACGACCTCTTTTGTGAGCCATCTCTTACTCGAACTCATAGTATGTATTCGTTGGGGATAGGAGAAATGTTAGATTCCATCAATTTCTAGTTTTTTAAAAAAAACTTGTATCTAAACAATTGATTTTGTACTCTTGGGCTATTATGAGCCCTATTTACTATGGCACTCCGCTAAACTATTTAAATGTGACAATCAGCCAATAATGAATTTTGAATTTCTGAATGAGAGTTAGCATATTGTATGTACTATACATATTAGGATTAAAGGGCTTTCGCCGAACGTTTGATTAGACATTGTTTATTTGTACATGGCCTATTACTGCTTAAGTTCCGCTCTTAAAGCTTATATGTCATTTGATATTTTGGGTTAATGCCATAGTTCGTAGAGTAGTCCACCGAACTCAAGGTGTTAGATTTTTATTTGGTTCCCCATTCTATGTTGTTTTAAATTGTGACGCTCCATATTTGGATTCGACGATCAGGTTGAGAGTAAGGCGTTACAGTTGTTTCATGAAAAGAAATTGAATTGTAGAAAATAAAGGGAAAGGGAGTTTTTAATTGGTATAGGCAATAAGAATAAAAAAGGTCATACAACAATGATATTAAAAATCTAGTGACTTAAAAAAAAACTTTCGAGTAGTTTAATGACTATTTTGTAACTTTGTAAAGATGAATAACCAAAACTTAAAGTTACTAATAATTTAATGAACTTAAATGTAATTTACCTAAATTAAATTATCATTTGTAACCAAAATACGAGCAAAAAGGAAAAGAAAAAGAAAAGGGGGTAGACACTTGCGGTCACAAGTGATTCCTTCAAGCTCTTCTTTCCAAAACCGAATGTAAGAGAGAAAGAAAAGAACATTGGCTACGTCTTCTTTCTCCTGAGTTCTCAAACCTTCCAAAGGGGTTGTCCATCATTTCCCACTTAATGAATCAATGGTCAAGATTTCTTCCATCCAGAGGCATATTTAGAGGGTTGGTAGGGACTCGGGTCTTTTTAAAATGATTATTTTGTTATTTTGGTCTTTTAAGTTTTTAAAAATTTTAAATTAGTAAAGAGAAAATTATACTTTACCTCTTAAAAATGATAAAAATTTAATTTAATCATTTAAAATTTTTAAAGATATAGATAATTTAATTTTGGCCCCTTAAATTTTTTTTCCTGACTTCGCTCTTGCTTCAATCCTCAATATCCTCCATCCAAGGGCCATAAATTTTACATTTTAATCTAATTTCCATTAATTAATTATTCTCTACTTTTACCTTACACTCATTTAATCCATGGTTTAAAATCATTTAAGCTAAATTTTGGTGGTACATAACGGCTTGGATGATGTCTCGCAACTAACGTTAATTGGCTATGGGCTAATTGCTAGCCAAGTCCTTTGGCTTATCATCCTTTAGGTCCTTGCCATTACTTATTCGATACAATTCTTTTTTTCTTACATCTAGCTTGCTAGTTTGCCCTCTTATACAATTTAGTCCATAGTTAAATTTTGCATCTTCCAATAACGAAAACAGCAAGCTGCACCTGAGGAAGCACAAAATCCATCTACGGTTACTTCTACGTCTTCCACCATAGTTGAGGCTCGAATTGATAGAATTGTGGCCACTCTCACCTCTTTTGCTTCCCAGTCCGACATTTTGAGCCAACAATTCACAGACCTCATTGCTACATTCCAAGGCACACCATCCCACCTTCTCAACAATAGTCATCTCGTTTGCACCTGTTGTAATGTTGCCTACATAAGAGTACGAGGGCCTAATAAGCAAAGTTAGACACAAACGATCTAAATTAATGTAGAGTCGCCACTAATCAATTTGGGTTAGGTTGGTTAGCCACATATCGTCTAAAAGTCTAGAATTAATACTACGAAAAATCCTAAAAGTCTAGACTCGATCTCAACACCAAAATTCGGGTTCGGGAGTACGGTTACGTGTGGGAAAGGTTATAGCACCCCCGTAACACCTATCCTAGGATAGTCTTACGGGGTCTTGGGAGCTAGTTTTTTTTATTATTTAAACATATTAATGTCTTAATTTAGACTAAAATCTTATGAAAATCTTAAATAAAAACTCTAAAAAATGCCTTCGATTTACTTGTAACTTGACTAAGACGTATTCACCAAACTTATCTAATTTAAAACTTAAATTAGAGATTTTTTACTTCTAACAAGAACCCTAAATGATACCTAAATAATTCTAGTAAAATACATTTAATTCTAAAAATTATTTCTATTTGAGAATCCTAAAAAAAACCTAAAAATTACTAATGAATTAAGAGAAATATTAAAATGCATATACAACTTATTTGATCTTTTATCATTATTATTATTTTAAAAGATTTAATTAATAACGTTAAACCTATCAATATCTTACAAAAGTATCCTATGTCGGGTTTATGATTTTTCTTACTTTAAAATTCTTGATCTAAAGTTTAAATTTGTCAAAATCCTAAAATAATATATCTTAGATGACATTTATTAACTAGCTTAAAGAGTATCTAAAATAAAATACTTAAAGACTAACCTAAATTCAAATGTAAAAAAAAAAGTATAAATATAAATAGGCATGAAAATAAACAAATATGAAATAAGAATAAATAAAAATTATGCAAGTGTGAATAAATATAAAATATTAAACTAAAATGCATAATTGACATCAACTATATAAAACATAAATGTAAATAAAAGGGAAGATATAAATATAAATAACTTATTAAAATGGAAACAAATGACTTGACTTGATTTTGAGATTAAAAAATAAAAAATGTGGAGAACAGAGGATTGATATAGTAATTAATTTACTTTTAGTTTTGAAATTTCGAATTAAATCGAATGTTTTAATAAACAAGAGGGTTACGGGTGTAAATATGCTAGAGAGTGAGGGTATCACTGCAAAAAATAGGGTACTTTTCATAAATTTAAAAAGTTTGGGGTGGGAATAAATTACCCATTTTGGCACTTATGAATATGAAAATTCTATTTTTCCTCTAATTTGCAACCTCATTTTAAAAAAACTCTTCCTCTTTATTTTCCTCCTTCTATGTTGGTCATGGATTCACCATCGGAGAGCCCAACGATTCTCTGGCTCCGGTGGTGGAGCCGCCATGTATAGTGAACGGAAATTTCTTCTTCTTCTTCTTCTTCTTTTAAATGAAAATTTTTCTTTTGATTAAAACAAAATCAAAATTTTTATTTCGAAATAGCTAAAAAAATCAAAACTTTGTTGAAAATTTTAAACTTTTTCTTTAAAATCGTTAAAAAACATATTTTTATTTTTTTTAAAATCTAAACTTTATTTCTTTTTAATGAAAATCACTACTTTACATAAAAATCCAAACATTTATTTCGAAATAGTTAAAAAAAATCAAAACTTTGTTTAAAAATTTAAACTTTTTCTTTAAAATAACTAAAATAAATAAATTTTTATTTTTAAAAATCTAAATTTTATATTTTTTTTTTAAGAAAATAACTAATTTTCTTCAAAATCAAAATTTTTATTTTGAAATTGTTTAAAAACAACTAAAAATTTTCCCAAAATCAAGTTATTTTTCTTAAAAAAAACCTTTATTTCAGCAAGTGAAAAGGAAAGAAAAATGACAATTTTTGGGGGCTCCTCGAGGCAGAGGATTGATGGTTCGATATCATCCTGTTTATCGGAGCCCAAACCCCGTGCTTCATGATATATCCATGGCAAAAAAAAAAAAAAAAGAAAAAGAAAATAACATGCTTGTTATTTTTTTTTCTTCTTACCTTTTTTGTAAAAAATCAGAATATGAAAAAACCTTTTTTTCATTCATTTCATGCATATATATTGTTCTTTAATCTTGTTTATTTATAATTTTTTTGTCATGTTTCATTTGATCTTTTGATTAATAATTTGGTACTATTTTGGATGTTTATGATATGTGATAAAAGAGGAGTTATGGTTCATGAAACCCTAAAAATAATAATAATAATAATAATAATAATAATAATAATAATAATAATAATAATTTGGGCCCTTAACAGGTCCAAAAAAGAAAAGAAAAAGAAAAGAAAAATCAAGATATCTATTTGACCCAAAATCGAGTGGGCTTCCAACAGCCTAAGAAAGAACAAATGGTCCTCTAACTAGGCTCGGACAAAATCGGGTGTCTACAGCTGCTCCTCTTTGTTTGTGGCTTGCATAGTAAGGAGCGTACAAAGACGTAGACACCTAACCACTATCAAATCCCACTCAACATCGCAGTACAAGGAGTCACAGATTTTGCAATCATCAAAACTGAAACAGATCAAAACATGTTACGTCATCCAAAACTAGAAACATAAATACTAAACCATCAAAACATGAAGACTGAAACAAGATAAATCCATACCTCAACCAAATCTTCAAAATGAGAATGCAAATAGACCTCACACTTGGTCCTCTAAATGGAACTCCATACCTGGGACTCTAAATGCAATGAAAATTAAATGGACCTCCACACCTAAGTCTCTAAATGCGATGAAAAGTAAATGAACCTCCAACTTGGGCCTCTAAATATGATGAAAAGTAAATGGACCTCCACACCTGAGCCTCTAAATGCGAAGAAAAGTAAATGGGCCTCCACACTTAGGCCTCTACATGCGATGAAAAATAAATGGACCTCCACACCTAGGCCTCTAAATGCGATGAAAAGTAAATGGACCTCCACACCTGGGCCTCTAAATGCGATGAAAAGTAAATGGGCCTCCACACCTGGGCCTCTAAATGCGATGAAAAATAAATGGACCTTCACACCTAAGCCTCTAAATGCAATGAAAAGTAAATGAGTCTCCACACCCGAGCCTCTAAATGCAATGAAAAGTAAATGGGCCTCCACACCTGTGCCTCTAAATACGATGAAAAGTAAAAGGGCCTCCACACCTGCGCCTCTAAATGGGATGAAAAGTAAATAAGCCTCCACACCTTGGCCTCTAAATGCGATGAAAAGTAAATGAACCTCCACACCTAGACCTTTAAATGCAATGAATGCTTTCCTTTCTTCCTTTCTTGAATTTTTCATAAAAGATCATCATTTTGAGAATCATGTTTTCAGGTTGAAAAAATCAAATTCCTATCCACACATAACAGATCATGAAAATCAAATTCCATGAGATATCACCTTAACAAATTTCAAAATGATTTTATGACCCGTAAATCAAATTCTCAGATTATAATTCACTTAACAAACTTGGTACTATCGATTTCATAAATCCACCATTGAAACATAAATTTCTTGAATCGAAGTTAACTCGTTAATTCTCGTGAAGTTGAATTTCTTTTTCCTAACTTCGAACTGTTCCGATTGTGAACCCTGTACTATTGTCTTTTGCAAAATCGTGTCTTAAAGTAGATATTCTTCAATATAATTCCTTTCTCTTGCTCTCTCTATTTTTTTCTTCTTTTTTTATTTTTATTTTTTTTTGTGTTTTTTTCTTGATTTAAACAAAATCTTCTTCCTATAGACTTTTACATTCTCCAAGTAAATTAATTCCCTAAATT
Organism: Kokia cookei; assembly: GCA_039519145.1. NCBI lineage: Eukaryota > Viridiplantae > Streptophyta > Magnoliopsida > Malvales > Malvaceae > Kokia > Kokia cookei. Next base: position 12,145,905 of record CM076901.1, read on the forward strand.
AAACCGGTCATGAGCAATCAAAGATGGACTTGTTCCAAGGTTATAGTGTCGGCTCGAGTTTGAGTGCCAAAGAAAAGGCTAAAATAGGCTCAAATAGATGACTTCAGGGCTCATACTGAAGGATCAATTTCTTCTGAAAATCTTCATTATCATTCAAGGCATCTCGTACTTTTTTTTAGAAATCTCTCTAGACTGCTCATTTTTTAGTTTTCATCCTAGAGTTCATCTTCCTCTTTTATGCTCTTGAAAATTGCACAAATTTCCAAGGATTAAATTCTTGATTTGAACGAACATATTCGATCAAAGTGGTCTTTTAAGGGTTGTAACGTGATCTAAGGGTTAAGGTCAATCAGAGAAAGGTTTTCTAGGTTAAAGAATGAGAAAGGGTATATAAACCATTAGGAATTATTTTGAATCTTTTATTGCTACTTACATCTCCCAATCACTTTTCTTCATTTTTACTCCTTTTATTTCCTTTCTTTTTTGTCTCTTATTTGCTTTCTTTATTTCTTCTTCTTTTTTTAGAAGGAGATCAATAATTAAGAATTTTGCTTTCATTTTTCATGATCTTTCTTGTCAATCCATGATGTTCGATAGAAAACTTTAATTAGGGTTCAGAAGGAAGATACATCAAGCTCAAAATAGGGCAGCAAGGGATGTAATTTTCTTCAAGTGATGAGGAGAACAAAAGGGTGCCATTTATCATTTTAAAATATGGTTAATCTCATCACAAAGGTCATTCTTGGGAATGCGCCCATCTTTTAAATTTAAGTTGTGCATAATTTAATGTTTGCCTCACAATATTGTAAAATCATCGATCTAAACCTTACAATTTGTCCTCTAACGTGGAGGGTGATCCTTTAGTAAGGGTCAATTATGAACAAACGAGATGGCCCAAAGTGGTTAATAAAGGATGAAATTTTCTTCAAGTGAAGGATATTTCAAAAATGCCATTCGTCACTTTGAACATGGCTGACTTATTAAGTAATTAACCTTAAGGGGAATGCAAGATTCTAAGGCAAAATGTAACCTCAAACATGATGCACAAAGAAAAGCAAAACAAAAAAGAATAATTTTATTTAATTTGAATAACTCTTTAAGAACAATTAAGCTCAGTTTTTAAGCAAAATATTTTCTCACTAGCACCAGAATTTACAAGGTTCGACATCTCGTCTCCATTTCAGCGAGAATCAATGCTCCACCGGAGAAAGCTTTCTTCACCGCATCTCGGTCCTTCCCATTTTGACATTCATTTTCCTCGATGATCATGAACATATGGCAATATCCTATTCAGTACTAGATCCTCTTCACTGAATTGCCTTGGTTGCACCTTCTTGCTATAGGCCTTCATCATTCTTTACTGATACAACTGGTGATCGCACTATGAATGTCACAGCAATTGTGCAAGCGAACACTTGTCGATGCAAGTATAGTTGATAAGTGTGAAACTATCAGATATCGATCCCACAGAGATGGTTGTTTATGCTTAAATTTGTCGATGGAAAAAAAGCCAAAATAAGAAGAACTACTAGGAATAATGTCAAGGCAAACTGGTTATAACTACACAGGTTAAGAGTAAAAATTGTCAATGCAATTGTAATACAAAATGTCAGTGCAACTGAAATATAAAATGAATTGATTGTTGAAATGTTGTAATGTAAATTCAGAAATAATAAAGAAATAGATCAAGTGTAAAGAAGTGGAGAGGATCATTGATATCACAAGTCACAACACTAAATGTGACTACAAGGTAACTTACAAATGAATTTGTCGCCGCAATTATATTCCAATGAGATTGTACTAATATCAACTCTTTGTTTAACAAAGACCTAAGTACCCATTACTACCACACCTTCCAGTGCTGGTAATGTTGAGCACTTAAGAACAAGTGACCAGAATTCCTTCTAGTCTCAAGCAACTTCCGTTGTCTTTCTTGTTAATCTAACTTGTCACTGCACCTTCTAGTGATTGTGACTGCAATCACACTTCTGTGGTCAAAACAGTTAAATCCAAAGATAAACAAATGAGAAGAATTGAATAGAACTCAAAGCAAATTTAATATTAAAAGATACTTCCGTATTCAATCAATTATCAATAGTATTTATCAACATTTTAAGAGGGATTAAAAAATTAATTGAAACATCCTAGTCCTAGTCTATTAGAATTCTCCCTTAACCGTTCCTCTTGCATCGCACCAAGCACTTCTCATCAGAAGCTGTTGCGTCCTTGTGGCCTCAGATCACCTTCCTTCAAGATTCAAGGTTCCGTGGCACCTATCGTCTAGAATGAATAAGAGAAATTTTAGAGTTGAATTCTTCACACCTTGATATTTATCTTTTCTTCCCTTTCTTCTATTTATAATCCCTGGTCCTTGTAGATCCTTCTTTATTCTCAGATCTAACTCCTCTGTGCAGCTGTAGAAGTTTGTTATTGACAGCTATGTACTCACGCAGATCTGATTTGTTTAATGGATAGTTACAGATTGTCGTGACATCTCTGGATACAAATTATGACTTTAATTTGTTGCGACAATTTTCTCCTGCGCTGGTGCTTCTGGATATGTTAGCAGCGTGAAATCTTTGATAAATTGTGGAAGCATTCATGTGACGACATCTTTGGCAGCAATTCTAAATCATCTTGTGACCGCAACTCTGAATGTTTTCCTATTCTGATATTCCCAAGTGGATTTTTGCGCTGACAACTTTAGATGCAAAACTAGTGCTAAATATAGTGACATTAGTTGCACAAAAGAGATAAAATGAAAGAAAGTAAGATCAAACAGCACTGAGTTAGAAAATGCACATCCTAAGTATGAAATGCTAAAAATGCATGCTAGAAATGATACAAAAGGTACAAATTATACACTAAATTAAGGAGAAATTAAGTGTCATTTCTAGTGCTATCACACCCCTAAACTTAAGTTTTTACTTGTCCTCAAGTAAATAAAAATTAGCAAAGTTATATCAAATTTTTGTCACCACAACCATCATCCTAGCAACCTATATTCTCTGGAATCCTAATATACAAAGTGCATTCATATGCTGGAATATTGCGCCTACAATTTATAGGCATGGATAATCAAAATTGCAAATTCACTGATGCTAGAATCATGCTTTGAATCTAAAATCTTCTTAACCTAATGTAGCATTTATTGTATAATAATATATATATATATATATTCTTTCTTTTTCTTTCTTTTTATCAACTTTTCTTTCTTTTTCTCTTTCTCTTGTTTTTATGCGACTGAGAGATGTCATTGCATTACTATACTCTTATTCCTGGGCAGTAACGATGGGGTGCAACAAACCCCTAGGGAGTATGTAATTACGCTGACACACACTCTTGCAGTGATAGCTTCTGGCTAGATAATTTTTCTAACACTTGCAGTGGAGTGTTCCTCTTTTTTGAGTCATAATGCACCCACATTGGAGTGTCTTTTATTAATAGATATAATTATATACATAGCTGCAAGATGGTAAGTTAATTTAATATTTAAGGAATGATACTATCCATTTATTACTAATGCAATATCAATCATTCATCCAAAAATAAATTGAATCAACATTCAATCACATTCATTCATTTCACGCATTAGCATTCCAAATAATTCAAGAATTACGCATCAAATGAAAAATTGCGGTCACATTTTTCTCTAAACTTTGCATACTTTCATTCAATTAAAAAGACAATTAAATTCCTAAATTTGTGGGTGTAATTGCATTTTCATTCCAAGTCCCCCCAACTTAGTATCTGCATTGTCCTCAATGCACTGACAACACTATACAAAATTAATGGAAATGCAACTACAATGTAAATGCTAAAACAAGTAGAATGCAGAGGCAACAAAAATGCAATGACAAATAAAAGAAATGCATGTAACTAACTGCTGGAAAGTAGACTAACTCAGATTTCTACAGTTGATGAAGTGGCTGCTTATGATTTCTTCTTCTTCTTTGGGCGCTCCTCTTTGGCCTTCTTCTTTGCTTCTCATTTGCGCCTCTTTTCTTTTGGTTCAACCAGCGGAGTTGATTGCTCCTCCATGGTTGGTTGATTAACGGCTTCATCTGTAACACCCAAAACTTGAAACCATCGTCGGTCAAGGTCCCGGTGTCTTACTGTTCATCTATCATTGTTCATCTTTTATTTTCATTTCATTCAAACTTATTTGAATAAATATGTGTATCCATTATAAGTGAATTATTTAAGCAATTTATTTGTGTATTTTGGATTAATTATGAGGAAAGTACTTCCAATTTCCTACAATTTCTTATCAGGTACACAAATTGATGTTTCCTTACCTAAAAGAAAGCAAAAGTGGATTAAATTGAAGACATGTGTGAAGAAATGAGCTATATTTGAATTTGAGAGACATCGAGGGCTGAATTGCAAAAGGAATTCTTGGTTGAAATGGTCAAATAAGCTTAGTCAAAGTTGTTTATTTTATTAATTTTGTTTTGATTAAATTTGTTATTTTCCTAATTTCATTTTGACTAAAATTATTTATTTTAAATAAATAGGATAATTTAGTTTAATAGGACTTAAGCTATTTTTAGTAACTAATTGTGTATAAATAAGGTTACTTGGATTCAATTTAAATGTACTTGAATATCCTTTGAAGCAATTAAGAAATTGTCCCTTTTCTATTCGTCTTATCTTTTTGCGTCAGACTAGTCTTCCATTTCCATTTCCATCTCCATTTCATTCCCTTTTATAAATTTGTCCAATTGCTACATTAACCCCTCCCCTTTCCATCTTTCATATTCACAAGCAATCCATCACCATATCCATCCACCAAGCATTATTAAAATCATGCGTCACTAAATTCCTTTTAGCCTTAGCCTGGTTACCACTCCATCAAGAGATAATTGTGAGTAATGAAACCGTGCTAAAAACCTTTTTATCGGTACTCGTTATCACTCCAGTTTATGGGGTAGTACAAATTCGCCCCTTAAAGTTAATTATACTTTCGATTTGAAAAGTGCACGTTGGATAGAAGTAGGTTGGCGTACAGTTGGGAAGTCAAATCGGCCGTGCTGCATTCGAGTTCCCGTGAACAAATTGGCGTGTCCAAGTGGGAAGAAGCTAGTTGGATTCCGTCAAGGGTGGTAGAGTCCGGATTTAATTGGCCCACGCGGTTGAGGTTGTTAATTCGAGTTGGGCTTGTCAGAACACAATGCTGTTGAAATCTTAAATCGCGAGCATGTGCGACGTGGTTAGACATTCGGTAAGGGTTGGTTTGCAGGTCTTACCGAAACCGGCTACTAGAGGAAAAGTTGGCAGTTGGGACGTTCTCGATCACTATAACCAGCTTATCGATTAAAAATGGAAGATTAATTTTCAAGGATCGATTCAAGATCGAAGGAAACCAAGGCTAAGGCTAAGCTTATTAAATATCGTTTTTTTTCATTTCTTTATCTCGATGAATTATTTAGCATCAAGATTTATTTCATTTATTTATTTTATTTTTGTTCTATTTTAGTTTGACGTTTTATCTCTAAACCCCTACTATTTTATTTTTATTTTTCTTAAGAGACAGTCACGAGTCGTGGGCACGCTCTTTGACGCGACGTTCAAGAGGAAGACACGAAAGTAGATTACAACAACCAGTCCCTGTGGAATCGACCCTACTGCATTATACTATTGTTTTGTATTATTTGTTGTAGGAATATTTATATTTGGTGGATTTGACACCCATCAAATTTTGGCACCGTTGCTGGGGACAGGTAACATTTTTCTAACTTTTGTATGTTCACTTTATGATAAGGTATGAACAGAAGCCTTTTGACGACTTTGAACCGGAGATAGAGAAATTAGCCCGAAGGTTGAGAAAAGAAGCTCACGATAAATGTCTACAGACAGAGTTTGAAGAAGAAGCTTTCACTAGAGAAATATTCGGTGAAGAGGAAGCAAAAAAAATGGAAGAGTTAGAATCAGACTATTGGACAACTTGTAGCAACACTAGACGAACAATAGCTGTTGTGTATAACTTATCTAACGAGAGGAACATCGTTTGAGTTAAAGTTGGGCTTAATCCATCTATTATCCACATTCCATGGTATTCAAAACGAGAATCCGGACAAGCACTTGAAGGAATTCCACATGATATGCACGAGCATGAAACCTCAGGGAGTAATAGAATACCAAATTAGCCGACTCTACTAGAGAATGACTGTTTTATTTACCTTCAGGATCTGTTAACACATGGGTTGATATGTCTCGTTTATTCCTTGATAGGTTTTTCCCAGCAACACAAGCAGTCGAGCTGAGACGAGACATAGTGGAAATTCGACAAAAGAAGACTGAAACACTCTACGACTATTGGGAGCGGTATAAAAAGTTGTGCGCAAGTTGCCCACAACACGAGCTTTTTGAACGTCACTGTTGCAATATTTCTATGAAGGACTACTCCCCATGAAGATGAAGATGATCAATGTAGCTAGTGGAGGAGCACTTGTCAACATGACCCCTCAAAGAGTTAGAGAGTTGATTTCGACGATGACTGCAAACTCTCAATAGTTCTGACCGGCTACGGAACCCATGAGACGGGTTCACGGGTTAAGTACTATGACTTTAGAAAATAAAATAAATAAACTCACTAATATTGTGCAGAGTTTGCTTGCAAATAAGTCAAACCCAACGAAGCTGTGCTGAATTTGTACCATGTCAGATCACCCGACGGACTCGTGTCTAATCTTACACAAGGATTCGGTAGAACAAGCAAATGCTTTTGAAAACTTTTCAGGTCCACCCTAAAGACAGTATGATCCTTATTTGAACACATACAATGCGGGGTGGAGAGATCATCCGAATCTAAGCTATGGATCGAATCCTTGATTCGATCAGCCGTATCAGTAAAGGTCATCTCTAAATCAATAACTACCACCTCAAAAGACATCTTTGGAAGCTATTGTCGAAAGGTTAGCCACTAGCACTGAAAAATTTCAAGAAAAGACGAACATGCATTTACAGGAGTTAGACAAACAAATGAGCAAGCTGACACTCACAATTAGCTAACTGGAGTCTCAAGGAAGGTTACTATCCCAAACAGAACCCAACCCTTGATATAATGTAAGTGCTATGACATTGAGAAGTGGTAAAGTTTTAAAACTCGTGATTGGCACGAGTCGTGCCCATGATGCTAAACGCGAAAAGAAGGAACCCGATTCAAAGACTCCAACAAAATCAACACCACAGAAATCATTTACAGTGCCACCTCTATTTCCTAGAAGGTTCGTTAACCATAAGAAGGAGCGAGAAGAGAAGGAGATTCTGAACACTTTTCGAAAAGTAAAGATAAACATTCCTCTTCTCGATGCGATCAAATAGATACCATGCTACGCAAAATTCTTAAAGGAATTATGCACAAGTAAGAAGAAGCTCCTCGGTAATGAGAAGGTAAGCATTGGAGAAAATGTTTTCGCTTTGTTGTAAAAAAAGATACCTCTAAAATGTAATGACCAAGGTATGTTTTCCATATCATGCAAAATAGGTAGTGTAGGTATTAAAAAGGTCATGTGCGACTTAGGTGCGTCAATTAACGTTATGCCTTTTTCTATTTACAAACTACTTAATGCGGGTCCTTTGAAAGAAACAGCTGTAATTATTCAGCTTGCAGATCGATCCGTGGTGTATTCGAATGGAGTATTGAGGATGTTCTTGTCAAGGTAAACGAGTTAATTTTTCATGCAGATTTTTATATCATTAACATGGAGGATGATAACTCGAAAAACTCTTCTGATATTCTACGTGGAAGACCATTCCTCAGCATTGCACGTACAAAGATTGATGTTCTTAGTGGAACACTCACTATGGAATTCGACGGTGAGGCTGTAAAATTTAATGTTTATGAAACAATGGGCCGATCTAGTACAATGTCGAATGTTTCTTGTGTTGATGTTGTTGAACCATTGACGAAATTGCATTTTGAATATTGTGAGGTAGATGGGTTACAAACTATCTTATGCAGGAGTTTAGACCTCGCAACTATGAAAAAACTAGAAGAACTCAAGAAGCGCTTCGAGAACAATGGGCAAAAGTCGAAACCTTTCTACGAGAACTTCCAAGTGTACGTAATGGAAGGACTGACCCGCAATACACAAAACGGATAACATTTAAGTTTGTCGAGCTAAAGATGTTAAACAAAAGCGCTGTTTGGGAGGCAACCCAAATTCATTTTTATTTTTAATTTTTAATTTTCAAGTTTAATTTCAATTGAATAAAGATTGTCGTTTAATCCATTTCATGTGTCATTTTCAGGGAACATTGTGGCATTTTACGAAAATCTAGTATCAGTCATGGCGTGGGCACGCCTTGTGAAATTTCAGTGTTGCCATGTGTTGAAACATACACCCAAGATTGAACTAATCAAAACCAACTCGAACTGCCTAAACCATCCTCCGCCTCATAAAAAAACACAAGGAGTACACTTTGCCCAATCTTTTTCCATTATTACATTTACATATTAAGGGTAGTGTGAGATTAAGTAGGGGGTTTCATTATGCATGCCATGATTTTTCTCTTTGCATATTGCTTACGATATTAATATTATTTGGTAATTATTTTCACGATTCAATTCTTTCTTATGCTTGGTTCATTTGGATAATTAGGAGCTCATGAATAATAATTGCTTGTTTTTTTTTGTCAATACACATTTTGTAGAGTTGAAATTATTATGAGAAAGTCGAACACTTCATTAAATTAGTAACTTTTTTTAGACTTGCTTAATAAGTAATCAATTTTGTAAATAAATAAAGTGTGGATGTGAATAAATATATTGTGCCTTGGTTATGAGTGAAGATTCGGAAATGTGATCGAATTGAGTAACTGGGTTGAGGTACTTGGCTTGTCATCTCAATTCGCGTAAAAAGATTCAAGTGATGAACTGAAGCTTGTAACACTCAGCTAACCGAGCTGCCTTGTGTCTTGAAAAAAATTCAAAAAAAAAGAATATATATATATACACGTATGTAAATTTGGGTACAAATAGCAAGTTTAATTAAGCTTAAATTTTTGTGAAGTGGTTGATTTTGTTCATAATGATTGGAAGTCTATAAAATGTTTGTTGATTAAACATGAGCGATTATCTATTTTTGATCTTCTAATTGTTTGCATGAAACTTGGTTTAAAAATGAAATTCGATTTTGAAAAAAAAATTATCGAATAACATTAATATAGACTAAACATTATGCTTGAGGACAAACATAGGCTAAGTAGGGGGGATTTTGGTAAGTGAATTATTTAAGCAATTTATTTGTGTATTTTGGATTAATTATGAGGAAAATACTTCTAATTTCCTACAATTTATTATCAGGTACACAAATTGATGTTTCTCTACCTAAAAGAAAGCAAAAGTGGATTAAATTGAAGATATAAGTGAAGAAATGAGCTATATTAAAATTTGAGGACATTGAGTGCTGAATTGCAAAAGGAATTCTTCATTGAAATGGTCAAATAAGTTTAGTCAAAGTTGTTTATTTTATTAACTTTGTTTTGATTAAATTTGTTATTTTCCTAATTTCATTTTGACTAAAATTATTTATATTAAGTAAATATGATAATTTAGTTTAATAGGACTTAAGCTATTTTTAGTAACCAATTGTGCATAAATAAGGTTACTTAGATTCAATTGAAATGTACTTGAATATCCTTTGAAGCAATTAAGATATTGTCCCTGTTCTATTCTTCTTGTCTTTTTGCATCAGACTAGTCTAACATTTCCATCTCCATTTCATTCCTTTTTATAAATTTGTCCAATTGCTACATTAACCCCTCCCCTTTCTATCTTTCATATTCACAAGCAATCCATTACCATATTCATCCACCAAGCATGATTAAAATCATGCATCACTAAATTCATTTTAGCCTTAGCCCGGTTACCACTCCGTCAAGAGATAATTGTGAGTAACGAAATCGTGCTAAAAATCTTTTTATCGGTACTCGCTATCATTCCGGTTTATGGGGTAGTACAAATTCGCCCCTTGAAGTTAATTATACTTTCGATTCGAAAAGTGCACATTGGATCGAAGTAGGTTGGCGTATAGTTAGGAAGTTAAATCGATCGTGCTGCATTCAAGTTCCCGCGAACAAATTGACGTGTCCAAGTGGGAAGAAGCTAGTTGGATTCCGTCAAGGGTAGTAGAGTCCAGATTTAAATGACCCACACAGTTGAGGTTGTTAATTCGAGTTGGGCTTTTCAGAACGCAATGCTGTTGAAATCTTAAATAGCGAGCACGTACGATGTGGTTAGACATTTGGCAAGGGTCGGTTTGTAGGTCATATTGGAATCGGCTACTAGAGGAAAAGTTGGCAGTTGGGACGTTCTTGATCACTATAACCAGCTTATCGATAAAAAAGGGAAGATTAATTTTCAAGGATCGATTCAAGATCAGAGGAAACCAAGGCTGAGGCTAAGCTTATTAAATATATATATATTTTTCATTTCTTTATCTCGATGAATTATTTAGCATCAAGATTTATTTCATTTATTTATTTTATTTTTGTTTTATTTTAGTTTGACGTTTTATCTCTAAACTCCTACTCTTTTATTTTTATTTTTGTTAAGAGACAACCACGAGTCATGGGCACGCTCTTTGACGCAACATTCAAGAGGAAGACACGAAAGTAGATTACAACAACCAGTCCCTGTTGAATCGACCCTACTGCCTTATACTACTGTTTTGTATTATTTGTCGTAGAAATATTTATATTTGGTGGATTCAACAATCATCAATCCAACACATCATAAATAATTAATCGATTATAATCACAACTCAATAAGGGTAAAAAGGTCATTTCCATCATTTTTAGAGACTTCTACCGATACCTGTTGGATAGGTATCGGTAGTTGTCAAGTCAGAAAACAGTTCAGAAATAGTGCAGAGTTCTACCGATACATGTGACACTACTACCAAAACAAGTCATTCTTTTATGATACTTAAAACTACAGAGAGCTAAGAAGTTCTACCCTACCACTTCTACTGATACAAGTTCACAAGCAACCAATACTTCTTTGAGTAGAACTACCGATACTTATCTTCCATCTATCGATACAAATCAGGTCAGTGAGCAACCTCTCTCCTACCCTGTACTTCTATCGATACAACCCTAGGTTCTACCGAAACAAGTATGCAGATGTCAATTATATACATAAATTTCCAAGTTTGCACAATAGTTTACAACATTTACCAATTTCTCAAAATCATACCTACATAGACATTTCATATTGGTATTTAATCCTTCACATAACAACAAAAAATACCTATCAAATCATTCATCAAAATGATACCATGCTATTTAACAATTACACCAAAACAACTCAAGTAACACAATCTTAATACATGCCATATAAACCAAGTGATATAAAGACTACCCAATGAGCTCCTGGGATAGTGTAATTTTTCTTGAGGATCCGATCTTCAACAACAGATAAATCTACAAAACAGTAAATAGATACACATGTAAGCTTACAAAGCTTAGTAAGTTCGTAAGAACAATTAACTTACAGAATAGCATATTCGGTTACGAAAAGAGTAATGGAATATCTTCGTATCTTGTGGCATTAACATCAGGTTGATCTCACTGAGTCTTTCAGAAATTTAGCTCATACAAGCCCAGACAAAATTAGCTCATACAAGCCCAGATAGGTTAGCTCTTACGAGCCTAGATAAGTTAGCTCATTCGAGCCCAGATAGAGTTTAACTAGTATACAATGCTGCTCACACAAGCTGATGAGAATCCGTAACATATGCAGAAACTCAGCCATCGATACGGTACATAATTACTCACTCACGATGCTGCTTACACAAGCTGATAAGAATTCGTGACATACGCGAAGACTCAGCCATCAAAGGGGTCTACAATTCAGTATTCGTTCAGAATCTATCAACTTGCGATGCTGCTCATACAAGCTGTCAGGATACTATAACATATGCAGGATCATAGCTATCGCTTAAAATCAGATAATTGGCTCCAAGCCTGAGATTTCGTTTATTCCTTTGCCTTTCCATCATCTCGAATGTTTAACCTTTCTTGAGTTGCTGTAACAATAGTGAATGTACAAGAAACATACAATGTATATAAACTAACACTACGAACTTACCAGATGAAATTGTAGTTTGGCTAAACTTTAGGGACTATTCTGCTAATTTCCCTTTTTCACGAATCTAAATCAACAATTCATCTAGATTTCACATTAAAACACATAATTAAAGCATTTAACACAATTTGGTCCTTTTTAGGAAAATTACAATTTCACCCCTAATACTTTCCTTTTATATAATTTTGTTCTTTAGAATCAAACTTGCAAATTAACCATTTTTAAACAAAATTAAGTTTAGCTGAATACTATAGTACTTCAATACAGCCCACTTTTGTAATTGTTTCACCTTTAGTCCTTGCAATTTTATCACTTTAACATTTTAGTCTTTAAACATTAAAATCATCAAAAACTACTTTACAAATAATCAAATCTAATAACCAAGCTTATAAATCTTCCATAATCTTTTAAGAACAATCTTATTCATCAATGGAAAATTTATAACATTTGACATAATCATAAATTAGTCCTTGAGCTAGCTAGATTAAGCTAATACGGACTCAAAAACATAAAAATAACTAAAAACGGGCGAGATTTCACTCACCTACAAAGATCCAAAACTTGGCCAAACTTCTTCTCTTCTCCTATGGCTAAATCAGGTTTCAATTGCTTAATGAGGAAGATGATTCTTTCCTTTTTATTTTGTTTATAATATTTATTTCTTTATTTACCAATTTACCCTCCATTAAAACATTCAAAATTCAACAAATTCAAGGTCATGACCGTTCACTTACCTCTTTAATGGTATAATTACCATCTAAGTACTTTAACTTACCTTTCAATTAGCATTTAATACCTTTAATTAAGAGAATTCAAATTTTGCACCTTTTACGATTTAATCCTTTTCGTTTAATTAACTATCTAAATAATTAAATTTCATAACCAAATTTTAATACAATACTAATGACCTCATAAATATTAAATAATTAATATTTATAGTCTGACATATCGAAGTTGTGACCTCAAAATTACTATTCTCGATCATACTAAAAATAAACTAATTAGTAAGTCCCATTTTATTTGGATTTAATTGCAATTTACCAAAATCTAAAGAGTTTCATATCATTTCTATTATTAGGCCATTTAAAAATGGTCCAATTTCATAATTGGTCCTTCAATTATATTAAATTTTAAGTAAATAAACTTATTTACAATTTAGTCCTAAACTAATTAGGACTTAATGAATAAATAACCCAAAAGTTAGTGGATGGTAATCATATCCACCACTGCTTGGACTTTTTGACCATGGTGTAATTACCACTTTGGTCCCCCTTTATTTTTAATCAATAGTAATTAACTTTTATCTCTTTTACAATTTACTCCTTTTTCCTTAATTAAGCAATTAATCATCAAAATTACCCAACTAAACTTCAATTTACCTATAATAAGACTTTGTAAATATTTAATAAAAATATTTATGACCCTTAATTTCAAAAACAAGGTCCTGATACTTCATTTCCTAAAACCACTTGACTTTCGAACCAAACCACTTATACTAACTTTTAATTCAGTAATTAAAATTCCTCAATTCAAAATTCCATATAAAATTAATATTGACTTATTTAATTTAATCACTCATTATAAAAATTATGGTCCCAAAACCACTATTTTCGACACCACTGAAAAACGGGCTATTACATCACCAATCGTTACATCTGAAGGATGAATTTCAGTAAGTGGTGCCACGTAAGGCACAATAGCTAAAGGATTAGAATTCTCATTTTTGGATACGATGGCCTCAGCCCAGCTAGCCCCAGTTGTCGCTAGGTTTTCTTCAGATGCACCCACACTTATCGGTGCGTCGACAAATTCCTCAGATAAATTTGTCAGGGTAATACTTTCTTCTTCTTCCTTTTCTTCTTTCTTTTCTTCTCTTGCTCCTCTATCTCGTTCTTCTTCATTGGCTCCAATACCCACAGATGCGACTGGTGTTTGCTTCTCCCTAACAACAGTAGTGGTCTCTCATTCTGCCATGTTGACTCCCAAACTATTTGATAGGTCATCGTCAAAGAGGATTGCTATGTTGCGGAAGCAATCTTCCATCTCCTTGTACTGCACCTCTTTCTCCTCATCATCAGAGATGTGGATTCGATTTAGGTATTGGATGGATTAGGTTCATCTGTCTAACGCATGCTACTCGGAGGATGAAGTGGCTTCCTTGATAATGGGAGGGAAAACAGGGAATTTCGGCATCGATTGTGTGGTCAAACCTCGTAATGTGGTGACAATAGCAATATTCCATGCTCTAGTATAGGCATAGTATAAGTTCTGCTTTTATTGCATCTCCTTTATTGCGTCGACAAGTTTGATTTGTCTGCAGCTCGTTCAATCAACACACTTTTCAATCTCCACAAACTTTTTCCATATCAGAAGGTCTATGGGCGTATGAGTTTGGGCGACTTTCTTCTTCCCTTTTCCCTTTTCTTTCTTCTGTTGGGCCTCCTTCACTATTAGGGATTCTTGACCCCTAATCATCCTCTCCACCGACACGTCGTTGATTGGGCCTTTGTTTTCCATGGTTTCTCCCTTTCACGAGGCACAATGCCTCTTTGTTTGCACAACATCATTATGAGAGAAGGGAAAGGTATGATACCTGTTTGTTTTGTAACGGCCTCAGTGATTTCTTGATGAAGGATTGCGTCGACATCAATCCTATGACCCTTCATTATGGAATGCAACAAGCACATTCTATCTAATGTCACAGTGGTGTTATGAGTGGATGACAGTAGACGACAATTAATGAAATGGAACCCAACCTTACTTTGAATTGTGAAATAGTGACTGTGCATGGTGTAGTTATTAGGATTATTACCAGTCCACATCGCACCTTCAACGCATAAGTCGTTCAGTAAAATCTCAGCATCATCCTCCCCCTCAGCTATATGAAAGAGGTCATTTATGTGATTTGCAGTCCACAACACTAGACCTTTTCGTACAAAAATAAATTTCTATTTAGGGTCCACCAAGTTAGAGTAGAATTCCCTTACCATAGAAGGAGAATAACCTATTGGATGGTCGCAAAATTATTCCCATCCCAGAAGAGAGATTGTTCTGGCTACTTGCTTTTCTAGAGTTAGCTGCGATGAAAACTGAAATCCTTATTCAGGATGACAATTCCTCTTTAGCATAATATCACGATAGTGATCCTTCGCCGCCTTTGACAGGAACAGAACTGACTCTTTGGGTTAAGGTTGGTCAGCATTCCTAACCACAGCAGCCAGAGGATTTGGTTGCTATTTGAAAGGTGTTTTTGTTTCGCGAGTACAAGCCATGAGTACTGAAATAGAAAAAGTGAGAGTATCTGGTAGAAAAATAGATGGCTGAAGATAAAGAGAATACAATAATAATGGAGGTTGTGAGCGTAAGATATCAATCGACACAAAAGGGATAAGTTAGAGGACAACCTCTCTCCTACCCTATACTTCTACTGATACAAGCATAAGTTCTACCGAAACAAGTATCTAGAATCTAAAAAATTAAGCCAAAGACACAAGTTTAACAGTCAAACACATCCAACACAAGTTATGCATTAAGTCATCACACATCATACATAACTTTTAAGTCTTTACAAGCATCTTAGGCTCAAACATCTAAGTTGTACTTCATACATTTACACAATAAAAAATAGTAAGATTTCAACATATTTAGTTCAACATCAAAGGTTAATATCATCCTAGTACATGCCAAATAACCGAGTGATGTAAATACTGCAGAACGAGCTCCCAGGATAGTGTGATGTCTTCAAGATGATCTGATCTTCAAGTTACAAAACAAAATCTACAAAACAATGACAAGTTCACTAGTAAGCTTCATAACTTAATAAGTTCGCAAGTTCATCAATTTACCAAGTCTTATGTGATAAATAATTCTATGAATCTATCAAGCCAACACAACTGATCTTCAATGGTCGTTATTCATTTTACTTCCTGTTGACACAAAGGTCATGTTGCTCATTTGCTCTCTATTAACCTGGGGGTCATGCCTGTTACTAGAATACGATGTTACTCTTAACCATCGATACGGTATATCTGTTCCCTACGATGCTGCTCACACTAAATTGACGAGAAAATGCAATAAGCATAAATCTCAGCCATCGTAGGGCCTATAATCCATTCATCGATTCTATTCACCTTTTGGTGACTCATGATGCTGAAGAGAATCCACAACAAATGCAGGATCTCAAGCATCAGACCATTTGCTACCTTTAGCATAAGGCCGGGAAATTCTCAACTCATAGCTACTATCTTTCACGTTTCCATTCGTCGTTTCCCATTTCCAGCATTCATTAGAAAAGAAGTTATAAGTAGTTATTAATAAGAATTTAACTTTACAAACTTATCGGACTAGATTGCAATTGTGAATGGATTCCAGGGATTACTCCACTAATTTTCCTTTTCCTTGATCAGTGGCACGGTTGTAGTCTACATCCATAAATCATTCCATTTCTCACATTAATTCACGCAATCAATTCATTTTGTACATTTAATCCTTCTTGGGAAATTTACGAAATTACCCCTAACATTTCACTTTTATTCAATTTAGTCCCTAAATCATTAAACATGCAAAACAATCCTTCTCTTCCACAATCCATCCTAGTCGAATACTCAAGGCCTTCATACAAACCCTTTACATTTAATAATTTCACACCAATGCATCCAATTTTATCATTCTAGTAATTAAATCCTTAAACCCTAAAATCATCAAAAATCACTTTATAAATTCAACAAATCCAACAACCAAGCTTCCAAAACTTTCATAAACTTTCAAAAATAAGCATATTCATCAATGGTAAAATTTTTAACATTTGACAGATTAACAAATTAATCCTTGGGTTAGCTAGATTAAGCTAATACGGACTCAAAAAAATAAAAATCACTAAAAATGGTTGACATTTGCTTACTCAAATCAAGGTTTCAAGCTTAGGATGTAAAACCCTAATCTTTCTCCTTTTGGCGGAAGGTTAAGAAGAAGTAGTGAAAATATATGTGTTTTTCTTTATTTTTTTTCCTTTCTTAATTTCATTTATATATCAATGGTAAATTTGTAATTTTTATAACTTTCGTAATTAAACTTCCTTAATCATTTTTAGTCTTAATTAACAATTCCCCTTTAATACTTAAGTGTCATAACATCCCACAATCTCTTTATCCATGGCTAATTTACCCTTTTAGTACTTCTAATAACTTATCTCTATTTTTGTACCCTTTTACGATTTAGTCCTTTCTACTCAGTTTACTATCCGAACTTTAAAATTTCTTATCCAAATTTTAATGACATCATAAATATTAGAACAAATATTTTTTTAACTCGCCTCGTCGGAGTTGTGGTCTTGAAACCACTATTTTCGACACCATTGAAAATCGGGCTATTACAACTCTTCCCCCTTAGGGAAATTTCGTCCCAAAATTTCTTACCAGCAAATAAGTTAAGATACTGTGATCTCATCGAAGCCTTTGTCTCCCAAGTGGCTTCCTCTAACCCGTGACGATTCCACAATAACGGTACTCTCTTGTTCCTCAATTCTTTTACTTCGCTAGTTAGTATTCTAATCAGTTCTTCTGAATACGACAAATCTGGTTGAATCTCAACTTCCATGGGTTTAATCACATGTGAGGGATCTGATCTATACCATCTCAGCATTGAACCATGAAATACATTATGAATCTTCTGTTGTTCTGGTGGTAAAGCTAACTTATATGCCACAAGACCACCCGCTCGATAACTTCATACGACCCGATGAACCGCTGACTCAACTTTCCCTTTCTACCAAACCACAATACCTTTTTCCAAGGTGAGACTCTTAGGAACACTCGGTCTCCTACAGCAAATTCTATATCCTTTCTCTTAAGATCTGCATATGACTTCTGTTGGTCAGACGCTGCTTTCAAACAATCACGAATCACTTGTAATTTGTCCTTAGTCTCATGAACTAAATCGATTCCAATAAATTTAGACTCGCTTAATTCTGACCAGTACAAAGGTGTCTTTCACTTCCGACCATATAATGCTTCGAATGGTGCCATTTTAATACTAGATTGGTAGCTGTTCTTATATGCAAACTCCACCAATGGAAAATACTTTTCCCAGCTTCCTTCAAACTCAAGTGTACAGCATCGTAGCATATCCTCAAGAATCTGTATCACTCGCTCCGACTGACCATCCGTTTGCGAATGATATGTAGTACTAAAATTCAACTTGGTCCCTAAAGCTTCATTTAGCTTACCCCAAAATCTTGAGGTAAAGCGTGGATCCTTATTGGAGATAATAGAGGCTGGTAAAACAGGTATAGCTCAACCAGTCTCTTAATTAGATAATCTACTCGAATGGGAATGAAATGAACGGACTTTGTTAATCTGTCTACAATTACCCAGATTGAATCTTTCTTTCTCGGTGTTACCAGAAGTCCTGTGATAGAATTCATTGTGACTCGTTCCCATTTCCACTCCGAAATAGAAATCGACTGTAGTAACCAGGGTGACACTTGGTGTTCGGCTTTCACTTATTGACATATAAGACATCTAGTCACAAACTTTGAAATCTCTCATTCATACCTAACCTCCAATACAATTTCTTCAGGTCATTATACATTTTCACACTCCTCGGGTGTATAGAATAAGTGCTGCCATGAGCTTCTGTAATATAGCATACCTTCTGTATCAACAGTAAACCCTATAGCAAAATCACCCTATATCTGCTCCCTTTTAGCTATAAGCTTTGAATCCTTTCTCTGTAATTCTTGAATCCATTGTAAAAATAACGACCTCGTCCTAAGCTCCGCGGTGATAGAACCATCGCCTTCTAATGACAAATGGTCATTCATTGCTCTCAAAGAAAACATCGATTTTCGACTCAGGGCATCAACTATAACAGTGGCCTTACCCGGATGATAATCGATCACAAGATCATAGTCTTTTAACAGTTCTAACCATTGGTGCTGTCATAGATTCAACTCTTTCTGTATCATCAGATATCTCAAACTCTTGTGATTTGTAAATATATGACATCTCTCTCTATAAAGGTAGTGTTTACAAATCTTCAATGCAAAAACTACGGCAGCTAACTCTAGAACATGAGTCGGATAATTCTTTTCATGCGGTTTTAACTATCGGGAAGCATAAGCTATCACTTTTCCATCTTGCATCAAAACACACCGCAATCCGCTTAAAGATGCATCACTATAAACAACACACTCTTTTCCCGTCTTTGGTTGTGTCAAGACCGGAGCTTCTGTTAACAACTTTTTCAACTGGTCGAAACTTTACTGACACTTTTCAGACCACACGAACTAAATGTTTTTTTGTAGCAACGTTGTCATCGGCAAGACTATGATGGAAAATTCTTTCATGAACTGACGGTAATAACCTGCCAATCCCAAGAAATTACGTACATTGGAGACATTCTTCAGTACCTTCCAATTGAGAATAGCTGAAACTTTGCTTAGATTAACATGTATTCCTTTCGAGGATACTACATGCCCTAGAATCCAACTTCACGAAGCCAAAATTCACATTTACTGAATTTTGCATACAACTGCTTTTCACGCAAAATTCGTAACACCTCTCTCAAATGCTGAGTATGCTCTAGTTCTATCTTAGAGTAAATCAATATGTCATCAATAAACACAACGACAAACCTGTCTAACTGGGGCAGAAATATTCTGTTCATTAGGTCCATAAATGCTGCGGGGGCATTAGTCAACCCAAACGACATAACTAAAAACTCATAATGTCCGTACAGATTTTTGAATGTCATTTTCATTATATCACAATCTTTCACTCGCATCTGATAATAACCTGACCGAAGGTCTATTTTGGAAAACAAGGTTGCACCTTTTAACTGGTCAAATAAGTCATCGATCCGAGGCAACAGATACTTGTTCTTGATCGTCACCTAATTTAGCTGCCTATAGTCTATGCACATCCGCATCAATCCATCCTTCTTTTTCACGAATAATACGGGCGCACCCCACATTGACACACTAGGTCGTATGAATCCTCTGTCTAACAATTATTGCAGTTGAGCTTTCAATTCTTTCAATTCGATTGGTGCCATTCTGTACGGTGGAGTAGAGATCGGAGCGGTACCAGGTAGTAAATCAATATCGAACTCTACCTCTCTAACTAGTGGCAAACCCGGTAGTTCTTCCGGAAACACATCTGTATACTCTTTAATAACCGGTACTTGGTTCAACTCTATACTCGAACCCCAAGTGTCAAGTATAAATGCCAAGAATGCTTTACAACTTCTACGAACCATCTTCTTTGTTGATATAGCCAAAATCACCCTGCTTCCACTGTTTAGTCTACCATATTCCACTATAATTACCCCACTGGTCGGACATTTCAAACTAATCTGCCGTTGCTTGTAATTTACAATTGCATCGTGCTCAGTTAACCAATCCATACCCAATATCACGTCAAATTCGATGAATGGAAATAGCATTAGATCAACAAAAAATTTACAGCCCCAGACTTTCAGTGGACAATTACGATAGATCAAATTAACAATGACACTATGACTAATTTTTATAACTTTCATAATTAAACTTCCTTAATCATTTTTAGCCTTAATTAACCATTCCCCTTTAATACTTAAGTGTCATAACATCCCACTATCTCTTTATCCATGGCTAATTTTCCCTTTTAGACTTCTAATCACTTATCTCTATTTTTGTACCCTTTTACGATTTAGTCCTTTCTACTCAGTTTACTATCCGAACTTTAAAATTTCTTATCCAAATTTTAATGACATAATATATTAGAATAAATAATTTTTTTAACTCCCCTCATCAGAGTTATGGTCCCAAAACCACTGTTTTCGACACCACTAAAAATCAGACTGTTACATTGTGCCTATACGAAAATAGGCCACACAGTCGTGTCCTAACCCGTGTGTCTACCCGTGTAAATTGCACTGCACCTTAAAAATACACACGACCATGTGAGAACCCGTGTCACAGGCCGTGTGAAGCATAAATTCCTTCCAAATTAAGATAGCTCATTACCCTATCTTCCTTACCAAGTTACACTAACATTGAGCAATCTTCCTAATATTCACATCAAAGTTCAATCAACCTTTCATCACCAAAAACACCTTTAACTACCAAAACTAACTTATCGATTTAGCAAAAACCACTTGATCTAACTTTCACATTGACAAATTTAATAGCATAGAAGTCCTAGACTAACCAACGTACCATTTCAGAGGTACCACATACTTAACCAACCATCCAAACCTATTACCAAATATGAAAGTTTAAGACAAGTTTAAATAACATATAACCATGTACATACTCAAACATAATTTCATTCAACCAAGAATTTACCACATTCATTACATTCTACTTTTAAACTAACTACAAGAAGTGACCAATTCCGTTATGAGTCCTATATACATACCACTACCCTACAAAGGCTTCAAAAGAAAACTACCAAGAGTGATGGATAGTGTGATCCTTGCTTAGCCCTTCTTTCCAAAATGTGCCACAATCTACAAAACAAAAAAGTCAAACTTAATAAGCATAAAGCTTAACAAGTTCATAATATAATAAACCATTTTACCATTAATTCAACAAAAATCATTAAATCTTCTAAGCTACCCTTATACATTTCTTCATTGACCAAAACTCATTGTCTATATCATTTTTGTCACATTTTCCACTGAAACGTTAATTAAAACACATAGAAACATCTAGGTGCATTATATGGGCATCGAAGTGCGATATAGGGGCATCGGAGTAGAATACAGGGGCTTTACATAACACCCGAAATACCAATATTTATACTAGAATTCAGCTAACATATATCCATTTCCTTACCTAACTTTCCATTTAATAACTTAATTACACAAGTCATATTCAAGATAAAATTTTACTATGACTTACTTATGAATCACTTCCGGTGAGTATTGAGTTTCTCCATTATACTACAATTAAGCTAACATATATCCATTTCCTTGCCTAACTTTCTTTTTAATAACTTAATTACACAAGTCATATTCAAGATAGAATTTTATTATGACATACTGATGAATCACTTCCAGTGAGTACTGAGTTTCTCCATGACCCTGTCTTTCCCTTAGTTTCGGTCTCTCAAACACAGCTTTTGATAATGAAAGCTTGACTAGTCTTTTCTCAAATAAGTATTCTATCATGGCTTCCTCTCTCTAAATTTTGGTCAAAGAAGAAAATGAATGAAAAATTCCATTTTTTTTTCCTTTCATTTCATTAAACTCTTTTTCCAATATTACCTATTTAGCCTTGCTCATTTAATCTATTTTCACTTAAACCTAACCCCACATCATCCACTAACGTATAAATATGATTTATTTACTTCCACCCCTTACATATCTTATAAATCAACACTTACATCCTTAAATTTTAATACTACCACTTTTACTCCTATTACCAAGGAGTCATTCCTACCCAATTTATCTACTTATACTTTATAATTCTCTCATATTAATTTAGTATGTTATTAACTATATAACAATTATTAGCTAATTAGTCATTACGAGGTAAATCATCAAAATGACAAATCCCAAAATTAATGTTTTCGTTATCATTGAAAAATCAAGATGTTATAACTCTTCCCCCTAAAGAAATTTTCATCCTTGAAAATTCTTACCAGAGAAAAGATTTGGATATTGAGACCTTATGTTTTCTTCCGTTTCCCACGTTGCTTCTTTAACTCCCTGTCATCTCCATAACCACTTAACCAATGGTACAGATTTGTTTCTTATCTCTTTCGTTCCATGAGCTAAAATATTTACAGGTTCTTCATTATAAGTCAGATCTGGTTGTACTTCAATTTGTTCAATGGACAAGATATGTGATGGATCAGATCGATAACGTCGAAGCATGGAAACATGAAAAACGTTGTGAATTTTATCAAGCTCTAGTGGTAAAGCCCTGGTCCTATTCTTTCTAAAAATTCATAATGCCCAAAAAATCTAGGACTAAGCATCCCTTTCCTATCGAATCTGAACACTTTCTTCCAAGGAGACACCTTTAGAAATACTTTATTCCCAATGGCGAACTCAATATCTTTTCGTTTTAAATCAACGTAGGATTTCTATCTATCAAATGCCGCTTTTAAATTGCCTTGAATAGCCTTTACTTTTTCTTCCATTTCAAGAACTAAATCAACACCAGTGATTTTCTTTTCACTCAACTCTGACCAAACTAATGGATTCCTACATTTCCTTCCATACAAAGCCTCAAACGGGGCCATTTTAGTACTCGTCTAGTAGCTATTATTGTAAGGAAATACGAATAAGGGTAAATATTTCTCCCAACTGCCTCTGAATTCAATAATGTAACAACGTAACATGTCCTCTAAAATTTGGATAACACGTTTTGATTGACTATCCGTCTGCGGGTGAAAAGTAGTACTAAAATTCAACTTTCAACCCAAAGCTTCTTATAATTCTCCTCAAAATCTGGAAGTGAACCTTGGATCATGATCTGATATAATGGATGAGGGAATCCCATGTAATGTTACAATTTTCGAAATATATAACTCAGCTAGCTTCTCCAATGAGTAATTCGTCATGACAAGTATAAAATGAGCAAACATTGTGAAACGATCTACAATAACCCAGATGGAATCTTTTCTTTTCGGAGTCAGAGGTAGTCCTGAAACAAAATCCGTTATGACTCTATCCCACTTCCATCTTGGAATCATAATCGGTTGCAACGACCCTGACGAAACTTGATGTTCAACTTCACCTGTTGCCAAACTAAACATTGAGACCCAAATTCTGTTGTTTCACGCTTTATGCCAGACCACAAATAATGCTGCTTCAAATCATTGTACATTTTTTTACTTCCAAGATGAATTGAATAGGCACTACTGTGAGCCTCATTTAACAACTCACATTTTAGTTTCGTATCGTTAGGTACACACAACCAACTTTGAAAGTATAAACATTCATCCTCTCCTATACCAAAATCAGATTTTTCACCACAGTTAGTTACTTTGAACTTGGATAATAATTCTAAGTCGGTATTCTGTAAAATCTTGAATCTTTAATAGAAACAACGGCCTCACTTGCAACTCAGCCAAGATAGAATCGTTAGGTTTTAATTTCATATTTACATTCATAGCTCTCAAAGCAAATAGAGACTTTCGACTCAAAGCATTAGCAACAATGTTGGCTTTTTCCAGGTGGTAATCAATAACCACATTATAATCTTTTAGCAATTCTAACCACCTTCTCTGACGTAAATTCAATTCTTTTTTAGTCATTAAGTATTTTAAACTTTTATTATCAGTAAAGATGTGACATTTCTCCCTATATGAGTAATGCCGCCATATTTTTAAAATAAAAACTATAGCTACCAATTCCAGATCATGTGTTGGATAATTTCGTTTATGAACTTTCAATTACCTTGAAGCGTATGCTATAACCTTTCCATTTTGCATTAAAACGCATCTTAAACCACACAAAGATGCATTAATGAACACAATAAATTCTTTTCTCGGTTCAGGTTCTGTTAAAACTGGTGCTTTGATTAGCATTGTCTTCAACTGCTAGAAACTTCTTTGACATTTCTCATTCCAAACAAATGGAACATCTTTTTGTAATAGTATAGTCATCGGTGAGGCGAGGATAGAGAAAATTTTAACAAATCGACTGTAATACTCGGTTAGACCAGAAAATTACGAACTTCTGATACAGTCTTTGGAATTTTCCAATCCATTATTGCTGATATTTTATTTGGATCTACCCTGATACCTTCTATCGAAACTGTGACCCAAAAAACCCACTTCTTCTAACCAAAACTCACGTTTGTTGAATTTTGCATAAAGTTGTTTGTCTCGAAGAGTCTGTAATACAATCCATAAATGCTCCACGTGCTCAGACTCGTTTAACGAGTATATCAAAATTTCATCAATAAACACCACGAGAAACTTATCTAGATAGGGTCAAAAAACTCTATTCATTAAATCCATGAAAGCTTCAGGTGCATTAGTTAGCCCAAACGGCAACACCAAGAACTCATAATGCCCATATCATGTTCTAAAAGTAGTCTTCGACACGTATTGCTCTTTGACTTTTAACTGGTAGTATCCTGATCTCAAATCAATCTTCAAAAAGACTGTAGCTCCCTTTAATTGATCGAACAAATCATTAATACGTGGTAGCGAATATTTGTTCTTGATTGTGACTTGATTGAGTAGTCTATAATCAATGCACAACCTCAGTGATTCATCTTTCTTCTTTACAGAAAGGACTAGAGCACCCCACGACAACACGCTGGGTTAAATAAAGCCATGTTCTAGAAATTCTTGTAGTTGAGCTTTTAACTCCTGCAACTCAATAAGAGCCATTCTGTAAGAAGCAATTGATATTGGGGTAGTTCTAGGTACCAGTTCAATTACAAATTCTACATCCCAAGTAGGTGGTAATCTAGGTAGTTCTTTAGGAAAAAGGTCAGCAAATTCACGAACTAACCTGATTCACTTTCAACTCATACATCTTTGAATCAAGTACGTAAGCTAGATAAGCCTCGCATCCCTTCTTAATCAAATTTTGAGTTGTCATAGCCCAAATTACACTTGCAATACAATAGCTCGCATCTGATTTGACACATACGTACTTTCCATTTTAACACCTTAGACTAACTTGCTTTCTTCTATAGCTTATTATTGCATCGTGCTCCGTCAACCAATCCATTCCTAGTATGACATCAAAATCATTAAAAGGTAACAACATTAAACTAGCGAGGAAGTCATAACCATTAATATTCAATGGACACGATTTACACACTCTGTTGACTAATACACATTGACCCAAAGGGTTAGTTACTCTAATGGTGTATTCAGTCAACGTAACAGGTAATTTTTTTTTGTCAACTAAAGCAGTGCATATGTAAGAATGAGTTGATCCCGGATCAATAAATGCATAAACATTAATATCAAAAAGAGAAAAAGTACATGCAATAACATCTAGAGCAGTGGATTCTTCCCGAGCTTTAATGGCTTAAGCTCTTACTGGTGCTCTTGCTTCTGATCGATCATTTGCATAAACAGTCTTTCCCCGACCCAGAGTAGAATTTCTACCATTGCCTAGTCTTCTACCTCTTTGCGATGTCACTTCCTGTCTACTTATCTGTTTGCCCGACTCATTTTGCTTTAAAGGGAAATCACGTAAAAAATGTTCAGTAGATACATAGCGGAAACAAGCTCCCAATTTTGATTTGCACTCCTCAAAGTGTTTCTTGTCACAATCATTACGGACTGGTACTACTCTTTCCACATTTCTCACACTTCCAACACTAGCTACTCGCGAGTTTATCGTTTTTAAGTTGCTTGCTCTGAGTCTATCTCTACTAATGATCCCCTTTTTCCAAAATCTCAAAATCTTGCATTTGATTGTCGTTTGCTCTTACAAATTTATTCAATTTTCTAAGCACGTTCAGAAAGTTCCACTAGCTCATGTAGCTTTAACGCTACTACAGGCATTTTTATCTCGTCATTCAATCCATCTTTAAATGTAATACACATTTCTTCCTCATTCGACACAATATTACGTGTATATTTGCTTAATTGCACAAATTCCCTACTGTATTCTACAACCGTCTGATTTCCTTATTTCAGTTCAAGGAATTCTTTCTTCTTTCTATCGAGAAACAACTGATTAATATTTTTTATTTTCTGAATTCTACTTGAAAGAATTCCTAATTGATACGATCCCCGGATACCATCGAACTCAATGTTTCCCACCATTCATAAGCTTCTTTCAACAATGACATGACACACCTTAAACTGTCTTCTAGGGTGCACATCAATTCCTTGAATACCATTTTTGTACTCGCTAGCCAATATTCAACTTTTGCGGGATCATCTCCAACCTTACCCTTGAACTCTTCAGCCCTACGATTCTGAATTTTATCAATTGACAATTTTGTTGCAACCATTGGCATTGGATATTGAGAATTTACAGCTGCAAGAGGAAGTACAATAGCAGGTGGAGGTGGTGGAGTTACCAGATTTGCCTATTTAAATTCACTAATCCATTGGTTCATCATACCAAAGAAAACATCTTTCATATCTTTACCAAAAGATTGCGGAATAGAAATACTAGCACTTACTTGCGGATTTGAAACTTGTGCATTACTTTCAGCTTCATTATCCACTGGTCTATTCGGTTCGTTTGACATCTTGAATCTATACAGAATTGTGGGATTAGTTTAGATCAAAAACATCACACTATCATCGGGTATATATGGCATGCATATTCTAGACTCAATTGACGCTACGTTAGTCCAAGAATTGACTAAATTGTGCCTCTGATACCAATAAATGTAACACCCATAACCCTTATCTGTCGTTGAATTAGGGTCAAGAAGTATTACTAATCTAACTCCACATCATAAGTCTCATAATAACCCATGAACATGCATTCATTTGTAACAACTCAATCTCATACATTCAACCTTCAAAACATACATTAATTCCCTCAAGAAAAAGTAACTTAATACAATTTGAAACTAACTTGAAATTAATCAGAAAGTTCAAGAAAAAATTGAGAAAATTATATGAAATAGGGGCAAAAGACCGTGCCAACTCGTGTGCTTCTCCATGTGTGCCTTCAAAAAAGAGACACACGATCGTGTAACGGCACGTATGCCTACCCGTTGTAAACTGCAAAATATATAAGTTTTTTTCCTATGTAATTTATCACCTTTTTACTTATATTCATTGTTAAAACCAAGTAAATGTTTAATGAATTCATGAAATATGTGAAAAATATGAATTTAGGACATAGAAATTATCAAAATGTGATTTTATGCTTTATTATATAGTTTTCATGCATAAAATAACTTATTTTATGGTTATTTAAACATAATATATTTTTAAGGTACAAAGTGGGCCATGCATGATTAAATTAAATGATAAAACATGAAATTATATTTAATATATTAATATAAAATATTTCATTAATAATTTGGGTTTATTTAATTATTTAATAATTGTGTTAATTTTATTCTTTCGTCTCTTAATTAATTAAGTTATTTTGGACAGGATTGAATAATTTGCTGGATCACAAAACCGTCCAAATTGAAGAAATCAGAGATTGGCTTGAAGACTTGTTGTTGACCAACTCTTAGTCCCTAGTTGATGTGCCATGAAGATTACTTTAAATTGAAGCATAATTCCGCTCAAATTCCTTGAGTGACGGGTGGCCACCCATTTGAGAAGAATGAAGGATTTAAACTCTCTATTTTTAGTAAACAAACCCTCACTCCTCACCTATAAATAAGACCCTATTTCCACCATTTCAAATCATCCTTCAACACTCAACGTTCTCTCTTCTCTCTTAATTCTCTCATCTTTTCTAGAATTTCCCATTCCCCAAGCCTAGCATCATCTCTTCATAGAGAGTTTAGCTAAACAAGCCTCTTAAAGAGCCCTTGGTTAGTCACCTTAGAGAGCCATTAGCAAAAGAGAGCGAAGCAAAGGAACGAAGGAGCCCTCTTCGATCAGAGTCTTGGGTGAGAACCACTTTGATTTGGGTTTATTCTTTATTTTCTTCAATTTAATCTTAAAATGCTTGCTATGTGTTTTTTGTTCTTGTTTACAACAATGTTAGCTTAATCTTATTTAAGCCAAGATAATTGCTTTGATTAAATAATATTTGTTTGATTCATGCTTATGATGTTTGTGCCTCAATCGATCATGTTTTCAATTAATATCAAGTTTGTATTTCGTTCATACGTGATTGAAACGTACTAGAATTAGCTGAGTGATCCTAACTAGATGACGGCTAGTGGACACATAATTGAAATGTGCATGCTTAATTTAGATCTTAACCCGATTAAATTGCAGGTTGCATAACAACTCTAACCAAGCTCTATTATCTGTATAGTTTTTAGATTTGTGTGATTAAAATGTTTCAAACTTAACACATCCTTGTTACCTCACACGAATGCTAATAAACCATTAGTGAATAAGGATCAGTAAAATGCGTATTTATTGAGTAAAAGATTTCGAAAGGACCTAATATGGTTTCCAAACTCATGAAAGGTCGAGTTGCCATGGAATGTTTTTCCGAATGTTATTAAGCATGTTGATAATGAATTGAGTTTAATTAAAGTAATTGTCCTAGTTTATTTATGTTATACTTGTTTTGAATTATGTTTAATCTTTGTTAAAATCTATTTCATACATATAGTTTGCATACTTAGGTTAATTTGCATTAAGGATCATTTGCATTTAGTTTACTTACATTTAATTTTAATTATCACTCATTCAACTATATTGTGTTTTTAATTCACCAAGTTGTTAAAATAATTTTATAAATAATTGATTAGCATTATATACAATCCCTATGGATATGATAACTCGATACTTACTTATTACTTAATAACGACTATGTACACTTGCACAAACCTACGCATTACAAGTTCTTGGTGCCGTTTATTGGGATTGTTAATTGTTGCCATAGTCATTTTTTGTGAAATTATTTATTTTCAATTTGGTTTTTATTTTTAACATTACTAACTTATTCTTTTTAGTTTTGTGATTTTCTTTTCAGGTGTTTATGAGCATAGATCGAATTATCGATCTGCTCCCTATAGGCCCTGAAATTGAGCGAACTTTTAGACAGAGAAGAAGTGAACGATTAGCTCAAAGACAAGCCAAAATAGACCTTGGAGATTAGAATCATGGCCAAGGTAATGGAGCTGATCATTTGCGAAATCCCATCCTCATTGCTGATGATAGGGATCGATGCATCAAACAATATGTTATGCCAATTTTTAGTGAGTTAAATCCGGGAATTAAATAGTCAGATATTGAGGCACCCTAATTTGAGTTGAAACCAGTGTTGTTTCAAATGCTAAAAACGGTGGGCTAGTTCAGTGGCATGTCCACAAAAGATCCACATCTCCACTTTTGATTGTTTATAGAGGTGAGTGATTCATTCAAGATAGCCGGTGTAACTGAAGACGCACTGAGGATGAAGTTGTTTCCGTACGCGGTACGAGATCGTACACGAGCATGGCTCAATTCATTACCACTAAGCTCCATATCTAAATGGCAAGAATTAGCAGAAAGGTTTTTGGACAAGTATTTCCCGCCTAGCAAAAATGCTATGTTGAGGAACGAGATCACAACTTTCCAACAATTGGATTATGAGTCTTTGTATGAGGCTTGGGAGCGATTCAAGGAGTTACTTTATAAGTGTCCTCATCATGGGATTCCTCATTGTATCTAGTTAGAGAATTTCTATAATGGTCTCAATGCACATACAAGATTGATGGTAGATGCTTCTGCGAATGGTGTAAATTTGTATGTCTTATAATGAGGCTTATGAGATCATCAAGAGGATCACTAGCAACAACTATCAATGGTAAACAAATCAAGCAGCTTTAGGAAGACGTGTAGCCAAAGTCCATGAAGTTGATGCCCTCACTTTGTTATCAACTCAAGTATCGTCTATTTCCTTTATGTTAAAACAGTTTACCTCTAATAGTGTTAATAATTTTGTGGCTCAGCCACCAAGTCCGTTTGAAGTAGTTTTTTGTGTGTACTGTGGGGAAGGTCATTCTTTCAAGAATTATCCTTCAAATCTCGAGTCAGTTTATTATGTGGGGAATTAACATCAAAATAGGAGTGGACAAGGACCCCAATCCAACTTTTATAATCCTTCATGGCGTAATCATCCTAACTTTTCTTGGAGTAATTAAGGAAATGGATCGAACAACAACTTTATCCAGCATAGACCTAACCAATCTCAAGGGTTTAATCAGCAAGCTCCAAACCCACCTCAAGCTAAGTCATCAAACAATTTGGAGAACTTGTTGAAAGCATACACGGTAAAGAATGACGCTTTGATCCAGAGCCAAGCAGCAACACTGAAAAATTTGGAAAACCAAATAGTTCAGTTAGCTATGGAGCTTCGTAATAGACCGCATGGAACCTTGCAGAGCGACACTGAGAATCCAAGAAGATTGGGTAAAAAAACATTGCAAGGTAGTGGCATTATGAAGTCGTAAGATTCTAGAACCCCGACTGATTGATGTTGAAGATGAGCCCATTGAGAAGGAGGAAAGTCAACCAACTGTTGAAGTTCCTATACCAAAAGAGTCAGAATCTACAAAGTTTGACAAGTTAAACCCTAAATTAGTGAATTTTGATAATTTAACATCTTCTTTAGATACAGATTTACCTCCTCAGAAGAGTTGTCTGATTCAACCGAAGGTTCCATTACCTCCATATCTACAAAGATTGCAGTAACACAAGCAGAAACAAGAGGTGAAATTCAAGAAGTTCTTGGATGTTCTGAAGTAGTTACACATCAATATTCTGTTGGTGGAGGCTTTAGAACAAATGCAGAACTATGTGAAGTTTATGAAGGATATACTATCTAAGAAGAAACGACTTAGTGAGTACGAGATTGTTGTTTTGATGAAGGAGTGCAGTGTGTTCATGCAGAACAAGCTACCGTCGAAATTGAAATACTTTGGAAGCTTTACTATACCCTGTAACATTGATGAATCTTACTGTGGTAAAGCTTTGTGCAACTTAGGAGCTAGTATCAACTTGATGCCTAAGTCTATTTTTAAGATGTTAGAAATAGGTGAAGTAAGACATACAACTAAGACGCTTCAACTAGCATATCGATCTTTAGCATATCTCGAAGGAAAGATCGAGGATGTTTTGGTACAAGTTAATAAATTTATTTTTTCTACTGATTTAATTGTCTTAGATTTTGAAGAAGATAATAAAGTACTGATCATCCTTGGGAGACCTTTCCTAGCTACGAGAAAATGTTAACTTATGTGCAGAAAGGTGACTCACCATGCGAGTTCAAGACGACCAGGTAACCTTTAACATTCTTAAATCTATAAACTTTCCCGATTCGATAGAAGAGTGTTCAATTATGGAAGAGATAGAAACCTTGGTTTCTATGGAAAGCAATTTTGAAGAAGATCCATTGGAGAATGCCTTAGAGTTTAACTCTTTAGAGAATGAAGAAGGTGAAGAAAACATGGTTTTGATGGAAGCCAATCCGAGAAATTTTATTCAATCCGCATGGTTTGAACCATTGGAGTTTGAAGCTAGAGAATTTGTGCAACTAAATTTTTCAATCGAGGAACCCCTATACTCAAACTAAAGGTACTTCCTTCTCATTTAAAATACTTTTATTTAGGTGAGTGCTTTACTTTGCCTATGATTATTTCAGTAGAACTAACAAAAGATCAAAAGGAGCAACTAATTGATGTTCTAAAGAAATTTAAGAAAGCAATCGATTAGACCATAGCTGATATTCGAGGTATAAGCCCTTCTTTTTGCATGCATAAAACTATTTTAGATGAAGGTGAAAGAGCTCGAATTGATGGGCAAAGGAGGTTCAATCCTATTATGAAAGAAGTTGTGAGAATGGAAGTGATCAAATGGTTACATACGAGAATCCTCTACCCTATTTCAGATAGTTCGTGGGTGAGTCCGGTGCAATGTGTACCGAAGAAAGGTGGAATCATGATTGTTGAGAATGAACGTAACAAGTTGATTCCAACGAGAATTGTTACTTGTTGGAGAATCTGTATTGACTACAGAAAGTTGAATAAAGCCACTCGGAATGACCATTTTCGTTGCCTTTTATGGATTAGATGTTAAACCGACTGACAGGTAATGAGTTCTATTATTTTTTAGATGGCTATTCAGGATATAACCAAATAGTTGTAGCTTTGGAGGACCAACATAAAACAACCTTTACTTGTCAATATGGTACGTTTGCTTTTTGGCGAATGCCTTTTGGTTTATGCAATGCACATGCAACATTTCAACGATGCATGATGACAATATTCATTGATATGGTTGAAAATTTTGTTGAGGTTTTCATGGATGATTTTTCTATTTTTGGTAACACTTACAATATTTGTTTGAGTAATTTGGCTAAGGTACTTAATAGATGCGAAGAGACGAATCTTGTCCTTAATTGGGAGAAATGTCAATTTATGGTTAAGAAAGGGATTATCTTAGGGCATAAAATCTCAAAAATAGGAATTGAAGTCAATAAAGCAAAGGTGGACATAATTGAAAGATTATTGCCCCCAATTAATGTGAAAGAAGTCAGAAGTTTCTTAGGCCATGCTAGTTTTTACCGAAGGTTTATAAAAGATTTCTCAAAAATTTCTAAACCTTTGTGTTTATTGTTAGAGAAAGATAGTGTTTGATTTCAACAAAGCATGTTTGGAAGCTTTTGAAGATCTAAAAAAGGGTTAATCTCAGCCGTAATAATAGTTACACCAAATTGGAACTCACCTTTTGAGTTGATGTGCGATGCAAGTGATTATTCCGTTGGAGCTGTGATGGGTCAAAGAAGAAACAAAGTGTTTCACCCTATTTACTATGCAAACAGAACTTAGATGGGAGCCCAACTCATTTATACAATAATTGAAAAAGAACTCTCTGCAATAGTTTTTGCTTTTGATAAGTTCCACTCATATCTTATAGGTACCAAAGTTATACTATTTACTAACTATGCGGCCATTAAATACTTGCTCAGAAGAAAGATGCTAAATCGAGGCTAATTCGTTAGATACTCTTACTCCGAGAATTTGTCCTTGAGATCCAAGACAGAAAATGTGTCGAGAATCAAGTAGTTGATAATTTGTAGAGGTTATAGAAAATTTAGGTAACTCAATCATGTGTGCCTATCAACGAGAATTTCCTAGATGAACACCTATTTGAGGTAAGTCAAATTCATGAAACAACTTGGTTCACTGATTTTGCAAATTATCTTGCATGTGGAATAATTCCTCACGAAATGACATGCTAACACAGGAAGAAATTCCTTCATGATAGTCGGTATTATTTTTGGGAGGATTTATTTTTGTTTAAATAGTCTGCAGATAACATAATTAGAAAGTATGTAGCTCAAAAGTGAGATTGCCGAGATCTTGTATCATTGCCATTCATCTCCAAGTGCGAGACACTTTGGTGGTTCACGTACTGCAACAAAGATTTTACAAGTAGGTTTCTTTTGGCTGACATTGTTTAAAGATGCTTATGCTTATGTGAAGGACTTGTGATAGATGTCAAAGGACCGAAAATATATCAAGGAGGAATGAGATGCCCTTGACAAACGTTTTGGTGGTTGAATTATTCGACGTATGGGGCATTGACTTCCTATGCCCGTTTCCTTCTTCGTATAGGAACAAATACATCTTAGTTATTGTGGACTATGTATCCAAGTGGGTTCAGGCCAAAGCATACCCTACAAATGATGCTAAGGTACTCATGCAATTCCTATACATAAGTATGTATTTACACGATTTGGGACCCGAAGAGCTATTATTAGTGATGAAGGTTCCCACTTGTGAATAAATGGCTTAAGTGGTTGCTTGACAAATTTAATGTGAAGCACAAGATTGTTATTGCCTATCACCCCTATTTGAATGGGCAAGTTAAAAGAGTGAACCGTGAAATCAAAGGTATACTTGAAAGGGTAGTACGCCCTAGCAGAAAAGATTGGTCTCCAAGGCTTGATGATGCATTATAGGCCTATTGAACAGCATTTAAGACACCGTTAGGAATGAATCTTTACCGGTTAGTCTTTAGAAAGGCGTGTCATTTTCCATTAAAGTTGGAGAATAAAGCTCACTAGGCTTTGAAGCAGTTGAACTTTGATCTTCAGCAAGCTGGTGAGAGAGGATGTTACAACTTGACAAGTTAGAAGAGCTGAGGTTGTTTTCCTATTAGAATGCCATGATAAGTAAAGAGCGATCGAAGTGATGGCATGATAGTCATATACAACCTCGTGAGTTTAAAGAAGGTCAAAAGGTGTTGTTTAATTCAAGGTTGTAGTTATTTCTTGGGAAGCTCAAGTCCCGATGGAAAGGACCCTGTACCATCTACCGAGTTTATCCTTATGGAGCCGTTAAACTATACGACAATTACGGAGGTACGTTTAAAGTTAATGGTCAATGTCTCAAGCACTATTGGGATGGTGAAGTTGAGCAAGTTGAATCCTCATTCAATTTAATAGACCCTTAATTTTTCATGAACTCATTTTTAAATAAATAAATAAATAGAACTTGTTTTCCTGGGAATTAATTTAATGTAATTTATTAAGAAGAAATTTTTTAATTAGGTTTTAAATTTTTTTAAGTTTCATTTTTTTGTTTTAATTTTAATTCTAATTGCTATGTTAATTAAGGGGTCAAATTTTCCCAAGCACTAATCAGTTTGTTTTTAAGTTGAATTTGTAAATAAAGTTTGAGTTTAAGGCCTAAGACAACAAAAAGGAGGGAAAATACCCAAGCATTGCCACCACTTTCATTGCTTGCCACCCAAGTAACCCTAATGTAGCTAAATTTTTTCTACATCTTGCCTTAATTTTCCCTCTATAAACCCCTCTTCATCACATTATTTTTCACATCCATCAAAGCAATTTGCTTAAACCCTAAAAATCCTTAAATTTTCCTTGTTATGCTGCTAGCCTCAAATCCTGAAGAAAACCCTAGCTTTTCTTCCCTTATTGTGGAAACCACCCATTACCGCTATAAGGAGTTTGCTAGAGCACCATCATTGCCTCCGCACGTCGCAATTTTTGTTGCACGCCGTTACCACTGTCGCACCATCCTTGCCGTCACAAGGTTATCGTTGCAGCAAGTCCCTACACCACCTTACCGATTTCTCTTCTCTTTCTTGTGCTGAAACTTTGCCGAATTTTTGAATTTTTGAGAAAAATATCATGTCTCACAAAAGAACTAGATCTTCAAAAACTACTCCTGAAAACCAGATTATGATCGAGAAAGAAGTGAGAGAGATTTGATTCAATCTTCAAGCATGAACCTATGATGTTGGAAAATGGTTTAAATTTGAAGAGTCATGATTTGATGGTTATTCCTGTGTCGATTAGAAAGAAAATCAATGCTCTCAAGTGGGAACAATTTTGTGATGCTCGTTCACTTCCCAATGATGAACTAGTTCGAGAGTTTTATTCTAGTTTGACTCTACAAGATACTATTAAAGTAACTGTTAGAAACAAAAAGGTACCTCTTACTTATAAGTCCATCAATGATTTGTTTAACTTACCTAATATTGAAGAAGATGAGTACTACCCTATGATAAATAATATCAATTGGGATTTTCTTCAACAAGTGCTTGATGTTGTGACAAATTCGAGATCCCAATGGATTATAAGAAAGTATGGGAGCCATTTTTACCGAAAGGAATACCTAAAACTGGTAGCAATGGTATGGTTTTACTTCGTTCGCTACAATTCCATGCTTATCTCACATAGTTCCACCATCTCGATGGAACGAATGCTCTTGTTGTATGCGATTTTGACAGAAAAGTCCATTAATGTTGGGAAAATTATTTTCAAGGAGATCCATGATTGTGCCAAAAAGAAGACAGGAAGTGCCTATTTCCCATCATTAATCACTTCACTTTGCTTAAGGGCCCATGTTAAAACACAAGAAAATTTGAAGGGACAATAAGTTCAAGAGTGCATTAAAAATTATGATCTTGAAAGGTTAGTAGAGAAGATTCATGAACATAACCAAGGCGAGCAAGAAGAGCCAATTGAGCCAAAAACCAATGAGTCATCAAATAAAACTGAAACTGAAGTTGATTCAGTTGCTAACACTGAAGAAGCAGAATCTGAAGAGGAACTAAATAGTCCTAAACTGATTGAGGAACCTGTAAACCCTGAACCAAAACTTGATCCAGAAGATGAACCAGTCGAGCCAAGTGTTGAACCTGAATTTACAACTCCAAAGTCGAAGTTTGCAAGTACTTCAAAGAAATCAGAGTTGTCAATCATGATGGATATGTGCAAGTTCATACATGTAACGCGTAGGTTTGTGCAAGTGTACATAGTCGTTATCAAATAATAAGTATCGAGTTATCGTCTCCACAGGGATTGTATATGTGTTAAGTCAATTAATTGTAAAATTATATTAATAACTTGGTGAATTAAAAAAAACACACAATATGATTCGATAAGTGATCATTAAAGTTAAATATATTAAGCTAAATACAAATGATCCTTAATGCAAATTATCCTAAGTATGCAAACTAAATGTGTGAAATAGATTTTAGCGAGACTAAACACAATTCAAAATAATTATAACATAAATAAACTAGGATGATTACTTTAATTAAACACAATTTATTATCAACATGCTTAATAATGTTCGAAAAAATATTTCATGCCAACTTGATCTTTCATGAGTTTGGAAACCAAATTAGGTCCTTTCGGAATCCTTTACTTAGTAAATATGCATTTTACTGATCCTTATTTACTAAGGGTTTCTTAGCATTCATGTGAGGTAATAAGGACGTGTCAGGTTTGAAACAGTTTAATCACACGAATCTAAAAACTATGCAAATAACAGAGCTTGGTTAGAGTTGTTATGAACTTACAATTTAATCGGGTTAGGATCTAAATTGAGCATGCACATTTCAATTATGAGTCTACTAGCCATCGTCTGGTCAGACTCGCTTAGCTAATTCTGGTGCATTTAAATCGCGTATAAACAAAATACAGGCTTGATATTAATTGAAACATGATTGATTGAGGCACAAACATCATAAGCATGAATCAAATAAATATTATTTAATCAAAGAAATTATCTTAGCTTAAATAAAATTAAGCTAACATTGTTGTAATCAAGAACAAAGAACACATAGCAAAAATTTTTAAATCAAATTGAAGAAATGAAAGAATAAACCCAAATCAAAGTGACTGTCACCCAAAACTCTGATCGAAGAAGACTCCTTCATTCCTTCGCTTTGCTCCTTTGTTGATGGCTCTCCAAGGTGACCAACCAAGGGCTTTTTAAGAGACTTAAGAAGCTAAAATCTCTATGAAGAGATGATGTTAGGCGTGGGGAATAGGGAATGCTAGAGAGAATTGAGAGAGAAGAGAGAATGTTGGATGAAGGGATGATTTGAAATGGTGAAAATGGGTCTTTTTTATAGGTGAGGAGAGGAGAGTTGTTTACTAAAAATAGAGAATTTTAATCTCTTCATGATTCTTTAATGGGTGTCCAACCATCACTCAAGGATTTTGAGTGATTTTTGCTTGATTTTTAAGCAATTTTCATGCCATATCAACTAAGGATTGAGACTCGGTCAACAGTAAATCTTCGGGCCAATCTCAGATTTCTTCAATATTGCAAGGACCTTGTGCAATTAAACCAAAAAGTGGTTTATCTGGGCAGCCATGTGTAGCCGAAATTGGGTTGACTTGGTCTTCAATTTGGATGGTTTTGTGATCCAGCAAAGTTATTAGACCTGTCTAAAACAAATTAATTAATTAAAGGACCAAAGAATAAAATTAAATCAATTTAAATAATTAATTAAACCTAAATTATTAATGAAATATTTTATAATAAATTATTAAATATAATTTTATATTTTATTATTTAATTTAATCATGCTTGACCCACTTTATGTCTTAAAAATATAATATGTTCAAATAGTTATAAAATAAGCCATTTTATGCATGAAAACTATATAATAAAGCATAAAATCACATTTTAATAATTTATATGTCCTAATTTCATATTTTCACATATTTCATTAATTTATTAAACATTTACTTAGTTTTAATAATGAATTCAAGTAAAAATGTGATAAATTATATAGGAAAAACCTATATATTTTTCAGTTTACACACCCCCAAACTTAAATCATTGCTAGTCCCAAGTAATGTTCTTGCACAGCAAAAGGTCTTGCTAAGGCAAAATTGCTAGATGTATAAGAAGCATCAATCTTTGTCTCATAATCAAGTATCAATAAATTCATGTTCATAAATCTTCTTTATTAATAAGTAATTTACATGCAAACATTATTCCGAATTTTACACTAAGTTTCAGAAGTATGTTGACATGAATCCTTGTTTGTATGTATGTCATACTCATAGATAACATTCTTCATTCAACATAATTTCTTATCAATCTAAACAAAACAATCATAAGGTTTATTTATGATTTTCATATGTTGAACTTAGTACTCCCTGTCCACTAAAGTAGATGACATAATCATCAAATCAATAGGTCTTTTAAATGGTTGTAATGGGGCTCGGTTAAAGGTAAGGGTTTTAAGAGATGGAAAATTTTGTTTTCGAAATCTTAACCTTTAACTTTTTCTTGGAATTCTCAAAATACAGCCTTCTTCTTTAAGTGAACCTTTGGAACACCCCCAAACTTATTTTGAACTCATGCTCATGCATTTTTCTTTTTAGAGACTGAGCAAACTTTTCTTCACTCTTTTCTTCCTCTATTTTTTTAACATGAACACGTATATCTTTTTAAAATTTTCCTCAAATGTTGGACACCAAGACAACTTTAGTTAAGATGGGTGCGCAAAAATAGATAACTTAAAAGGATGGTAAAGGATGGTAATGTGGCTTATAATATAGGTATATAGAAATAAACAGGCCTTTAAGCTCAAAATAACAGTTTCAAGAGTCTAATATCATAAGTTTTGCTTGAAAGGCTCAAACAATCCAAAGAAATAGTGCCTATATCATTTTAGATTTTTATGTCTCCTAGGATTTCGCTCCAAGAAAGTTAATAAGTCAATTCTAAAGATATAAACCTTCATGCATGTCTAATCTCAAGAGAAACTTAGTTTTCATGGTAAACATTACCTAAGATTAAGATCATACAAGCATTTCATTATCCATGATAGCATACATTCACTCAGATAGAATCATCATTCATGCTTGCATACAAACTATCTTATTAACAAAAATTTTCTCTAAACATTCATTATTAAAACATACTTATGAAAAAAATGATTGAAACTTACTTGAAAATTTTAAAAATTTGAGCAATTTATTTGCCTTACCCCCCTTTAAAAAGAAGCAATGTCCTCATTGCAAGAACAAAGTAATAAATGAAAACTGAACACTAGGTAGGATTGTAAGAAAGAGAGGTGAGTCAGTAAGACTGCTTAAATACCAAATCTTTCTTAACAATCCAATCCTAGACATGTTCATTCCCATTACTACATCACTTAGTCTTTTTTTTTCTAAAGAGGTGTTAAGTTTATTCATGCTTGCAATGTTTTATTCTGTGGAAATAAAATCCTAATTACGAAAGAAATAAATTCCTAAGGACCTAAAAACAAATAAATAAATAAACAAGATAAGAATCGCCCCTTTTATTATTCTGACTCATTCCTCTTGTCTTCTTTAGCTCCATCTTTGCTTTCATAGTCGTTATCTTTCATGTCTCAAAGATAGCAATTGGGAACTCAGGAACAAAAGTGTTAGAGATATTCTTAAAAGTATTTTGAATTAAGTCATCTCTAATCTTTACGTATTTCTAGTAAGTTTGTTGTTGATTGTTTCTCCTTTTGGCTAAACACTTAGCTTGACTGTTTCTCCTTTTGGCTCAACTTTTGGTTTAAGGTTTATAGATCCCTCAACTGGTTTAGGACTATTTTATCAGATTCTTGTTCTTCAGTCTCAGCTATTGAATCAGCTTCAGTTTCAGTTTCATTTGTTGACTCCTCGATATTTGGCTCAGTTGGTTCTTCTTGCTCGCCTTGATTCAGTTCATGAACCTTCTCTACTAACCTTTCAAGATCATGATTTGTAATGCACCCTTGAATGTAGTGCACCTTCAAATTTGCTTGTGTTTTAACATGGGCCCTTAAGCAAAGTGAAGTGATTAATGATGGGAAATAAGCACTTCCTATCTTCTTTTTATCACAATCATGAATCTCCTTGAGAATAATTTTCCCAACATTAATGGAATTTTCTGTCAAAATTGTATACAACAAAAGCATTCGTTCCATCGAGATGGTGGAACTATGTGTGATAAGCATGAAACTGTAGCGAATGAAATAAAACCATACCTTTGCTATTAGTTTTAGGTATTCCCTTCAGCAAGAATGGCTCCCATACTTTCTTATAATCCTTTGGGATCTCGGATTCGTCACAACATCAAGCACTTGTTAAAGAAAATCCCAATTGATATTGTTCATCATAGGGTAGTACTCATCTTCTTCAACATCAGGTAAGTTAAACAAATCATTGATGGACTTAGAAGTAAGAGGTACCTTTTTCTTTTGAACGACAACTTCAGTGGCATCTTGTAGAGTCAAACTAGCATACAACTCTTGAACTAGTTCATTATCGGGAAGTGAACGAGCGTCACAAAATTGTTCCCACTTGAGAGCATTGATTTTCTTTCTAATCGGCACAGGAACAACCATCAAATCATGACTCTTCAAGTAAAAACCTTTTTCCGGCATCATAGGTTGATGCTTGAAGATTGAACATGTAGCAAAAATTTAGCTACATTAGGTTTACATGGGCGGCAAGCAATGGGAATGGAAGCAAAGCATGGGTGTTCTCCCTTTTTTGCTGTCTTAAGCCTAAAACTCAAACTATATTTACAGACTCACTAAAAGAAAAAAACAATTGCTTAGTACTTGCGCCAAATTTAATCCCCTTTATTAACATAAAAATTAAAATTAAAATTTTAAACAACAAAAAAAATTGAAACTTAAAAATTTTAAAACTCAATTAGAAAATTTGTTCTTAAAAAATTACATTAAATTAATTCCTAGGAAAGGTTGGAGGGGTCACAGTGGTCTCGCTTAAGTTCCAATCTTCTTAGACAAAATTAATTAAATGTACTAAGTTAAGAAAATAAGTTCTAATTATTTATTTATTTACAATTAGGTTCATGAAAAATCAAGGGTCTGTTAATTTGAACGAGGAATCAACTCGCTCAACTTTACCATCCTAATAGTGTTTGAGACATTGACCATTAACTTTAACGTACCTCCAAAATTTTTGTATAATTCAATGGCTCCATAAGGATAAACTCGATAGATGGTATAGGGTCCTTTTCATCGGGATTTAAGCTTCCCAGGAAATAACTTCAGCCTTGAATTAAACAACAAAACCTTCTGACCTTCTTTAAACTCACGAGGTTGTATATGACTATCATGTCATCTCTTTGATATTTCTTTACACATCTTGGCATTCTCATAGGAAAACAACCTCAGCTCTTCCAACTCATCAAGTTGTAACATCCTTCTCTCACCAGCTTGCTTAAGATCAAAGTTCAACTGCTTCAAAGCCTAGTGAGCTCTATTCTCCAATTCTAATGGCAAATGACATGTCTTTCCAAAGACTAACCGATAAGGAGTCATTCCTAATGGTGTCATTAATGTTGTTCGATAGGCCCATAATGCATCATTGAGCCTTCGACACCAATCTTTCTGCTAGGCGTACTACTCTTTCAAGGATACCTTTGATTTCACGATTCAATCTTTCAACTTGCCCATTCGACTAAGGGTGATAAGCAGTAGCAATCTTGTGCTTCACATCATATTTGTCAAACAACCACTTAAGCCATTTGTTCACAAAGTGAGAACCTTCATCCCTAATAATAGCTCTCGGTGTTCCAAATCGTGTAAACCCATGCTTATAGAAGAATCACATGATTACCTTAGCATCATTTGTAGGGTATGCTTTGGCTTCAACCCACTTGGATACATAGTCCACAACAACTAAGATGTTTTTGTTCCCATATGAAGAAGGAAACGGGCCTAAGAAGTCAATGCCCCATACGTCAAATAATTCAATCTCCAAAATGTTTGTCAAGGGCATCTCATTCCTCCTTGATATATTTTCGGTCCTTTGGCATCTATCACAGTTCTTCACATAAGCATAAGCATCCTTAAACAATGTAAGCCAAAAGAAACCTACTTACAAAATCTTTGCTGTAGTACGTGAACCACTAAAGTGTCCCTCACTTGGAGATGAATGGCAACGATACAAGATCTCAGTAATCTCACTTTTAGCTACACACTTTCAGATTATATTATCTATACATTGTTTAAACAAAAACGAATCCTCCCAAAAAAATACCGACTATCATGAAGGAATTTCTTCCTTTGTTGGTATGTCATTTCTCGAGGAATTATTCCACATGCAAGATAATTGGCAAAATCAGCAAACCAAGGTGTTTCATGAATTTGACTTACCTCAAATAGGTGTTTATTTGGGAAATTCTCGTTGAAAGGCACACATGATTGAGTTACCTCATCTTGCTCCAACCTCAACAAATGATCAGTTACTTGATTTTCGACACCTTTTCTGTCTTGGATCTCAAGGTCAAATTCTTGGAGTAAAGTATCCAAAGAATTAGCCTCGATTTTGCATCTTTCTTCGTGAGCAAGTATTTAATGGTCGCATGGTCAGTAAATACTGTAGCTTTGGTACCTATAAGATATGAGAGGAACTTGTCAAAAGCAAAAACTATAGCAAAGAGTTCTTTTTCTGTTATCGTGTAATTGAGTTAGGCTCTCGTCAAAGTTTTGCTTGCATAGTAAATAGGGTGAAAGATTGTGTTTATTCTTTGACCCATCACAGCTCCAACGACATAATCGCTTGCATCATACATCAACTCAAAAGGTGAGTTCCAATCATGTGTAACGATTATTGAGGCTGAGATTAACCGTCTTTTCAAATCTTCAAAAGCTTCCAAACATGCTTTGTTAAAATCAAACACTGTATCTTTCTCTAACAACAAACACAGAGGTTTAGAAATTTTTGAGAAATCCTTGATAAACCTTCTATAAAAAATCGACATGGCCTAAGAAACTTTTGACTCCTTTCACATTAATTGGGGCCGATAATCTTTCAATTACGTCCATTTTTGCTTTATCAACTTCAATTCCTCTCTTTGAAATTTTATGCCCTAAGACAATCCCTTAACCATAAAGTGGCGTTTCTCTCAGTTAAGGACAAGATTCGTCTCTTAGCATCTCTTCATACCTTAGCCAAATTACTCAGACAAATATCATAAGTGTTACCAAAAACAGAAAAATCATCCATGAAAACCTCAACAAAATTTTCAACCATATCAGTGAATATTGTCATCATGCATCGTTGAAATGTTGCAGGTGCATTGCATAAACCAAAAGGCATTCGCCTAAAATCAAACGTACTGTACGGACTAGGTTGTTTTATGTTGGTCCTTTGGAGCTACAACTATTTGGTTATATCCCGAATAGCCATCTAAAAA
Source organism: Kokia cookei (assembly GCA_039519145.1). Classification (NCBI taxonomy): domain Eukaryota; kingdom Viridiplantae; phylum Streptophyta; class Magnoliopsida; order Malvales; family Malvaceae; genus Kokia; species Kokia cookei. The sequence goes on from CM076901.1 coordinate 12,190,025, forward strand.
ACAATAAAATTCATTACTTGCCAGTCGATCTAACATCTGATCCATAAAAGGCAACGGAAAATGGTCTTTTCGAGTGGCTTTATTCAACTTTCTATAGTCAATACAAATCCTTCAACCAGTAACAGTTCTCATTGGAATCAACTCGTTATGCTCATTTTCAACAATCGTGATTCCACCTTTCTTCGACACACATTGCACCGGACTTACCCACAAACTATTTGAAATAGGGTAGATGATTCCTGCATCTAACCATTTAATCACTTCCTTTCTCACAACTTCTTTCATAATAAGATTTAGCCTCCTTTTCCCATCAATTCGAGCTCTCTCGTCTTCCTCTAAAACAATTTTATGCATGCAAAAAGAAGGGCTTATGCCTTTAATATTAGCTATGGTCCAACCAATTGCTTTCTTAAATTTCTTTAGAACAAAAATTAGTTGCTCTTCTTGATCTTTCGTCAGTTCTGTTGAAATAATCACCGGCAAAGTAGAACATTCACCTAAATAAACATATTTTAATTGGGAAGGAAGTACCTTTAGTTCGAGTTTAGGCGGTTCTTCGATTAACAACTTTGGTTGCACAAATTCTCTAGCTTCTAACTCCAACGATTCAAACTATATGGATTGAATAAAATTTCTCAGATTTGCTTCCATCAAACCCATGTTTTCTTCACCTTTTTCATCCTCTAAAGGGTCAAACTCTAAAGCTCCCTCCAATGGTTCAAACCATGCGGATTGAATAAAATTTCTCGGATTGGCTTCTATCAAAACCATGTTTTCTTCACCTTCTCCATCCTCTAAAGAGTTAAACTCTAAGGCATTCTCCAATGGATCTTCTTCACAATTGCTTTCCATAGAAACCAAGGTTTCTATCTCTTTCATAACTGGACGCTCTTCTGTCGAATCAGGAAATTTCATAGCTTTAAAAATGTTAAAGATTACCTGATCGTCTTGAACTCGAATGGTGAGCTCACCTCTCTGCGCATCAATTAACGTTCTTCTCGTGGCTAGGAAAGGTCTCCCAAGGATGATCGACACTTCCTTATCTACTTCAAAATCTGAGATAATGAAATCAGCAGGAAAAATAAATTTATCGACTCTTACCAAAACATCCTCGATCGTTCCCTTGGGATATGTTAAAGATTGATCCGCTAGCTGAGGCATCATAGTCATAGGCCTTACTTCTCCTATCCCTAACATCTTGAAAATGGACTTAGGTATCAAGTTGATACTCGCTCTTAAGTCGCGCAAAGCTTTACCACAATAAGATTCACCAATGTTACAGGGTATAGTAAAGCTTCCTAGGTCTTTCAATTTCTGCGGTAACTTGTTCTATAGGAACGCACTACACTTCTTCGTCAAAGAAATAGTTTCGTAGTCACTAAGTCATTTCTTCTTAGATAGTATATCCTTCATAAACTTCACATAGTTCGACATTTGTTCTAAAGCCTCCACCAACGGAATATTGATGTGTAACTTCTTCAGAACATCCAAAAACTTCTTGAATTGCACCTCTTTTTTCTGCTTGTGTTGTTGCAATCTTTGCAGATATGTAGGTGATAGAACTTTCGATTGAATCAGACAACTCTTCTGAGGAAGTAAATCTGCATCTAAAGAATATGCTAAATTATCAGAATTCACTAAGTTAGGATTTAACTTGTCAGACTTTGCAGATTCTGACTCTTTTAATATAGGAACTTCAACAGTTGGTTGACTTTCCTCCTTCTCAATAGGCTCATCTTCAACATCAATCATTCGGGGTTCCAGAATCTTACCACTTTGTAATGCCACTGCCTTGATATGTTCTTTACCAAAATTTCTTAGATTCTCAGTATCGCTCGGTAAGGTTCCTTGCGGTCTATTACGAAGCTCTGTAGCTAACTGACCCATTTGGTTTTCCAAATTTTTTATCCAAATTTTTTAATGTTGCTACTTGTCTTTGGATCAAAGCGTCATTCTTTGTTATGTATGTTTTCAAAAAGTTCTCCAAACTATTTGATAACTCAGCTTGAGGTGGTTTTGGAGCTTTCTGATTAAACCCTTGAGATTGGTTAGGTCTATGCTACATAAAGTTATTATTCGGTCCATTTCCTTGGTTGTTCCAAGAACAGTTAGGATGATTACACCATGAAGGATTGTAGAAGTTGGATTGGGGGTCCACTCCTATTTTGATATTGATTCCCTACATAGTATATTGACTCGGGATTTGATGGATAATTCTCGAAAGAATGTCCTTCCCTATAGTACACGTAGGAAACTACTTCAAACGAACTTGGTGGCTGAGTTACAGAACTATTAGCACTATTAGCGGTAAACTATTTTAACATAGAGGAAATAGATGATACCTAAGCTGATAATGAAGTGAGGGCATCAACTTCATGAACTTCGGCTACGCGTCTTCTTGAGGTTACTCCATTTGTTGACCATTGATAGTTGTTGCTAGTGATCCTCTCGATGATCTCATAAGCCTCATTATAAGACTTAGACAAAATTGCACCATTCACAGAAGCATCTACCATCAATCTTGTATGTGCATCGAGACCATTATAGAATGTCTCCAACTGGATACAATGAGGAATCCCATGATAAGGACACTTGCCAAGCCTCGTACAAAGACTCGTCATCTAATTGTTGAAACTTGTGATCTCATTCCTCACCATAGCATTTTGCTAGGCGGGAAATACTTCCAAAAATCTCTCTGTAAATTCTAGCCATGTAGATATGAAACTTGGTGGCAATGAATTGAGCCATGCTCGTACTCGATCTCGCAACGAGTACAGAAACAACTTTGACCTCAATGCGTATTCAGTCACAGTGGCTATCTTGAATGAATCACTCACCTCCATAAACAATCGAAGGTGGAGATGTGGATCTTCCGTGGGCATACCACTGAATTGGCCCACTGTTTGTAGCATTTGAAACATCACTGGTTTCCACTCAAATTGGGGTGCCTCAATATTTGGCCTTCTAATTCCAGGATTTAACTCACTAAAAGTGACATAGCATATTGTCTAATGCATCGATCCCTATCATCAAAAATGAGGATAGGATTTCATACATGATCAGCTTCATTACCTTAGCCATGATTCTGATTTCCAAGGTTCATCTCGGTTTGTCTTTGAGCTGATCATTCACGTCTTCTTTGTCTGAAAGTTCGCTCAATTTCAAGGTATATAGGGAGTAAATCGATAATCTAATCTATGCTCATAAACACTTGAAAAGAAAATCACAAAATTATAAAGAATAAGTTAGTAATGTTAGAAATAAAAAACCAAATTGAAAATAAATAATTTCACAAAAATGACTATGGCAACAGTTAACAATCCCCGACAATGGTGCCAAAAACTTATAATGCGTAAGTTTGTGCAAGTGTACACAGTCGTTATCAAGTAATAAGTAAGTATCAAGTTATCGTCTCCACAGGGATTGTATATGTGTTAAGTCAATTAATTGTAAAATTATATTAACAACTTGGTGAATTAAAAAAAACACAATATGATTTGATAAGTGATGATTAAAATTAAATATATTAAACTAAATGCAAATGATCCCTAATGCAAATTATCCTAAGTATGCAAAATAAGTATGAAATAAATTTTAGCAAGATTAAACACAATTCACAACAATTATAACATAAATAAACTAGGACAATTACTTTAATTAAACACAATTTATTATCAACATGCTTAATAACGTTTGGAAAAATATTCCATGGCAACTCGATCTTTCATGAGTTTGGAAACTAAATTAGGTCCTTTCGGAATCCTTTACTTAGTAAATATGCATTTTACTGATCCTTATTTACTAAGGGTTTCTTAGCATTCATGTGAGGTAACAGGGACGTGTCAAGTTTGAAACAGTTTAATTACATGAATCTAAAAACTATTCAGATAACAGAGCTTGGTCAGAGTTGTTATGAACCTACAATTTAATCGGGTTAGTATCTAAATTGAGCATGCACATTTCAGTTATGAGTCTACAAGCCATCGTCTAGTCAGGATCACTTACCTAGTTCTGGTGCATTTCAATCACATATGAACGAAATACAGACTTGATATTAATTGAAAACATGATCGATTGAGGCACAAACATCATAAACATGAATCAAACAAATATTATTTAATCAAAGAAATTATCCTAGCTTAAATAAAATTAAGCTAACATTGTTGTAATCAAGAACAAAGAACACATAGCAAACATTTTTAAATCAAATTAAAGAAAAGAAAGAATAAATCCAAATCAAAGTGGCTGTCACCTAAAACTCTGATCGAAGAAAACTCCTTCGTTCCTTTGCTTTGCTCCTTTGCTGATGGCTCTCCAAGGTGGCCAACCAAGGGCTCTTTAAGAGACTTAAGAAGCTAAAATCTCTATGAAGAGATGATGCTAGGCATGGGGAATAGGGAACACTAGAGAATTGAGAAAGAAGAGAGAATGTTGGATGAAGGGATGATTTGAAATGGTGAAAATCATGTCTTATTTATAGGTGAGGAGAGGAGAATTGTTTACTAAAAATAGAGAAGTTTAACCTCTTCATGCTTCTTCAATGGGTGGCCGGCCATCACTCAAAGATTTTGAGTGATTTTTGCTTGATTTTTAAGCAATTTTCATGGCATATCAACTAAGGACTGAGACTCGGTCAACAGTAAATCTTCGGGCCAATCTCAGATTTCTTCAATATTGCAAGGACCTTGTGCAATTAAACAAAAAAGTGGTTTATTTGGGCAGTCATGTGTAGCCAAAATTGGGTTGATTTGGTCTTCAATTTGGACGGTTTTGTGATCTAGCAAAGTTATTAGACCTGTCCAAAACAAATTAATTAATTAAAAGACCAAAGAATAAAATAACCCAATTTAAATAGTTAATTAAACCCAAATTATTAATGAAATATTTTATAATAAATTATTAAATAATTTTACATTTTATTATTTTATTTAATCATGCTTGGCCCACTTTATGTCTTAAAAATATAATATGTTCAAATAGTTATAATATAAGCCATTTTATGCATGAAAACTATATAATAAAGCATAAAAACACATTTTAATAATTTCTATGTCCTAATTTAATATTTTTCACATATTTCATTAATTTATTAAACATTTACTTAGTTTTAACAATGAATTCAAGTAAAAAGGTGATAAATTATATAGGAAAAACCTATATATTTTTCAATTTACAATACACAATCAACAACAAACTTACTGGAAATATGCGAAGATTAAAGATGACTCAATTCGAAATACTTTTATGAATATATCTAACACTTTTGTTCTTGAGTTTCTAGATGCTATCTTCGAGACATGGAAGGAAGATAACGACTATGAAAGCGAAGATGGAGTTGAAGAAAAAGAAGGCTAGGGGAATCAGCCAGAAATTAAAAGGGGGGATTCTTGTCTTGTTTATTTATTTATTTGTTTGTTTTTAGGTCCTTAGGAATTTATTTCTTTCGCAATTAGGATTTTATTTCTGCATAATAAAACATAGCAAGCATGAATAAGCTTAACACCTCTTTAGAAAGAAAAAGACTAAGTGATATGGTAATGGGAATGAACATGTCTAGGATTGGATTGTTAAGAAAGATTTGGTATTTAAGAAGTCTTAATGACTCACCTCTCTTTTCTTACAATCCTGCCTGGTTTTCAATTTTCATTCACTACTTTGTTCTTACAATAAGGACATTGCTTCTTTTTAAAGGGGATAAGGCAAATAAATTGCTTAATTTTTAAAAATTTTCAAGTATGTTTCAATCATTTTTCCATAAGTATGTTTTAATAAATGAATGTTTAGAAAAAAAAATTTTAATAAGATAGTTTGAATGCAAGCATGAATGATGATTCTATCTGAGTTGAATATATGTTATCATGAATGATGAAATGCTTGTATGATCTTAGTCTTAGGTAATTTTGGCCATGAAAACTTAGTTTCTCTTGAGATTAGACATGCATGAAGGTTTATATTTTTAGAATTAACTTAGTAACTTTCTTGAGGCAAAATACTAGGAGACATAAAAATCTAAAATGATATAGGAATTGTTCTTTAGATCGTTTGAGCCTTTTCAAGCCAACCTTATGATAATAAACCTTTGAAACCGTAATTTTGAGCTTAATGACATGTTTATTTTAATGTACCAACATATTAAGCCACATTACCATCTTTTTAAGTTATCATATTTTGTGCACCCATCTTAAGTAAAGTTGTCTTGGTAATCAACATTTGAGGAAAATTTCAAAAAGATGTACGTGCTCATGCTTAAAAAGGAACAGAGAAAGAAAGAGCGAAAAAAAGTTTGCTCAATCTCTAAAAGAAAAATGTATGAGCATGAGTTCAAAATAAGTTTGGGGATGTTTCAAAGATTCATTCAAAGAAGAAGGTTGTATTTCAAAAGATCCAAGGCAAAGTTAAATGTTAAGATTTTGAAACTGAAATTTCAATTCTCTTAAATCCCTACCTTTAACCAAGTCCCATTACAACCTTATAAAAGACCTATTGATTTGATGATTATGTCACTTACATTAGTGGAGAGGAAGTACTAAGTTCAACATATGAAGTTCGCAAATAAGCCTTATGATTATTTTGTTTAGATTGATAAGATATTATGTTGAATGAAGAATGTTATCTATAATTGTGACATACATACAAACCATGATTCATGTTGACATATCTTGAAACTTAGCATAAAACTCTTAATAATGTCTGCATGTGAACTACTTATTAATAAAGAAGGTCTATGAACATGATTTTGTTGATGCATGATTATGAGACAAAGATTGATACTACTTACACATTTAGCAATTTTGCCTTCGCAAGACCTTTGTCGTGCATGAACATTACTCGGGACGAGCAATGATTTAAGTTTGGGGTGTGTAAACTGAAAAGTATATAGGTTTTCTCCTATGTAATTTATCACTTTTTTACTTAAATTCATTGTTAAAACTAAGTAAATGTTTAATAAATTGATGAAATATGTGAAAATATGAATTTAGGACGTAGAAATTATCAAAATATGATTTTATGTTTTATTATATAGTTTTCATGCATAAAATGACTTATTTTATGGTTATTTAAAAATAATATATTTTTAAGGTACAAAGTAGGCCATGCATGATTAAATTAAATGATAAAACATGAAATTATATTCAATAATTTAATATAAAATATTTCATTAATAATTTGGGTTTATTTAATTGTTTAATAATTGGGTTAATTTTATTCTTTGGTCTCTTAATTAATTAAGTTATTTTGGACAGGACTGAATATTTTGCTGGATCACAAAACCGTCCAAATTAAAGAGGGACTTAGCCCAAATTCGGCTACACATGGCTGCCCAAATAAACCACTTTTGGTTTAATTTCAAAAGGTCCTTGCAATTTAGAAGGAATCAAAGATTGACCTGAAGATTTTTTGTTGACCAAGTCTTAGTCCCTAGTTGATGTGGCATGAAGATTGCTTTACATTGAAGCATAATTCCACTCAAATTCCTTGAGTGATGGTGGCCACCCATTTGAGGAGAATGAAGGATTTTAATCTCTCTATTTTTAGTAAACAAACCCTCACTCCTCACCTATAAATAAGACCTCATTTCCACAATTTCAAATCATCCCTCAACACTCAACATTCTGTCTTCTCTCTCAATTCTCTCATCTTTTCTAGCATTTCTCATTCCCCACACCTAGCATCATCTCCTCATAAAGATTTTAGCTAATTAAGCCTTTTAAAAAGCCCTTGGTCGGCCATCTCGGAGAGCCCTTGGTCAGCCAACTTGGAGAGCCATCAGCAAAAGATAGCAAAGCAAATGAACGAATGAGACCTTTTAGCTCAGATTCTTGGATGACAACCACTTTGATTTGGGTTTATTCTTTCTTTTCTTCAATTTAATCTTAAAATGCTTGCTACGTGTTCTTCGTTCTTGTTTACAACAACGTTAGTTTAATTTTATTTAAGCTAGGATAATTGCTTTGATTAAATAATATTTGTTTGATTCATGCTTATGATGTTTGTGCCTCAATCGATCATGTTTTCAATTAATATCAATGTCGAAACCATTTTTTTGAAAAAACGAAAAGTCTCGATTATATTTTGGAAAACACGAAAATGAAGTCGCCACCAACCTTTTTTAAATAGGTGTGATTGGATCACCTTAAAAATTTTAAAATCATTAAAACAACAATTTTGGTCTTTGAAAACTATAAAACAGGTTCGAGAATCGGTTACACATGAGGAAGGATTAGCACCCTCACACGCTCAAAATTGGTACCCAATCGATTATTTAAAGTCCTAATTGTTGAAAATTAAAAAACTTGAGAAAAAATTAAATTGCGATCTTTAAATGCATGAATGACATATTTATTTTATTTTTCAAAAATATTTTTCCAATGAAAGCTCGTTATTTTAAATTAATCGAGAAAAAGTCGCATCCAGTAAGTTAGGACATAATAATTCAAATTTTCTAACATAACAAGCATTCTTAATTATTTCCCAAAATATCGTATTTTAATTTTTAAAAAAGGGTACTCAATTATTTTGGTTCAAAGAAAAAAAAAACCACACTCAGTGAATTAGGGCATGATCCTTTCAAATTCCCGAAATAAAGAACATTCTCTCGATTTTCTTGAAAATGATTTATTTATTTTAAAAAAGAATTAAAATGTCATGTAAAAATAAATAAATGAGTATGTACATAATTTACAATTATAATGGCAAAATAATAAAATACATGAATATAAATAATTAAATGAAGACAATCAAATACAATTATTAACACAATAAAAATATAATTGTAGTATTAAATAAATAACAATATAATCATAGTAATAATGACAATAAATATTAATTAATTAATAATATAAGCAAAAATAAATATATAGAAAACTCAAATATAGGAAAACCCTAAAATAATTAAGTTAAAGATACAATAAAGCATGTAATTAATTTAAAGGCACAAAATATGACATACAAATAAATAACAAATCAATGAATAAATATATGAAATGCAATCATAAAAATATCTAATATAATTAAATTAAGGATTATCAACATGTAATTAAATAAAAAGAAAAAAACATAAAATTTAATGATAAATAAATAAATAAACAAACAAGATAATAACAATAAATACAAATTAAATAAAAATAATAAAAGAGATAACAACAAAATGACATGAAAATAAATAACAACAAGATAAATAAACAAAAAAATAAAAATAAAAATTAAATGCTAAAATAAACAAACAAATATAAATAATAAAAATAATTGAGATTAGGCATGAAAATAAATGACAAATAAATAAATAATCAATAAATCAATAAATTAAATTTCAAAATAAACAACTAAATATAAATAATAATAAAATGGAAGACGAACTCCGATGAACTCCAAGCAAACCCGAAGGAAGCCATGGGTCTCACATATCCAGAAAAAACCAATGATGAATCAACATCAAAAAGTAAAAAAAAATAGATCTATCTTTGTTGTTTTAGTTTCTAAAGAATAAAAGAAAGAAATAAAAATACAAATCGATACCTTCAAAGTTTTTGCTTTGATTCTATTAATGCGTGTATGAATGCTTAAAGAAAATCTTTCAATCTTATTAAAAAAAATTCCTCTCTAAAAAAATCCTCCCTCTTTACATTTGATTTTGTGTTTTTATAACACAAAATTTACATCTTTTGTAATTTTCTTTCCTAGTTCTGTAGATTCTCAAATCTTGGAGATTCTCCGGGCAAGGGCAACGGACCATTCATCCAAGGGCAGCTGCTAGGTTTTTCCATCTTTATTTTAAATTTTTTTTTATTTTTTGGCTTTATAAAAAAATTGGACTTAAAAGCCTAGACAAAATTGGGCTGCAATAGCTGCCCCTTTTTGCTCGTTGTCATGTAATGAGAATGGAGCAAGGACTCAAATGAAGACCAATTTTGTCCGATCTTTCAGCCTTCGGTGCTTCTTCGTTCTTTCATCTCGCTAGTGATTCTATTCCACTACACTTGTTTCACTACCATTTTGGAAGACAAGACGCAATTTTAACTTCCTCCGTTCATCCTGAATTTCTAAAACTCCAGAGTGGTTGCTGTTTGATTCGCTTCACTTCAACTTCAATGAAATAGGATTCAATCTGTCTCTTCACCATTTTTTAGGGGTGTAAGATTCGTCGTTACAGCTTCAATTTGTTCCCTCTTCATCATCATTTCATTTTTTTTTTTGAAAAGGTGTAAGATTCGCCATTGCGGCTTCAATTTGTTCCCTTTTTGGTTTTAAGGTGATAGATCCACCGTCGTGGCTTCAATCTATCCCTCCTTGGTTTTAGGGTGTTAGGTCTGTCGTCGCAGCTTGAACCTATCCCTCTTCAATTTTAAGATGTAAGATCCATCGTTGTGATTTCAATCTTTCCCTCTTCGATTTTAGGGTGTTAGGTCTGCCATTACGGCTTCAACATATCCCTCTTCAATTTTAAGGTGTAAGGTCTGCCGTTACGGCTTCAACCTTTCCCTTTTTGGTTTTAGGGTGTTAGATCCACTGTTACGGCTTCAATCTATCCCTTTTTAGTTTTAGGGTGTTAGGTCCATCATTACGACTTCAACCTATCCCTCTTCGATTTTAAGGTGTAAGATCTGTCGTTGTGACTTTAATCTTTCCCTCTTTAGTTTTTGGGTGTTAGGTTTGTCGTTACGGCTTCAACCTATCCCTCTTCAATTTTAAGGTGTAAGATCCGCCGTTACTGCTTCAATTTTTCCCTCTTCAGTTTTAGGGTGTTAGATCTATCGTTACGACTTCAATCTATCCCTCTTCGATTTTAGGATGTTAGGTCCGCCGTTGCGGCTTCAACCTATCTCTCTTCAATTTTAAGGTGTAAGATCCGTTGTTGTGGATTCAATCTTTCCCTTTTTGGTTTTAGGGTGTTAAATTTGTCGTTGCGACTTGAATCTATCCCTCTTCGATTTTGGGATGTTAGGTCCATTGTTACGATTTCAACCTATCCCTTTTTGGTTTTAGGATGTTAGGTCCGCTGTTGCGGCTTCAACCTATTCCTCTTTAAACTCTATGATTTGGTGTAGCTTGATCACGTCTATAATGTCACAGTAGTTGTGCAAGCGGACACACGTCGGTGCAAGTACAGTTGATAGAACAATTCTATAAGATATCGATCCCACGAGGAATGGGTTCTTGATGTTCAGCTATCGAAGCAACTAATACTAGAATTAGATGAAATGTGAGTAAAGATGTCAGCGTAATTAAGTTAATCTACACACTAAAATAGTCAAAACTATCAATGTAATAAAAGTTAATTGTCAGTGCAACTAAAAGTAAATCAAATTGTTGTTGAAGTGTTGAGAATTTAAAATGCATAAAAGTAAATGGTGATCAAGTGTGAAGATTTAGAGTGGATTGTTAACTTTGCTAACTCGCAATGCTAGATGCGTCAACAAGGTATTATATAGATGAATTCTCGCAACACTGAGGTCCCAATGAATTCTTGCCAACTACAGCTCTCTGTTTAATCAAGGCTCAACTACCCATAATTACCCCATCTCTCGATGTAGGCAACAATGTGCACTTAAGAACAAATGATAGAATCTCTTCCAATCCCAAGTAGCTCTCGCCTAACTTGCTTGTTAACTCAACTTGTTACCGCATCTCTCAATGTCAGTAGACTGTACTTCCACTCTCGCGTTTAATGCAATTAAATTCAAGAATAAACAGATGAGAAAGATTAAGTAAGATTCAAAGTAATCTAACACTGAAAGATATTCTCATATTCATTCAATTGTCCAGAGTAATTCATCAACATAAAGCGAGGGGTCAACAAATACAATCAAAGCTTACTATCTCTAGACCACTAGGACTATTCCTTAACCGCTCCTCTTGTGCCTGCACCAAGCTCAATCAGCTCGCCGATTTCCAATAAAACTTCAAAAACACCAAGTAATCGCAAATTTAATTCCTTCCCTCTTGATATTTTTCTTCATCTTCTTTCCTCTATTTATAGGCTTTAGAAATTGTAGATTTCCTCCATTCTCAAATTCTTCAAATACTCTGTATAGCTGTAAAAGTTTGTTATTGACAGCTACACATATCTGATTTGTTTACTAGACTATTACAGAATGTCGGCGCAAATTATAATTTGCGACGACAATTGCCACATTTTTGGACCAACTTTTGGCCGCAACTCTGAATGGCTTCAAGAATGATAGATCTCATCTTTTCTCAGATCCAATTCTATTTGCAGCTGGCAAAGTTTGTTACAGTCCAGCTGTACACTCACGTAGATCAGGTGTGATCTTCATAAATCTGTAGATTGTCGCCGCATCTCTGGTTGCGACCTAAAATCTTTAATTACGGGGACAATGTGTGAAATTTCTACGTTGATACTTTCAGATATACTTGTAGCTTGAATTCACTCATTACAACATAAAGATTCCTATGCGGAGACATCTATTGTCGCAATTTCAAGCTAAATTTGTGGTTGCATTCTGAATTTTTTTAGCCTTGATCTACTAAGATGTGTCCTTGCACTGACAATTATTAGAAGCAATGTATATATGCTGCATGTGGCGACATTAGTGCACAAAAAGATATAAAATAACAAGAATTTAAACTAAACAATAATGAGTTAGAAAACATAAAAAATAATTATGAAATGTCTATCATGCATGCTAAATATGCCATAAAAGAGGCAATTAATGCACAAATTTAGGGAGAAAATAGTCATTTCTAATGCTATCATAGCTTCACTCCATTCTACTGTAACTTCCATGGAGATTGAAATCTGTCACTTGTTTTACTCCCCCTTTCTATCATTTTGTGAGAGTTGTTTTGTCATGCCATTCTACGAGAATATGACCTGTAGAATCTGTCTTATGGGCCTCTATCTAGGCCATACAACTAGGATGTCATGATCTTAATGAATTAAATGCTCCTGTCCAAATGTACATGAATGATGTTAATATGCATGGAAAGATGTCATATTTTAGAATGATTTTCTATTTTGGTCCTTAGATTCACATTATTCATCATTTGCGTGAGTTTCATCACTGATATATCACCATGTCTTCTTTTCAAGTCTAGTGTCCTCCTTATGAAATCCAAAAGGTAGTCATACTCTGAGCCACTATTTTAAGGTCCTTTCAACCCTCGAATTTGGTTATTTCCAACTGGTAGTCCTGTTTCAGGTCCCTATACTTTTTAGAAATTTTCTAAAGTAATATGCAGAAATCCTTTTGTACCTTATATCATCTAGTCCACTAACCGTTATTTCAATGCAAAGAATGCCTTAAACATGGATAAAATTGAAGTTATTGAAGACAAGACTTAAATGGGAATGAATGATAACAAACATTGGTCAAGAATATCAATATTGATCAAAAAGATTACAAACGTTGGTCAAAATAGAAAATGTTGGCAAACATCAATCAAAAGTTGCTAAGGTGTATAAAACTAGATGCCTCATATATAAACGAATGAATTTCTTCAAGCAAACTTGACGAGAACCATTTTGATCCCTTTTTGTAACCATGATGTAATGTCTCTTTAACCTGTTACTTTTGAGAGAGATGACCATTTCATGCCCAATCTTAATCCAAATCTAAGCAGTCCTTTGTGGGTTTTCGACTCAAATCTCCTTTAGGATTCGACACGCCCTTTGCGAGTTTTCATCTCGACCTCTTCTTTTTCTTTTTCTTCTTTTTTTCTTTTTCTTTTTCTTTTTATTTTTCTATCTTCTCTCTTTTTCTTTTCTTTTCTTTTTTCTTTTTGCTAGTTTGAGATGTCCTTTCAGGTTTTTAACTCGAACTTGTTGGGTTTTTTTCTTTTTTCCTTTTTTTGTTATTTTGAGCTACCCTTTCTGGTTTTCAACTCAAACCCTTTTTTTTCTTTTTTTTAGGCGAAGTATTTCATCACTGAATCTGAGTTTACAGGATTTGACAAATCATTGTCATCCATCTCAACTAGAATTAAAGTTCCTCTAGAAAAGACTTTCTTTAGCACATATGGGCCTTCTCAATTTGGCATCCATTTCCCTCGGAAGCCCTTTTGTATAAGAAGAATCTTTTTCAAAATTAGGTCTCCCTCATGGAATTCCCTAGGGCGAATCTTTTTGTCATAAGCTCGCATCATTCATTTTTGTTACATCTAACTATGCCGGATAGATTTCAACCTCTTTTCCTCAATCAGGTTTAGTTGGTCATATCTTGACTGGATCTATTCTACTTCATGTAACTTTACTTCTGATAAGATTCGGAGAGAAGGAATCTCGACTTCAATGGGTAAAACTGCCTCCACACGGTGTTGTCCAAGTAGAAGTTCTGACAGACGTTCTATAAGCGTAAAGAGCAAATGATAACTTCTCATGTCAATCTTTATAAATCTTTGCTATTTTCCCAACAATCTTCTTGATGTTCTTATTAGTTGCCTCCACTGTCCCGTTCATTTTAGGGCGATACAGTGCTGAATTATGATGCTCGATCTTGAATTGACTGCAAACCTCTGCTACCATGCTATTGTTCAAGTTTAAAGCATTATTGCATATGATTTTTTCTAGCATTCCATACAACATATGATTTCTTTCTTTAAGAATTTACTGACCGCTGATTTTGTAACATTAGTGTGGGAAGCAGCTTCTATCCAGTTAGTGAAGTAACCAATGACCACAAAAATGAACCTATGCTCATTAGAAGCCTTTGGTGAAATTGGCTCAATTACATCCATGGCCCACATAGGAAAAGGCCATGGGGAAGTCATAACATAAAGAGGTGAAGGAGGTACATGATTTTTGTCTCCATAAATTTGGCATTTGTGACATTTCTTAGCATATCTAATACAATCTTCTTCCTTGGTTGACCAATAATATCTGAATCTCATGATCTGTCTGACCACTGTGAAACCATTGGCATGTGTTCGAAAAATGCCCTCATGGACTTCTTCTAGAATTTTTCGAGCCTCAATAGCATCGACACATCCTTTCTCTTTTTGTACAGAATATCCCCATCAAGGACATAATCAATTGTGAGCCTTCTCAACATCCTTTTATCATTCTCAGTGGCTTGCTCAGGGTACTTGCGGTCTTTTACGTATTGCAATATTTCCTTTTACCAAGCATGATTATCCTTTTCTTCTCCTTCAATGTTGTAGCATTGAGCTGGAACCTCGTAGATGCTCATTTAAATAGGCTTCATATCTTTTTGTTTATTGAACGTAATCATGGAGGCAAGGGTAGCCATAGCATCAGCCATTTGATTTTCCTCTCGTAGGAGATAATGGAAGGTGATGTCCTCAAATTCTTTAATTAACTTGAGAATCAACTTCCGTTAATCAATCAGCTTAGAGTCTCTCGTTTCCCATTCACCCTTGAGTTGATAAATTACTGATACAGAATCTCCATACACGTATAGAACCTAGATCTTGAGTTTTATAGTTGCACGGAGTCTCATGATACATGCTTCATATTCTACCATGTTATTCGTGCAATCGAAATTAAGTTTGCTTGTGAGAGGGTAATGATCTCCTTTTGGGGATACTATAACTGTCCCAATTCCTTTACCAATGGCATTTGAAGCGCCATCAAAATTCATTTTTCATGGATGTAATTCAATAAGACCACGTAAATACGTCTTTGAACTCTTGAAACAATTCAATAAGATCTTGCCTTGTTTTTGCATATATACTAGTTCCAATCTTCACTTCTTCTTTTTCAGTTCAACCCCTAAACTCACAACTTCTATGGATTCTTTGTGAGGTAGGATTTGTTTCTTGTCTTGCTCAACCATCCATAACAAATCAGAAGATAAATTACTATCTTGAACATATTCAAAATCCTGAGATTCTTCTGAATACACATCCTACTCAAAATGGGACTTTAAGTCGGCAACAAGTTTACCCATATCACTGATATCAAGAAACCTGTCATACGGACAAAAGAGGTGCAAAGAATAAATGAATTTAAGGATGATTTATGGTGGTATGAAATGAAAGAAAAGAATAACAAAAATGTTTGCCAAATGGGGTGAAAGAAAATGCATCTTTTTATTGAAATAAAAGATAGTGGTCATGTGCCCTTTACAAAAGGATCTTTATTAGTCTCAGGCTTAAAGCAAAAAGTTAGTTCTGAATATTAATCTAGAAAAGTCCTAAAAACTACAGGAAGCTCCTCCACAGTCTAGTTGTCTAAAAACGCTTCCGAAGGTGTAAGGACGAATTTTTGCTAGGTTTCCCTTTCCATTCCCTTTTTTGGATATGGTTTTAACACTCAAAATTTTTCAACATTCCCCTATTATTTTGATTATGTTGCTTTCTCTCAGTTTTTGTTCAGAGTTGATAACACTCCCCTTTGTCACGAATGTTTTAAATATGTGAGGATTTTTATTTTTATTTTATTTATTTTTTCAAATTTAATGCATGTAATGAAATGCAATGCTAATGAATGCACGTATGCATATGCAAGAAAGGTATTGATTCTTAGTCGAATTTTGATAGAATAACTTTACTAGAAAATTAATGTCTTTACATAAGATAAATTACATATAAAGCATTGCCCTACTGCTTAGAGGCTTAATCTTTCGAAGGAGACATGCTAACTTTTGGCCCTTATCAGACTCTGATTCATACTCTAAGCTCAAAACATCGACTTGAATAGCTAACATCTGCAAGTATTCCGCCACTTCTCTCACTTCAGTAAATTCTTCACCCATGACATAGTCTCGATCTCGTAGTTTTGAAAAGAAGTTTCAACTCTCTTTTTCAGCTTCCCATTCTCAACCTGACTTGCCCTTAATTCTGCCACAGAATTACGACTACGGTGCCTACATAGAGACTCCTCCAACTCAACTATTCGGGCTCTAAACTCAGCTTTCTCGACCTAGATCTCTAACAACTTACTCTTTATGGCATCTTCTTGGACTTGAGCATATTGAAATTTTCTCTTCCACTAATCTGTTTGAATCTTTCCTCTTGGATTTCTTGTTGCCATTGTTCTGATGTCTTACCTAACCCAGTAATTCTCATTGATAGACAGAGCTTCTTATAGTCCTTCTTCAAACTATCCAAGTCTTCCTCAACCTTTCTCTTTCCTTTCCTTAGCTTCTCGGCTTCTAACCTTTAGATATCAACATCCAATCCTAGTTGCATATTTTCTTCTTTTAGCATCTCTATCTTCTTTCCTAACTCAGAACTCTTTTTCTCAAAATCTTTCTTTAGAAGTTCTAATTATGATGGAATTACCTTCAAATGCTCCTGAACTAGGCGAACATTTTTTGGATTTGGCACAGGGATGTTGTCATTGGTTCTCCTATTACTCCACTCATCATACTATAGGGTTATCATGGGAATTGCAGCAAACGTCTTCATTATGCGAAATTGATTCCATACATTCGATATCTCTCGAACCTTCTTCCTGTTGTTCTCACCCTTATACGCAAACTCGAACTGAGCCAAACCTTGCATTGCTTGGATGAATTACCTTGATCTATACTGTCTCATCACTAATAGAGGGGCATATCCTACAAGTCCCCATATCCCAAGTAATGGTACCCAGTCAAGATCTCTACATCGATAAAGTATGTCACCAGGGATAAACCATGCTGCTCGCCATTCGATGTCATCATCTCGGAGACTATGAAGTATAGTCATCCACTTCTCCTCAAAAATGTTCTTTTGCCTCTGCGTAGTCACAAATTCTCTCAAAGGGGAATAACTCTCAGAAAATACTAGATAGGAGACCTTTTCCACCTTCGAGAAGTGACTATGGAACCAAACCGTCAGTAGAGGTGCTCAACCTATGAATTTTCCTTCTCCTTCCCTCCGACATGCGTTCAACAACGTAAAAGCCTCATCCAAAATCGCCGGAATAGGTGTGACCCTTTTATCTAATTGGTTGAATAAATTAATGACTGCCTTGTCTATATGCCCCAACGCCTAAGGAAAAACAACCAATCCATACAAACTGAGAGCAAATATATCCACCTTTTTCTTCGCGTCCAGATGTACTAAGATCAAATCTCGCCAGCTCTTCTACGTGATACATTTGTTATCACCCTTTACCTTAATTCAATCTGTAACCCATTGTTCACTCATTCCCGTAATATTCATCAATTTCTTAAGAAAAGTTGGAATACTAGCAGCTCTCAGGTAGATCTTGTTTACCTGATTTTTTGGGTAACGAAGCAAAGCGTTGTACTCCTTGATCGTAGGCACCATGTCCACGTTCCTAAAGGCGAGACAACTGTAAGCCGAATTCTAGTGCTGTGTAAGGGCTCGAAAAAGATTCTTGTCTACCTTAACATCGAGTAAATACAGTAGATCCTTATACTCACAGTAAAAAGTCTGTTTCATTCCATCGTCCCACTGATCTCATATCTCCTTCAGCTCTTGCAGATTATTTTGAGTCACACTAATCCGAGTAAAATCCAGTAATTTGATACATATCCATCAGCCAAGCTATCACCCTTCTCAAGTTGCTTAGCCTCTGACCACATGCGCACGGCCACATTATTCTTTACCTTATCAAGATACCCCTTTTCCATGACTAGCTATCCACTAGAAATCGAGCCTAACTCAATATCTTTCCTAATACGAAGATGCAAATGAAAATAAGACAAAAAAATAAAACAAGTTAGTACAATCATTATAAAACAAATTGAAACCATAAACAAAGAACCTACGCATCTATTTCGGGTAATCACTAAAAGTTCGGCATGGCTTTACCTAGGATAGGCACTTAGGGTTCACTACATGTTGTTTTAGTTCTAGAGTAAAGGTACCCAAACCAGCAAATTTCTCAATCCTCACCCATTATAGGCTCATACAGACGAGTTCAGTTCAGGAGGACAAATTTCCCATATGTTTGCACGGAAGTGAAAACCTCACGAAAACATAGGTATAGATATATCCTGAACGCGATCTACTATCCTACACAGAGGTGAAAACCTCACGAAGGAGTAGCTTCTCACTTCCACTTAAAAGGTGTAGTAATAAATGTAATGTATGCAAAAATATAAACACCACAAATTAAATATAGCATACATAAAATGAAATGCAAAGCAACATATATATAAAACAAAAATAAAATGCAAAGTATCACAAATTAAATTAAATCGAATTTTAAATATTCAACAAAATGACCAAAAATAATCAACTTGTGGCTTGACTCTCTTCAAAAAATTCCCCAATGAAGTCGCCAAGCTATCGAAACTATTTTTTTATTAAATAATATTTGTTTGATTCATGCTTATGATGTTTGTGCCTCAATCGATCATGTTTTCAATTAATATCAATGTCAAAACCATATTTTTGAAAAAAATGAAAAGTCTCGATTATATTTTGGAAAACACGAAAATGGAGTTGCCACCAACCTTTTTTTTAATAGGTGTGATTGGATCACCTTAAAAAATTTTAAATCATTAAAACAACAATTTTGGTCTTTGAAAACCATAAAATGGGTCCGGGAATCGGTTACGCATGAGGAAGGATTAGCACCCTCACACGCCCAAAATTGGTACCTAGTCAATTATTTAAAGTCTTACTTGTTGAAAATTAAAAAACTCGAGAAAAATTTAAATTGTTATCCTTAAATGCATGAATGACATATATATTTTATTTTTCAAAAATATTTTTTTGAAGAAAACTCATTATTTCGAATTAATTGAGAAAAAGTCACATCCAGTACGTTAGGACATAACAATTCGAATTTTCGAACATAACAAGCATTCATAATTATTTCCCAAAATCTCGTATTTTAATTTTTAGAAAAGGGTAGTTAATTATTTTGGTTCAAAGAAAAAAACCACACCTAGTGATTTAGGGCATGATCCTTTCAAATTCTCGAAATAAAGAACATTGCCTCGATTTTCTTGAAAATGGTTTGTGTATTTTTTAAAAAAAAATTAAAATGTCTTGCAAAAATAAATGAATGAGTATATACATAATTTACAATTATAATGGAAAAATAATAAATGAATGGTTTGTGTATTTGTTTGATTCATGCTTATGATGTTTGTGCCTCAATCGATCATGTTTTCAATTAATATCAATGTCGAAACCATTTTTTTGAAAAAACGAAAAGTCTCGATTATATTTTGGAAAACACGAAAATGAAGTCGCCACCAACCTTTTTTAAATAGGTGTGATTGGATCACCTTAAAAATTTTAAAATCATTAAAACAACAATTTTGGTCTTTGAAAACTATAAAACAGGTTCGAGAATCGGTTACACATGAGGAAGGATTAGCACCCTCACACGCTCAAAATTGGTACCCAATCGATTATTTAAAGTCCTAATTGTTGAAAATTAAAAAACTTGAGAAAAAATTAAATTGCGATCTTTAAATGCATGAATGACATATTTATTTTATTTTTCAAAAATATTTTTCCAATGAAAGCTCGTTATTTTAAATTAATCGAGAAAAAGTCGCATCCAGTAAGTTAGGACATAATAATTCAAATTTTCTAACATAACAAGCATTCTTAATTATTTCCCAAAATATCGTATTTTAATTTTTAAAAAAGGGTACTCAATTATTTTGGTTCAAAGAAAAAAAAAACCACACTCAGTGAATTAGGGCATGATCCTTTCAAATTCCCGAAATAAAGAACATTCTCTCGATTTTCTTGAAAATGATTTATTTATTTTAAAAAAGAATTAAAATGTCATGTAAAAATAAATAAATGAGTATGTACATAATTTACAATTATAATGGCAAAATAATAAAATACATGAATATAAATAATTAAATGAAGACAATCAAATACAATTAATAACACAATAAAAATATAATTATAGTATTAAATAAAATAACAATATAATCATAATAATAATGGCAATAAATATTAATTAATTAATAATATAAGTGATAGCACTAGAAATGACATTTAATTTATCCTTAATTTTATGTATAATTTGTTCCTTTTGAATCATTTCTAGCATGCATTTTTAGCATTTCATACTTAGGATGTGCATTTTCTAACTCAATGTTGTTTGATCTTACTTTCTTTTATTTTATCCCTTTTGTGTCACTAATGTCACTGTATTTAGCACTAGTTTTGTGTCTAGAATTGTCAGCACAGAAATCCACTTGGGAAGATCAATGTTGAAAAGTGTTCAAAGATGCAGCCACATATTTAATCTGTAATTGCAGCTAAAGATGTCACGGCATGAATACCTCTACCTCTAACAAGTGAATTCACGTTACAAACATACCTGGAAGCACTAGCGCAGGAGAATGCCAAGTTGTCGTCACAATTAAAGATCATGAATTGCACCCAGAGATGTCGAGACAACCTGCAGATGCCTGATGAATATATCAGACCTGCATGAGTGCACAGTTGGAAATAACCAACTTGTACAGTTGCCAAAGAGGTTAGATCTGAGAAGTGAGGAGATATGAAATTCCCAAAGCTTATAAATATGAGGGAAAGGAAGAAGATGGATATCAAGTGGTAAAGATTTCAATTCTAAATTTTTCTCATCCAAAGCTGCCATGGAAGTTTGATCTGGAGGACGGTGATCTGATCTAGCAAGGGCATAACATCTTCTGATGAGAAGAGCTTGGTGTGGCGTAAGAGGAGCGGTTAAGGAAGAATCCTAGTAACCTAGGAATAGTATGCTTCGATTCATTTGTTAATCCCTCTTTTGATACTGATGATTTTCAATTGACAATTAATTGTATATGGAAGTGTCTTTTAATGTTAGATTACTTTGATTCTTATTCAATTCCTCTCATCTATTTATCTTTGGATTTAATTGCTTGACCACGGAAGTGAAATTGCAGTCACAGATACTGGAAGGTGCGGTGACAAGTTAAATTAACAAGCAAGATAGCGAAAGTTGCTTGACACTAGAAGGAATTCTGGTCACTTGTTCTTAAGTGCAAAGCATTGCCAGCATTGGAAGGTGTGGTAGTTGTGAGCACTTGAGTCTTTGATAAATAGAGAGTTGATATTAGTAATATTTCATTGGAGCGTAATTGCGGCGACAAATTCATCTATAAGAAACCTTGTAGTCACATTTAGAATTGCCACTTGTGAAGTTAGTGATCCTCTCCATTTCTTTACACTTGTTCCATTTATTTTAAGTTTCTAAATTTACTTTTCAACATCTCAACAATCCACTCATTTTCTACAATTTGCTCTGACATTTAACATTCTGATTGTCATGACAGATTTACTTCTTATGTATAACTTTAACTTAGTTGCATTGACATAACTCTTGACAGATCTTTTTATTTAAACTCAAAATGCTTTGACAAATTAAACAATAAACAGCCATCTTTGTGGGATCAATATCTGATAGAATCATTTCTATGTACTATTCATGCATTGATAGTGTACGCTTACACATTAATTGCTGTGACGTCCATAGCACGATCAAGTTTTGGTGTCGTTGCCAGGGATGACATTTGTTTAATGTTTATTTTTTTCGTTGCATTTATTTGTTGTTTTCTAAACTTTTACTAATTACTAATCTTTTGTTAATTCCTTTCAATTTTCTTTGTTAGGTGTTTTATTTCCACAATGAGAAATCCTAAGGATATTGTTAGTTTTGATCCAAAACTTGAAAGGACAATTTGGAGGAGGAAGCAGGAGCAAAGAAAAATAGCTAGAAATAACAATGATCTACCTCCATTACTGCCACAAAATGTTGTTCCTCCAGTGCAACCACAAGTAGTCAACAACAACATACCACCGCTGCCACAAGTGGGGTAAATTCTTGACAGGATAATCGGAGATTTCGTTGTTCCTGTGCCATTTGATTTACGACCAAGGGTTGTTAGGCCAACAATACAAGCTGGTAATTTTGATTTAAAATCAGTTATGTTTCAAATGCTTAATCAAATGGACACTATACAGGTTTACCTCATGAATATGCTAAAGAACATCTCAAATCTTTTCCACTTATATGTGCTTCTTTCAATCAACATGGTGTTCCTAATGATGCCTTGAAGATGTAGCTATTCCCTTATTCTTTACAAGGAAGGGCAAGATCACGGTTCTTCGATTTATCGATTAGATCCATTACTTTTTGGAATGCGCTAGCAACGCAATTCGTTTTGCAATTTAATACATCGATAATGAATGCTAGATTATGGAATGATATCATGGCATATCATCAACTGGATGATGAGAATTTACACATTACGTGAGAACGTTATAAAACTTTGTTGAGACGTTGTCCCATACATGGAATCCAACAGGAGACTCAAATCGAGATTTTTTAAAATCGGTTGAATGCACAGACAAGGAATCTTGTCGATGCATCTGCTAATGGTCCATTGTTGGATTGCACTTACAATGAAGTCGTATGAATATTAGAGAGAATTGCACAAAATGACTATCAATATCCAACTTCTTGTTTTACTCAACTAATCGTAGTGTTATGGAATTAGATGCTATATTAGCTTTGAGTGCATAGGTATCCTCATTGGTGAACATGATCAAAAACATAAAGGGGACGAGTGATGTTACCCTATTCAAGTAGCCCAACAGATGGATGTCTCGATATTTTCCTGTGAAATTTGCGGCGACAACCATAGTTGTGAGGATTGTCCATAACATGCTGAGAACGCATTCTATGTTAAGAACATCAGAGGAAATTCCTATGGTAACTCGTACATCAATTCTAATCGTGCACAACAACCTTAGGGGAGCCAGAATACGCCTACATTCAGATATGGAAATTCCTCAACTCAAGGGAATTTTAGACAAAGGAGTTACAACAACAACCAATAGTAGCAGAATTATAATCACAAACCGCAATTGCATGCGCAACCAAATAAAATGCGATCACAAGACCGGATGCGATCACAAAATCAGATGCAGTCATATAACCAGATGCAGCCACAAGTTAGAATGTCGCCACAATAGAATGCTATGTCAAATATACAAGGACAGCATCAGCAATAGTAACAACAGTATTCACAACCAAGATCAGATGCATTGGTTGCTCTTGAAGCTTTGATGCATGAGTATATTACAAGAACAGAAGTAATAGTTCAAGGCAACTCTTTTTCTATTCGCACGTTGGAAGTACAACTAGGACAATTGGCTTCTAACATGAGCGCAAGGTCACTTGGTACTTTGCCTAGTGACACTGAAAATCCAACTCAAAAGGGGAAGGAGCATTGTAAGGCTATCACGCTAAGAAGTGGAAAGCAAGCTATTGAGCAAAACAGCAGTTCTAACCAAGTCCATATTGACGCAATCGAACCTAAGCAACAAAGGGAAGTTGTATCTGAAAAAGACCCAACAGAAATAAATTAGGAGGAGCTACCTGTAACCACTACTATGCTTACCATTCAATCGTGGAAGTTGTCGACACAATTGCCCACGTTGATGCAACCGAGTATTCCACAACAACCCACTATCAACATACCTTTGTCATTTCCACAGCAGTTCAAGGAGAAGGACCATGACAGAGATTATCAAAAGTTTGTCTCTACCTTGAAAAAGCTACATATCAATATACCCCTAATTTATGCTCTTGTGCAGATTCCCAATTATGGGAAATTTATGAAAGAGCTATTGTCGAAGAAGAAAAAACTTTCCGATATTGAGACAATTGCGCTCATAGAAGGGTGTAACGCTGTGCTGAAAAATAAGTTGCCACAAAAAATGAAAGATCCAGGCAGTTTCACAATTCCATGCTCTATTAGAAACCACTACTTAAGTAAAGCTCTTTATGACCAAGGAGCTAGCATTAACCTGATGCCATTGTCCACTTTCAGGAAATTAGGAATTGGTTCTATGAAACCTACTACGATGACATTACAACTTGCGAATAGGTCTTTGGCACAACCTGAAGGACAGATTAAGGATGTACTCGTCCAAGTTGATAAGCTTGTATTCCCAGCTGACTTTATCATCCTTGATTATGAAGCAGATAAGAGGTGCCTATTATCTTAGGATGCCCATTTTTAGCAACGGGACGTACACTTATTGATGTTTTCAAGGGCGAGTTGATTATGCGCCATAATGATGAGCATGTAACCTTAAGTGTGTTTTAAGTATCCCCATCAAGAAGTAAGGAATAATGTCATCACATTGATGTACTGAATGAAATAATTACAGAGGAATTCAACGAACGAAGTTCAGCAATACTAGTGAAATATGCAGTGACATCAGAAGTACAAATCCTACCTGAATATGACCATAAAGCTGAGGCTAATATTTGTGAGCTACGACATGGCTGGCAATTGGAAATTTAGATCTGACTAACAAGACGATCCCAATTTTTAAACCATCAATTGAATAAGCTTCGACCTTGGAGTTGAAGCCATTACCAACACATTTAAAATATGTCTTTCTAGGTGACAATGATACATTACCTGTGATTGTCAGCGCAAGTCTCGATACGAGCCAAAAAGAAAAATTAATCGTAATTTTGAAGCAACACAAAAGAGCCATTGTCTGGAGCATAGTGGATATCAGAGGCATTAGTTCCTCTTTTTGCATGCATAAAATCAGGTGGAATATGAGGGGAAATAGTCAATTGAGCAACAAAGACGACTGAACGAGAAAATGAAGGAAGTAGTGAAAAAAGAGATCATTAAGTTGCTGGATGCGGGCATCATCTATCCCATTTCAGACAGTACATGGGTGAGCCCGGTCCCAAGAAGAGCGACATCATAGTGGTGAGTAACGATAAAAATGAATTAATCCCTACTTGTATTACTATAGGTTGGCGAGTGTGTATAGATT
The DNA here is from genome assembly GCA_039519145.1 of Kokia cookei. Classification (NCBI taxonomy): domain Eukaryota; kingdom Viridiplantae; phylum Streptophyta; class Magnoliopsida; order Malvales; family Malvaceae; genus Kokia; species Kokia cookei. The sequence continues at coordinate 12,215,696 of CM076901.1, forward strand.
ACCATCGTTTAAATGAGGCCACAAAGAAGGATAATTTCCCACTGCTGTTTATTGATCAAATACTGGATAGGCTAGCTGGTAAGGCCTACTACTGTTTCTTTCATGGCTACTCTGGGTACAATCAGATCGTAATTACGCCGAAAGATCAAGCAAATACCATGTTCACTTGCCCATTTGAAACCTTTACTTTCCAACGAATGTCATTTGGTTTGTGCAATGCTCCAGCTACATTCCAGAGGTGCATAATGGCTATTTTCTCTGACATGATTAAAGATTCATTAGAGGTATTCATGGATGATTTCTCTATATATGGCCACAATTTTGACCAATGTGCTGACAATTTGGAAGAAGTATTGAAAAGATGCGAGGACACTAACCTAGTGTTGAACTGAGAGAAATCTCATTTCATGGCAATTAAAGACATTGTTCTTGGTCATTGTATATATTGTCAGGGCATTGAAGTAGATAAGGAAAAGGTGGAAATCATTAAGAAGCTACCTCTACCCACAAATGTAAAAGGAATAAAGAGATTTCTTGGTCATGCTGGATTCTATAAAAGATTCATTCGAGATTTCTCCAAGATAGCAAAACCACTATGCTCTTTCGTGGTGATGTGCGATGCAAGCGAATTTATTGTGGGAGCTGTACATTGATCACTCTGCCTTGAGATACCTTTTTACGAAGAAAGATGCCAAACCACGCCTGATCAGATGGATCCTACTTTTACAAGAATTTAACATTGAAATCAAAGACAGGAAAGGATCTGAAAACCAAGTTGAAGACCACTTATCTCGCCTTGAAGCTGGAAGTGAGGATGGGAATAAATCTCAAATTGTCGACGCGTTTCCAGATGAGAAACTATTCTTTGTTGACGCATCTCCATGGTATGCAGATGTTGTCAATTATCTTGTTTGTGGGAAGCTACCACTGAGTGTCACTGGTCACAAGAAGGTCAGATTTATGCGCGACACTGCAAAATATCATTGGAATGAGCCATACCTGTTCAAGGTATAAGCTGACAACATTATCCGTCATTGTGTTCCTGAGGTAAAGATGTCTTCTATCCTGAGGAATTGCCACGAAGCTCCTTATGGAGGCCATTTTGGTGGTGTTAGGACTGCTGCAAAGGTCCTACAGTTAGGATTTTACTGGCCCACATTATTTCAAGACGCCCATAATTTTGCACAGCAATGTGATAAATGTCAACACACAAGTTCCATATCTCGAAACAACGAGATGCTCCAACAACTTATCATGAAGGTGAAGTTATTCAATGTTTGGGGTATAAACTTTACGAGATAATTTCCAAACTCTTTTGGAAATATATATACTTTAGTTGCTGTTGACTATGTGTCCAAATAGATTGAAGCAATTGCGGTTCCGAAGGACGATGCTCAGCCAGTGTTAAAGTTTTTTCACACATACATTCTTTCAAGATTCGAAACACCTTGAGCATTGATAAGTGACCAAGGCACCCATTTCCATAACAATCAAGTGGCGACAGCTTTGAAGCGCTGCGGTGTGAAGCATCGTATGGAAAAAATGTATCATCCACAAACGAATGGACAAGCAGAGATCTCCAATCGATAAATTAAAAGAATTCTTGAAAAGGTGGTTAATCCATCTCGACGAGATTGGTCATCGTGGCTACATGACGCATTATGGGCAGTTTGCACTGCTTACAAAACTCTTTTAGGGATGTCGCCATATCAGTTGGTGTTAGGTAAATCATGTCACTTGCCAGTTGAACTTTAACATAAAGCCATGTGGGTGATCAAACAAGTGAACATGGATTATGATGCTGTTGGGCAAAAATGATTGTTGGACATTTTCGAGCTTGAAGAAATTTGGCACAACGCATATGAAAATGCTGCCATATATAAGGAAAAAAACCAAGAGATGGCATGACAATATAATTTTGCAATGTCAATTTTCTAATCGTCAGTTGGTAGTTTTATTTAACTCACGTTTGAAATTGCATCCAGGGAAATTGCGCTCAAGATGGTCAGGCCCTTTCAAAGTTGTCGAAGCATTCCAACATGGTGTGGTGACAATTATGAATCTGAATGATGGTCACCAGTTTAAAGTAAATGGCCAACGGTTGAAGCATTACTTGAGCCCAAACGTCATAGAACAAAGCGAGATCATTAATCTGGTCACATTTACTTAATGTCATTGTAATTTTTACATTTACTTTTTATTTTTTATTTTCATTCGTTTCTTTTCAGTTTCATGTAGGAATAAAAAAATCTCCTTTTTTTCGACGCATCTAATAGCACGACTTGTCGACGTATTCAGTGATGACTCCGTAAAGTGTTTAGGGAAAAAATTGTGTCGGTTGATTTCCAATCATCCTTAACCGTTGGATCAACCCAAAAAGGATGATCTGTGCCCTGGCATTTATTGGCTGTGGGCATAACATATTACCACGCCAACAGAGATAATCACATCTCTTCACCACCAAAGTTTATAAAACCTTCTGCTGACTTTACTCTCACACTCACAATCTCCATTGCGACTATATTCTTCTTCTTCATTTATTTTTCTGCAAACTACTCTCACTTTCTTTTCTTAGAAATCATGGCCAGAACACGAGAAGCTAAGACTTCATCCAAGTCACCTACGAAATCATTGGCCGTCGTGGTTAGAAACACTGAACAACCACCGTTGAGAGAGAATGTCTTGTTTCTTTCAAAGGCAGTGAAAAACTGATATCATGACATGATGATAAAGAGGAACTGTCACCCTGAACAAGGTTTTCAATTATCCTCATATCAGACATTGGGGAAACAAGTCGCTAGAACAATTTCTCGACTAGAACAATTTCTCGACTGCGTTGGGAACAGTTTTGTGACCATCCGATCGGTTATTCCCCAACCATGGTAAGGGAATTTTATGCTAATCTGGTTGATTCTGAACAGGAATTTGTTTTTGTTCGCGAAGGCTTGTTGCCCTGGAGCGCCAATCACATCAATGCGCTTTTTCATATTACTGAAGGAGAAGACGCGCACACTAAGTTTTTAGAGAACTTAACTGAAGAAAGTGCCGACATTATGTTGCAAGACTTATGCATCAATGATGCAGTATGGACTGGCAACAATCTCAATAACTACACGATACACAGACGCTACCTAACCACTCAAAGCAAGGTGTGGTTCCATTTCTTTAACTGTCGCATTTTACCGTCTACCCACAGCACCACTGCGTTGCTGGATAGCATGTGCCTCTTACATTCTATATTGAAAAGTCATCGTACTGATGTCGATACAATCCTGCATGATGAAATTGCTGAAGCTGCAAGCAAGCAGACAAGTATCTTACCTTTTCCCTCTCTAATAATGATATTATGCAAGCAAAGGGGCATTGTGCCTCGTGATGGTGAAGAAGTTTTGGAGAACAAGGGGCCCATCAATGACATCTTAGTGGAAAGGATGACCAAAGGGAAAGAAACCCCTTTGGTGAAGGAAGTGCCTAAAAAGGAAGAGAAAGGCAAGGGGAAGAAAAAGGAGAAACAAGCAACTGCGCCCACAGATCCTCAGATGTGGAAGAAGCTAACTGAAATAGAACAACTTTTTGACCGCATGGATATGCGACAATGACTTGTCAGTGTATTGGAAGAGATGTATTATAGGAAAAATCTCTTTTATGCTTATACAAGGGTGTAAAACAATTCTATTATCACTACATTAACAAATTTGAGCCCCAACCCTATGCTAGAGTTCCCTGTTTTTCCCCTATGTTAGGGAAGCCCCATCGTCATCTGAGCAACCTGTTTTAAGGTAGGCCTCAGTCCGTCCCATCCCCAACTAGGATCCATATCTCTGATGATGAGGATCATGAGGGAGACTCCGAGGTTATGGAGGACTTTTTCAAACCTATTGCCAATCTTTTCGAAGATGAATTTTCAAATAGTCTCGGGGCCAACATGGCAGAACGAGAGGCTGCTACTGAGGAAGTGTGTACACCAGTGGTTTTTGTGGATCTGGAAGCTGAAGCAAGAGAAGGAAAAGATAAGGAAGGCACAGAAGAGAAGGAGAAAGTTGAGGAAGAGAAAATAAGTGAAGAGGAGAAGGATGAAGAAAAAAAAAGATGCCCCGACGAATTTAGAGGAGAAATTTGTCGACGCACCCACCAGTGTAGGGGCATCTGTTGAAGACTTGGCTACAACTAGGGCTGGCTTGGCCTAGTCCATCACATCCAATAATGAGGATTCTAATCCTCTTATTATTGTGCCATATGTGGCACCACTAGCTGAAATTCATCATTCGGATGTAATGGTCGATGAAGTCAATCTTCAACCGGCTATGGTAGAGCAATCTATAACACCGATTGAAACAAAGGAAAAGAGGCGCAAACAAAAGGAAAGAAGAAGGCCAAGGAGGAGCGCCCAAAGAAAAAGAAGAAGACCAAGACAGCCACTTCATCGACTATAACACATTGAGTTAGTTTACTTTTCAGTAGTTAATTGGATGCATTTATTTTCAATTGTCATTACATTTTTATTGTCTCCGCATTTGCATTGTAGTTGCATTTCCATTATTTTTTTATAGTATTGTCAGTGCATTGGGGACAATGCAAACATTAAGTTTGGGGGGAAGTGGAATGAAAATGCAATTACACCCACAAGTTTAGGATTATATTTGTTTCTTTAGTTGAATAAAAGTAGGCAAAGTTAAGAAAAAATGAGACCACAATTTTTCATTTGATGCGTAATTCTTGAATTCTTTTGAATGCTAATGCATGAATTGGATGAACGTGATTGGATGTTGAATCCTTCTACTATTGGATGAATGATTGAGATTGCATTAGTAATGAATGAGTAGTATCATTCTTTAAATATTAAATTAACTTACCATTTTGTAGCTATAATTATATTATGAATAGAAGACACTCCAATGTGAGTGCATTGTGACTTAAACAAGAGGGAACACTCCATTGCAAGTATTAGAAAAATTATCTAGCCAAAGGCTATCACTTTAAGTGTGTGTCGATGCAATTACATGCTCCTTGGGGGTTTGTTGTACCCCATCGTTACTGTCTAGGACCAAGAGTATAGTAATGCAATGACATCTCTCAGTCACATAAGAAAAAAAAAGAATATATATATATATTCTTATACAATAAAGGCTGTATTAGGTTAAGAAGATTTGAGATTCAAAGCATGATGCTAGCAATAGTGAAATTGCAATTTTGATTATTCATGCTTATAAATTGTCGGTGCAATATTCTAGCATATGAATGCAATTTATATCTTAGGATTCTAGAGAATATAAGTTGCTACAATGATAATGTGGTGACAAAAATTTGATATAACTTTGCTAACATTTATTTACTTAAGGACAAGTAGAAACTTAAGTTTGGGGGCGTGATAGCACTAGAAATGACACTTAATTTCTCATTAATTTAGTGTATAATTTGTTCCTTTTGTATCATTTCTAGCATGCATTTTTAGCATTTCATACTTAGGATGTGCATTTTCTAACTCAGTGTTGTTTGATCTTACTTTCTTTCATTTTATCTCTTTTGTGCCACTAATGTCACTGTATTTAGCACTAGTTTTGCATCTAGAATTGTTAGCGCAGAAATCCACTTGGGAATATCAGTGTTGAAAAGAGTTCAAAGATGCAGCCACAAATTTAATCTAGAATTACGGCCAAAGATGTCACCGCATGAATACCTCTACCTCGTACAAGTGAATTCACGCTACAAACGTACCTGGAAGCATCAGCGCAGGAAAATGCGAAGTTGTCACCGCAATTAAAGATCATGAATTACGCCCAGATATGCCGCGAAAAACTACAGATGCATAATGAATATACCAGATCTGCGTGAGTGCACAGATAGAAATAACCAACTTGTACAGCTGTCAAATAGGTTAGATACGAGAAGCAAGGAGATCTGAAATTCCCAGAGCTTATAAATAAGAGGGAAAGGAAGAAGATGGATATCAAGTGGTGAAGATTTCAATTCTAAATTTTTCTCATCCAAAGCTGCCATGGAAGCTTGATCCAGGACGGTGATCTGATCCAACAAGGGCGCAACATCTTCTGATTAGAAGAGCTGGTGCGGCGTAAGAGGAGCGGTTAAGGAAGAATCCTAGTAGCCTAGGAATAGTATGCTTCGATTCATTTGTTAATCCCTCTTTTGATGATGATTATTTTCAATTGACAATTAATTATACATGGAAGTATCTTTTAATGTTAGATTACTTTGATTATTATTCAATTCCTCTCATCTATTTATCTTTGAATTTAATTACTTAACCACAAAAGTGCAATTGCAGTCACAGATACTAGAAGGTGCGGTGACAAGTTAAATTAACAAGCATAACAGTGGAAGTTGCTTGAGACTAGAAGGAATTCTGGTCACTTGTTCTTGAGTTCAAAGCATTACCAGCACTGGAAGATTTGGTAGTTATGAGTACCTGAGTATTTGATAAATAGAGAGTTTATATTAGTAAGATTTCATTGGAGCATAATTGCGACGACAAATTCATCTATAAGAAACCTTGTAGTCACATTTAGCATTGCCACTTGTGAATTCAGTGATCCTCTCCACTTCTTTACACTTAATTCATTTATTTTAAGTTTCTAAATTTACTTTTCAACATCTCAACAATCCACTCATTTTCTATAATTTGCTCTGACATTTAACATTCTGATTGCGCTGACAGATTTACTTCTTAACTTGTATAACTTTAACTTAGTTGCATTGACATAACTCTTGACAAATCTTTTTATTTCAACTCAGAATGCTTCGACAGATTAAACAATAAACAGCTATATCTGTGGGATCAATATCTGATAGAATCATTTCTATATACTATTCTTGGATCGACAGTATACGCTTGCACATTAATTGTTGTGACGTTCATAGCACGATCAATAAGCAACAATAAATATATATAAAACACAAATATGGGAAAACTCTAAAATAATTAAATAAAAGATACAATAAGGCATGTAATTAATTTAAAGGCACAAAATATGGCATACAAATAATAACAAATCAATGAATAAATATATGAAATGCAATCATAAAAATATCTAACATAATTAAATTAAGGATTAATCAACAAGTAATTAAATAAAAAGAAAAAAAACATAAAATTTAATGATAAATAAATAAATAAACAAACAAGATAATAACAATAAATGGAAATTAAATAAATAATAATAAAAGAGATAACAATAAAATGACATGAAAATAAATAACAACAAGATAAATAAACAAAAAAAATAAAAATAAAAATTAAATGCTAAAATAAACAAACAAATATAAACAATAAAAATAATTGAGATTAGGCATGAAAATAAATGACAAATAAATAAATAAACAAAAAATCAATAAATTAAATGTCAGAATAAACAATTAAATATAAATAATAATAAAAAAGAAGACGACCTCCTATGAACTCCGAGTAAACCCGAAGGAAGCCATGGGTCTCACATATCCGGAAGAAACTAAGGACGAATCAACAACAAAAGGCAAAAAAAATTAGATCTATCTTTGTTGTTTTAGTTTCGAAAAAAGAAAAAGAAGAAATAAAAATATAAATCGATACTTTCAAAATTTTTGCTTTGATTCTATTGATGCATGTATGAATGCTCAAAGAAAATCTTTCAATCTTATTAAAAAAAATGCATATTTACTAAGTAAAGGTTTCTGAAATGACCTAATGTGGTTTCCAAACTCATGAAAGGTCGAGTTGCCATGGATTGTTTTTCTGAATGTTATTAAGCATGTTGATAATGAATTGAGTTTAATTAAAGTAGTTGTCCTAGTTTATTTATGTTATACTTGTTGTGAATTGTGTTTAATCATTGCTAAAATCTATTTCATACATATAGTTTGCATACTTAGGTTAATTTGCATTAGGGATCATTTGCATTTAGTTTAATTACATTTATTTTAATTATCACTCATTCAACTATATTGTGTTTTAATTCACCAAGTTGTTAATATGATTTTACAATTAATTGATTAGCATATATACAATCCCTGTGGAGATGATAACTCGATACTTACTTATTACTTGATAACGACTGTGTACACTTGCACAAACCTACGCATTACACACGTGTTCATGCTCGAAAAACCTTACTGACCTACATCACACACCCGTGCGCTGGTCCATGTGCTAGACCGTGTGCCTATACGAAAATGGGCCACACAGTCGTGTCCCAACTCGTGTGTCTGCCCGTGTAAATTGCATTGCACCCTAAAAATATACACGGCTATGTGACAACTCATGTCACAAGCCGTGTGAAGCATAAAATCCTTCCAAACTAAGATACCTCATTACCCTATCATCCTTTCCAAGTTACAGTAACCTAGAGCAATCTTCCTAATATTCACATCAAAGTTCAATAAACCTTTCATCACCAAAAACACTTTTAACTACCAAAACTAACTTATCGATTTAGCCTACACCACTTGATCTAACTTTCACATTGACAAATTTAATAACATACAAGTCCTAGACTAACCATTGTACCATTTCAAAGGTACCACATACTTAACCAACCATCGAAACCTACTACCAAATATGAAAGTTTAAGACAAGTTCAATAACATCAAACCATGTACATACTCAAACATAATTTCATTCAATCAAGAGATTTACCATATTCATTACATTCTTATTTTAAACTAACTACAAGAAGTGACCAATTCCCTTATGAGTCCTATATACATGCCACTACCCTATAAAAGCTTCAAAAGAAAACTACCAAGAGTGATGGATAGTATGATCCTTGCTTGATCATTCTTTCCAAAAATTGTCACAATCTACAAAACAATAAAGTCAAACTTAATAAGCATAAAACTTAGCAAGTTCATAATATAATAACCATTTTACCATTTATTCAACTAAAATCATTAAAGCTTCTAAGCTACCCTTACACATTTCCTCATTGACCAAAACTCATTGTCTATATCATTATTTGTCACAATTTCCACTGAAACGTTAATTAAAACACACAGAAGCATCGAGGTACATTACAGGGGCACCGAAGTGCGATACAAGAGCACCGGAGTGCAATACAAGGGCTTTACATAACACTCGAAATACCAATATTTATACTAAAATTCAACTAACATATATTCATTTCCTTACCTAACTTTCTATTTAATAACTTAATTACACAAGTCATATTCAAGATAGAATTTTACTATGACTTACCTACAAATCGCTTTCGGTGAGTACTCACGACCTTGTCTTTCCTTTGGTTTTGGTCTCTCAAACATGGCTCTTGATCATGCAAGCTTGACTAGTCTTTGCTCAAATAAGTATTCAACCATGGCTTCCTCTCTCTCAATTTCGGTCAAAGAAGAAAATGAATGAAAAGTTTCATTTGTTTTTCCTTTCATTTCATTAAACTCTTTTTTCAATGTTACCTATTTAGCCTTGCTCATTTTATCTATTTTCACTTAAACCTAACCCCACATCATCAACTAACTTATAAATATGATTTATTTATTTTCACCCCTTACATATCTTATAAATCAACACTCACATCCTTAAATTTTAATAATTACCACTTTTACTTCTATTACCAAAGAGTCCTTCCTACCCAATTTATCTACTTATACTTTATAATTCTCTCATATTATTTTAGTATGTTATTAATTATATAACAACTATAAACTAATTAGTCATTACGAGCTAAATCATCATAATGATAAATCCCAAAATTAATGTTTCCATTATTACTAAAAAATCAAGATGTTACATAGAATCAAAATGATAGCGTAAAGAAAAGAAAGAGAAGAAAAGAAGCAACACAATCAATCTTTGTTTTTGCGGTTCAAATACAACAGTCTTACGTTTGTGGAGCTTCGCTTAAGATAGATCTTTTATTTAATCACCAAATGAAACAAGAGTACACTTCTTCCCTATCGACTAAAGCTCACAACTTCTTCTCCAAGCAATTCTATGCAGCTCCGATAAAGAATTAACAATCCGACAACTCACAATGGTCATTCAACAATTATTCGACTAAGTGTCACAACCACCTTAATCAGTTAAGGAAAAAATCGATCAAGTAAAGAAACAAACAAGTTGATTGAATCACAAGTTGCACACACTTTCGATAGGAACCGACTCTAAAAACTTGATCATTCCCAAAGGAATATGTCACATATTTATAGGATTAGAAAGCAAAAAAATTCTCCTTTAAAACAGTTGATAAGTCCTTGAGAAACTCTAGAATAAAACTGATAATTATCCCTAAAAAATATCACATTAATCATCAAGAAAAAATAAGATTTCCATGCTTATCAAATCACCTCAAGGAAATCTATTGGAAGACTAAGACCTCTTAGACAATCCATACTACTACTTTATCAAACATTCCATAATAAAATAGACTGCTCTCAGCACAACTGAAACATGTATAGGGCCCAAAATGATGGTCCAAGCAGAGAAACCAGTTCGTTTTAACAATACATGAAACGAGCAATTACAACTTCCCCAACACAAACTACTCAATAGCTAATTAGTTAGTTAATTTTTTAGATTAAATATTTAATTCAATTTGGAAATTAGCTAGTGTACGGTTATTTTTACTAATTTTATTATTAGCAACATTCTTTCTTTGGATTTGATGTTTGAAATATTTATCTATAGATTTATTTTGTTGTAATTATCACTTAGAATCCACCTTATGCAGTTGCATGTATTTGAAGATATTGTGCGAATGTTTATTTAATTTACTTTTTTTTAGACCACCATAGTTGCACTAACACTATTCTCTAGATGTGAGCTTGTAGATTTAGGTGGTTGTCATCTTATTGCATAAACAATAGTCTAGTGTTTTTGTCGTGGTTATTGTAAAAATAGTGATGGCGATGAGATCATATACTGTAACGATATTATAGCGTGAGACAAAAAGTAAGCTAAACGCATCGTACCGCATTTCACTGCCTATCCAAATCCACCCTAAATATTGTACGAGATAATATATGGTATTAGAATCGAATTTACGTCACTCTTTATAACCATGCCATTCAATATGTATTACAAATTACAATAGAGCATGAAGCAAGTACGAAGGGAAAGCATTCAGTGGGGTGGCCAAATATTTTCTCTCATTCTCCTTACCACCCAGTCAGCGGCTCTGCTCAATTCGTAGTACATGAGAGAAATGTATGCCACCCCAAAAAAGAGATAAAAACACAAATAGCATTCACAAATCACATTTTTTTTCGATTTGTCTATTGATATTCTGAAATTTACCTGCATGTATGCTCTTGATTATTCAATCCCAAGATTTAAATATGGACTGATATTTTATATGAGTTAAAACTTCATCGAAAACCCTAAAATAATATAAAAATATCAAAGCTATTATCATACGACATTACATGATTTACCAATGATATATGAATTAAACATAAATGAAACTTTCCATTATGGTTAACAATAATACGTGTGCCTCTAATGGAATAGTATGTCACATATCCTTTGCTTGCCTATATACGAGTCCAGAAAAGAGTTACATATATGAAATTAAGCTGCTTGCTTATAGCAGCAGCAATCATTATTACAATGCGTTACACGCACATCTCTGGAATGCTAATTATCTATGCGACCTAGCTGTAGAGTAGCGATGATTATTTGTGTTCCGACTGCCGGCACCACCGTGCTTAGATTTCACCGAAGTCCGATGATTGTTAACCTTTAGCTTAGATTTGGTAGCTTTACTCTCTTTAGGTTGTTCATCGATTGCATTTATCTTTTGTAACGTCTCCAACACCTCTTCCATGGATGGACGGTTTCTAGGATCAGATTCCAGACACTTCAAAATGAGCTCACCGGCTTGCAATGCAGCTTTGAGTGGGTATTGTTCTTCTAGCCTTCGGTCCATTATTTTCTTCAGCTTTCTCTTCTCAGTCAGTGAATGTTTGGCCCATTCCACCAAATTGTGCTCACCACTGGGACGATTTGTATCCAGGGCCCTTAGGCCTGTTAACATCTCCAAAAGCACAACTCCAAACCCATATACATCACTTTTAACATACAAATGGCCTATAAAATTTTGTTATGTTTTGTCAGCCTTCCATTGTTTTTTAAGTACTCCAAGTAACTAACTAATATTGTTAAAAAATTGGTATGGTATTAACATGATATTGATCATTAATAGCATGGTGGCACGAAGCGGCTTCGCATTTTTATCATACATCAAAATGTGTAGCCACTACTTATCACCATTCTATTGGTTGTTTGTATCATGTTAGTATATTTTAACGATATTAATTACATTTTTAAAAAATATTAAAATGATTTATAATTTTCAAAATTAGATAATATAAGTCCAAAAACAATACCTAAATACCAAATAGAAACAAAGTACTAATTACAATTACATAGAATATATTAACCCTTCTCTTTACCCCACCTTTGAACTCAATTCTAAATATGATATATGTGGGCGAAAGGTTGGTAAATTTACCTGTGGCAACATATTCAGGAGCGGCATAACCATAAGTGCCCATAACACGTGTGGTGACATGCGAATTGCCATTTATAGGACCCAACTTTGCCATTCCGAAGTCTGAAAGTTTCGCATTGTAGGCCTGAAAAGTGGTCAATCAACTTTTTTAATACCTAAATTAAAAAAAAAATTCTATCAAACTGTGGTTCTAAATATTTTTATTTATTTTCAATAAAAAATGATAAATTAAATTTTTTTATTTTTAGTATTTTTAGTTAAATTTAATTTTTTTTTAGGAGGAAAAGACTAAAAATCAAAAAAAAAATTTGATTTTTATTTTTTTATTAAAAAAAATAAAAATAACGTAAAATCATAATTTCATATAACCTCTTCTCGCAAAATAATTAGCACTATGTCAACTGAGAAAGCTAAAGCAAACCCCACCCGTCCCCCAAAATTTTTCCCATCAATTTTAGCTCTTAATTTTTTTATTATTTATCAAATCATTATAAAATTAATGAAAAAAATTTAATGTTTGATAATTTTATTGACGTGATGATGTATATGTGTATACAATAATTAATTAAATTTTAAAAATTAAAAATATGTTTTTATAATATTTCGTGATAATTCATGTATATATTACATCAATAAAGTTTAACAAACATTAATTTTTACATATATTTTAACGTGATTTAATAAAAATATAAATTTAAAGTCTAAAAAAAAAGGAAAATTAAATGAAAAACTATTTTTTGGTAATGTTAGAGAATCAAATAAATGATTATGTAAAAGAAAGAGAGAGAGAGAGAGAGAGAGAGATGGTTTAAATTTACCCCATCTAGCAAAATATTGGAGGCTTTGAAGTCCCTGTAGATTACACTCTTCTCTGATGTATGCAAAAAAGCCAAGCCTTGGGCGGCCCCAATGGCTATTTTAAGCCGCGTTTCCCATGTAAGAGGCTCTGGTCCGCCTACTGCATTGAGTTTTCATATAAAACAAGCTTTAATCTTCTCGAAATAAAGCATGCTGAATGAATACGATAGATGAATGTGTGTTTTTCCTTAATTACTTACGTCTAAAGAGGTGGTTTTCCAAGCTTCCCTTTTGCATGTATTCGTAGACAAGGAGGAACTGATTTTCCTCCCAACAGTATCCCAACAGCTTTACCAGATTTGGATGGCAGAACTTGCCCAAGAATTTAACCTCCGCCTGTCCTCACACAATATTATTCCCTAAGTCAACTTCATCTCATACCATATGCAACCAAATCCCACCCTTCTGTTACTACTCATTCGGTTACTAGTGTAATAATAAGAGGAAAAACCTTATCTGTATTATAATAGTTGAACTGATTTATTATTAATTCATATATTAAAACATACGTAAAAAAATAATAATTCTCTAACTAAACCTGAGATTGATGAATAAGTAGATAATGAGAAGCTGGGGATACATAAAATATAAATCAATTGTGTTAAACTTACATGAAAGGCAAAATTATAAATTTTATTTCCAAATTATAAAAAATATGGAAAAGTATACATAAAATAACACGGCGCCGTATATTTCGTAAGACAAAATAATTCTGCTGGCCGGTGTTTACATTATCAATTACGCCTCTTCATTCATCATACCATGACTATTCTGATTATACACGAACTTAAGAATAAAATAAATAATTTTTTTTTTTTAAATTAGTAATATGAAATTAACATGGTTGATAAATGTAAAATACCTGCCATTCTTGCAAGCCTTGAGAGCTATCGGGATTAGATTTCTTGACGGCAACAGCGATGCCAAGTCCGACTTTAGAAGGAGCATAGGTTTTATCATCAACCCAACCTTTGAACACTCTACCGAAACCTCCCTCACCCAGCACCGTATCAGGTCTGAAATTTCTGGTGGCTGCCTTAAGTTCTGCCAAAGTGAATATTTTCAAGGTGGTACTCACAATCTTTCCACTGGCCGGCACTCCTCCTCCTTCGCCCTCGTTGCTTCTTCCACTGCTTGTCTCGTTCCCTTCACCGCCACCGCTTTCTTTGTTTCCTGTAGGTGGCACCACTCCATGTTGTTGGCTGCTGTCCTTTAGCTTATTCGTATCTTCTGCATGTGTGTTCAATCATATGAATTGGTTGCTGCTGTCGGAAACTCCAACGCAAGTTTGTTTATACGTACCTGGGGTGGGTGGGTGGCTATGATGATCAACTTGAGTACCAAAGCAGTTCCCCATATGATCTGATAACTCTTGTTGTTTTCTTTCTGCAATTTCGATATCTTTTCTTTGGGATTGATTTAGATATAGCAAGACAAAAGGATTATTGACTTTAAAAAAAAAAAAAATTTCTTGAGGTTCGAGGAAGAAGAGAAGAAAGAGGGGCGAAGCAACCAAGTAGAAAGGGTTAATGGAGACTTGGTGTTATGTTTGGACCTTTTCCTTGGTTTTTTATGCTAATCAATCCTCCTCCCCCCTCTTGTTTCTGTCACTTATTTCTCTTCCTATCAATATTTCTCATTTCAACCTCCCATTTTATACTCTTTTCTTCAATTTTCTTACCCTTAATATTATGTTTTTACCCCATTAAATAAACAATTTATCCAACTCACGTGATGGTCTAATCATCAAAAATTTTCATCATATTAAGTATACTCTTAGTTCGAGTTGCGCTAATCACATTTGTTATTTGAACTTTATCTTGTTATAGCTTTTTTTTTTTAAATTATCAACAAGGCTTTTTCACAATTGGAGTGATAAAAAAATTGTCTTTAATGAATTCCGTGTGTGACTTGAATTCAAATTACGTTATTATTAGAGTTTTATCTTTCTCTTATAATTCACCAAAAAATATATATTTAATTAATATAAAAATTTAAATTTTCCTTTGATCCTTACAAATTTACAAATCCGAAGAAGAGATGTAATAATCAGAATTTCAACTCTAAAACCAATACAAAATTTTAAGGAATAATAATTTATTTTACCTTTTAATTAGAAGAATTATTTTAATTATATATTTATTTTTTATTTTTTTAATTTTTAAATTAATATTATTTATCAAATCATTTAAAAATAAATAGAATAATTAATATTTATTGACTTTGCTTGCTTGACATACACATGAATACCATACCAATAATTAATTAATTTTTTAAAAGTTTTAAAAATAAAAAATTATTATAAAAATATTTAAAATTTTAATTTATTTAAAAATTTATAAAAATTATAAATATATATTTAATAATTTTTAATTTAAAAAAATCAATTAATTACTATCGTAAAATATCTGTAAATTGTCAGCTTAAATATATCTTATATTAACACAATTAATAAATATTAATTTTTCATTTTGATATAATTTAATAAATAACATTATTTTAAAAGTAAAAATAAAAAATTAAATGAAAAGTTAAAATATTTTTTTTATAAAGTTGGACGTGAAATGTTAATTTTTAAACAAATTTGAAAACAAAAACATCATGACAGCTAGCAATAGAAAATTAATTAATGAAAAAAATGAAGGAAGAAGTCAACGTCAACTTCCTCTGGATGCCTTTAGCTTCTTGATGGGCCCTATGCTATGTTTCTAAGTGGGCCCTATCGTAGGCTCATTCAACTCATGAATTTCATTTTCATTTCATTACACTGACATGACCTGGCAGTGACGATCATTTCATTTTATGGCTCAACTATTTCTTTTTTCTTTTTTTTTTTGAAATACACTTATAAATTAAGTTATATGGGTAAATGTGGGATACAAAATTCTTTTTAATTTTGTCTTCTATGATAAAAGCTAAAATTTTTTGTGGGGGTATTTCGATCAGCTGTAATTCTTCTTTTCTGTCAAGAGCCAATTTAGCTATGAAATCAGTGTTTTGATTTTTTTTCTCTGAAGGTGTAACGTATAATCCAACTGCTCTCTTGTTATAGAATGCGATAGATCTTTCTGATAAGCACGGACTGTGAAGGCTTTAACTCATCTTCGTGAATAGCTTGGAGTGCCTCTAGACTATCAAATTGGATTACAACTTTATGGTGGGTTCTTCTTTGGATAATTTTCAAACCTTCAAGAATGCCCTAAAATTTTGCATCAAGGACGGAGCACTTGCCGAGATACTTGTTGTATCTAAGGATCCATTCATCATTTCCATCACTAACCACTCCTCCCGCTGTAACGTTCCTTGAATCCACTTGAACAGCATCATCTGTGTTAAGGATGACCCATTTGCTTGTCGAAATATCTCCTTTTGAAACTTCAAACTCAACCACCACAGTCTCTTGATTTGTAGTTGAGAATAGTTCGGTCCAACACATTGAAGACTTAACGATCTCCATGGAGCTCAACTATTTTCTTTAATCTTCCGTTTGTTTCAATGTATAAGTTTTTATGAAAAATATTTTTAATTTTTATATTTATTTCATGTATAATAAGATGGTCAAAAGAAAATATTTTTAGTTAACGTAAAATTATTTTTTTATTTCCGTAAAATGTCTTATCAAATTTTTTTATAAAATACATAAGGTTATATTCACTGTAACACACCCATACTTGATCTGAACATCAAGTCAAAGCACCAGGATGTTACATTTTCTACTATATTTTTCACTTATCAAATATTTTTATCAACTTTCATAACTTTTCAATTTAATCCCTTTTTGTCATAAAATTCAATATTCACTAATTAATCATATTAAATTAAATTTCTTTTTTATTACACTTTATTCATATAATTTATCTCAATATCTTGTTTCACATATCAAATTTCTATATATTCCACTTTTATTATTTCATCCACATATTTTCTCAAGTTTAACAATTTAGTCCTTGTCATCATAAAAATTTCATATTTTTCCATAATTTCCCTTTTACAATACTTTATGCATATTTCATCATCCCATAACACATTTCTTAAACTTTTATCATAATTTTCTTATTCACATATTAAATTGTTTCACACTTAAACTTTTTTACTTTTTTCAATTTAGTGCCTATTGATATTTAATTTATTTCTCACCATATAATCACTTT
This sequence comes from Kokia cookei, assembly GCA_039519145.1. Lineage (NCBI taxonomy): Eukaryota > Viridiplantae > Streptophyta > Magnoliopsida > Malvales > Malvaceae > Kokia > Kokia cookei. Next base: position 12,233,160 of record CM076901.1, read on the forward strand.
AATCAAATAATTCATTATAATATCTTATTTCACATAACAAATTTTCATGCATACCACTTCTCTTGTTTCAATTTTAAATTTGATAAAGTTTACAATTTAATCCTTAATATAATGAATATTCATTATTTACTATAATTATTAACATCACTATGTAATCAATTCACTAGTTATCATAAATCTCGAATGTATGTTTATTTCATTGAAAATAATTTATATGAGATATTATCAGGAAATCTATCAAACAACAGAAAATATTTAACATAATTCATCTAAACATAAAAAATTATTAATTTTTAAAAAAAATAAATTATTTTTCAAAAAAAAAATTTAAAAGCCATTTTTAGTGATAACCCTCCAATCTTTTACTTTATTTTGAATGACAATGTATTAAGCGAAAATAAATACACTAAATCAAGCGATGAGAATATGTATTATTTAAGTAAAGTTTTTAGTTGAAGTTTTTGGGTTAAAAAGTTAGTATAAAGAAATTTTCCTCCTTTTAAACTGATTCAATTTTAAATTTAATATAAATTTAACTTGATTTTGAAATATGAAAAGCTTTTACAAAAATAAAAAAAATCAGAAAGAGAGTATCTCTTTTATATAATTAGTTTCTAAATTACATGTAAATTTACGTGTTTAATTTTTTAATTAATTTTTAAATAATATATTTTAATTATTGAAATTAATTTTTAATTCGTTATTTCAATTGTTAACTCGAATTTAATATACAGTTAAGGCGGTAAACACCTTTAACCATCAGATCACCATATGGGATTTTACTATTCAATTTTTTAATATTCAATAAATCTACTATAATAATTTGTAAATAAAAAAAATATGTAGCACAAAAAAATATCGAGTTAAAATTTTTTTTAAAATGATTGTAATTGTAAAAAAGGAAGGTAAACTTTTACTTCAATTATAATTATATTTTTTGAGTAATTTTATTATAGGTTCAAATATAATGCATTTCAGTGCATTCGAACTCAAGTTTTTTTGCATTGACAATAATATCCATACCAATCGAACTAAGACTCAATCGATAAATTATAACTATTTTTAAATGAATAATTATCACAATTTTTATTAAACTATAATTATTTTTTAAATGAATAATTATCACAATTTAATTAATATTTCTAAATTAAATATTATAATTATTTTAAAATGTTAATTTAATAATATAATAAAAAAAAAATTATTCTTATCAAATTAATTTTTTTTCAAACTCGTACCTATTATCCAGTCTGCAATTAATTAATTATAAAACTAGACCGCAACGCCACCTTGTCTTTCCCTTGTCTGCGTTGGTTGAATTATAAAAACGAGAATCACCGGGGAATCGAGTTCTAAGTCTAGCCTTGTAAATTTCACTCATCGTGTGAAAAAGCTCACGCAGTTCATACATACACTTCGCAAAAAATAACTTAGTACATGTCGAGCAGCATGTGAGACGACGTGTGAGTGTCTTCAAAAGTATCGATTGGCGATGACTTCTCATAATTCCATGCTTCAATTTCCACACACCACTTTATATGGCAATGGCTCAATCATCTACTTCAACTAATTTTGTTGCCATTGATGAAGAAAAATCAAGCAGCAATATCGATGTAAAATCTCTTATTGACGGTGATATTAGAGTTAATTGAGCACTAATTCAAATTAGTAAAAAAATCAAAATAAATTATAAAAATATATATTTTTTATGTTTATGTATTTTATTATTTTTAAATTAAAAATTATATATGAGCGGTGTGTTTTTTTGTAGTTAGTGTAAAAACTTTAGTGACATTGAGATTAGATAATGTAGTGATACTGTAATATGAGACAAAAACAAAACTAAATGTATAGCACTGGAAGTAGACGTCCATCCAAAGGAGCCCTTAATTGTTGGTGGATAATCTAATTACGGCAAAAAAAAAAATTAGTTGTTGAATATGTGTTCAGACTTGTACCAATCTATGTAACCATAATAGAATCACAACTTTATATTAGTGTCACGAATCGTGGATCAAAAACCGTGACGAATGAACCCAAATCGTCCTATGGAGGTCAACTAATTAAATGAGACTCATTTGACCCACTTGAATTGGCCTTGTAACACCCTAATACCCACCCCGATCATCGGGTCCAAGTAAAAGGTGTCACATCCATTGCCGGAGCAATTACGATTAAACTACATTTGTTTTATACTATTAAGTAGTTATTTGCAAGCAATACATCCATGCGATATGATATATATTCATTTCCAACGAAAGCTCTATTCCTAACCTGAGGTCGAATTAGGACCAAAATGTAAAGAAATCAAAATATTGGGTTGACATCGCACTGTCAAGGGTTCCTCGTCGCAACTCCACATACTGACTTGGTCTCATCATGACCTCGAATATACATCGTCACAACGCAATTCTTTGCTTCATCTCATCGCGATGTTAGAAAGATGTCTTCGTGACATGACTTACTGTTTGATCTTAATTGCACCAACCTGCCTTACTTGGGAAATAAATTCAACACAATTACTCACCAATTCAACCACATCTGGCATCTCAAATGTTCAATCTTAGCATAACTCATCACACATAGCTTTATATTACCTAAGCTTACACATTAACACCTAATGCAAAAATGGACTCAATCTAGGTACATGTCGTATAACGAACAAAAATAAACTTTACAAACATTGATGAATCTAGAATCTCTGATTGGATGCTGGAGTCACTGTTCGAGACCTTGAGATATACCTAAACTTACACACTGGAAACAAATCGTACATTGAGTGATAAAGCTCAGTGGTATCTTAATGATTCAAATCAATATAACATAGGTTATAACCAATTGCATACAATCTATTTGATTTCTAAGCTCAATCAATTTAAGCACATCTTATACTAAATCTCATCTAATACATTTGTATATACATATGCCAAAAATATACCAAATGCTTTATATGAATCACATATACAGTACTTCAATTAGCCCAACTAAATAAACATATCATACTATTGCGCGCGTAACGTATGCGCAAACTGTGCAAGTATACATGTCGCTCAAGTAATAAAGTAATAAGTGAATTATCGTTCTCCACAGGGATCGAAATTAATATGATCTAATTAAGTTATTGTCATGGAAAAAGAATAATGTCAGGGTATAGTCAGTGTATGTTAATGTCATGACAAAAAAATAATATCAAGGCAAAGTTAATAAGAATTATGCTATGACAAAATAATAAAAAGAATAAAAATAAATCAAGTAATGGAAATAACTAATACTGAAAAATAAATGATAAATGAAGTACGAGAAAATAAAGGATAAACCAATTGCTTAAAAATAAATGGTAAACTGTAAATAGGTTGTGATGAACGGTGGTGGAAGCATTAACAAGATATCAAGGGGAGACTATGATGAATGATAAACTTCAATATTCAGATTAGATTTGTATATCCTAGAATGACATGGCAAACCTCTAAAGCTTATACTGATCTGTCACAAAATTATCTTAGTAGTTGTTACACACTTAAACTCCCATTGTATCTATGGTAAGCATGTGTTGTTAGAAGTCCAATTAAATAAACACTAAAACATTAGATTAATCATAAATCATTCAATAAAATATAAACAAAATATCATCCGAACAAACCTAGAAAAGTAACATTCATAATGATCTCAACAACTTCAATTAAAATACTTGAAAACCTAAGGATGAACATAGAAGTTGCTCTCACCAGCCTTCTCCTTCTCTGGCGCTCTAGCTAGATATAAAGGGTAGACGTCTTCTCCCTCGTGCTCAGCTCTTCAATGGAATCATCATTTTCTTTCCCTACCTACCTCGAAATCCACTCATGATTTGCGCATTGTTCATGCGTGATTTCCCTCAGTTCTTCACTCATATTTTTCCATTTTCACTTCACGCTTTCTTTATTATTTCTCACAAGTATTTATAGGCTGAGTCAAGCCGGTACTTCTTTGCACAACTTAGCACCTCCGTATAGCTTCTAAAAGCATTTTGGTAAGATTACACCTTTTGCATATATTCTGGTGTATTCCTCCAGCAAGTCTGCGTCCAGCTAGTAGCTTCTAGAACATGTTGAGTCAGCACTCCATGTATTGCCGTGACAATTAGCACTCCTAGGATTTCCTTGACAACAAAACTTTGTCAAGGCATTCCTTCATCCTGGTTTCCACCTTCTCTCTTGTACCTGCACCACACCTTTACCACCGCACCATCTATTCCTTCTAAAATTAGAGTAAAAATGCAATAAAATATATATAACCAAGCTTTATGCATGAATGCATGAAAATTAATAAATTCTATCCTAAAATGCCTAATTTTACCTAAGTCCAAACACTTTCTCAAATGTAAAAAGGTAAAAAAATATAGCTCTTTTCAAGCACCTGAAGAAAAAGATGAAAAAATTAGATGTCGAGGCAAATTTAGCTGAGAAATTTGTCCCTGCACCTGAAGTTGTGGGTGCAATAACTGAAGGCTTGGTGCAAGATGGAGCAAGTTAGGCGGAAGTTGTGGATGAAATTAATGAGGACCACAATCCTTTGGCAATAATGGTCTACAATAGACCACCTAATGATGCTAGAGCAGTCCACAAACTATGTGAAGCTCAAACGAAAGAAAAAGAAGAAAGAAGAGGACCTGATGTTGCGACAAATTCGTCTGAAGAATTTGTCACCGTACTTGAACTTGTGGATGCATCATCTGATGATTTGGTGGCACTTGAAGCAAGTCAAGTGGAGGCTGTGACAGTCAGTAATGAGGATTCCAGTCCTCTAGCCATGGTGCTTTATGTTGCATCACTTGCTGAAATACACCCATCTGATGTCACGATCGATGATGCCGGGGTGTAGCCTGATGTTGAGGAGCAATTCGCAGATCCGATCAAGCCAAAGGAACGAAGGAGGAAATGCACCAAAGACAAGAAGAAACACAAGGAGGAACGGAAGCGTAAGAAGAAGAAGAAGACTAATGCAACCACATTTTCGATTGCAGCACACTGAGTTAGTTTTTATTTTTTAGCACTTAGTTTAGTTTTCATGCATATCATGTAGCTGTTGTATAATTGTCCTTGCATTATTAATGTCATTGCATTTTTATTGTCGCTGCATCTACATTATCATTGCATTTCCATATATATATATTTATTAATGTCAGTGCATTGGGGACAATGCACACTTTAAGTTTGGGGGGAATTTGTGTGAAATGGAAATACAATTTCACTCATCTTTTTGAGAATTTACCGGTTTCTTTAGTTTAATGAAAGTATGCAAAGTTACAAGAAAAAATGTGACCATAATTTTTTATTTGATGCATAAATCTTGAATTGATTGGGATGCTAACATATGAATTGGATGAATGTGAATGAATATTGAGCTCTTCTATTTTTGAATGAATAATTGAATTGCTTCAGTAATGAATGGATAGTAGCAATATTTGAATCTTGAATTAACTTTCCAATTGCAGCGACATATATTAAATTCTCAGAACTTCCACAACTATTTGATTCACTTTCAGTCGCACTAACATTTAACTTTTATAATTACATTGACAATTTTAACTATCTTAGTGTGAAGATCATATTTAAGTGCACTGACATCTTTATTCACATTGTCTCTAATCTTAGTTTTAATTGCCTCGACATATAGACATGAAGAACCTATTCCCAGTGGGATCGATATCCGATAGAATTAATATATCAACTATACTTGCATCGACGTGTGTCCGCTTGCACAATTGCTGTGACGTTACAAGCAGATCAAGTTTTGGTGTCGTTGTTGGGGAATGGCGTTTGTTTGATGTTTATTTTTGTCGTTGCATTTATTCTTTATTATCTAAATTTTATTCGTCACTAACTTGTTTCCTTTTTGTTGTTTATCTTTACATTTTTTTAGTGAAATATGGCTAGGAATGAGGTGTATAGAACCTCAAGATGCTAGACTAGCATGAGTGATGCTATATAAATAGAGCTCGATGCCATAAATGCCCAGGTATCTTCTTTGACTAATATGAGTAATTCAATGCAGGATGCTATAGCAATTGCAGAATGGAAATTTGCTGCAACAATTTGTAATTACTGTGAGGGCAACCATGAGTTTGATGAATGCCCATCAAATCCAGCAAATGTGTACCACATGAGGGATTTCTATCAAAATGAAAATCCATATTCCAACACTTACAAGCTAGGGTGAGAACAACATCCAAATTTTTGTTGGGACAATCAAGACCCTGGAATTATAAACAATGATGTTAGATCCGAGTGGACATTGCCCAATTATTATTAACTTTTGTTAAGGCAAAATATCTAGCAGGACGAAGCATCAGAGTTTTCATCAATTGAAAATTTACTGAGAAAATATATTGCCAAGACTAATGTTGTGCTTCAGAATCAAGCTGAATCCATACGAGCTCTAGAATATCAATTTGGCTAGATTGTGAGCATAATAAATTTGCGACCACAAGAAACTTTGTCGGTTAATATTGAGAATTCGATATCATAAAGGCAAGAGCATGATGAGGAAGTCATTCCCAGAAGTGAAACTTAACTAAATGAAGTTGTTAGAGATGCTACAGCAAAAGAAGATAATTCAAATCTCAACAATGGAAAAATGTCAATGCAATCTGAAAAGCAAACTGCAGCTAAAAAGGTTAAACAAAATATTGCAGCGACAGAATCAAATCACTTTGTCGCCACAAATGCTACAGCAAAATAGCCTAAGAAACTTGAAGACACATTGTCAAAGAAGAGAAGATTGGGAGATGTCGAAGCAATCACACTTATTGAAGGGTGCACTATCATGGCAAATTAAATTGCTCCAAGAATTTAAGGATCCCAAGAGCTTTTCAATACCCTATTCCATTGGTTATCGGTATATTAAAAAGGCATTATGTGATTTCAATGAAAGCATAATTTTGATGTCTATATCCGTAATTAAGAAGTTACGAAATTGGAAAAACGCAAGAAAGAGTGGAGATTTTTTGAGACCATGTGAAGAATAAAAGAGTACGATGTACTTGAAGAAGAAGGAATAAATACTATGTCTGTACGAATTGAGAAATAAGTAAACACCATTGTCAGCACATTAGGATACCATTGTCAACACAATTTTGTACAGCTGTACTGCACCTAATGACTTAATGCTAAAAACGGAAGAAGTTCATGCGGAGGAAGAAAAAGATGAAAAAAATAGATGTCGAAGCAAATTTAGCTGAGAAATTTTTCCCTGCACTTGAAGTTATAGGTGTAATAACTGAAAGCTTGGCGCAAGATGGAACAAGTCAGGCTGAAGCTGTGGATGAAAGTAATGAGGACCACAATCCTTTGGCAATAATGGTCTACGCTGGACCAACAAATGTAGCACCTAATGATGCTAGAGCAGTCCACAAACTATTTAAAGCTCGAATGAAAGAAAAAAAGAAGAAAGAAGAGAAGGACCTGATGTAGCGACAAATTTGTTCGAGGAATTTGTCACCGCACCTGAACTTGTGGGTGCATCATCTGATGATTTGGTGGCACCTGAAGCAAGTCTAGCGGAGGCTGTGACGATCAGTAATGAGGATTCCAATATTCTAGCCATGGTTCTTTATATTGCATCACTTGTTGAAATACACCCATCTAATGTCACAGTCGATGATGTCGGGGTGCAGCCTGGCGTTGAGGAGCAATCCGCAGATCTGGCCAAGCCAAAGGAACGAATGAGGAAGTGTACCAAAGACAAGAAATGACGTAAGGAGGAATAAAAGCGCAAGTTGGTCGAGAAAGATCAGAGTAAGAAAGCATTCAGAGTTGCGGCCACAAGTTGGTCTAGAAATACGACAACATTCTGCTGACAAATTATCGCTGCAAATTAAAATATAATTTGCATCGACATTCTGTGACAGTCTAGTAAACAAATCAGATTTACGTAGTTGTCAATAAAAAAATTTTACAGCTGTATAAAGTAGTTGGATCTGAGAATGGAGGAGCTTATAAATAAAAGAAAGAAGAAGGGGAGAGATATCAAGAGGGAAGGAATTAAATCTGCAATTACTTTGTGTTTTTGAAGTTTTATTAGAGATCAATGAGCTGACTGAGCTGACGAGCAACAACTCCTGACGAGGAGTGCTTGATTTAGGCACAAGAGGAACATTTAAGGAATAGTCCTAGTAGTTTAGAGATAGTAAGTTTCGATGTATTAGTTAACCCTTCTTTTATGCTGATGAATTACTCTTGACAATTGAATGAATATGAGAATATCTTCATTGTTATAACACTTTGATTCTTACTTAATCCTTCTTATCTGTTTATTCTTGGATTTAATTGATTTAAACACGAGAGTGAAATTACAGTCTACCGATATCGAGAGATGCGGTGACAAGTTAGATTAACAAGCAAGTCAGTGAGAGCTGTTTGGGATTAGAAGAGATTTTATCACTTATTCTTAAGTGCACAACGTTACCTACATTGAGAGATGGGGTAATTGTGGGTACTTGAGTCTTGATTAAACAGAGAGCCGTTAATGGTAAGATTTTGTTGGAGCTTTATTGCTGTGACAATTCATCTATACAATACCTTGTCGATGCATCCAGCGTTGCGACTTAGTGAAGTTAGCGATGCACTCTAATTCTTCACACTTGATTATCATTTTACTTTTTACATTTAAATTCTTAAAACTTCCACAACTATTTGATTTACTTTTCATTGTACTGACATTTAACTTTTATAATTACATTGACAATTTTAACTATCTTAGTGTGCAGATTAGATTTAAGTGCGCTGACATCTTTATTTACGTTGTCTCTAAACTTTGTTTTAATTACCTCGACATATAGACATGAAGAACCTATTCCTTGTGGGATCGATATCCGATAGAATTAATCTATCAACTATACTTGTATCGACGTGTGTCCGCTTGCACAACTTTTGTGACATTACCAAAACTTGATCGGGTTGTAACGTCACAGCAATTGTGCAAGCGGACACACATCGATGGAAGTATGGTTGATAGATTAATTCTATCGGATATCGATCCCATAGGGATTAGGTTCTTGATGTCTACATGTCAAGGCAATTAAAACTAATATTAGAGATAATGTGAATAAAGATGTCAGTGCACTTAAATCTGATCTGCACACTAAGATAGTTAAAATTGTCAATGTAGTTATAAAAGTTAAATGTCAGTGCAATAGAAAGTAAATCAAATATTTGTAGAAGTTTTGAGAGTTTAAATGCAGAAAAGTAAAATGACGATAAGTGTGAAGAACTGGAGTGGATCGTTAACTTCATTAAGTCACAACGCTGGATACATCGACAAGGTTCTGTATAGATGAATTGTCAGAGCAATAAAGTTCCAATGAAATCTTACCAATAACAGCTCTCGATTTAATGAAGACTCAAGTACCCACAATTACCCCATTTCACGATGTAAGTAACGTTGTACACTTAAGAACAAGTGGTAGAATCTCTTCTAATCCCAAGCAGCTCTCATTGACTTGCTTGTTAATCTAACTTGTCCCTGCATCTCTCAATGTCGGTACACTGCAATTCCACTCTCGTGTTTAATGCAATTAAATCTAAGAATAAACAGATAAGAAGGATTAAGTAAGAATCAAAGTGTTATAACAATGAAAGATATTCTCATATTCATTCAATTGTCAAGAGTAATTCAACAGTATAAAAGAAGGGTTAACAAATACATCAAAGTTTACTATCTCTAGACTACTAGGACTATTCCTTAACCGTTCCTCTTGTGCCTGCATCAAGCACTCCTCGTCAGGAGTTCTTGCTCGTCTGCTCAATCAACTCATCGATCTCCAATAAAACTTCAAAAACATAAAGTAATTGCAGATTTAATTCCTTCCCTCTTGATATCTCTCTCCTTCTTCTTTCCTCTATTTATAAGCTCAAGAAATTGTAGATTTCCTTCATTCTTGATACAACTACTTTGTACAGTTGAAAAAGTTTGTTATTTACAACTACGCAGATCTGATTTGTTTATTGGACTGTTGCAGAGAGTCGGCATAAATTATATTTTAATTTGCGACGATAATTTTTCAGTAGAATGTCGTCGCATTTTTGGACCGACTTGTGGCCAATTGAAGAATTCTTATGCAACGATAGCCTTGGGTGCATTCCAGAAATAATAATGCGGCGACAACTTTGGGTGCAAATTTGGATCATATTTTACAGCGACAATTCCAGACACCTTCATGCATTGATCCTTTAGGACAAGTTCTTGCAGTGACATCTTTGGATGCAATACTAAAGAACTAACTATGGCGACATTAGTAGTAAAAACATTATAAAATTAAGGAAAATTAAACCAAGAATCACTGAGTTAGAAAATGCAATTACTAAATATAAAATGCTAAAAATGCATGCTAAATATGAATACAAAAGAGACAACTAATACACAAATTTAGGAAGAAAATCAATGTCATTTCTAATGCTATCATACCCCCAAACTTGAGTTTTTACTTGTCCTCAAGTAAACACAAATCAGCAAAATCATATACAAACATGTCACCACAATTATTATTCTCACAACTTAAATTTTTTAGGATTCTAATGTACAAATTGTATTCACTTGATAGAATAATGTGCCGACAATTTAGAGGTATGAACAATTAAAACTACAACATCACTCATGTTAGTAACATGCTTTGAATCTTACCCTTTCTTAAACCAATACAACATTTATAGCAATTTTTCTTTTTCTTTTCTTTTTCTCATTCAACATTTTTTTATATATGTGACTGAGAGATGTCATTGCATTACTCTACCTTGGTTCTTGGGTAGTAACGATGGGGTGTAACAAACCCCCATGAGGTATGTTATTGTGTCGACACACACTCTTGCAGTGACAGCCTTTGACTAGATGATATTTCTAACACCTGCAGCAGAGTGTTCTCCCTTGATAAGTCATAATGCACTTATATTGGAGTGTTTCTTATTAATAATCGTCGCTGCAATTGGCAAGTTAGTATAGGATTCAAAGATTGCTACTATCCATTCATTACTGAAGCAATTAAATTATTCATTCAAAAATAGAAGAGCTCAATATTCATTCACATTCATCTAATTCATATGTCAGCATCCCAATCAATTCAAGATTTGTGCATCGAATAAAAAATTGTGGTCACATTTTTTCTTGTAACTTTGCATACTTTCATTGAACTAAAGAAACCAGTAAATTCTCAAAAAGGTGGGTGCAATTGCATTTCCATTTTACACAAATTCCTCCTAAACTTAAATTGTGCATTGTCCCCAATGTACTAACATTAATAAATATATATATGGAAATGTAATGACAATGTAGATGTAGCGACAATAAAAATGCAATGACATTAATAATGCAGGGACAATTATACTACAGCTACATGATATGCATGAAATCTAAACTAAATGCTAAAAAATAAAACTAACTCAGTGTGCTACAGCCGAAGATGTGGCTGCATTGGTCTTCTTCTTCTTGCGCTTTCGTTCCTCCTTATGTTACTTCTTATCTTTGGTGCACTTCCTCCTTCGTTCCTTTGGCTTGGTCGGATCTACAGATTGCTACTCAACACCAGGCTGCAGCCCGACATCATTGATCTTAACATCAGATGGGTGTGTTTCAGCAAGTGATGCAATATAAAGCACCATGGCTAGAGGACTGGAATCCTCATTATTGATCGTCATAGCCTCCGCTTGACTTGCTCCAGGTGCCACCAAATCATTAGATGATGTACCCACAAGTTCAGGTGCGGTGACAAATTCCTCAGACAAATTTGTCGCGACATCAGGTCCTTCTCTTCTTTCTTTTTTTTCTTTCGTTTGAGCTTCACATAGTTTGTGGACTGCTCTAGCATCATTAGGTGCTACATTTGTTGGTCCAGTGTAGACCATTATTGCCAAAGGATTGTGGTCCTCATTACTTTCATCCACAGCTTCAGCCTGACTTGTTCCATCTTGAGCCAAGCCTTCAGTTATTACACCCACAACTTCAAGTGCAGGGAAAAATTTCTTAGCTAAATTTGCTTCAACATCTATTTTTTTCATCTTTTTCTTCCTCCACATGAACTTCTTCCATTTTCAGCATTAAGCCATTAGGTGCAATATAGCTGTACAAAATTGTGTTGACAATGGAATCCTAATGCGTCGACAATAGTGTTTACTTATTTCTCAATCAGTGTAGACACAATATTTATTCCTTCTTCTTCAAGTACATCGTACTCTTTTATTCTTCACACGGTCCCAAAAAATCTCCACTCTTTCTTGCATTTTTTCCAGTTCCGTAACTTCTTAGTTACGGATATAAGCATCAAAATTATGCTTTCATTGAAATCACATAATGCCTTTCCAATATACTGATCACCAATGGAATAAGGTATTGAGAAGCTCTTGGGATCCTTAAATTCTTGGAGCAATTTAATTATAATGATAGTGCACCTTTCAATAAGTGCGATTGGTTCGACATCTCCCAATCTTCTCTTCTTTGGTAATGTGTCTTCAAGTTTCTTAGGTTGTTTTGCTGTAGCATTTGTGGCGATAAAGTGATCTGATTCTGTCACCACAATATTTTGTTTAACCTTTTCAGCTGAAATTTGCTTTCAGATTGCACTGACATCTTTCCATTATTGAGATTTGAATTATCTTCTTTTACTGTAGCATCTCTAACAACTTCATTTAGTTGAGTTTCACTTCTGGGAATGATTTCCTCATCATGCTCTTGCCTTTATGATATCGAATTCTCAATATCAACTAACAAAGTTTCTTGTGGTAGCAATTTTATTACACCCACAATCTGCCTAAATTGATATTCTAGAGCTCGTATGGATTCAACTTGATTCTGAAGCACAACATCAGTCTTGGAAATATATTGTCTCAGCAAATTTACAATTGATGAAAACTCTGATGCTTTGTCTTACTAGATATTTTGCCTTGACAAAGGTTGATCATAATTGGGCAATGTCTACTCGGATCTAACATCATTGTCTATACTTCTAGGGTCTTGATTGTTCCAACAAAAATTTGAAAGTTGCTCCTACCTTGACGTATAAGTGTTGGAATATGAATTTTCATTTCGATAGAAATTCCCCATGTGGTACACATTTGCTGGATTTGATGGGCATTCTTCAAACTCATGGTTGCCCCCACAGTAATTACAAATTGTCGCAGCAAATTTCCATTCTACAATTGCTGTAGCATTCTGCATTGAATTACCCATATTAGTCAAAGAAGATACTTGGCATTTATGACATCAAGCTCCATTTCTATCACATCACTCATGTTAGTCCAACATCTTGAGGTTCTATACACCTCGTTCCTAGCCATATTTCACTAAAAAATGTAAAGATAAACAACAAAAAGGAAACAAGTTAGTGACGGATAAAATTTAGATAATAAAGAATAAATGCAATGACAAAAATAAACATCAAACAAACGCCATTCCCCGATAACGATGCCAAAACTTGATCGTCCTGTAACGTCATAGCAGTTGTACAAGCGGGCACATGTCGATGCAAGTATAGTTGATAGATTAATTCTATCAGATATCGATCCCACAGGGAATATGTTCTTGATATCTATATGTCAAGGAAATTAAAACTAAGATTAGAGACAATGTGAATAAAGATGTCAGCGCAGTTAATTCTGATCTGTACACTAAGATAGTTAAAATTGTCAATGTAATTATAAAAGTTAAATGTCAATGCAACGAAAAGTAAATCAAATAGTTGTGGAAGTTTTGAGAATTTAAATGCAGAAAAGTAAAATGATGATCAAGTGTGAAGAACTGGAGTGGATCGCTAACTTCACCAAGTTGCAACGCTAGATGTGTCGACAATGTACTGTATAGAAGAATTGTCACAGCAATAAAGCTTCTATGAAATCTTACCAATAATAGCTCTCTGTTTAATCGAGACTCTAGTACCCACAATTACCTCATCTCTCGATGTAGGTAATGTTGTGCAATTAAGAACAAGTGATAAAATCTCTTCTAATCCCAAGCAGCTCTCGCTGACTTGCTTGTTAATCTAACTTGTCACCGCATCTCTCGATGTTGGTAGACTGCAATTTCACTCTCGTGTTTCAAGCAATTAAATCCAAGAATAAACAAATAAAAAGGATTAAATAAGAATCAAAGTGTTATAACAATGAAAGATATTCTCATATTCATTCAATTGTCAAGTTTATTTCATCATCATAAAAGAAGGGTTATCAAATACATCGAAGCTTACTATATCTAGACTACTAGGACTATTCCTTAACCGTTCCTCTTGTGCTTGCATCAAGCACTCCTCATCAGGTGTTGTTGTTCATCTGCTCAATCAGCTCACCGATCTCCAATAAAACTTCAAAAACACAAAGTAACTGTAGACTTAATTCCTTCCCTCTTGATATCTCTCTCCTTCTTCTTTCCTCTATTTATACGCTCAAGAAATTATAGATTTCCTCCATTCTTAGATCCAACTACTTTGTACAGTTGTAAAAGTTTGTTATTGACAACTAAGTAGATTTGATTTGTTTACTGGACTATCGTAGAATGTCGACGTAAATTATGATTTTAATTTGTGACAACAATTTGTCAGCAGAATGTCGTCGCATTTCTGGACCAACTTGTTGCCGTAACTCTGAATGCTTTCTTACTTTGATCTTCTAAGGTGAATATCTGGGCTAACAACCTTAGGCGTAAAATTGATACTGAATACAGCGACATTCCTGGGTGTAATTGAAGAATACTTATGCAACGACAGTCTTAGGTGCATTCCGAAAATAATAATGCGATGACAACTTTGGGTTCAAATTTGGATCATATTTTGCTGCGACAATTTTGGACACCTTCATGCATTGATCCTTTAGGGTAGGTTCCTGCAATGACATCTTTGGATGAAATACTGAACAAGTAATTGTGGCGACATTAGTAGTATAAACATTATAAAATTAAGGAAAATTAAACCAAGCATCACTAAGTTAGAAAATGCAATTACTAAATATAAAATGCTAAAACTGCATGCTAAATATGATACAAAAGAAACATCTAATACACAAATTTAGGGAGAAAATTAGTGTCATTTCTAATGCTATCAAAGAGCTATCACATACCAACATTTCAATGCCAATGATATTTTCATATCTATTCAATATGCAACATTTGATCATACCATATTTCATCACCAAATTGAATTAATTCATTTGTTATCTTCCCATATCGGTCCTCAAGCTTAATAATCGATTTGCATAGTCTTTCAAATGCTATCAATAATCAAATATCATATATAAGTACTTGTAGTACAACTTCGTAACATTTAATCATGTTCAAATATCATTCAATCAATTCAAAAATTATATCCCCTATTAACATGATTCAGACTTGAAAGGATACACAAATCCCAACAAATACACCAATTTGGCAACTAGTACCTCATTGGAACGTTTGAAGTAATTAGATTACACCTAACGCTCATTGGTATAATCCTTTGTAAAGAGAGGGGATGGAACCTTTCTTAAAGGTTTTTCAGAATTTCGTCATTTTATTCGAGGGGACTAATGGGAGAAGGGAAGGGCTCATGTGGTTTACCAAACAATAAGGATTACTATATGTGCATACTGTCTTGCATAGGCAAGTGAGTAATCTGGGTATTAACCGCTCTAAATACGAAAGGGCACAGTTGAAACAAAAGGTTAGGTTTGACTTTCCTATCCTTTGGGATATCTTTTTTTTTGGATTTGTGTAAGTATCGTCTTTCATTGGAAGGTGACACTAAGGCCATTCGCCAATTCAAATTTATTAATAAAAAGGATCAATTAGTTGTTCCAAAGACCATTATGCTCCGAAAGGTGTTCAAGTACCTTCTCATGAATGAGGGAGTACAAGGCTATCGGGATGTTGATTTTGTGAGTGATTTCAAGCTTAAGAAAGGGCACAAGCCCTGAAATGAGAGTTTTCCATATGGTTAGGAGAATGAGATTGCTGAAATCCTCTATAGGGACATCCAAGAGCCATGGAACTTATTGAAACATAAAGAAATATGCCCTAGGGAGGGTAAGGGTTTTTGAATGGTAGAAAGGTTGAATATTTGTCACTTATTCCTTCGGGTGGCGATCATTTTATGATATACGTGATCAAAAAGAAAATGACAAGTACCAAATATCTTGTTACTGATGTTGTTGTTCCCGTTTCTTCGAGAAGGAGGGATGTCATTCCCTCGTAGCCTCTTCAAGCTCCCCGAGCTCTACTTACTTTAAAGGAGAAGTTTCCTCTATGTCCTTCCATCAAGAGAGGGATGGATGGAACAACAAAGGATTCTTCTTTAACGAGAGAAGATGCTACAAGGATGGCCTCCTTCGGTGGTGATTCAAGGGGTAGGTCAATAAAAACCCCTTCCGAAGGTGAAAGGTCCAGTACTCCTACTGTATGAAGTCAAGAGAAGAGCATTGCTAACCCTACTGCTCCTCTTATTACTATTTCTACACCAATGGTATCTACTAGTCCACAAAGTACTTTTGAGGCTCCACCCAATAAGCAATCTCTTATTTCTATGGTCTTATTGAAGCTCTACGTGTAGTCATATGTGAAATCTATGCGCAAGTTTTGAATATCTCTTCAAAGGGGTAAAGGTTGCTAGTAAGATGTCTATGTGGACTACCTTAGACTTGTATAGGTCATCCTATACTACTAAGGCTGTTGAGGACAAGGCGTTAGCTACAGCGAGGAAGTGGAAAGCTATTATGAAGAAAGCTTGTGAGGATGCCAAAGTTTTGGCGGGATTGGGTTAAGAAGTAAAAGGCTAAATGAGATAGAGCTCAAGTAGCTTTAACTCAGAAGGACTTAAAACCGAAGCAGCAGGTCCTTACCCTTGCCAAGTCCCAAATGTTAGAGTATGCCTAGAGATCAAGCATGAGATGATTGTAATCACATTCTCGTTTTACCTTATTTGTTAATATAAAACATTGCCATTATTATTTTAGTTTCTTTTTCTGTGTGTATAAATAATTTGGTTAAATAATAAAGTCTTTAAAATAATATTATTATTCTTAAAAAGGACCTCATTCAAGTATTATTGTTGGCTTGGACAATGACAAAGCGTTAGGACTAATGTGTAGTTTATTTATGACAAAGTGTTTTCATTGACACAGGAATGTCAAAATTGATACATGAGTATGTGTTAGAGCATAACATACTGGACCGACCCACTATGAGTATGGTTCTTGTATTATAATGTAATAGTCACAACATTACTCATAGTGATAACTATGTATATAATCCTCAAACTTGAGATCATCATTGTCCCAAAATAGTGAGTTGTATATTTTGAAACAGTCAAATGTCTACCACAACATGTTATACTATAAAGATTGATGTTGGGTATGTCACAATCTATGTAGTGAGATATGATTGATCAAGATAGGATTTGTCCCTTTTACATAATGGGAGCAATATCTTAGGCCTCTTGATCGAGTGAGACTAGAAATACATGGCTATACTTGAATAAATTGATATGAGATATCACACTTATTTGTTTATTGTAGTCTACTCAAAATATCAAGAAATATGAGATTTGACTATAAAAGTGTGACTATTCCATGACTTATGTGCAATCTAGATATTAAGGATAAATAGATATAATACATGAAAAGATTATCACAGAAAGGTTATGTCGAATCACAACTTCTTCTAGCTTGGGTAGAAATGAGGCACTGCTTGATGCCACTCACTGCTTGTAATATTAGAAGCTTTCTAGTATTACTACTAACGTTACAAGAGCCTATAGGGTCATACCCTATAGTTGAAGCAAACATAATCCAAATACATTTGGTATTGTATTTAGTTGTCACATGAATTAAATTAATTATTGAATTAATTTAATTTGATTGTTAAATATTGAACACATTATATGTACAAGCTTGTTGTACACAAATAGATAACATAAATAAAATTAATCTATGAATTTGATTCATACAAAAAATTAATTCAATATAGTTTACCGAAATTATTAATATGAACAATTATAATAATAGTTTCGGTCAAAATATAAAATGACATAAAAATTGATATTCTTTTGGAAATAATATAACTTTTATTTTGACTTTCATTTTGTTTCTCTAAAAATAAGGAAATACTCTTGTTTTTTCCTGATATGTGATATCAAAGAAAAATAAAAAGGAATATGAATCCATGATATGTTAGGGTTACCAAGAAAACACAAATCAAAAGGTTTAATAGTCGTTCTTGAAAATTCTCTCTGAAAATTTCAAGAGAATTTTGCGGTTCTTTCTTTGACTGGGTGGATTACGTAGAGGCTGAGAAATTATTGTTGTGGCTTGGAATCGACATCTCCGAAAGGGATTCTATCAACAACCTTACATGTCACGGGACGTAACGACGATCCAACACTTGATGGAGGAGAAAGTTGCTAATGCTTCAAATTTGGGCATAAGGAAAGTCATCTTGAGGATGCAACTACACCATGGGCCTATATATGTATATAATATGGATCTCAATCCCTTCGAAAGTATTATAAGCTACGAAGAGAAGGACATCAAGTTCGATATTTTCGATCCTGATGGTTCCAAGTGTGATGAGTATTTGGAGAAAATTAGGCCCGTATATGTATCTAATATTTTTTAAAGTGAAGGCTCAAAGGTCCAAGATAATGCATCAAGTGGGGAACTTAAGGCTTCGGATGGTGGCAAGGATCCTCCTACTAGTTAGTTTGTTAAGGGTATTGAGGTGAGTCTTGATAATGTAAATTAATTTAATTTTGTAACATATTTTTCATTATAATAATTTCAATTTTTCCTTCTATTGATTTTTTTTCGCTGTTATGTACGATATGCAGTATAGTATTATAACTATTTTAAGTTATAATTATTTATTTAAAAATTTATTGACACTTCAGGTCTTGATTTCTTTAAAACGTGAGTAACCACTGCAATTTGTATTAAATGTTGGGAATCTAATTATTGCACATTTGTACGTCATTTGTTTGACAAAACCTGTTTCAAATTATTGGAATTGTAAATTAAAGGAGACTCGAGCTATCCATCGGTAATATACACGGTTAAAATGTGGAACCATTCATAAGAAATGTGTAATATTTGTTATGTAATGATTTGGTTTCCAATGGTGACAAAAAATGTAGTTTTAGGATCTCGTTTCAAAAAACCGAGTTTATAAATATTAAATAAGGATATTTACGGAGTTAAGATATAGATGAATCGAATTTGGTTAATTGATTTAGCCGAAATTGTAAGTAATTATAGCTTAGAGACTAAATCTAAAAGTTTAATCGCCATATATTTTCATTTAGATTAAGGCTTAGGGACATACGTAGCAATTAATCAAAGGATTAAAATGGAAAATAAATCTATTTTAAATAGATGATAGTGGGTTTATATGATGGATGTCAGTAACATTAATTAATTAAGGATTAAGGCATAAGTATGTAAAATTAAACTAATTAATCATGATTAATTCCAAATAAACCATGGTATATAAGTGAAAATAAGTGGAGAAAGTCATCATCTTCTCCATTTCATGATTTTCCACCATATCCAAGGAAAAGAAGAAAGCTTCAAACCTATTTTAACATTCGACCCTTAATTATAAGTAAGTCTCTAGCCATTTTTATTGATTTTTACAAGAATTGAATCATGAGAGCTTGATTTAGCTAGCCATGTAGCAATTTGTAAAACTGATAAAGTTTTTGAAAGTTTCAATTGTTGAGAATTGAATGAAATTGATGTGAAATTGCTAGAAATTAAGTTTGGTATATCAAAAAGACTAAATTGTAAAACTTAATTGTTAGTTTCATACATTAGAGACCAAATTGAATAAAATAAAAAATTGTAATGAATTTTTAGTAGGAATAAAAAATAAAGGGTCCTTAATAACTTTTCATGAAACTGAGTTCTAATTCAAGGCCCTAAATTGAAAGTTATTCTTGTTCTGATTTTAGGGATTAAATTTAATAAATTGAAAAATATGTGAGATTTGATATTTGATATTTGATATTTGATTCTGACTTGGCTAGAAACTATTAATGTGATAAGTTTTGTGATAATTCGTAGTTAACGAAAAAAATGAGAAACCAAGAGGGAAAGCAAAAGCGAAAATTATCAAAGAGTGACACGCAAAACCTCTATTTGTACTTTTATGATTCCAAATAGAAAAATTTTGATTGTGTATGCATTCTTACTGATTGATGAGTCATTGTGATGAATCCATTGTGATAATATGAGATGTTTTGGCTGATTTGCAATGGTTGAGATTGAATATCGAAATAGGGACTAAATTGAAAAAAATAGAAAGTACTATGATTTAACTGATAAACAACAATTGGTATGAAATTAAGTTGAAATATTCTATGTATATGATAGATTGATGATAAGTTGTGAATAATGTGATGTGAATTGAACATAGTTCCCTATTAACTAGTCCCATTTAGTAGGATATAGTTGATATGCCAAAGGATTGGATTGTGTATGGGTTTATGCGCTTACGCGCAAAGATGCGCTTCGTATGCCAATACGCACTTTACGTGCCAGTATGCATGTTTTGTGCCAATTTCCCTTACTCGATTTTTCTGTTAATGCACTTCTGTGCCAATTTGGTGTGTTGGTTGGACGATCTATGTATCTGTCCAATTCTGAGATAGGTTAATAGGGATCATTAATAATAAGTTTGATAAATTATATAAAAATGAACTAATATGATGCTTGTGATTGAACATGTTTATAATGAGAAGTATGCTTCTTATTATGCAAAGTAAATGGAATAAGACCCTAGGTTCGAAACGAATGTAAACAAGTCAATAGACTCGAGAAATGGATTGAACGATTTGTATATGGTAAGTAAAGGAATTGGTCATGATAATTGATTGAAGTAATGCCCTTGTTATGTATGAAATTGAAAGGTGAGTAGAAAAAGTATATCTTTGATGATAATGTTGAAATGTTAAGCAAATTGGCTTATCTAATGGGATATGCAAACTTTTATGTATATATATTAATTTATGCAAGTTACAATTTGAGTTCACATGCTTTTATACTAATTTATAATCTCTTGAGTCCTGAAAGTACCACTGAGCCCTATTGCTTAGCGTACGATTTGTTTTCTCCATGCGTAAGTTCAGGTACTCCTAAAAGCCCCAAGACTTCAACTCAGCATCCATACTACCATTTCCAACTCAACAAAGTTTTTAAAGTGTATTCCATTTTGGTTTTATGGCATGTACTGAGGGACATTTTGTTTAATGTCACAAATGGTTAAGTTGTAAATGCTTATGTGATAATTATGTGATTTGATTAGTGATTATTTTTATAAAAGATGTGATAATGTTTGAACATTGTATTTTTTTACATGCTTTAATGGTGAATGGCTGAAATTGAAGTCCTAAGATTGGTGCAAATGTTGCTGGTGAAGTTTTCGCATGGTTCATTTAGGTACCAAATTGAAGTTCTTGAATTGCTGGGATCACGTCGGGACGACGTACTCCCAATGTCGCGATGGGAATCAGTTCAAGACTCACATTGTGATAACGTAGACTCAAGGTCACGATGAACCATATTCAAAGAGTCACGTTGGGACAAGAAAACCCTAGAAGTCACGCGTCAACTCGAAATTTTGTATCTTTTACAATTTGATCCATTTCGACCTTGAGTTAATAAAAGAGTTTTCGTAGGCTTGTATAAAGCCCAAAATGATAATGGGTTGTTTATTTAGTATGAATTACTTGCATTTAAATGTATTGACATTGAATCAGATGTTATTGATTGTAGTTCCTTTAACAACGAATGTGACGGCTTATAATTGAGACTCGACAATCTGATCGGGTGTTGGGGTGATACATTTAATGATATCAAAACTATATGTTTAGTCGATTCTCAGGCTAAATCGTGTTTATAATCGAGTTTAGAGTTGCATGCCAAGTTGAGTCAATATCTGGATGCTAATTATAAAATTTATTTGTTTTATAGTCGTAATGTTCGAGAATCAAGAAATGATGCTGGTGATGATAATTCCAACAATGATCACTTTGTTACGAATTTGTAGGGTTAAACAAGAGATGGTTTGTTTTAAGAGATCATCTTTGGGTTTTATGGGGTGGCAAGGGAAAATGGTGTGTGAGGAATCAAGGGTGAGGCCACAGTGATAGGGTTAACCAAAAGAGTGCTAAGGGCATTCAAGAATTGGGCAATGGTTTCCATGGTGGCCATTACTAGGCGAGATGATGTTTTGGTCTAGGTTGGGGGAAGTTTAGTATTGGCGGGGTTATTTCTATTCATTGCGGTGAAGGAATTGGTATGGTTGGTGTTGTTGTTTTTGTTATTGGGGATGTGGGTGGCATCATTTTGAAATTGAGACATTTTCTCTGGTCCTCACTTACTGCACCAATTGTTGATACAAAGTACAATAAGAGGGGAGAAAAAAGAGGAGGTCAAGGTGGTATAATTGAGGTCGATTCACCTCGAAAGATCGAGAGCCGATATAAGGACAAGAGGACAAATTGATTAAGGCAAATGCATAGAGTTACTCTAGGGTGCTAAAAGGTTGATCCTGGTTCATAATTTTCTAGAGTATTTATAGGAGAGGTCCCCTTGTCCACTGTCATGATATGGTTAGGTAAGCATTCTGTTCCGTTAAATTCTTAATTGATAATCATAGGCACGTGTTATGGGATTCTATCAATATGACTAGTTAAGCCTAAATAAACTCCTTATTGTATTGGGAGTGCATTCACATTAGGACAATATTCTCTTTTAAGCTTGGATGGTAGGTCCCGTTTGAAGTGGGACGGGGCTTGTGCTCAGGAAGTCAATACAGAGTCAACGATGCCTTTTTGGCTTGCCACGTGTTTTCTTGGTGGAGGGATATAACAAGTTACATATTATAATGTTATTTTATGTATTACTAATAGTTTTATATTATTTTTTTATCTATTAGTAATATACTAATTTAATATATCGATTTAAGGTTAGGTTAAATAATTGGTTTCAGCTTCAATTTCGATAATAGTTATATAATATATTATTATATTACTATTAAAGATTTATTTTATATATTTATTATACATATATAATTATAGTATTCAAAAATTTTTATATTAAATTAATGTTTTTAAACATTTATTTTACTTTATAATTTAACTTTAAAAGTTATTATAAATACTTTTCCTATTAATGAACTTTTAATATAAATATAAAATGCTTATGAATACATTTTCAAAAAAAAATAAAGAAATATAATTTATTTATATTATAAGTAATAGCATAAAATTATATTAATTATTAATTTCTATCATGATTTTTTAATTATAAAGTTGGACTTTTTTGGGATTTGACTCGGATTTATCTCAGGCTCGAATCATATCGATCTTAGGTTCGGGTCTTTTACAAGTTTGTACTTGAGTCCCATCGAGCTCGAGCTTTCTTGGGTTGACATTTTCTCGAACTTGAATCTGTTACTGGCTCAGACTTTCTCAAACTTCGATCATTACAAGCTTAGATCGACACAAGCAAATTTTTTGACTCGGGCCTGTTCTATTAGCTCTATTCGAATGAACATTAAAACCAAAGCTGATATATCGACATTAGCCATTTGATTTCTATTTGACATATTCAATAATTTTCATATAATTCATTATCTATAATGAATATTTATATTATATAAAATAATAAACCTACTAATATTTTAAATGGTATAGATAATCAACAAAATGAAGAAAAATATAGTGAAATAATTTCTAAATTTGGAGCAATACTATTAGAATTGACAATTTTATTACATATAAAACAATTTTCATACAATAGGATGCGTCGACAAAGAATAATTTCTCATATGGAAATGCGTCGACAATTTGTGACTTATTGCCATCCTCGCTTCCAAATTCCAAACGAGATAAGTGGTCTACTACTTGGTTTTCCTGTCCTTAATCTCAACATCAAATTCTTGTAATAAAATGATCCATCTAATCAGCCTGGGTTTTGCATCTTTCTTAGCAAAAAAGTATCTCAACGTAGAATGATCAGTTTACACTATAATTTTTACTTCGACAAGACATGAATGAAACTTGTCAAATGCAAAACTATTGCCAGTAATTCCTTCTCAATGGTTGTGTAATTCACCTGTGCTTCAATTAGGGTCTTACTAGCATAATAGATTGAATGAAATACCTTATCCTTTCGTTGTCCAAGCACAACACCCACAACAAAGTCACTCGTATCACACATCACCTCGAATGGTTGCAACCAATCTGGTGCGACGACAATGGGTGCCTGCACTAGCTACTATTTAATTTTAAGGAATGCTTCCAGACAAGCTTCATCGAATAAATTTTTTTTATTTGGCTCCAACAAAGAGCAGAGTGGTTTTGCTATTTTGGAGAAGTCTCGGATAAATCGTCTATAAAATCCGGCATGGTCGAGAAAACTCCTTATTCCCTTTACATTAGTGGGTGGAGGTAGCTTTTCAATGATTTCCACCTTCTCTTTATCCACTTCAATGCCCTGACAAGCAAGATATACGATGGCTAGGAACAATGCCTTCAGTTTCCATAAAGTGGCTTTTTTTCTTAGTTTAGTACCAAGTTGGTGTCCTCGCATTGTTTCAACACTTTTGCTAAATTGTCAGCACATTTATCAAAATTGTGTCCATAAACAAAGAAATCATCCATAAATACATCTAGAGAATCCTCGATCATATCAAAGAAAATGGCCATCATGCACCTCTGGATTGTAGCTGGGGCATTATACAAACCAAATGTCATTCGTTGGAAAGCAAAGGTTCCAAATGGGCAAATAAAAGTCATTTTTGCTAGATCCTCCAATGCAATTGCAATCTGGTTGTATCCAGAGTATCCATCAAGAAAACAGTAATAGGCTTTACTAGCTAACCTATCCAACATTTTATCAATAAATGGGAGTGCGAAGTGATCCTTCTTTGAGGCCGCATTTAGATGACGATAATCCATACACACTCGCCAACCTGTAGCAATGCGAGTAGGGATTAGCTCATTTTTATCATTACTTACCACCGTGATGCCGCTCTTCTTAGGCACACATTGGTTTGGGCTCACCCATGTACTGTCCAAAATTGGGTATATTATGCCTACGTCGAGCCATTTAATGATCTCTTTCTTCACTACTTCCTTCATTTTCTCATTTAATTTTCGTTGTTGCTCAATTGACTGTTTTCCTTCATCTTCTAGCCTAATTTTATGCATGCAGAAAAAGGGACTAATGCCTTTGATGTTTGCTATGATCCAGGCGATGACTCTTTTGTGTTGCTTCAATATTCTGATTAATTTTTCTTCTTGGCTCACATTGAGACTTGCGCTGACAATTACTAGAAATGTATCATTGTCACCCATAAAAACATATTTCAGATGTGTTACCAATAACTTTAACTCTAGAGACGAACCTTCTTCAGCTGATGGTTTAAAAACAAGGATCTTCCTATTAGTCAAATCCAAAGATTCCAATTGCCAGCCATGTCTAAGCTCACAGACATTAGCCTCAACTATGTGGTCACATTCAAGTAAGGCATTATCTTCCGATGTCACCGCATATTCCTCTGGTACTATCGAACTTCGTTCAATAAATTCCTCTATAATTAACTTGTCTAGAACATCAATGTGATGACATTGTTCCTTAGTCCATGATGGAAATGCTTCGAAAACACAGAAGGTTACATGTTAATCGTTATGGCGTATGATCAACTCACCCTTGAAAACATCTATGAGTGTGCGTCCCGTTGCAAGAAATAGGTGTCTCAAAATAATGGGCTCCTCCTTATCGGCTTCACAATAAAGTATGATGAAGTCGCCTGGGAACACAAACTTATCGACATGGATGAGAACATCTTTAATCTGTCCTTCAGGTTGTGCTAAAGATCTATTTGCAAGTTGTAATGTCACCGCAGTGGGCTTCATATGACCAATTCCTAATTTTCTGAAAGTTGACAATGACATAAGGTTAAAACTAGCTCCTAAATCACATAACGCTTTACCTAAGTAATGGTTTCTAATAGAGCATGAAAAAGTGAAATTGCCAGGATCTTTCATTTTTGGTGGCAGTTTATTTGTTAGTACAGCGCTACACCCTTCTGTAAGCGCAATTGTCTCAATATCAGATAGTTTCTTCTTCTTTGATAGTAGCTCCTTCATAAATTTCCCATAGCTGAGAATCTACACAGGAGCATCAACTAGAGGTATATTTATATGGAATTGTTTCATGGTAGATACAAACTTTTGATAATCTCTGTCATGATTTTTCTCTTTGAATCATTGTGGAAATGGAAAAGGTATGTTCACAGTGGGTTGTTGTAATACAACTGGTTGTGTCGACATGGGCAGTTGCATCGACAACTTCGTAGGACGAATGGTCGGCATTAGTGTGACTACTGATGGCTCATCCTTCAGATACAACTTCTTATTGCTTTGGTTCGTTTGTGTCGACAGGTGCTTGGTTGGAGCTACTACTTTGTTTGTCAATTTGCTTTCCACTTCATAATGTGATAGTGTTGCAATGCTCATTTCCTTTCTGATTTGGATTTTTAGTGTCACTGGGCAAAGCATTTGGCGGTCGTGTGCTCATGTTAGAAGCCAATTGTCCTAGTTGTGCTTCCAACGCCTGGATGGAAGACGAATTTCCTTATACAATAGCTTCTGTTCTAGTAATATTCTCATACATCAAAGCTTCAAGAGTAGCTAATGGATCTGATCTTGGTTGAGAATATTTTTGTTGCTGTTGTTGATACTGTCCTTGCATATTTGACATCACAGTCTGTTATGGCTGTATTCGAGCATGTAGTTACATCTGATTATATGACTGCATCTGGTTCTGTGATCGCATCTGATCAGGTTACGCATGCACTTGAGGACTGTGATTATAATTCTTTTGTTTTTTATCATAACTCTCTTGTCTAAAATTACCTTGATTTGAGGAATTTTCATATCTGTATGTGGACGCATTCTGACTCCCCCAAGGTTGTTGAGTTCTACTTGAATTGTTATATGAGTTACCATATGAATTCCCTCGGATGTTATTGACATAAAATGCATTCTTAGCATGATGTGGACACTTCTCATAGCTATGGTTGTCATTGCAAATTTCACAAGAAAATTTCGGGACATCCATTTGTTGGCCTACTTGAATAGGGCAACATCACTCATCCCCTTCATGTTCTTAATCATGTTTGCCAGAGAGGATACTTGTGCACTTAGGGCTAAAATGGCATCTAACATAATAAATCCAGGATTTGTTTTCACCTAAGTAGAATGAGAAATCGGGTACTGATAATCATTATTCTTTCCAAGATTCGCACAGTTTCATTGTAAGTGCAATCCAACAAAGGACCATTAGCAGATGCATCGATAAGATTTCTTGTCTGAACATTTAATCCATTGTAGAAGATCTCAATTTGTGTCTCCTATTGGATTCCGTGCATGGGACAACGTCTAAGTAGAGTTTTGTAATGTTCCCACGTAGTGTGTAGGTTCTCATCATCTAATTGATGGTATGCAGTAATATCATTTCGCAGTCTAGCATTCATTATGGGTGGATTGAATCGCAGAGCAAACTGAGTTGCTAGCACATTCCATGAAGTAATATATCCAGCCAGTAAACCTAAAAACCATGTACGTGTCCTTCCTAGTAAAGAGTAAGGGAGCAACTGAATCTTCAAGGCGTCATCAGGAACACCATGTTGACTGAAGGAAACACATATAAGCAAAAAAGATTTGAGATGCTTCATCGCATTTTTGTGAGGCAAACCAGCATATTGCCCATTCGAATTTAGCATTTGGAACATCACCGATTTTAATTTGAAATTCCCAGCTTGTATTACTGGTCTAACAACCCCTAGTTGTAGATCGTTAAGCATAGGAACAATGAAGTCTCTAATTGTCCTGTTTGGAATTTGCTCTATTTGTGGCAGTAGTATATTGTTGACTCCTTGTGGCTGCACTAGAGGAACAATATTTTGTGGTAGCAAAGGTGGTAGATCGTTGTTATTTCCAGCCATTTTTCTTTTCTCTTGTCTCTTCCTCCGAATAGTTCTTTTAATTTTCTGATCAAAACTAACAATGTTGTTAGGATTTCTCCTTGTGGACATAAAACACCTAAAAAGAATTTAAAAGAAAATAAAAAAAGATTAGTAATCAATAAAATTTAAGCAAATAAAAATAATTGCAACTACAAAAATAAACATCAAACAAATGTCATCCCCGACAATGGCGCCAAAACTTGATCGGTCTGTAAACGTCACAAAAATTATGTGCAAACGGACACTGTCGATGAAAATATAGTAGATAGAGATGAATATATCGAATATCAAACCCACGAGGATGGTGTTCTTGTTGCTTAAATTTGTCGAAGCAATTAGAGTTTAAATGAAAAGAATTGTTAAGAGTAATGTCAATGCAATTTAGTTAAGACTGCACAAATCAAAGTGTTACATCTGTTAATGCAAATACAGCATAAAATGTCAAAGCAAAATTAATAGAAAATGAATTATTATGGAAGATGTTGTAAATGTAAATTCAAAAAATTAAAATAAATAGATCAAGTGTAAAGAAATAGGGGATCTTTGACTTCACAAGTTGACAACGCTAAATGTGACTACAAGGTAACTAATAGATGAATTGTCACCGTAATTAAGTTCTAATGAGATCTTACTGCTATCAACTTCTTTGTTTAACAAAGACCCAAGTACTCAAAATTACCACACCTTCTAGTACTGGCCAGAATTCCTTCTTGCCTCAAGCAACTTCTGTTGTCTTGCTTGTTAATCTAACTTGTCACCGCACCTTCCAATGTCTGTGACTGCAATCGCACTTCTTTGGTCAAAATAGTTAAATTCAAATATAAACAGATGAGAAGAATCGAGTAGAAATCAAAATAGATCTAACATTAATAGATACTTCTGTAGAGAATTATTAGTCAATAGAATTCATCAACATTCAAGAGGGATTAAGGAATAAATTGAAGCATGTTATTCCTAGTGTACTAGAATCCTTCCATAATCGCTCCTCTTTCGTCGCACCTAGGCACTCTTCGTTAGAAGTAGTCGCCTCCTTGTTGCATCAGATTACCCTCTTCGGTAGTCAAGCTTCCACGGTAGCTGACTTTGAGAAAGAATGAGAAAATTTGTGGAATTGAATTCTTCACAGCTTCATTATGATCTATCTCTCTTCTCAAATCTAACTCCTTTTTTGTATCTGTACAAGTTTGTTATTGCCAGCTGTACACTCACGTAGATCTAGTTTATGCATTAGGCAGTTGTAGATTGTCGCAACATCTTTAGACGTAAATTATAATTTAAATTTGCTGCGACAACTTGACATTCTCCTGCGCTGGTGCTTCTGAATGTGTTAACGGCGTAAAATCCTTGATAAAATGTAGTAGCATTTATGTGGTGACATCTTTGGTCACAATTCTAGATCAAATTTGTGGCTGCAACTCTAAATGCTTTCCCACTCTGATCTTCTAAGGTGGATTTCTGTGCTGACAACTTTAGATGTAAAACTGATACTCAATACAGCGACATTAGTAGCACAAAAGGACCAAAATTAAGAAAAGTAAGACCATACAAAACTGATTTAGAAAATGCAAATATTAAGTATGAAATGCTGAAAATGTAGGCTAAATATAATACAAAAGGAACAAATTATACACTAATTCAAGGAGAAATTAAGTGTTATTTCTAATGTTATCAGTCAACATAACTCGAGTAGGGCAAAAATTTCATTTTCATAAATTTTGGAAACTTCTATCGATACCTGTTGGACAGGTATCGGTAGTAGTCAAGTCAGTGAGATTCAAGAACAATGCAGACTTCTACCGATATAAGTGACTGTTTTACCGATACAAGAGACTCTTCTACCGAAATAAGTCATACATCTACCGATACTAAAAAATCTAGAGCTAAGAAGTTTAACCTTGCAACTTCTACAGATACAAGTATCCTAACTACCGATACCTGAGTAAACGGAACTACCGATACTTCAATTGTTACTACTGACACAATGCAGTAAGAATGTATCCTCTCTCCTACCTTATACTTCTACCGATATATGCATGAGTTTTACCGAAACAAGTATAGAAAATTCAATAAATCATACATAAACTACAAGTTTATCAAACATTCATCACTTAATAACTTCAAATGCATTACTAATACATTGTACATAGCTTTCAAGGCATTGCATACATCTCATATACTATGTATATCACATTTAACTAACACACCAACTTGTTCAACATTTATCTAGAATTCACAACAAAAGATTCATTCATCTATACAAGAAGTACAAGTCATTTCATCCTAGTACATGCCATATAATCGAGTGATGTAAAATACTACCGAACAAGCTCCCAGGATAGTGTGATGTCTTCAAGATGGTCCGATCTTCAAGTCGCAAAATCTTCATAGCTTAATAAGTTCGCAAGGTTTATCAATTTACCAAATAACACAAGAAAAACAAATCTGTAAATTCGTCGAGCCAGAACAGAACTGTACTTCAGTGATTGTTATTCATTTTCCTCCCTATTAACCCGAAGGTCATGATGCTCATTTTACTCCCTGTTGACCCAAAGGTCATGCCTGTTACTAGTACATGATGCTGCTCTCAACCATCGATACGGTATAACAGTTTCCTACGATAATGCTCACACTATGCTGACGAGAATATGCAATCAGGCATAGATCTCAACCATCATAGGGCCTGTAATCCATTCTTGGATTTTATTCACTTTACAGTGACTCACGATGTCATAGAGAATCTACAACAAATGAAGGATCTTAGTCATTGAACCATTTAACTTTGGCAAAAGGTCGGGTAATTCTTCTTCTGTAGTTTTTATCCTTCACATCATCAGTTTTTTGTTTCAATCAGTAACAACCATAAAGAAGATAGTTATAAGCAGTTACAAGTAAGAATTTAACATTACGAACTTACCGGATTGGATTGTAGTTGTGGTTATACATTCTATTCCGCTAATTTCCCTTTCCCGCGATTTGTGGCATGATCGTAGTCTACATCCACAAATCATTCAATTCTCACATTAAATCTGTCAATCAAATCATTTAACACAATTTGGTCTTTTTTAGAAAAATTACGATTTTACCTCTAATACTTTCCTTTTGTTCAATTTAATCCTTTCAACACAAAACATGTAGAATACTCATTATTTTCTAAACAATCTCCAACTGAATGCTCATAGTTATCATACAAATCTTTACAAGCAATTTATTTCCACTAAAGACACAATTTCATCACTTTTACATTTTAGTCCTTAAACCCTAATTTGATCAAAATTTACTTTACAAGAAGATCTAACCCAAGCATCAAACATTCAAATCTATTAAAAGCTTTCAAGAACAAGAATTTTCAACAATGGCAAGTTTTATAACATTTGACAGATTCACAAATTGGTCCTTAGATTAGTTAGATTAAGCTAATACGAACTCAAATATATAGAAATTACTAAAAACGATCAAGGTTTGCTTACCCAAATCAAGCACATAAGTTCAACAATGGAAAACCTAGTTTTTCTTTGTCTTTGACGTGAAGAAGATGAAGAATGGTGAAAAAATGTCATTTTTTCTATTTTAATTCATATATATACTTAATGGCATAATTGTAATTTTAGTGACTTTCATAATTAGCTTAATTAATCACTTGTTAGGATTTAATTAATCATATTTACATCTAATATTTCTCGTGATAAAGCACCCGCTAAAATCTTTTAGGATAAATTGTCCATTTAGTCCTTCTAACTTATCAATCCTACTTTTGTACTTTTTATGATTCAGTCCTTTCTACTCAATTTACTATCTAGACATTAAAATTTCTTATCCAAATTTTAATGCAATGCTAATGACATCATAAATATTAAAATAAACAATTTTTTAACTCGACTTGTCGGAGTTATGGTCCTGAAACCATTGTTTCCAATACCACTAAAATTTGAGCTGTTACAGAATTAGTTATTTTAAGTCTTTAAATTATTTAACTGAATGAAATTGTTATTTAGATCAAGATACACAACAATCGAACTAGAATTGTGGAAAAACTAATGTATCAAATTAATCTTCGGTTCTATTTTCACAATCATGTTAGTCAAGGTAAGTTCATATAATGGTTAAACTTGTTAATTTCTATTTTAAATGTTGATTGAGTGGTGTTATACTTTGTAAAATTTACATTTGAATATAAATTGTTAAAATGTATCTTGAATTAAACTCTTGTGTTATTATAATTGATGATTATATGTGAAAAATGTGAATTTTATGGTTGTGGATATATGAGAGGATAATACGGAATGAAGTAAAGGTTTGGAATTGAAAGTATCTCATTTGAACCTCATGAATACTTAGGATACAAATGACATGTCATGAGGGATTATACAGTTTCGGGTGCTGGTTTTGGATGTCCTACTAATAGTTAAGGTCTTGCATTTGTTGTGGATTCTTCATAGCTCGTGTGAGCAGCATCGTGTAGCTAACATCCTAACCCACAACTCGTGTGAGTAGGCTTATTTCATAACTCGTGTAAGCATTACAAATACAATTATAGTTACATGTACAAGCACACTTTGTGTGACCAAGGTTCCCGAGTATCTTATGTGGTTTCATT
Organism: Kokia cookei; assembly: GCA_039519145.1. Classification (NCBI taxonomy): domain Eukaryota; kingdom Viridiplantae; phylum Streptophyta; class Magnoliopsida; order Malvales; family Malvaceae; genus Kokia; species Kokia cookei. The sequence continues at coordinate 12,265,768 of CM076901.1, forward strand.
TGGTTTAACGGGTATAGTTCCAGTATCTATAGCTTCTATTTTTTTGAGTTTTTTGATGTGTTTCCTGAGGAGTTGCTTGGAATACCACCCACTCGAGAGGTAGAGTTTTCAATTGAGGTGTCCTCAGGTATAGCTCCAATATTTATAGCTCCGTACCGAATGAAACCTATAAAATTGAAAGAATTGAAAGTATAGTTGTAAGATTTGTTAGAACGTGGATTTATTCAGCTGAGTATATCACCTTGGGGAGCTCCTGTCTTATTCGTTAAGAAAAAAATACGATACAATGCGACTTTGCATAGATTATTATCAGTTAAATAAGTTGACAATTACGAATAGATACCCTCATCCACGTATCGACGATTTGTTTGATCAGCTTAAGGGATCTTCTGTATTTTCTAAGATCGATTTAAGATCGGGATACTATCAGTTGAAAGTAAAAGATAGTGATGTTCTGAAGATAACTTTCCAGACTCGTTACGGGCACTATGAATTTTTGGTGATGACCTTCGGATTAACGAATGACCTAGCAATATTTATGGATCTAATGAATCGCATCTTTTAACCATATCTTGATTAGTTCCTAGTTGTTTTCATTGGTGATATTTTTATTTATTCAAAATCAGAGGATGAACATGAACAACATTTACGAATTGTGCTACAAGTGTTACGAGAGAAGTAGTTATACGAAAAATTTAGCAAATACGAATTTTGGTTACCGAAGGTGGTATTCTTAGGACATGTGATATCAGCTGAAGGCATACGAGTAGACTCAAAAAGGATAGAAGCAATTGTTTAGTGGAAAGCACCCAAGAACATATCAAAAATGTGTAGTTTCATTGGTCTAACCGGATATTATCATCGTTTCTTGAAGGGATTCTCAAAAATAGCTATGTCGATAACAAAGCTCCTTCAGAAGAATGCACAGTTCGTTTGGAGCAAGATATGCCAAGAGAGTTTTGATGAGTTGAAGCGGTTATTGACAAAGGCACCAGTTTTAGCCTTATTAGAATTGAGAAAAGAATTCGTAGTCTATAGCGATGCATCATTGAATGGTTTGGGATGTGTTTTGATGCAAGAAGGGAGGGTGATTGCTTATGCTTCTCGACAGTTGAAAACTCATGAACGTAACTATCCAACCCATGATTTGGAGCTTGCGGCAGTAATCTTCGCCTTAAAGATTTAGAGACATTACTTATATGGTGAGAAATGTCATTTATTCACGGATCATAAAAGTCTTAAATATCATCTAACACAAAAAGAGTTGAATTTGAGACAATGACGTTGGGTCGAATTCTTGAAAGACTGATTACGTTATTGATTATCATCCCAATAAAGCTAACGTTGCAACCGATGCATTGAGTAGAAAGGCAACTAGTGAGTTATGAGCCATGTTTGCTCGACTTAGTTTAAATGGTGATGGTAGTTTATTAACCAAACTTGTAGTCAAACCAGTGTTGTTAGAGGAAATCAAAGCTGCTCAGTTGAATGATGAAAGATTTATGAAAATTAGAGAAATAGTATGTGGTGGTACAATTGAAGATTTTTGTATTGATGACCTCGATTGTTTAAGATTTATGAATCGACTTTGCATTCCGCAAAATGCCAGATTAAAGGAGATATTACTGTATGAAACACATGATAGTATTTTTGCTATGCATCTAGGAGGAACGAAAATGTATCGTGACCTACGAGAATTGTATTGATGGTCAGGAATGAAAAGGGAAATCGTTGACTTCGTAAGAAAATGTCTCACGTGTCAGAAGGTGAATGCGAAACATCAAGTTCTTATGGGACTTCTACAACCCATTTTTATCCATGAATGAAATTGGGAACATATTACTATGGATTTTCTAACCGAGTTACCCTTGTCTCCAAACAAGAAGAATGTGGTGTGGGTGATTGTGGATAGGTTTACAAAGTCGACACACTTCATCGCAGTCAAAATTGATTGGTCACTACAGAAGTTAACAGAAACGTACATACGAGAGATTGTAAGACTACATGGAATGCCTTTCTCGATTGTGTCTGATAGAGATCCTCGATTTACTTCGAGATTTTGGAAACAATTACATGAATCTCTTGACACGAGACTTAATTTTAGCACAGCTTTTCATCCGCAAATGGATGGACAATCGAAGCATATCATTCAAGTTCTAGAAGATATGCTTAGAGCTTGCATTATTGACTTTGAAACAAGTTGGGAACGTTATTTACCATTGGCAGAGTTTGTCTATAATAACAGTTTCCCAGCAAGCATACAAACGGCCGTCAATGTAGAACACCGATTTGTTGGTCCGAATTGAGTGAAAAGAAGATAGTGGGAACAAAATTAATTTAAGAGATAGAAGATATGTGTAAGCTGATTTGGGAAAGGTTAAAAGCAGTATTGGATAGACAAAAATCATGCGTGCACTTGAAACATCATGATATTGAGTATTCAATCGGTCACAGAGTCTTCTTACGAGTATCTCCATGAAATAAAATATTACGATTTGGTATGAAGGGAAAATAAAGTCCTCGTTTCATAGGTCCGTATAAGATTCTTGAAAGAGTAGGACTTATTGCGTACCGTTTGGCTTTACTGAATGAATTACAGAGAATGCATGATGTGTTTAACGTATCTATGCTTAGAAGATATTGGTCGGATCCATCTCACGTTATTTTGACTTATGAAGTGGAAATTCAACTTAATTTGTCATATGAAGAAGAACCGGTTGAGATTATAACTTGTGAGGTAAAAGAATTGCGTAATAAACAAGTCCCTTTGGTAAATGTTCTTTGACGTAGTCATAACGTCGAAAAAGCGACGTGGGAGCTCGAGGAAGCAATGAAATCTCAATATCCTCACCTCTTCTCTGGTAATAATTTTCAAGGATGAAAATTTATTAGGAGGGAAGAATTGTAACGACCCATTTTTAGTATTATCGTAAATGATAATTTTGATATTTAAATCAAGTCATATGAAATTAGCTAACTTAGTAATAATCGTGGGTTTAGTATTTGAAAAGGAATATAACTTAATTTGAGACAAGAAATTAATGTTTAGAGTGCTAATTATGAATAAAGGGTTTATTTAGAAAAGAAAGGAATATAACTTAATTTGTGTATTAAAGGAAGTTTGATGGTAATAGGGTTGAATTAGAAGTAAATAAAATTAAAGGTTAGTTATGAAAATGTAATTAATTGTATGGAAAATAAAAGGGCTTTTTGAATGGGTTTTTATATATATATATTTGTGAAAATGACTTTGGAATAAAAGTGTTGTAGTCTTAAGGACTAAAAAGAAACTAGTATGCAAAGTTGGGGTAATAATGTAATTTCGTGGAAAAAATGGAGATGTATGTGAAATTGAATATGAGAGAAAAGAATTAAGATATATTAAATAGATATGTTAAATGTGTAAATATGAATCATGATTATAGGAATATATGAATTGAATAAGTATTTTGAAGATGGTTTGAATTAAAGAAATTCGATTGTTATTTATAAATCGAGAAGAAAAAGGTCCGGTTGGAAGTCGGGGAAAGGAGAATATCAAAGAGTAATTGCTTCGACTTCGGTAGACATTATATTACAGTAAGTTCGTATACTCGAACTTATTAATTATGCTATCTATAAATTACATTTTTTTAACTATATTTAATTGTTATAGAAAGAATTGACTTATGTAAAGTATATCAATAAATCTTAATGAGTTGGTATTGTATCCTGAGTTGTTGAAAGAGTAGTATTGAATCATTGTAGTTGATTGTGAATTGATTAAATGGTGATTGAATTGTACAATGATTGTTAGTTAAACCAACCAAAGTTGGGTTCACTTTCGCGGTTTAACCACTAGGCACTGGGTGCCAGGATTTGACGGATTATTCATTAGTTAAACCAACCAGAGCTGGGCTTACTTTCGAGGTTTATCCGCCAGGCATTGGGTGTCAAGATCATCGATCAATCCGATTAGCGCTAGGCATAAATCCATTGGTTAATCCAACTAGAGCTGGGCTCATTTATTGCGGTTTATCCGCTAGGCATTAGGTGCCATGAATTGACAAGTTTGATGGTTAATCCAACTAGAGCTGAGCTCATTAATCACTGTTTATCTGCTAGGCATCGGGTGCCAAGAGTTGACAAAATGGTTGAAGCAAGGAGAATGAGATTATTGATTTGATTAAGGTATAAATACTATGTGGAGAGTGGATGATATCTCATTTGAGTAAAAGTTATAAATTACGAAGCAGTGCTTGTAGTTAAGGAATTGATTTGTTCATGTGATTACATATATGGAAATAATGATGAACTAATGTAATTAAAGTTTCATGATTTCAAGTTAGGAGTTTAGTAGATTACTGATCAACGTCATAGCTGGCATCTTGTACTCAAAGTCAATGGTGTTTCTTTTTGTCTTTTTAGCATGTACCTAGGATGAGTATAGGGTTAGGTTAGCAAAACTTGTGAATATTGCTAGTTATTTGTGATGGTTGATATAGTGGTGAATTTGATGCTAACTTTTGATGAAAATGTTAATATATGCATATTTTGGTTGTATGGAATGAGATGTTATAATATTCATGATATACGTTGCAAATTTGGTGTTTTGAATGGTGTATTGGAATTGATTTGTGAGTTGAATTAGTTAATGTTGATAGTGTGCACCTTCTTGTATCTAATCTTTTATGCACAATATTTTAGGTACATAACGCACCAATTCGATAGTTTAGGGAAGACTTTTGAACCAAGTACATTTTAAGCTTTAACTTAGTTATGGTCATGTTTCATAGCTTGATTGATTAGTTGAACTTGTATTTGGTAGGATGAACATGATAGTACTTTAGAGAGAAGCATGTCTTTAGGGTAACTTGCTAGAGAATTTAGTTTAAAAAGAAATACCTTGTATGGTAAGTAACAGAGCACACATGGCCTGTGGCACGGGCTGACACACGACCGTGTATCATATTTAAGTATAAAGCAGTTTACACGGGCAGACACACGGGCTGTTACACGATTGTGCAGCCCCTTTCGATTAGACACACAGTTTGATACATGATCCCACCTACAGGTATGTGAATCAAGTCAATAGAAAATGCACGTCCTGTCACACGGTCTGTGACACGACCGTGAGGATGATTTTCGAGTAGGAACATGGCCTGATACACGGCCAAGGGCACGAGCGTGTGTGAGTGGATACACAGGCGTGTGTTGAGACACACGGTCGTGTGCCTGTTTTGAATTGTTTAACAAGGTTCGTAATGAAGCATGATGTTGAATATGTTAGTACATGGTATGTATGATTAAACTGGAATATATTACATGTTTAATGAATGATATATATATATGTAATGTGAGATTGCTTTGGTTAATTTGGATGTTTGGTTGAAATGACTTAATGATCTTATAATATTCAATAATACTTCGAGACCCTAAACTGACGACGGTTACAGGTTACGGGTGTTACACTTTCCTATATTGTCATATTTAAGGAGTACACATGACGAGTGGAAAATGACATGGACACTATTTTATAGAGATAAAATTTAAATGTTACAATATTCTCTAAGTCTTTTTACTTTATTTATATTTGGAACTTAGTATTCGTATTTTTATTTTCAAGTATTTGGTTTCTTTACTTTTTGAATTTTAAAATTTAGGTTTAATTGTTAACACCTTTAAATTTTTTTATTAAATTTATTGATTTGAAATTCTAAAATTTAAAAAAAATCATTTGGTAGCAATATGACAAAAAATAACATTGTAATGGACTTGAATCTAACAAAAAATTGTAATGGCATTAACAAATCTTAAAATTCATGTCTATATTTTAATAAGAATAAAGTATTTAAACTAACTGATAACGATATAAACGTTGAGGTATCAAGTTATGTACAAAAAAGTTAAAATATAAAGATTAAATCATAATGACGAAACTTTCTTTTTGAAAGTCTCGACTTTTGTTTTGAAAAACGAAAAAATGGAGTCGCCACCAATCTTTTTTAAATTGGTGTGATTGGATCACCTCGTAAAATATTTAAAATTATTAAAACAATGATTTTGGTCTTTGAAGTAAAAAAGAAATGGGTCGGGAGTCGGTTACACATGAGGAAGGATTAGTACTGTCACACGCCTAAAATTGGTACTTAGTCAATTATTTAATGTCCTAGTTGTTGAAAAATCGAGAACTCAAGAAGAATTTAAAATGCGACCCTTAAACGCGTGAATGATATGTTTTGATGTCATTTAAAAATTGAATTTTGTGAAGAAAGCTCGTTTATTTCGAGTCAATCGAGAGGAAAAAAAATCATGTCCAATAAGTTAGGGCATAACACCTCGAATCTTCGAAAATAAAGAGCGTTTCTAATTATTGCTTCAGATCTTGTATATTTTAATTTTAAATAGGATATTTAATTACATCGGTTCAAAGAGAAAACCATACCTAATAAGTTAGTGCATAATTTTCTCGAGTTTCCTAAGTAAAGAACATTGCCTCGATTTTGAAAATTGCTCATGTGTTGCATAAAAATTTTAAAGTGTCATGTGATTTGTTTATTTGAATATTATACGAATATGAATGAACATGTGTAAGCATAATATACGATATGATGATGGCAAAATAAAAATACATACATGAATAATAAAATAAAATAAATAACATTAATAACTAATACAATTTATAACATAAATAAATAAAATGATAATATGACTATGAAAATAATGGGAATAAACATTTTAATAATACTAATAATAATATATAAAAAATCAAAATCATGGTAAAATAAAACATAATTAAATCAAAGATAGAATAAAAATGTTCAATTAAGAAGGGAAAAAGTATAAATAACATAAGAAATAAATAATAGATAAACAAATAATAATAATAATATATAAAATAAATTCAAAAATAATAAAGGAGACAAATGACTTAAATTAAAGAAAATAAAAATCAAAAGTAAAAATTGTAAACAAAAAGAAAATAAAGAAATAAATTAAATAAACAAAATTTAAGGGATAAAATAAAAATAGAAAAAAATTTAAATCCAAATAAAAATTAAAAAAGGGACTAAAAGGGCAAATAATCCATCCCATGTACATGTGTCATTCCCTAAAAGATTCCACTGTTGGTCAAGGGACCACATTGCATCATAATTAAAATAAACGGGGAAAATTAAAATAAATGGGAAATTAAAAGGACGATATTGAATAAAAAGAAAAAAGCGAAAGGACTGAAAGAGCAATTAACCCTTCCTTCCCAAAACGTGGATCTTTTAAAGATCCGAGTCGGGTCTAGGGTTTCACTAAAAACAACACCATTTTGGAGCCTATTGAACCAGGCTCAAAACGACGCCGTTCCCTTTAGCCTATATAAGCTAAAAAAAATTTAAAAAATCAATTTTCCTTTCCTTTAAAAAAACATTTCTTCTCCTTTTTTTCTCTCTCAAGTCCTCCATGAGGCTGGCCATACGGACGGGTGGTACTCCGCTATGAGCCAACGATCAGCGGCGGCGGAGACCGTCACCTATGGTGGTTAAAACTCGCAAAAGAGAGCCCTTTCAGTCTTTTTAGTTCCTCGAACTCGGATCTGAAATTATATTTCAAAAAAAAATTCTAAAAACCCCACAAAAATTAGAAACCCTTTCGGTTTTTTCAAAAGAAAAAGTAAACAACTCCCTCTTCGACAACATTTGGAAGAGTCTGAAAGGGTCTAATGTTTCCTCATGCCAGATGAAGGCCATCCGTCATCAGGGATGGCGTCCTCGTCCGCTCTTGGTGGCGGAAGACAAAAGGTCAGGTGAAAAAAAAACTAACTCTATATTGTTATATATTTTTAACTTCGAAATAAAATAAAAAAACAGAAGTTCATACCTTAAAAATTGCTTTTCGATTTCACTGTATGCATAAAAAATTACAAAGAATTCATGTGGCTTTTTATAGCCTAAATTTTTACATTTATGTTTTTCTATTTTTTACTTTTATTTGTTTATTTTCTCCTCTGTCACAAGTTCTTCACCAAGTCTAGAAGATGCTTCGAGGGCGACGTGGCGAGAACAGCGTTGTTGACTTGGCAGGAGCGGCTTGTTCACGTGGCGAGGAGGAGCGGCGATGGCCGAGAGGTTGGGGTAGAGTTAGTGGGCTAGGGTTGTATTTGGGCTTGTAATTGGGTATGGGTTTTAAGGTTACTTGAGCTTTGGTTTTTTTATTAATTTTAGTATTTTGGACTTTTTATTATATGTGGACTTTATTTATAAAAAATTGTTTTTTATTAAAATAGGTTGGACAGATTTAGGCTCTTACAGCTGCCCCTCTTTACTCATTATTGTGTAACGAGAATGAAGCAAAGACTCAAAGGAGGACAATTTCGTCCGGTCCCACTGAACTTTTGCTTCTGGTGTTTCTCTTCTTCAAGTAACCCAATCTTTCATCTTATTGGTTACTCTACTCCATTGTATTCACTCCGCTACAACTTTAGGAAGATAGAATTTAGTGTCGCTGCATCATTTTGTCCCATGGCTACTTCAAGGAGATAAAGTTTATTGTTGTAGTTTCATTCCAACCCACTGCAACTTTAGAGGGATTGAAATTGTTGTTTTATCCACTTCACTGTAACTTCATGAAGATAGGATTCGATATTGTAACTTTAATCTGGTCCAATTCAACTTCAGGACAAACCTAGTGTATGTTGCGACACATCGTCATAATAGCTGTAGTACAGGTAAGACTTTAACTCCTAATAGTTTTAAGTAGAATTAGATACTATAATTTTTGAATAAAACTTAACTTCTAAATTTACTAAAATTCCTATAATTTGTTCTTATAAATAAACATCTCTCCTATGATTACTTTTCCATTCCATAATCGAAAGACTCCAATCATAAAGTTAAATGGCTGATTCAAGTGAAAGTGTTGCTAACCCTATTTTTGAATTCCCAAAAGATGATCTAGAAAGGTATTTCCAGTAACTGCAACCACATTCAGGAACAAGGGTTTGTTCTTTTGATGCGAGTTTGCTGAGGTATTTGGAAAACAATAATCAATCATGAATGGGCTCAATTTTTTTTGCCCTACAAAAATCCTATAAATATTTCAATAGTGCAAGAATTTTATTTATCCCTAAAGAAATGCGAAGCCGGGAGAGCTTGTGGGAAGATTCAAGGTCCAATGAAAATTTGAGGAGTTGAAATATACCTGAATGAGGTCCAAATTTGTAGATTTTATAATGCCCCATATTATTACCAAGATTATCTCCATAGAGTCATCCTAAAGGAATTTAAGAAGATCGATACTAAGGAGATCTTAATTTTCTTAACAACAAGAAAAGAGATATGGACCTATCGTAAAGGTACGACAATCCTAGAAACTTTCAACCAAGAACTAATGACGCCTAAAGCCAAGATGCGGATGAAATTCGTTTGTTCTCGAATACTTCACACTTTTGATATGACTGAGATGCATCTAATTCATGCCATAATAACATACAGAATTCTCAAGAAGAAACGGATTTGTGTAGGAAAGTGGATTCACCGAAACATGGTGGAATGAGCAAAAAACTTAGGGAAAGTTATACTTTTCCCTCATCTAATTTCTACTTTGTGTACAAAGGCAAGAGTACCAATTGGGAGATTTGATCGAACAATGAATCCACCAAGCAAACTCTTAGGCGATGACTTGTTCACATAATTCACATTACTGCAGAGAAGTCAAAATGAAAAACGGAGGAAAAGATGATTGAATGATGAAGAAGAATAGGGACTTATAATATGACTTATGTTTAGAATTAGGTTTTCTTTAATTTTAGGTTTTTATTTTATTTTTCTTATTAGTTTTATTCATTGATTAAAATAATTTAATTTTGTAAATTTTGGATAATTTTTTGTTTTTATTTTTAGACTTATATAATTCATAGGAGTAGGATTAGAATTTATCTTTGTATATGTGCTTGAATTCTTTTTATAATAACACCACATTATGGAAGACGCAAAAAAATCGAGCATTAAACGCCAAAAAGCAGAAGGACAACCACCTTGAAAAGAAAGAAGCTTCATGATAAATCAGGTAACTTCTTTCCTTTATTATTTGTGGAGACTACACATTAAAGACAATGTGTTTTCTAAAGTGTGGGGGGTAACATAGGAATTTTTGGCATATAATTTTTTTTTTAAATTTTTATGTGTGCTTGAGCTTGTAGAGATACAAGTGATTGGTTAGAAGCATGTGTTTATTGGTAAATTTGGCATGATGATAAGGAATTTTTAATTTTTGAGCATGAAACTTTTTAGTTCTATAGGTTATATTAAGTATATATAGAAATGTATTATTGATACCAAGTGATGTACAAGATGTGGGGAAACGAGCATGCTAGTATATATGATAGATGATAATTTTGAGAATATGTGATGAAATTGATATTTGTGCATATTAAGGTGTTTATGGATTACTTAAGGAATTGTTTGGACACACCTAGAGCTAAAAAGCCAAACCCTATTTTAAATTTTCAATTAGTACCCATCTTTGAGCCTTCTAACCCTTCTTGATAAACCACACTATAAGCCTCTTTAGTCTTAAAATGAAAAATTTGTGTATACTATTTTCTTTGGTCCTATTTGCATGAAAATAGACGTATGGACATTGGTATTGAGGGTAAGTAGACACATTAAGGTGGAGGTTACAAAATAAGAATATGAAACTTAATATAATATATGAACTTTAGTCTAGCCAAAAGAAGAAAAATAGAGAAAAATAAAAAAGAAAAAGAAAATTGAGTAGAAATAAAGGAAGCATGAGTAAGAAAACATGTAAATAGTGACAGAATTATAAAGTCACCAAAAAGACGAAAAAGAAAGAAATCCTACTTAAGAATCAAAAAGAAAGAAAATACTCATAGGCTAGCTAAAATGATTACTTTATTTTAAGAGTCTTAAAATGGAGAGAGAAGGAGAAATAAAGGGGTGATATGGATTGGGACATAAACGAGAAGAATAGGGAACAATATAATGTGCTAAACTATTTTCGTGTTCGTAACCTTTTGTGTTTGACCGTTCTTTGAAATTAATACCTATCCTAAGCCTCAACACGTTACAAGTCAAAAAGCCCTGTGAGACTTAAACAACTTTATGCATGAACAGATATGGAAATTGCATGATCTCATTATGGTCGTCTATATTGTACTAGGACAATTAAAATACTTATATTTGGCATTGATGGATATATATTGATAAAACCTTAATATGTGTTATTTCTTATAACTTATTGAACTTATATTGTTTCTAATATATGATGCCTAGACTACATGATATGAACCAATCTTAGTATAGCTATAAACTCAAGCTCTTCCTTTTTCTTTTGTTTTGTTTGCTTGAGGACAAGCAAAGACTTAAGTGTGGTGGAGTTTGATCTGTCAGTTTCATACCTAGCAGATTGAACTATTTTTCACACTTGAATAGCTTGAAATCAAGTATTTTTGTTATGTTTTCTTAAGATTTAGTTTAGATTTCTTATTTGAATAAATTGTGTAACTTAATTGTTAAAATGGTAATTTATTTTTCTTTAAGGCCAAATAAGGCCTAAAGGTTAGCTAATGTACTTGGTGAGTGTGCATGAGACCACAAGAAGTGTTATAAAAGGAGACTGATTACTTCTCATGACATAGGCTGAGCTACGTCACAACCAAAGGACCAAACTTAAGGAACTCAAAGCCTAACTTTTTTGTCGCAACATACAAGGGCTATATCGCGATAATGCTTGTAGGATAACACTTCACATGAAGACTGATTTCTTTATCTCGACACAGGACCTAGTATGTCGCGACATCGACCCTTGGATATAAATCTCAGACTTAATGAAGGGTGTTTTGATTTTACAATGCCACTTAAACATGAAGAACGATAGCTGACCTAGGTTTGAGGAAAAACAATCATCTAAAGCTATAAATAGGACATTTAGCACTAGGGTTTTAAACATCATTCCTTAGATTTAGTTTTTTTAGTTTCATTTGTATTTTCAATTTTCGAAATGAGATTATAGAAGCTCGCGTAAACGATCGAGGAGTTTTTCTTGACAGATCGCTTAATATAATTTTAGTTTCTTTTTCATTCTCTTTTTCATTTATATGTTTTCATATATTGTTTCTTTGATGAAAAAAGAAATCATGAGGAACTAATTCCATTTTGAGGAATTAGGGAGTGGACATATGAATAATTAATTATTGTTTTACAAGGATTTTACCTTTCGGATCAGTTGTTTGGGAAAGAAAGAGCATCAAACAAACACTAGGTTGACAATCCTAGAAAATCATCTAGGTGGGAATGAACTCAAAATTGGTATTGGCTATCTGTGAACACCTTTTCCCCAAACTGATTTAGATTGTGACATCTAGCGATAAGTAATCTTTATCGACTTGCTATGCCAGCGGAAGATCAAGAGATCTAATTGGGGTAATGATTAGTTGATTGGAGGAAAATCCCCAAAACCCAACAATCAAGGAAATCATGCGAAAATGACCTAATTTCCCCAAAGCCGTTTATAATATTTTCTACAACTCAACTTTTACTTTATTTTATTTTTATCTTTTTATTTTTTATGCTCTTAAAACACTCTTTTATTTTCCTTCATATTATAAACCCTAAAATTAGTACTAATTATTTTTATTCTTTTCAGGGATTTTACTTACTATAGCTTTATGCCTCCTTTGGGTACGATCCTCAAAATACTACCAAGTTTTTCATTGTAAACACACTATATTACAACTTGACCCGTATACTTGCAAAAAAGCTGAAATCTACGTCGAATGGGAGTATATTCGGGGGCGTTCAATAAGCGTCATTATAAGTCCGGTTTATTAGGGCTCCTCTTGCCGCACCATCTAGAGTAGATTTGGAGGATGCATCCAACCCATTGTAAAAAGTTTGTACTTTGCATCCATTCCGGCATACCATGATTAGGGCATTTTCGTACTAATGTCTTAAACTGTTCCCATGTTTTGTGGAACCCTTCGCCCTCGAATTGCTGGAAGGTTGACAGTTCTCTCCTCAGTTGGATCGCTTTTCCCATGGGGAAAAATTTTTGCAGAAATTTCCCCGCCAGTTCATCCCAAGTTGTGATAGATCCAAGTGTCTGCACATCTAGTCATGAAAAAGCACTGTCGGTTAATGAAAAGGAAAATAATCTCAAATGAATGACATCATCAGTAATACCATTAAACCTAAAAATATCATATAATTGTAAAAATTGTTTCAAACGCAAACTAAAATCTCCAGCCATTATCCCTCTAACTTCTAAATTTTTTAATCAATTGAAATATAACCGGTTTTATTTCAAAATTATTAGCAGCGATAGTATGCCTAGCAATACTCTCTTGAGTTAGATCTGAAGTAGGTAAAGAATACTCCCACAAAGTTCTTTGTGTTTTTGCCATTGGTTCGTTCACAGGGAGTTGTGGAGGTATATGAGTGTTTTCTACGTTGATAGCGAGATCTTCTATTGGATCGACTCTTTCTTCTCTTTCCTCCGGTGGTGAGTTTTGCATCGCCTGTTGATTTCTACGATTACGTCTAATTAACGATTTGAGATTAGAAATAGGATCAACCAAGTTTCCTTGGCTTCGAGTCATAAACCAAAATTAATTAAATAAAGAAAAGGAAATACAAAAAATAAATAAAATAAAATAAAATCGTATCTATAACCTAAAGTTTTTCTAATTATTTTATTAGCAATGAAAGAATAAAATTTATTAAGGCATTGCCTCCCCGGCAATGGCGCCAACAACTTGACCACCCATAAACGTACTCTAGTCTGGCGTAGATTTAGGTTTTCCATAAGTATATGAGTCAGGTTGTAAATATAGTGTGTACAGCGAAAAACTTGGTAGTATTCTGAGTATCGTACCCAAAGGAGGCATAAAGCGGTAGTAAATTAGATCCCTGCAAAGAATAAAATTAATTAGCACTTACCTTAGGGATTATAGTATGAAGAAATATAAAAAGAGTTGGTTTTGAAAAACATAAAATAAAGTAGAAAATAAAATAGAAAATGAAAGCAAGATTTGAGATGTAGAAATTCTTATAAACGGCTTTGGGGATATTAGGTCGTTTTCGTATGAGTTCTTCAATCTTTGGGTTTTGGGGATTTTCCTCCAATCAACTTGTCACTACCCTAGTTGAATCTCTCGATCTTCTGCTAGCATAGCAAGTCGATAAAGACTACTTATTGCTAGATGTCACAGTTTAAACTAGTTTGGGGAAAAGGTGTTCACTGATGGGCAATACTAATTTTGGATTCATTCCCACCTAAATGATGTTTTAGGGTTGTTAGGCCTAGTGTTTGTTTGATGTTCTTCCTTTCCCAAACAGCTAATCCGAAAGGTAAAATCCCTGTTAAACAATAATTAAATATTCATACTTTCACTCCCTAATTCTCTAAAATGGAATTAATTCCTCATGGGTTTCTTGATCATCATAAACAAAAATATATAAAAACATATATTTGAATAAGAGCATGAAAAAAAAAGAAACTAGAATTGTATTGGCAGTCTGTCGTAAAAAATTCCTCGAATGTTTATGCGAGTTCTACAATCTCATTTCCAAAAGAAACTACAGACTTAAAACTAAAAACTGAAATCTAATGAATGGTGTGTTTAAACCTAATGCTAAGGGTCTTATTTATAGCCTTGGTTAGTCATTTTCATCAACCTTAGGTCTGTCGTCCTTCGTGTTTAAGTGGCATTGTAAAGACCAAAATGCCCTTCACTTGGTGCAGAATCCACGTCTAGGGCTCAATGTCATGACAAACCAGGACCTGTGTCATTACAAAGACATCAATTTCCGTGTGAAGTGTTATCCTCCAGGCGTTCCCGCGACATAGCCCATGTATGTCATGACAAAGAAGTCAATCTTCAAAATCTTCAAGTTTGGTCCCTTGGTTGCGACGTAGCTCAGCCTATGTCATGACGAAGTGATCAGTCTTCTATTCTTATAACTTCTTATGGTCTCTTGCATGCTCATAAAGTACATTAGCTAACCTCTATTCCTCAATCGACCTTAAAGATAATAAAACGACATTTTCGCACTTGGTTGCACAATTTATTCAAATGAGAAATCTAAGTCGAATCCTACAAAAACATAACCAAAATACTTGATTTCAAGCTCTTTAAGTGCGAAAAATAGTTCAATCTACTAGGTATGAAATCAGGAGGTCAAGATGCTCCTTGAACACATGTCTCTTCTTGAGCTTGGACAGGCACCAGGGTAAGACCTAGAGGGTATGAAAGATCTTCCTTTTCTTCCCTAGGGTTTACTACAAGACTTTACCTTTATCAACTCCCCCTGCCAATAATTGAGTCAACTAATTGATTATATCTCTTTGAGACTCGATGATCTGATTTTTCATGTCTTGCTGTACTTTAGCCAGTTGATCATGTAGCTAAGCTTGCAATTGATCTTGCATGTCCTTCTGAATTTGTTCCAATCTTTCCAATCTCTGATCCCATTGCTCTAGCCTTAGTACAAGTACCGTAAGGGCATTAGATTTGTTGTTTTTCCAAAGTAACTGTCATAATTTTAATTAATTAGGGAAGTTTTCTTAAAATTTTAATGCGTGAAATAAAAATGCAATGCTAATGAATGCATGAATGAATATGCAAGAAAGGTATTGATTCTTAGTCGAATTCTGACAAAACAACTTTACTAGAAAACGAATGTCTTTACATAAGAAAAATACAAATCACATATAAAGTCTTGCCCTAATGCTCAGAGTATTAATCTTTCGAAAGAGCCATCCTAACTTTTGGCCCTTACCATACTCTGATTCGTACTTTAAGCTCAAAACATCAGCTTGAACAGCTAACGTCTGCAAATGTTCTGCCATGTAACAGCCCATTTTTTAGTGGTGTCAAAAATAGTGGTTTCGGGACCACAAATTCGATGAGTAAGTTCATATAATTAGTATTTAAATTATACGATTCAATAATAATTTTATATTGAATTTTAATTAAATGAATTAAAAATTAGTATAAGTGGTTTGGTTCAAAGGTCAAGTGCTTTTTGAAAATGAGGTAGTGAGACCTTATTTTTATAATTTAAAGTTTTAAATATTTTTATTAAATATTTACAGGATCGTATTATGGATGAATTGAAGTTTGGTTCAGTAATTTTGATGATTAATTGCTTAATTAAGGTAAAAGAATTAAATTGTAAAAGAGGTAACAGTTAATTGTTATATATTTAAAATATTAAATGGACCAAAATAGTAATTAAAAAATGGTCAAAAAGTTCAAGAGGTGGTGGATATGATTACCATCCACTAACTTTTTCGGTTATTTTTTATTTAGTCCTAATTACTTTAGGACTAAATTGGAATTAAGCTAGTTTAGTTAAAATTAAAAATAATTGAAGGACCAATGGTGCAATCAAACCTTCCTTGGATGGTAAATATACCATATACTTATATTAAGGACATTTATGGGCATGTTTTAATGATTTTATATGTTAAAATTAGAAGGTTAATTTGGTAAAAGATTAAATGATAAGTTAAATTAAATAAGTTAAAAGTAATATTATCATTTTTCCCTTTCTTCTTCCTAAAAAGTTGAAACACCATGGAATGGAGAAAGTTTATTCAACCAAGCTAGGTTTTATTGTTTTGGTAGTTAAGTCTTACCCTTTTTTAGTAATTTTTATGTTTTTGAACTCGTATTAGCTTGATTTGGATAACTCGGGGACTAATTTGTACAACTGTCAAATATTTTGTATAATTCCATTGATGAGTTTTGGATATTATTAAAGTTTTATGATGGATTATTAAGTTTGGTTGTTAAATAGGACTATTTTGTAAAGTAAATGTTTAAAGACTAAAATGTTAAAGTGATAAAATTAAGAGGACTTAGTATGAAATAATAGAATGTATGGGCTGTAGAGAACTATAGTATAATTCGGCTGAACTTAGTTTTGCTTGAAATTGGTTAAATTGCAAGTTTTGAGCTTAGGGACTAAATTGCATAAAAGTAAAAGATTAGGGGTAATTTTATAAAAAAATGTCAAAAATGACTTAATTGCATAAATGAGTTCATTTTACTGTTGGAATTAGTTAATTGGATGAACTTATTATTTTAGATCAAGAATAGGTTAAAAATCGAGGCAAGGAGAAAATTATGGAACAGTCCTTGTACTGTGTACTATTGCAGTTTAGTCAGGTAAGTTCGTACTATTTACTTTTCAATTTGATACTTCCAATTATATTTATCTTGAAATTATTCTTGAATAAATAGAACAAAGTGGAAGGCTTAAGAAATACTCTGTAGCTGGATCGAGGGAGCATCATTCTGTATCTAGCTCGAAAGAGCATTATTTTGTATCTGGGTCAAAAGAGCATTATTCTATATCTGGATCGAAAGAGCATTATTCTATATCTGGCTTGAAAGAGCATTATTCTGTGTTTGGCTTGAATAAGCCAATTTCTGAATCTGGCTCGAATGAGTTATATTCTATAACGGCTCGAATAATCATATTCTATCACAGTGGAATCAGGTTAACATTGTTGTTCCTTTGTATTTTCTTTTAAGTTGACAATTTATTTTGGTAAGTTTAACTAGTCCTGCGAACTTACTAAACTTCGTAAGCTTACTTGTGAAATTGTCTATTGTTTTGTAGATTTCATTTTGCTGTTAGAAGATCGGATTATCTTGGAGAATCACACTAACCTAGGAGCATCTTTGGTAGTTTTTATATCACTTGGCTTATATGGCATGTATTAGGAAATGTGTTGTTTGAAATACTTTTGGTGTGCATAGTTATAATGAGTTTGATAGTCAAATAGAAGTGGAAACGTATTCTAATGAATATTGTAAAATGTGACTTTTGTTGCAATGTAATGGATTGGGTATAATACATGTGGATGATTATGAATTGTTTAGTTATGTAGTCATAGTTTGAATTGTGTTGGATTGGATTGCCTTAGTATTTGCCTTTAATTAGGAAATTCTTATGATATGATTTGGCTAATATGTTATTGTACCAATGGAGTAGAGACTTGTAGTGTGGATGTTTATGTAAGTATGATTTTGGTATGAAGGTTATGTTGAAATGAATGTGAGTTCCTAGTCTTTTTGGGTAAAACATGAAACAAATTTTGGTCATGCATATAGGCACACAGCCTACACACGGGCCACCCACACAACCGTGTGTCCTGATTGTAGGTAGAAGGTTTTACACAGGCAACACACGAGCTGGGACACGGTCGTGTGGCCCTAATTCTCATATACACACGGCCCAACACATAGTTCCACACACGGGTGCGTCAGGTAATTTCGTATGTCAACATAATCTGTCACACGGTTTATGACACGACCGTGTGCTTGTAATTCAAGCATGCACATGGTCTGGTACACGGGTGTGTAGGGCCTTGAGGACCTGATTTAAAGTTGTAAATATATGTTTAATATTAGTTATAATTACATCTGAATTTAAAGAAATTAAATTGATATTTAAATACTGTATGTTATGAAAATGTTTCGAAGTGTGTAGTAACTCTTTGTAACCCTATTTCGATAATGAAATACAGGATTTGAGTGTTACATTTAGTGGTATCAAAGCCTATGGTTTAGCTGATTCTTGGATTGAACATAGCGTGTTGAAAGTCTAAAAGTACATGTCATATAAACCTGTGATAGTGTGATATTGATTGATTCGATCTAACCCCTATTTTCTTGTAGATTTTTTTAAAGATGTCGCCTAATCTTGAACGAGATGAAACTAATGAGGTTAATAGTAATATATTGATTACTGATTCTGGTACAAGTCACAGTATACTATTTTTACAAATGTCTAAAAACGAGGTTATTATCATCAAAATTACAGTTTAATTTTGACCCCTAAAAAACTCTAATTTTTTACATTATTGTGCAACCTTATGGGTTTTCTTCACTAAAACAATCATCAATATGGCTACCGTAACTGTACTTAGTTGCCTCTGCCACTACCCCCACCACCACCTCCTCAGCTATCATAAATGGCCTACCGTAAGTCTCGTAACATGGGAACAAATGTTGGGGTAGTCCACCGTAATAGCTAGGTCCACCACCATATCCATTATAATAACCTTTCGAGCAAGAATACCCAACCGTAATAAAGGAGTAGCAGCTTCTGCAATCTTTAATGCTACCGCCTTGACCGGTGTTTTTACGACACATGATTGTGCAAGCGTACACACGTCGATGCAAGTATAGTTGATAGACAAAGCTATCAGATATCGATCCCACGAGGAAATGGTTTTCGATGTCTTAATGTTAAAGCAATTAATATAAGAAAAATCAGTATAATGTGAATAGGGTTGTCAGCACAGCTACGTTAGTTATGCACACTAAATTAATCATTACTATCATTGTATTAAAGTCAAATCTCAGAAGTTAGATGCCAATGTACTGAAAATAAATCCAAGTGTTGAGTGTGAGTAATGGAAATTAAAATGCAATAAATATAAAAGTGATCAAGTGTAAAGGATGGAAATGGTTCACTGATTCTACAGGTTACAACGCTGGATGCATGAACAAGGTAAAATGTAGACGAATTGTCGCAGCATGAAGTCCTTTCGAGTTCTTACTCACAATAACTCTCCACTTAATCCTGACTCAAATACACTACTCCACCTCTCGATGTGAGCAATAATATGTATCCAAGAACAAGTAACTAGAGTCTGTCCCAATCCCGAGCAGCTCTCGCCTAACCCACTTGTTAATCTAACCTGTCATCGCATCTCTTGATGTCGATGTACTACAATTTCACTTTTGTGTTTAAAGCGATTAAATCCACGAATAAGCTGACAAGTAATGTAAAATAAGAATCAAAATGATATAATATTAAAAGATACTCTCATATTCATTTAACATCAACAGAATCCATCATCGTTTTAGAAGAAATAAAGAGTACAACGAAGCTTACTATCTCCAGACTACTAGGCCTACTTTTTACTTGTTCCTCTTGCTCGGCATCAAGCACCTCTCGTCAGAAGCAATTGCAGACGTGGTTCATCAACTCCCCGATTCCAACTCAAATCTTTGATTCACAAGGAATTTTCAGAATTTAATCCCCTTGTTCTTGATGATGTTTTTCCTCATTTTTTGTCTATTTATAACCCCTAAATATTTGCAGATTTCATCCTTCATTCTCAGATTTAGATATGGATTTTTGCAACTATCAAAGTTAGTTAGAGTACAGCTATGCACTCACGTAGATTACATTTTCTTTAAAGATCTGCAGATTTTTGCTGTACTATTAAATGCATTCTGATGTTGTAATTACAACGACATCTGTGATATTCCTGCGCTGGTGCTTCAAGTGTAAACTTAGCTTAACTCTACTCATTTGAGTTTCAACTTCAATGCAGCGACATCTCTGGTCGCAATTCCAAGCTAGTTTTGTGGCTGCATTCAATCAATGTTGTTCTTTTGCACTGAGCTCTTGTGCTAGAAATCTTAATATGCAATATACCAACTACTTGCGTCGACATTAATACAAAATATATAGAAATAACGAGAGTTTAAACTAACTAGCAATGTATTAGAAAATATAAAAACTAATTATAAAATGCTTATGATGCATGCTAAATGAGATACAAAAGAGACAATAAAAGCACTAAAATTAACAAAAATTAACACCCCCAAACTTAAGTTTTTACTTGTCCTCAAGTAAACAAAAATTAACAAAGTCACAAGCAAAAAAATGTTACCACAATTATTATCCATACAACTTGAACTCTCTAAATTCCTAATGTACAAATTGTATTCATATGACAGAAGAATGTACCGTCAATTTATAAAAATGAATGTTCAAAAATTACAACTTCATAAATGTTAGTGATATGCATTGAATCCTAGTTTTCCTTAAACAAATACGTCATTTATTTTTTTAATGACTGAGAGATGTCATTGCATTACTCTATCTTTATTCCTAGGCCGTAACGATGGGGTTCAACAAACCCCCAGGAGGTATGTAATTGCACCGATACACACTCTTGCAATGATATCCTTTTTCTAGATGATTTTTTCTAATCCTGCAGCGGAGTGTTCTCCCTTGAAAAGTCATAATGTACTCACATTGGAGTGTCTTTTATAAAATGTAGCTGCAGTAGGTCAATTAGTTCAAGATTCAAACATAAATCCTGATCATTCATTGCTTAAATAATTCCAATCATTCATTCGAAATTAGTAGATTCATCATTCATTCACATTCATCCAATGTATACATTAGCATCCAAATAATTCAAGAAATACGTATTGAGATAAAAATTGTAAGCACATTCAAGTTGAAATTTTGTGAATTTTCATTGACCAAAGAAACAAATAAAATTTAAATATGTGGGTGTAATTGCATTTCCATTTCACATTATCTCCCCCCAAACTTAATGTCTACATTGTCCCCAATGCACTGACAAGATTATATAGAAATAATGGAAATGCAACTAAGTTAACAAAATGATGCAATGACAAAATAAAATGCAATGATAATAAAAATAAATTAAAACTAAATATTTTATTCCAAGTCATTCATCAGCAGCTGGTGTAGCAGCTGCCTTTGCTTTCTTCTTTTTTTTCTTTGGGCGCTTCCCGTCGTCATGGTTCTTGTTCACTTTCTTTCCCTTGCGCCTTTTTCTTTTCTTATCCCTCCAGCCAATCGGCTCGGTAGATTGCTCTCCCTTGGCAGGTTAGGTGACGACCTCATCAATTGTCACATCAGATGGATGGATTTCGGCGAGTGGTGTTATGTATGGTATAATAGCTAAAGGATTCAGTTCCTCTTCTTCGCCTGTGACAATTTCAGCCTGACTCTCAACAGGTCGAGTCACTTCTGGGCTGGATGCTCCCACATCATCCTCCATGATCAATGCTGGAGCATCATTAGATTCCTTCTTTTCCTGCATTTCTGCAGGCTCTGTTTCATCCTTCTCAGTCTTATTTTCTTCCTTCTTCGCTTGCTCATCTACATGATTGGCTTCCTCTTCCACATGATGTTCATCCTCAGTTGGGCCCTTGTCATCGCTATTGACTGTATCAACATCTTCTCCTACAATATCTGCTCTTTCAGCCATATTTATGCCTAAACTGTTTGAGAATTCTTCCTCAAATAGATCAGCTATATTACGACAACAGTCTTCCTTAGCATTTGGCTGCCCTTTACTATTGTTATCATCAGAGATGTGAACTCCTATTGGCATTTGATTGGGCCTACCATCAGTAGTAGGCTTATCAGATGAAGATTGTTGCATGTGAAAAAAGATATCAGGAAATTTTGGAAATTCTAACGGTGGTCTGGTGCTGATAAGATGCAGTGCAGTGACAATAGCCTTATTATAGGCCTTTGTATAGGCATAAAATATATGTTGCCTATAATCCAAATCTTCTAACACACTTAAAAGACGGATTGTTCGCACATCAACACAATCAAGAAGAATTTCCAAACTAGCCAATCGTCGTAATACTTTTGGATCAGAGGATGCATAAGTCTGTTCTTCTTTCTCTTTCCCTTTTTCTTTGTCTTTCTTTGTTGAAGCTTTTATAGCCACAGGTGTATCTTGGCCTCTAGTCATTATTTCAATAGATATATCATTGATCCGACCCTTATTTTCCATAACCTCTTCATCCTCTTTTGGCACAATGCCCTTATGTTGACACATTAGCATAATAAGAGATGGAAAGGGGAGAATACCATTTTGTCTGCCAGCAGCTTGCACAATCTGAGCATGTATGATTTTCCCAATGTCGATGTGACGATGGTGTGATATTGAATGCAATAAACACATATGATCCAGAGTGGTTATAGTACTATGTGTAAAAGGCATCACACGACGGTTAATAAAGTGAAACCATACCTTATAGAAAGTCGTCAGATAATGCCTATGCATTGTAAAATTGTGAAAACCGCTGCTTGTCCATGCAGCATTGTCAATGCAAAGATCTTTAATCATCGCAGCCAGAGTATCTTCAGTCATGCTGTGCATGAAGGGTGAGTAACGGTCTACCCTTTTCGGCATACGCAACAAAACATTAATATGCACCGCACTCCATGGTATCAGCCCTTCTCAAACAAAAACAAACTTTTGTTCCTTGTCTACCAAGTTAGCATAAAACTCTCGAACCAAAGTAGGGGAATAACCAGATGGATGGTCGCAGAGAAATTCTCACCCCATGTGATTGATGGTGCGGTGGACCTGTTTTCCTAAGGTTAAATTTGGTGAAAGTTGGATGCCCTGCTCAGGATGCATATTAAATAGCATAATAAATAGCATGAAATATCTTTTCTTTCCTTTTTCTGAGAATAGCTCCTACAGTGTAGTCGCTAGCACCAAACATTAATTCAAATGGTTGAGTCTAGTCTAGTGCTTTACGACAATCGGAGCTTGCACCAACTTTGTCTTTATTGTTGTGAATACATCCAGATAGATGTCATCGAATACAAACTTTTTATTTTGCTCTAATAAAGAACATAAAGGTTTAGCTATCTTGGAGAAATCTTTGATAAATCTCCTATAAAAATATGCGTGTCCAAGAAAGCTTCTTATTGCTTTGACAGTGGTAGGTGGTGGTAGTTTTTCAATGATTTCTACCTTTACTTTATCGACCTCAATGCCTTGATACGAAATTCGATGGCCAAGGACAATTCCCTCTGTTTCCATGAAGTGGCATTTTTCCCAATTCAAAACCAAGTTTGTTTCCTCGCATCTTCTCAAAACATTTGCCAAGTTGTCGGCGCATTGGTCGAAAATCTGTCCATTGACTGAAAAATCATCCATAAATACCGTGAGTGAGTCTTCAATCATATCCAAGAATATCGCCATCATACATCTCTGGAACATTGCTGGCGCATTATACAAACCAAACGGTATCCGTCGAAAAGCAAAAGTTCCAAAAGGACATATAAATGTGGTTTTCGTTTGATCTTTCGGTGCAATAGCTATTTGGTTGTATCCAGAGTAGCCATCCAAGAAGCAATAATAGGCTTTACCAGCTAACCTATCTAACATTTGATCAATGAAAGGGAGTGGAAAATGGTCCTTCTTTGTGTTCACATTCAATCATCGGTAATCTATGCACACATACCATCTAGTTGCAATGCGAGTAAGGATTAATTCATTTTTATCATTGGTTACAATAGTAAAACCACTTTTTTTTGGAACACACTGAACGGGGCTTACCCAATTATTATCAGAAATAGGATATATTATGCCCGCATCTAACCATTTGATTATTTCTTTCTTTACCACTTCTTTCATTTTCTCATTGAGTCATCTTTGTTGCTCAATTTATTGCTTCCCTTCTTCTTCTAACCTTATCTTATGCATGCAAAAAGAAGGACTGATGCCTTTGATGTCTACTATGCTCGAAGCTATGGCTTTCTTTTGCTCTTTCAAGATTGTGATAAGCTTCTCTTCTTGTGTGGCATTGAGGGTTTCGTTGACAATGATAGGAAGTGTCTCATTGTCACCAAGGAATACATATTTCAAATGTGTTGGCAATTGTTTTAACTCCAAGGTAGGAGCTTGCTCTATAGATGGTTTAAAAACTGGAATCTCCTGTTGGATAAATCCAACGATTCCAATTGTCAATATCTTGGCAACTCACAGTTGTTCACTTTCTCTTTGTTAATACAGTCCCCTAATATATCATCAGTAGATGTCACTGCATCAGTATCAGCCAATGTTGAATTCCTGATACGAAACTCTTCAAAAATAATTTCGTCCAAAATATCAACATGTGACATTGTTCTTTGGGCCTTGTCGGTGTTGCTTCAAACACACTGAAGGTTACTTGGTCATTATTATGACGCATCACTAATTCTCCCTTAAACACGTCGATAAGTGTTCGTCCCGTTGCCAAAAATGGCATGCCCAAAATAATAGGTATCTCTTTATCAGCTTCGCAATCTAGGATGATAAAATCAGCCGAAAACACTAACTTATCAACTTGAACAAGAACGTCTTTGATTTGTCCCTCTGGTTGTGCTAAAGATCTATCCGCTAATTGCAATGTCACCACAGTGGGCTTCATTGATCCGATTCCTAGTTTCCTGAAAGTAGACAAAGGCATTAAGTTAATGCTAGCTCCTAAATCACATAATGCTTTACCTAAGTAATGATCTCCAATGAAGCATGGAATTTTGAAACTGCCAGGATCTTTCATCTTTGTTGGCAATTTGTTTGTAAGTACAGCGCTGCACCCCTCTGTGAGCGCAATCGTCTCGATGTCTGATAATTTCTTTTTCTTTGATAATAGTTCCTTCATGTATTTCCCATAACTGGGTATCTGTACAAGAGCATCTATTAAAGGTAAATTAATATGCAATTGTTTCAAAGTATAAACAAATTTATGGTATTCTTCATCATGGACTTTTTCTTTAAAACGTTGTGGAAATGGAAAAGTATGGTTGCAGTAGGGTGGTGTGGATGATTCTGTTGCTTAAACAGTGGTGGTTGTGTCGACAACTTATCTGGACAAACTGTAGGCAAAGATGGTACTACCGTTGGTTTTTTCACGTTCTTTTGTGCTTGACTTTCTTTAATTATAACCTCTTCTTGTTATTGTGAAGTGGATGCTTCGACATGGTCTTGACCAGAATTAGTTATTTCTAACGTCTTTTTTCCACTTCTTAATGTGATTACTTTGCAATGCTCCTTCCCTCATTGCGATGGATCTTCAGTATCACTAGGTAGAGTACCTGGTGATCCAATGTTAAAGATTAGAGGCCAACTGTCCAAGTTGTGCTTTCAATGCTCGTATTGAAGAAGAATTTCCTTACACTATCGCTTCGGTTCGAGAAATATGCTCGCGCATCATTGCTTCAAGAGCAGCCATAAGATCTACCTTAGATTGATTAAATTGATGTAGTTGATGTTGATGATATTGTCCTTGCATTTGTGGAAAAACAGATGGTTGTGGTTGTAGTCGTGATTGTGGTTGTAGTCGTGATTGTGGTTGAATTTGAATATGTGACTGCCTTGGTTCAGTACGAGAATTTACTTGTGAATTCTGATTATAATTCTACGATTGGTTGTTGTTGTAACCTCCTTGCCTATAACTTCCTTGGTTCGAAGAATTTTCATATCAAAATGTGGATGTATTCTGATTTCCCCAAGGTTGTTGCGAACGATTGTTATAGGAGTTACCAAATGAACCCCCCTCGGATGTTATTGACATAATATGCATTTTCTGCATGCTGTGGGCAATCTTCATAGCTGTGATTGTCGTCGCAAATCTCGCATAAAAATATCAGCATATCTGTTTGCTGGGCCATTTGAATCGGAGCAATGGTGCTTATTCCATTCATGTTCTTAATGATGTTGGCCAAAGAAGATACTTGCGTTGACAATGCAGAAATATCATCTATTTTAAGAACTCCAGGGTTAGTTTTCACCTGTGCAGAATGAGAAATTGGATATTGGTAATCATTTTGAGCTAACCTCTCCAGAATTCGAACCACTTCATCATATGTGCAATCCAACAATGGACTGTTTGTAGATGAGTCGACAAGATTCCTTGTCTGATCATTCAAACCATTATAAAAAATTTCAATTTGAGTTTCTTGTTTAATCTCATTCATTGGGTAGCGTCAAAGCAATGCTTTGTAGCGCTCCCATGTTATGTGTAAATTCTCATCATCAAGTTGATGATATGCAGTGATGTCATTTCGCAACCTTGCATTCATTTTCGGTTGATTACATTGTAAGACAAGCTGTGTTGCTAAAGCATTCCATGATGTAATAAATCCAGCCGACAATCCTAAAAACCATGTTCGAGCTTTTCCCTGCAATGAATAAGGAAATAATTGCATTTTCAAAGCATCATCAAGGACACCATGTTGACTAAAGGATGCACAAATAAGTAAAAATGATTTCAAATGCTCCCGTGCGTCCTCATGTGGAAAACCTGAATACTGTCCATTAGAATTAAGCATTTGAAACATCATTGGTTTCAATTCAAAGTTACCAGCCTGAATTGCTAGTCGCACAACTCTTGGTTGTAAATCATCGAGTATAGGCACAACAAAATCTCTTATTAGCCTATTCTATATTTGCTCTTCTTGTGGACGTGGTAGCGGTAAATCTTGTGATAGCATTGAAAGATTGTTATCCTATGGCAGCAATGGTGGTAGATTATTATTGTTATTGTTACCAGCCATCTTCCTTTGTTCTTGCCTTCTCTTCCTAAGTGTTCTCTCAAGCTTTGGATCAAAGCTTGCAATGTCCTTAGGATTTCTCCTTGTGGACATACAATACCTTCAAAATCAGAAAAGAACGATAAATAAATTAATCAAAAGTTAAAAATTAAGTAAGTAAAATTAATTGCAATAACAAAAATAAACATCGAACAAACACCAAGTTCCCTGGTAACGACACCAAAACTTGATCAGAGTTTTTACGACACATGATTGTGCAAGCGTACACACATCGATGCAAGTATAGTTGATAGATAGAGCTATCGGATATCGATCCCACGAGGAAATGGTTTCCAATGTCTTAATGTTAAAGCAATTAATATAAGAAATATCAGTATAATGTGAATAGGGTTGTCAACGTAGTTATGTCAGTTATGCACACTAAATTAATCATTACTGTCATTGTATTAAAGTCAAATCTCAGAAGTTAGATGTCAATGTACTGAAAATAAATCCAAAAGTGTTGAGTGTGAGTAATGGAAATTAAAATGCAGGAAATATAAAAGTGATCAAGTGTAAAGGGTGGAAATGGTTCACTAATTCTACAGGTTGCAATGCTGGATGCATCAACAAGGTAAAATGTAGACGAATTGTTGTAGCAATGAAGTCCTTTCGAGTTCTTACTCACAATAACTCCCTACTTAATCCTGACTCAGATACAGTACTCCACCACTCAATGCGAGCAATGATGTGTATCCAAGAACAAGTAACTGGAGTCTGTCACAGTCCCGAGCAACTCTCACCTAACCCAATTGCTAATCTAACTTGTCATCACATCTCTCGATGTCGATGTACTGCAATTTCACTTTTGTGTTTAGAGCAGTTAAATCCAAGAATAAGCGGACAAGTAATGTAAAATAAGAATCAAAATGATATAATATTAAAAGATACTCTCGTATTCATTTAACATCAACAGAATCCATCATTGTTTTAGAAGAAATAAAGAGTACAACGAAGCTTACTATCTTTAGACTACTAGGCCTACTCTTTACTTGTTCCTCTTGCTCGGCATCAAGCACCTCTCGTCAGAAGTAGTTGCAGACATGGTTCATCAGCTCCCCAATTCCAGCTCAAATCTTTTATTCACAAAGAATTTTCAGAATTTAATCCCCTTGTTCTTGATGATGTTTTTCCTCATTTTTTCGTCTATTTATAACCCCTAAATATTTGCAAATTTTTTCCTTCATTCTCAGATTTAGATATGGATTTTTGCAGCTGTTAGAGTTAGTTAGAGTACAGCTGTGCACTCACGCAGATCACATGTTTTCTTTAAAGATCTGTAGATTGTCACTGTACTATTAAACGTATTCTGATGTTGTAATTACAGCGACATTTGTGATATTCCTGCGCTGGTGCTTCTAATGTAAACTCAGCTTAACTCTACTCATTTGAGGCTCAACTTCAATGCAGCAACATCTTTGGTCGCAATTCAAGTTAGTTTTGTGGTTGCATTTGGCAATGTTGTTCTTCTTAACTGAGTTCCTATGCTAGCAATCTTAATATGCAATATACTAATTTCTTGCGTCGACATTAGTACAAAATATATAGAAATAACGAGAGTTTAAACTAACTAGCAATGTATTAGAAAATATAAAAACTAATTATAAAATGCTTATGATGCATGCTAAATGAGATACAAAAGAGACAATAAAAACACTAAATTAGGGAGAAAAATATGTCATTTGTAATATCATCATGCCTCTTTAGGTTTCTCAGGCTTTTTCTATGACACTGGTGCTATCTCTTTAGGCTTCTCACCTTCTTTGGGTTTCTTGGATTTCTACTCACCTTTTTTGGGTTTTTCCGATCTCTTCTTAGCTTCTTTAGGCTTGCTGGGTTTCTTCTTTGGTTCTTTAGGCTTTTTTGGTTTCTTCTTTGGCACCTTGGGCTTCGTTGATGGTTTGATCTCAATGGTCTTGATGGATTTGCCACCCTTGTAGCATAGCTTGTCCCTGAAGTTCATAAAAGGAAAAAAATCAACATAGGCACCATGTCTCACCTTCTGCTCAATTATCCAATAATTAAAAGTGTTGTAAAGAATATGCAAAGAACTATGAAGAATGGATACAAACATGCAATACAAGTACGATACGATGCGGACATGGTATTTTTTAAAAATGAGGATACAGATATGGTAGGATACGGTAATAAAAAAAATATTTTTAATATTTTTTTATTTTTTATGTTAAATGAAAATATTGATATTTTATTTTATTTTATTAATAGAAGCTGAAATTTTATTCAAAAGTCAAATAACGCCGAAAATAAAACCGTCATAAAAGGCCCAAAAACAAGATATCCAGCTAAATAATATAAGGTGCTCTAGAAACTTCCTGGTTTAAGCCTAACAAATCAAAGGCACAGTTCCTGAAAAGCAGCATGTTCTTGGGAAAACCCTTATGTGCTTATCTCTTCTTCATTTCAAAGTTTTCAACAAACCTTTCGACTACCTTAGTCTCTTCCTCTCCCCAAAACTTACACATCCATCCAGAGAGCCCTAATGACTCGGACCTCTTCTATCCCTCTCCATATCACTTCTTGCAAACTCAAGAACACCATCTCATAAACACCACTATTCTCCGACCTTCAAGCCCTCAAAAGCTAACATTTCTTGTTTACATCTTTTTCATATCGTTGCTACTTCTGAAAGGCAAAATTTCAGCTGCCGTCCTTCAACCACCATCTACTTTTTCTACATCTATCACGTGTTCGTTTTTAGACACCCGTGTCGGGACAGTGTTTGACCTCTTTTTTTACGTATTCTGGCATGTCTCGTACGTATAGGGGCATGTCCGACAAGTGTCCGTGTCAGACACACATACGACATCGATACGAGGAGGAATGAGCTGTGTCCGTGCTTCTTAAGCAAAAAACCATGAATAAACAAATCAAAGATAGAAAACCAATGGGAGAATTTACTAAGGACTTGAAATTTCTTAACGAGAAATGACACGTGGCGTTCCTTGATAGGTTGGCTAGACCACGTCATAGAAAACTAACAAGGTTAAAGAAAGGGATCAACTTGTCTAACGAAACACAAGTTTAGGGGTCAATATGGGAATAAAAAATGTTTAGGGGCCAATGTGGGATAAGGAGACAAGTTCAAGGGTCATTTGTATAATTAAGCCTAAAAGAAAAAGGGGAAAGAAAATAAATTTTAAGTAAGAGTAAACTACCAAAATAGTTATTTTTGTTTGTCTCAAGTTACATTTTAATCACTTACATTTAAAATATTATGTTTTAATCATTTATGTTATTATTTTATTACGAAATAGTCATCACTTAAACTTAACTATTAAAAATTGAACTCAATATTCCTTTATGGAATGGATGGCCTAAGTCTTGAGGCTGACTTTATAATGTGAAACCAAGGATTAATGGAGAAACGACATGTGCTGTTTCGCACAACTTTAGAATGGCGTGGAGATTGTGGCCCACTTCTTCTTTCTTATATTAATAATAATAGTTGAAGGAAGGTCTGTTTTTCAAAGATTGAAAATTTCCAACCATACTTCCCAAATTAAATTATATTGTTCCTACAATGTGCACTTTTTGACATCTACAATTTCCTTTCTATTTCTTTGGATGGGATTGGTTGAGTAACGAGTGTTATGTGATGCGTTTAGTTTATTTTTTATTTACATTATAGTATTATTAAAATATTTAATTTATTATCATTGTTGTTTCAATATTAACTATAAATAAACGCCTTATTTATTTTATTTATTCAGTTCACATGTTAAAATGTGATGCGACTGCTTATTTTTATCTATCTCTCCACTTTCTTTTTCTTAAATGTATTTGTTCATTTAGTTTGAGGGGGGTTTTCCATTTAATTAATTACAACAACATTATCAAATAGAGAAAAGAGAATAATTATTCTGGATTTATAGTCACTTAGTTTGATCCTGCACAAATTTTCTTCAGCTAAAACCCACAAGTCTGACACTAATCAACTCAAATCCAAAGGTTAAATTCTATTATTAGTCCTTATATTATACAAAACTTGTGGATTGGATACATATACTTTAATTTGATTGTTTTTAGTGCATTTACTTTTCAAATTTTAAATCCTAGTTCTAACTAAACGATAACTGCTAAATTTATTAAGTTAAATTCTAATATTTCGAAAATCTAATGTACCAAATATATTATCATATGTGTAATGTCATGTCAACTTGTTTTTTTCACATATTACTCACTTAAAAATTGAATTAATAGATTAAGAATGTAATTTGCGTTAAGACTAAAATTTTTAAAAAAAAATGTATAAGGATTTAAAATGACCCAATTGAATAATATGGGCTAAATCTACAACTATATATAGTATAATACTAGTAATTGAATTTAATCAAACAAATCTAACAACTACTATTTAGGTTAAGATTAAATTTTCAAAATTCAAAAAATATAAAGACTAAAATTGATCCGTATATATCTTAAATCCACAATATATAAAGTATACAAGGACTAATAGCAAAATTTAACCTAAATTTTATGTTATTAGGTGAAACTGAGAGAGATTGTTTGACAATTTAAGAAGTGGGTTGGAATTTTGGGAACTACAAATATAGTTTGTCGCCAGTCAGCATCTTCCAACCAAGACTTTGTATTTTCTTTTTCTCTAAAAAAAATGTCAAATGTCGAAGACAAAGGAGTTGCCACCACTGCATCTGAATATGAAATCAGTATCCAAGGTAAAAGTAACACACAAAAATTGCATTTTGTCCATTAATCCTTGTGAATTATATTAAAAAATAAATTAATGATTTCTATTAAAATTTTATTTATTGTATTGTTAAAAACTTATATGCATGACGAAATAACCAAATAGTAAAATGTGTGTTACGTGTATGTGATGTTGACTCAAAGAACCAATTTTTAACAGTAAAAATGGATGATAATTTTAACAGAAGATCAATTCGCTCTCTAATCTAACATACAATGACTAATTTATACATTTTAAATAGAGAAAATAAAATACAATTCAACTCTTATACGGTACATATACCTATAAGTGAACTACAGGCCTACAGGGAAGACACTGCCAAATTCACATTACCATGTTAACTAATAAACACTTTGTTTTGACACCTGCCCTGTGGTTTCTTTGTTCTAGGGGTGTGGAAATTTTGAGTAAAATCGGTTTAATCGACCGAACCGAATTATTATGCTTCATCAGTCTATTAATCGAATTAATTCAATCGGAAATCGGTTAATAATTTTTTGAAAGTTCAATTAACGATTAATTCGATTCGAAATCGATTAAGTAATTGAATTTATCGAAAATTTATATTTTTTATATACATTTTAGTTATATTAAATTTGATTAATTTAGTTAATTCGATTAATTTCTTATATGTTTTATACTTATTTTAATAAAAAATATATATAAATTTCGATTAATTCGTTTAACCGACCGAATTAACCAAAAAAATTCTATTCGGTTACTCTTTTTGAAAAAAATCAATTTGATTGACGGTTAAGACATAAAAAATTAAATTAATTCGATTAATGTTAATTCGAATCAATTAACCGATTGAATACTCCTACTTTATTCTATCTTAGACCCCCTAAATTAAAGTACAATGAACCTCCCATTCACATTCACCAAAAAAAAAAAAAAACCTGCTCCACTCCCATTTGAGATAAACTTGTATTCTTATTCATGTAAACTTATCAACTATTCAGCTGTGACGCAAATCTGTGGCTTTCTTAACCTTATTAAATTTTAGATATATCAATCTGTACAGTATATTCTTTTCCTACATAATGATCATATGCTGGCTTCTTTTCTTGAGGAACTACTCAACTCCAACTTTCCAATCAACAAATGTGTTATATTCAGTTCAATCTTTACATTTCTTGCCACATATTATCAGAGTTGCAATGCTAAATCTGGGTGCGCCACCATTGCATTTCTGGAATGTAAACCAACTGAATTATCTGCTGCTTTAGTCTCTTTTGAAACAAAATTGCTTGCATGCACTGCACACATGGCCGAACTGTTGGGCACTGGAGTGTTTCCACACTAGGAATTCATAGGCTGTGATGCCAGTCCCATTTGAAGGGCATAATCAATCCCGGACCCACTTAGAGAACCATCGATACCCAAATGCAGTGAAGGTCTTTGCTGAAACTGATGAGAAGGTGCACAAGTCAAATCCTTTCGAGAACTTAGTCCTCTAATGGTTTTGATGTCTTCGTTACATAGCGAAGGAGATCTACTTGCAGCAATAGAGTTTGAACCAGAAGTAGCTGAAGCTAAATGTATGCTAGAATGGTTATCAGAAGTAGAGTTTGAAGATCTCTGCTTTTCAGAGAACAAACATTGTGGCTGCTCAATCGACCTGTTTTCTTCTACCCATCCAGGACCAAACTTCACCTTGCTAGGCAAAACACTTTCAACTTTCCTTGAAGCAAGTTTCCAAACAACAGGTCCAAGATCTTCGGCAAATCGTGCCAAGCTAGTAACATAACCAGTTTCTGCAATCAAACCAACCTGATACACATTGCAAAAGGGGAAAAGAAAAATGTTACCACGTACCAATGGATACAATTTTACACTTCATATAAAACAGGTGAGGGAGATGGAAAAACATTAGCAAGTTAGATTGTCACGATTGTAGAAGGGATAGAGCATTTTATGCTGCCAATGATCCCCATTGTTTTCTTCTTTCATTAAAATCCATAATTTGTATTCCAGAATATTCGAACACCCTTTGGCTAGATATATAAACATACAAATCATGCTATTCTTAACCTAGAATCTTGTGTGCAATTTATTATGCACAAAAAAAGGAAAGAAGAAATTTTAGGATTCATTTTATCTGTGCTTGACGAATATAAAATCAACTAGACATTCAATCTGAACAATTCATTAAATTAATCTTTTAACTAATGCATTAACACATAAAACACACCGGAATTAGCTGCTTCAATTCTCCATTCAAGGTGGAAAAGATAGACTGCTCATGTCCAGAATTCAATGAATAGTTGTAGGTGTCACGCCTGTTCTCATCTACTGCAAAATGTTTCATTCCATACTTCATCACAGCCTTTACAACAGAAGCTGCAAAGTGAGAAAATAGATCAATATGCATAAGAACCGTGCAATATAAGATTTCACCTTAAAAATGTTAAAGAATCAAGGATATATATACATATATATGTATTAAAGTCAGACCACCAAATAGATACCAAACCTGGAAATTCATTCTCCCATTCAGACGAGCAATTGGCATAATTTTCCTTGCTACGAGAACCCCAGGAGGGCCTAGTTAATGTATCAGCAGGCTGGTGCTTTTGTAAACCAGGTCCTTTCCTCAAATTGTAAGTATTGGGAAGGCCGGAAGCATCTGTTCCAGAAGCTAGAGCTGCATCTGGGGAAAACTCGGAACCAACACGGCTAGAAGACAAAGACTCCAATGACTTTTTGAGGCTCTTTCCAGGGGGCCTTCCTCTCCTCACAACTTTCAGCTGTGGTTCACCTTCATCACTATCTTGCCTCAAATTCTCAAAGTCCTTTTTAGCTAGCTCTTGCATTGATCGTGCCTAACCAACCAGTCATATGCTTAAAATATTAGAAACCGGGGTACCAAAACAAAAGAATTAATACAAAGAGAGGGCTGACCAAACCTGTCGAAAATAAACTGTGTCTGGTGCATTATACAGCATGGCATTCGAACATATCAGAAAAACATCATTCTGCATGAATCAAACTTAAAAGTTTCAATTCCAGTCCTTGCAACATCAAGTATCCCGAGTGAAAAGCATATGCTGGAAAACAAATCCCCTAAAAGCAGTTCTATTATTACGACGTCTGCGAAATTGAATCAAAAGACTATCTTCACTGGACAAGCACAGTGCTATTATACAAAGTAAAACCATTTCATTACGATTTTATCATCTTAGTAAACCTAAAAAAGACAGCATATAAAGTTGTCTTCTAGGAAAAGAGTATGCTGTTATGATACCAAACTAAACAAGAAGTTTGGCAATCAAAATTCCAGAACTTATGGGCCGACCATAGGCAATGCGAATGAACTTCTATATTATATAAAATTTAAAAGAATAAATAAATATAAGCAAGTACAACAAGGATCCATCTTCTCAAACCAAACCAAAGAAGTCTTTCAGAATAAATATACCAAAATGCTACCCCATAATGAGGGGGAATGGACTAAAACTAAAAAATCACAGTCAACATCATTGCATCAATC
The DNA here is from genome assembly GCA_039519145.1 of Kokia cookei. NCBI lineage: Eukaryota > Viridiplantae > Streptophyta > Magnoliopsida > Malvales > Malvaceae > Kokia > Kokia cookei. Next base: position 12,301,166 of record CM076901.1, read on the forward strand.
CCATATGACATAGAATGCCTCCTTATTCTACAAGGACTTGCCAGAATCACAGCAAAACTTGACTCAATTTATACACAAAAATCCAGAAAATATCAATACATACTTATCAGCTTCAACCAGCCAGTCCTGTACATCTCGTACCACGGTAGACAGATAACATTATCCATATTAGCAAAGTGAAGTCTAGCAAAACAAACCTCAAATTGTTCGAAGGTTGTATAAGATCCCCCATCGAGTTTTTTCCTGACCGTCGAAAAGTCCATTGGATTTGTAACAATGTCACAGTAATCAGGAAGCTGTATTGAGATCAATCCAACATGATCACATGAAATGGGATTTCACTTTTCAGTAATCTAAATTTTATTCAAGAATGAAAAAGAGAACGAACCTCTTTGAGATCAACTGGCTCAGAGAAAACCCCGTAAGTGTCCTTCCTGCAAGTAGTAGATAAACCTCATAAAAAGATAGGATAAAAGAAAAAGGATAATTGAAGAACCGAAAATAACAGATACTTTTGAAGCCTGTCAAGAATGAACAGCAACAACTTTTTGTCTGGCAAAGGTGTCGTGGGGCCAAACTCCACCGGTGACCCTGTCCACATATAAATAACATAAATTTAAGAATTCCCATAAATGCCTTTTCATGAAAGTCGGGATTGATTTTTACCATGAAGCGTGTGTGTAGTTTTGGATACTTTTTCTCCCTGCAAACAAGACAAACATATTTAACACCCCAAAGAGAAACTACAGATGGAGATGGCTTGCCTTGTTCATTGAAGAATTGGTGATGAACAGTTGCACTAAAAAGCTACAACAAAGCAAAGCTAAGTACAAGAGAGCAGAATTAAAAGGGAAAAAAATATATAGAATTATTTTTTTTTTTTTATAAGCGAATTATTCTTAATATTAAACAAAAGACAAATTGAAGCTTTTGGGTCTTCAGACATGATGGTTTGTGCATATCTTATTCTGCACATAAATAAAGGCCAGATAAATACAAGATAATAAAGAATAAAATTTGTAAAATTAGGAAATAAAGAAGATTTTCAACACAAATTCAAGTTTTCCAAAAATAAAAATTAAGAAAAAAAAGCACATTCCACGACTTAGTCAAACCTGTCCAATGTCCATAATCTCCGATCCAATCACAAAAATTCAATGGACGCGCGAAATCCAAAAGTTCAATTTCAAAAAGGAAATAAATAAAAAAATCCAAACAAAGTATAGGAAAATCTTTCTCTTTTTCTTTTTTTTCGTTCTTGCTTTGTCTGTTTTTGTTTCAAAAGACATCACTTCCAAAAACCCACAAAAAGCTATTTTTATTTTATATATATTCATGGATAGCTAATCACCATTTGATCAGATCCAGGACTGAGGGTAGTAACATTTCGTCGCTTGAGGGATGCCTCGGGATCACCACCATCCGCGTTCGAATCAGAAGCGCAGGAGGCCGAATTGTGCGCCGAAGGAATCGGATAATGGTGATGATTACGAGAAGAATTGAGTCCGAGCAATAGCTTATGCTTCTTCTGTTGGCGCTCGTCGTCGTCGTCATCATCATCATCACCACCTCCTCCGGCAATCCAATCGGGAACTGGGAAGCCTCCGTGGAGATTGGGGTTCCGTCGAGCGGATCGACGGCTGGAATTGATAGAAGAAATAGTGTTTAGGGCATTTGGGGGGTTTTGTTGAAGCGATTGCTGCTGCTGATGTTGTTTGAGGGAGCGTTTTTGGAGTTCTAAGAGGGAGGGTCTTCCCTTCTTCCTCTTCATTGTCTCTGCTGCTATCTCTCCTCCAATCTCATTGCTGTATTCTTTTTTTTCTTGCCCTTTATTATTTTTGTTATTTTTTAATGGAAATATTGTTTTTTTTTTTCTTTGAGGGAGTAGGCGAGTGGAATCGCTGGGACAGGATGCCGGCGTGGAGGGAAAGTCACGTGAAATGGATGGGATGTGCCCCACCCTCACGTGACACGAATTTTATGTTTTTTTTTGTGATAAAATTTGATTATTTATTTTTAGACTGTATTGGATGTATGTATATTAAATTTGTAATATTTTTTATAATATTAGTTTTTTAAAATATTTTAATGAAATTTTTTAAAAAATAATTAATTTAAAAATTTTAATGAAATTCTTTACAAAAAATTAAAAAAGCAATCTAATTATAAAACTTTTTTAAAAATATTTAACTAATTTAGAATCAATTATATAAACGTTAGTTAATTTTAAAAATATTGTGACTCTCGTGGAAAAGAAGATGTTGCTCATCTTAAGAGACTCGGGTTCGAGCACCTATGTGTGCCTTGTCAAAGGGTTAAAAAAATATGAACAAATACTACTATGTAATTACACCAATATATTCAAAAAAAATGTTTATTAGTAAAATAATACAAAAATCCATCATGGTTTGATTAATAAAATATTATAATTTAAATATTTTATTTATTATAAAATAATCAAATAAAAAACACTTATAGATCAAATAGGTAAAGAATTTTCTCTTCTTCTATTTTCACTAACGTAGGATTTTAATTATAAATAATTGACATTTAATGTAACATAAATAAATGAAATTTACTTAAGTGTTTCATTAACACATAGATTAAATATCATTCATGTTACTTTCATAATAAATGAGAGGGTTTATCTCAAAAATGAGGGGGGTTGCTACAATGGAGGTTATAACTTGAGAGTTATGGACATCCATAAAGTAATATTTATAACACTTCCCCTTGAATATCCATTAGAGAAAATTGTGCCTCATTAAAACCTTTATTAGAAAAAACTTTGTGAGATAAAACCTAATGAAAGAAAAAGTGCACACAATCTCCTACTACAAGTTGCCTCGTTAAAAACCTTTACCAGGAAAATCGAGTGGAAAAAAATCTTAGTTAAAGGAAAAGAGTACAACGTGTTTTAGACTCCCTCAAAAGACAACATCATATTATATCTTTGAGTCGACGCATTCCAATCTTGTCTCGTAGTCTTTCAAATGTTGAAGTTGGCAGTGCTTTGGCAAAAAGGTCTACTAAATTATCACTAGAACGAATTTGTTGAACTTCTATGTCACCTTTCTTCTCAAGATCATGAGTGAAGAATAATTTTGGTGAAATATGTTTCGTTCTGTCACCTTTGATGTAACCACCCTTCAATTAAGCTATACATGTTGCATTATATTCGTATAAGATAGTTGGCATCTTTTCTTGTAAAAGCAAATTACATATCTTCAGGATATGTTGGGTTAATAACCTTAGCCAAACACACTCTCGGCTTGCCTCATGCATTGCAATTATTTTAGCATGATTTGAAGAGGCGGCGACTGATGTTTGCTTTGTTGAACGCCATGATATTGCAGTATCTCCACATGTAAATAAATATCCCGTTTGAGATCGACCTTTATATGGATCCAATAAATATCCAGCATCAGCATAGCTGACTAATAGGGATTTTGAATCATTTGAATAAAATAACCCCATATCAACAGTTCCTCTGAGATATCTAAATACTTGTTTAATTTCATTCCAATGTCTACATGTTGGAGAATAACTAAATCTTGCTAACAAGTTTACAGTGAAAGCTATATCAGGTCTTGTGTTGTTTGCAAGATATATTAATGCCCCTATGGCACTTAGATATGGTACTTCAGGACCAAGAAACTCTTCATCATTCTAGCAAGGACGAAATTGATCTTTATTCACATCTAACGACCTTATAATCCTTGGGGTACTCAATGGATGTGCTTTATCCATATAAAATTTCTTTAAGATCTTTTCTGTATAAGTTGACTAATGGACATGAATTCATCTTTTAAATGCTAGATCTGCAGGCCCAGACAAAACTTTGTTTTCCAAGATCTTTCATCTCAAATTCTTTCTTTAAATAATTTAATGCATTTTAAAGCTCTTCAGGAGTTCCAATAATATTTAGATCATCAACATAAATAGCAATTATCACAAAGCATGATCCAGACCTTTTTATAAAAACACATGGACAGATTGGATCGTTTTTATAACCTTCTTTTAACAAATATTCACTAAGATGATTGTACTACATACCTCTAGAATATTTTAATCCATATAAACTTTTCTTTAATTTGAATGAGCAATTTTCTCAAAAAACTCTATATCCTTCAGGGATTTTAAATCCTTCTGGGATTTTCATATAAATTTCACTATCAAGTGTACCATACAAATAGGCTATAACAACATCCATTAGATGCATGCAAAGCTTTTCATATTGTCAAACTAATAAGGAAGCTTTTCATACTGCCAAACTAATAAGGTATCTAAACGTGATTGCATCCATCACTGGAAAATATGTCTCTTCATAATCAATGTCAGGCCTTTGCGAAAATCCTTGTGCTACAAGTCGTGCTTTATATGTTACGACTTCGTTTTTCTCATTTCATTTTCGCACAAATATCCATTTATATCCTACCGACTTTACATATTTAGGTGTTTGGACTATAGGTTCAAAAACTTCACATTTAGAAAGTGAATTTAATTCTGCTTGAATTGCATCTTTCCATTTTGGCCAATCTTTTCTATTTCTACGTTCCTCAATAGATTTAGGCTCAAGATCCTCATTTTCTTTTGCTAATTCTCTCATAACATTATAAGCAAAATTATTGTCGACAACTATATTTTTTCGGTTCCATCTTTTTCCTGAAGTAACATAACTAATTGAGATCTCTTCGTTATCACCATTTTCAGGTACCTGAACCTCTTCTGGGTTTTTTTTATTAGTTATATTTTTGGCCTTTTCTTGGACACTTGCCTCCATAATATAACCTTTTTGATTATTTTCTCCTTTCCTTTTACGAGGATTTTTATCTTTGGAACCGATTGGTCTTCCACACTTTAGGCATGGATTACTTTCTTTAGCACTAACAATTTGCCCTATTGGGACATCAATTTGTATTGGAGCATTTTTAGCTAGTATGTGAGATTTTGTAATTCTCTTTAGGTCAGTAAATGAATCTGACAGTTGATTGGCGATATTTTGCAAATGTATGATCCTTTGAACTTCTTGTACACACTGATTTGTACGAGGATCTGATTGAGATAATGATGATCCATTCCATGTAATCTCATTTACCAGTTGTATTTCTCTCCCCCTAATGTTGGGAATGTTGTTTCATCAAAATGACAATATAAATCGTGTAGTAAATAAATCTCCAGTTAATGGTTCAATATACTTAATTATAGAAGGAGATTCATAACCAACATATATTTTCAACCTCCTTTGAGGACCCATCTTTATGCGTTGTGGTGGAGCAATTGGAACATATAATGCACATCCAAAAATTCTAAGATGGGAAATATTTGGCTCCTAACCAAAAGTCAATTGTAATAGGGAGTATTTATTATAACTTGTTGGCCTGAAGTACACAAGTGTTGTTGCATGCAAAATAGCATATCCCCAAGCTGTAACAGGGAGTTTTGCTCTCATAAGCAATGGCCTAGCTATTAGTTGGAGGCGTTTGATAAACGATTCATCTAAACCATTTTGTGTGTGAAAATAAGCTACAGGATGTTCAACATTTATCCCAATTTACATACAATAATCATTAAAAGCTTGGGACGTAAACTCACCAGCATTATCAAGACGAATAGTTTTGATTGCATAATCTGGGAATTGTGCTCTTAATCGAATTATTTGAGCAAGTAGTCTCACAAATGCTAGGTTGCGAGTCGATAATAAACACACATGTGACCACCTACTAGATGCATCTATCAATACTATAAAATATCTAAACAGTTCACATGGTGGATGAATGAGTCCTTATATATCACCTTGAATACGTTCTAAAAATGCGGGAGATTTAATCCCAACTTTAGTTGGTGATGGCCTAATAATCAATTTTCCTTGAGAACAAGCAACACAAGATAAATACTTGAATTCAAGAATCTTCTGGTTCTTTAATGGGTGTCCAATTGGATTTTTGATTATTCTTCGCATCATAATAGATCCAGGATGGCCTAATCGATCATGCCAAATAGTAAAAGTTTATGGTTCTACAAACTTCTGGTTTGTAGTGACATGTGTCTCAATTGCACTAATATGTGTATAATAGAAACCTGATGAAAAAGCAGGTAACCTTTCCAAAACAAATTTCTTTTCACATTCAACATTTGTAATGTATAGATATTTAATATTTTTCTCATTCATAGTCTCAATATGATATCCATTAAGACGAATATCTTTAAAACTCAATAAATTTCTTTAAGATTTAGTGGAATATAAAGCATCATCAATGACAATTTTTGTACCTTTAGTTAATAATATAATAGCTCTTCCGGAGCCCTCAATAAGTTTTCAACTACTCGATATTGTATTAACATGGGCATCACTTATTGTCAAATGAGAAAAATATTTTTTTTATCTTTGAGTATCGTGTGTGTTGTAGCATTATTTGCAAGACACATGTCTCCATTGATTTTGGGTCCAACAAAACTTTATTGAATATTCATATTCGTATATAGTTTAACGGGAGTTATACAGGCAAATTATATAAAGCCCAAATGACGTGAACTTCACTATGAACTTGTAGAAGCTCGTGCTAATAACGTATTATAAAATAATCAAATAAAAGAACACTTAAAGTAAGCAATAGATCAAATAGGTAAAGAATTTTCTCTTCTTCCATTTTCACTTACGTAAGATTTTATTTATAAATAATTGATATTTAATGTAACATAAATAATTGAAGCTTACTTAAGTGCTTCATTAACACATAGATTAAATAGCATTCATGTTACTTTCATAACAAAGGAGATGGTTTATCTCATAAATGAGGGGGTCACTACAATGGATGTTATAACTTGAGAGTTATGAACATCCATAAAGTAATATTTATAACATTATTAATAATTTCTTGTACATTAATTATTTTATATATTGTTAAATTAAAATTATTAACATTTGATTTCTTTGTAATTTTATATTTATCTTTATTTTACTTTAATCAATGAATGTAATTAACTTTTATTATATTTGAAAAATATAAATTTAATTTGATTAATATTATTAATGCGACGTTTTTAAAAAATTTATATTTTCAACTTAACATTTTAATATTCATTTAATTTTATTTTGATAACATTAAAAGTTAATTAAATTAAGTAAAATTTTAAAATAAAGAGATAATTTATTTAAAATCAACTTTATATTTAAAGTATAAAAATTAAAAAAAGCAAGAATTCAAACAAAAGCCTTGAAATAACTTGAAAAATTAAATTTGCAGTCATATTAAAAAAAGTCAAGAGTGCTCTCTCTTAGTGTCCCAGATAAAAGGAGGGTGATGGCTTTTACGAAAATGGAAGAGATGAGATCTCCCTTCTAGAGGAAGAACTCGTGCAACTTACGAATAATAGTATGATGGTGGCTCCGAATGAGAATTCAAAGTTATTGTGTTTTATTTGGATGAAAAAGTCTTATAACTCGGCTAGTTTTCGTGCACAAATGAAGAGTATAAAGAAGACCAAGAAAATTGAGATCCAAGTGGCAGGACATGTTGATACCTAGTTCAATACAAAGCACCAAAAACATTTGAAGGCAAGTATGAAGAGAACAGCATTCCAAATAACATTTCTCATCAAATATTTCAAATTCACAATCCTACTACATGCCATATACAAAGACTACCGAACGAACTCTTGAGAAAGTGTGATTCTTCAAGTAGATCCAATCTTCAAACAGCAAAATGTATCTACAAAACAATAACAAATACACAAGTAAGCTTATTAAGCTTAGTAAGTTCGCAAGATCAACATCTACAGAATAACCAATTCGATTATAAAGATAATAGTAGTATGTATTCATAATCCTGTGAAACTGTATTGGATTGATCTCTTCAGGTCTTATAGAAATTTAGCTTATACGAGCCCAAACAAAATTAGCTCTTACGAGCCTAGATGGGATAGCTCTTAAGAGCCCAGACAGAGTTTAACCAGTAAACGATGTTGCTCACACAAGCTGATGAGAATCCGTAACATATGCAAAAACTCAGCCATTGATACAGTCCAGAATTTCCCACTCACGATGCTGCTCAAACACGTTGATGAGAATCCACAACATATGCAGAAACTCAGCCATCGTAGGGGTCCATATAATCAGTATTCATTCAGAAACTATCGACTCACGATGCTGCTCACACAACTGTCAGGAAACTGCAACACATGTAGGATCCCGACCATCGCGTCGATTCAGATAACCAGCCCCAAGCTTGACTGACATCTCGTTTCTTCATTCATTTCCCAATCTTCTCGAGCATTCCACTTTCTTTAAGTTACTACAACAATAATTAATAAACAAAGGAATATTTCAATGAATGTAACTAACACAATGAACTTACAGGATGAGATTGCAGTTATGGCTAAACTTCAAGGACTATTTTGAAATTTTCCCTTTTCCATGATCTGCAGTCCGCTCATGATCTAAGTCAACAAATCATTGAATTTTGACATTAAATCTTGAAATTTGAATCATTTCTTACATTTATGTCTTTTTAGGAAATTTACAAAATTGCCCCTATACTTTCATTTTTTATTCATTTTAGTCCGACCTCAAACAAGCAAAATAAACATTTCCAAGTTCAACCCATGCCAGCAAAATACTCTAGGATACATTCTTAACACATACATACAATTTATTTCACACAAGGTACATGTATTTTACCATTTTAGCAATTTAGTCCTCAAACCCTAAAATCATCTAAAATCACTTTACAAAATCAATTAATTTAACATCCTAGCCTCCAAAACTTTCATAAACTATCAAGAACAAGCTTATTCATCAATGACAAGATATTTAAGATTTGATAGAATCACAAATTAGTCCTTGGGATAGCTAGATTAAGCTAATACGAACTCAAAAACATAAAAATCACTAAAAACGGTCGGGATTTACTTACTCAAATGAGGAACCAAAGTTCAAAGGAAGCTTCTCCAATGGCTTCTAGGGTTTTCGAAAATAAAGAAGAAGAAACTAAGAAATAACCTATTTTCTTAAGTTTTATGGTTAAAACATTATAATTTGTCACTTTACCATTTTGCCCTTCTTAAACTAACATTTTTCTCTTAATTTTTCAAGTCCATTACCATTCATTCCAATCCCCATGGTATATTTACTATTTAAGTACTTTACTTAACCTTTGAATTATCATCAAATATGTTTAGTTAATAGAATTCCATTTTTGCCCCTTTTACGATTTAGTCTTTTTCCACTTAATTAAGTATTTAAATGATAAAATTTCTTCACCAAAATTTAATACGACACTAATGACATCACAAATGTTAAGTAAATAAAATTTACGACCCGACTCATTGGAGTTGTGGTCTCGAAACCATTGTTTTTGACACCACTAAAAATCGGGCTATTACAACTCTCCCCCTTAAGAAATTTTATCCTCGAAATTTTTATCTAGAAGTACCTGTATATTCTAAAGTTTTCCTCACAAAAAAATCATTACTAGCTTATCCAAAAATAAAAAATAACAATATCATAATAATCTCGAATAACCCAAACTTTATCTTAGCTTCCCCTACTAAAGAATCATAATAAGCAGTAATAATTTATACGATACTTGATATTCAATTTCCTTTCCAGATTCAAGATAGATCAAACAGAGATTTTCAGAGATGTTTTCTGAAGTTTTCATATAACAATCCATCTGTCAAAGTTATATAACCAAGAAAATCAACCTCACTGAACCAAAACTCGCCGTTGATAATTTTAACGTAAATTATTTCTCACACATAGCCTATCATAAAACTCACCGTTGATAATTTTCACGTAAATTATTTCTCACACATAGCCTATCATACATTTCTCACATATTACGCGTACACAAATTCTGTTTGAAGTCTATTAGAATATCATCAATAATCATAATTAAGACTATATCTAAATATCTAGAAAAGATTGATCAATCTGATTCATCATATTCATAAATCAACAAGGACATTAGTTAATCTAGACAATATTACTCGAATTCTTATTGATCATCTCAAAGAAAATTTCAGTGTAACACCCCTACACCTGGTTTACATGTATAAACCCGATATAAGAGTATTATATACAGTGTCAGAGAATTAAAAACAAGTATAACAAAATTTTCTTTCAAGTACTGTGTAATTGGATCATTTTACTCAAAATATCACAAAATAATCAAGTATAATCAAAATCGAGACTTAAAACCAGTTTGAAAATAATGAAAATGTAATTTTTACTCAAAACAGGGTAAATATCGATACTTTTGCTTAAAAACGAAACCAATGGGGCATTTTGGAACTCTGGTATCGTTACCACCTTAAAATATCGATACCTTTGTCTCAAAATCAGTAAATATAGCTGAAAACTTAGTAATAATCCCCTGAAACAACTTAAAAAAAACTTTCCCAATATTTCAAATCAATCCAAAACACAATTTTAACCATTTCATTCAATTCATGTAAATTTTCAAAGCAACATTGATAACTCGTTCATTAAAAACACATAGGTATACCATTTGTATATGTCATTTCATACAAAATAAATATACCTTTTCTTGCAATCTTCCAATGTTGATGTGATTTGATGAGAGGCACCTAATCCAACCTTAACTTCTCGGAGGTCTTATACCTGCACATTGAAATAAACGCGTTAAGCCGGTGAAGGCTTAGTAAGTACTACAAGAGTCATTAATCATTCATCTTTTAATCACACATTTCAAATTCATTCATATAATTATTAATTCATGTAAAATACATACCTTTTATGTATATAACATTTAACTTACAGTAGTGTTATGAATTCACATATTCTTCCTCATTTCACATTTTAGCCATTCCAATCTCTTAGCTTATTTAGTTTTATCATTCTTTGATTTTTTATACATATATTGTACTTACCTTTCATGTGATTATCATTTCACTTACCTCAATATTACAATTTTCACATTCTTTCTTTTTCACATTATTTACCCTATTAACAAGACTCGGACCTTGGCGGATACACGGATCCAACCAAACACTCCTGAATGGCACTCAGTGCCTCATCGGATAGTTCGAAGCAATAAAGTGACACCCAGTGTCACCTCATTGAATTTATCCGAAGTAAAATAATGACACCCAGTGTCTCATCAACTCAAGTTCAAAGTATCGCTAAACTCTTCCAATCTTATGGCATGCCAACTATATCCGACTCAGCCCTACTTGTTAATAGGGATTGTCAATTTACAATTCATATCACTTTCAATTCCAATTTTGATCACAAATCATTCACAACTTATACATTTTTCATCACATATACATAATCATGTATTTCTCACCTTTATTTTTTCAAATAATCCACGATATCACCAATTAATCACACAATCAATCTTTATAATTAACCACATAATATTTCACACATATATTTTTCTCAAATATTCATCATCATATACCTCTTACTTTTATTTTCACATTAATTTTCAAAGTTGTCCACTTGCATCACAGTCACTAAATTATTTATATCTTGAGTTACAGAGTTCAAAATTAAATTCGCTTGATGTTTCTGAAATTAGACTCAAATATATTTTTACCATAAAAATTTCAGAATTTTTACTTTAGCCAATTTGTACAGTAAATTCTTTCAATTTACGCCTTCTCTGCTACCTGACAGTTTCGACTTTTCTTCACTGAAAATTATTTATCTTTTTGTACAGAAATCAAATGATGTTCCCATCTATTTCTTTTGAAAATATACTCATTAAGGATTCAACCATATAAATTTCAGTCTATAATAATATTTCTACATTTTTTTATGATTTTTCAAAGTCAGAACAGGGGAACTCGAATCTATTCTGACCTTGTTACACAAAAACTAGTATATCTCGAAATATAAAATTTCTTTTATTTCACTGTTTCTTCCATATGAAATTAAACTCGATAAGCTTTAATTACATATTTAATTCAACTCTTAACTCTTTTTATACATTTTTTGGTGAATTTTCGAAGTTAGTCCTCTGTTCTGTCCAAACTGTTTCAATGAGATTAATTCCTTTCTCAAGCTTCTTTATACTAAATTTCATACAATCACACATAATTATCTTACTTATAGTTAAACGTCTCATTTTCATTATGATTAATCATATATATTAAAATTATTAACACTTTAACTTAATTGTTACTAAGTCTTTTAATACTTGTAGTACTTACCTCACTTGTAGATAATTTCTTCTCACACCTTAGCTTTCTCCTTTCCTTTTTCTTCAATTTGGTCCTCCTTCTTCTCACATTCTTCAATTTCATACAAACACATATAAGCTTAAGACTAGAATTCAATTTTTTTTCCATGCTAGATTATGTAAATATACATGTATGTCATGAAAATTGAATCATCTCTTACCTTTGTTCTTGAATTTCCAAAATTCTAATTCAATCTCTATCCACTTTAACACTTCAAAGTGGACTCTGTAAGGATATTAAGGTGTCTACTAGCTTCCTTCTATGCCTTTCCTTTAGAAATTTTAAAGAAAATGGAAGATTTTGGAGCTTGGAGGGCTTAACAATGGTGGAAGAACTTAATTGGAATAAAAGCAAAAGTTGGAAATGGGGAATATAGGCATGGACGGTTGGTTATGAGAAGAAAAGATGATATCCTCATCTTTTTAATTGATTTTTCATCTCTCAATTTCTCTAGACTTTTCTTCAAAAATATCTCACTTAATAAAGATGGTAAAATTGCACTTTTAGTCTCTAGGCCTTCCAACTTTACACTTTGGCCCAAAACTTTGCCTCCAAAAATATCTTCTACCCAATTACTCTTTTGCCCCTCCTTAATCAATCTAATTCCCATGATGACTCATAATTCAATTTGGATAAATTGCTATTTAGTCCTTCCTCCTTTCTCACAATTACTAATTAATCCTTAAATCTTCCTAATCTTCTTATTTTAGCTACATATTCTAATTCTTGACTCCTTCCCTATACTATTCCAACTCTAGTTCAAAAACGCGGATGTTACATTCAGCATCTCATATTTTTTACCAAACTAAATAACTGAATCTTTATTAACTTTCAAATACATTGTTACATCCCTTTGAACTTATTAAACAAGTCTTCTGTATGAGATATAAGATTTTTATTCTATATCTTAAATTTATTTCATTATCGGGTTTAGGCAAAAATCCCAAAAATCTTTCAGGAATTTGATCAAAATACCCATTGGTAAATGGTACACAGTTAACCTCAAATCTAATTTTTTTTAAAATTAAGTGGTCAATTATATATATATATATATAATTGGTATGAGATATAAGATTTTTATTCTATATCTTGAATTTACTTCATTATTGGGTTTAGGCAAAAATCCCAAAAATCTTCCAGGAATTTGATCAAAATACCCATTGGTAAATGATACACAGTTAACCTCAAATCCAATTTTTTTTAAAATTAAGTGGTCAATTATATATATATATATATATAATTATTCAATCATTTTAAGTCATTTCATGTACAAAGACACCTAAACAACTTTGATTTATACTATCTGATTTACCAGACTCAACCATAATCAGTTTGTCAGTCCGACATTTTAATCAATTCCTTTCAGTCTATAATTCACTACAGTATCATATAACTTCAGTCAATTTATTTCCAGATTAAGTCTTGAAATGATAGTAACATCAAATCAACAGGAAACTCATAACCTTAAACTTTCAATGGACATCTACGACACACCAGGTTAACTATGACACCTTGACCCAAAGGGTTTGTAACTTGTACTTCAAATCCAGTTGACTCGACAGAAAAATTTTATTAGTTGCTAAAGTAGTACAGATATAAGAATGAGTCGACCTCAATCAATCAAAGCACACACAAACACATAAAAAAGATAGAATTTACTAGTCATAACATTGGGTACAGTAGCCTCTTCTCTGGCTCGGATGGCATATGTCCATATAGGTGCTCAAACTTCAGATTTGTTTGTACTATCTTTAATATCATTACGATTTTTGCCCACAATGCTACTCTGACCTAGACGTCTACCTTTAGCGGTGTGATCGAGGGTTTTACACTCCGGTTCTCCTCTTCTTCAAGTGGCATCGGGAAATTTCGTACCATATGATCAGTTGCTCCACATCGGAAACATGCTTCCTTCCTCAATCGAAACTCACTCGGGTGAAAATCTCCCATAGTATACACATGTCGAATTAGGTGCATTACGAACACTGGCTACACTATCCGCAAGCCTATTCTGAAATCTAGTTTCAGGTTGTCTTGATCTGCTCCTGCTCTAAAAATTGAATGAAGCTATCACTCGGTTCTTATTCTATTTGAATTTCTTTGGTGATGGTAAAGGGAAAGTTTTAGAAAGAGTCTTTTTACTGAATTCTCTAGACCTTTTCTCCCTCTGCCTCTTGTGATTATAAATTTCTTTAATTTTCTGTGCTCAATCAGTCAACACCACAAACGATCATAATTTTGAACCACCCACAATCATTTTAATTTCATCATTTAACCCGTCTTCAAAACGAATACACATAGCTTCGCCTGTTGGCACTATCTCACGTGTATATTTGCCGAGGTACAAAAATTCTCATTCATACTCAGTAACTATCTTGTTTCCCTATTTCAATTGCAGAAACTCTTTCTTTTTCCGATCTAGATATCGTTTGCTGATTATATTTCTTTTTTAATTCAGTCTGAAAGAATTCCCAATTAATTTCATTTTCAGGAACCACAGCCAGCATTGTCAACCACCAACTATAAGCTACATCTTTCAACAATGACGCGGCACACCTCAAATAGTCTTCAAGAGAAAAGGTTATTTCATTCAGAACTCTAAAAGTATTTTTTAGCCAATATTCAGCTTTAGATGCATCATCATCGGTGCTTCCCCAAAATTCCTCTACCCCGTACTTCTTAACCTTATCCATCGAAATAAGGCACCTATGCTCAACTATCGGAGGAGGTGGAGGCACACTTGGAGGTTCTACAGGTTGTACAATAGGTTGTATAAGAGGTAGTGGAGGTTGCGAAGTTGTCGGATTATTCCGCATAAATTCAGAAAATTAATGGCCTATCAAGCCAAAGAACATATTTTTTGCCTCGTTTTTTGTTATTTGTATAATCGGTACACCTCGACTTGCACCAGAATCAGAAATCGAAATATTTCTATTTACCTTATCAGTTTCACCTCGTTTAGAATCTGACATTTTTACTTATCTGTAAAAATTCAAGGTTAGATCGGATCCATTATAATCACACTATCATAGGTTTATATGGCATGTAATTTTAAACCTTTAAATTCATAAATTCAGTTTAAAAATCGGCTAAACGCAAGCTTTAATACCACTAAATGTAACACCCAAAACTCGTTACCGTCGTCGATTAAGGTCCCGAGGTCTTTCAATTCATTTACCATTAAATAATGTCTCAATATCTCATTAATTAAAATAATCAAACTATATATATAAATACATAATATACTCTTAAATTACATCACAATTTATTAAGGGCAAAAATGTCATTTAACAAGTCTGGGAGACTTCTACAGGTACTTGCTAGACAAGTATCGGTAGAAGTCAATTTAGAGAGCAAATTGAAAATAGATGAAGTTTCCTATCGGTAGTTGTGGAAGTTCTACCGATACAAGTATAACTTCTATCGAAACAACTCATGCTACTACCGATACAACAAACTCCAAAGAGCAAGGAAGCTTACCCTGCAACTTTTACCGATACAAGTTTTGAACTACCGATACAATTATGATCAGAACTAACGATAGTTCAGTATTAATTACTAAAACAACGCAAGTTAGTGACCAACATCTCACATCCTCTTTACTTCTACCAATACATGCAAGAGTGCTACCGAAAAAAGTATACAGATTTCCAAAACTATACATAATTCTTTCAAGTTTATAATCAGCCATATTAAACATATCAAATACATTTTCATTACAAGTAGATCTCTAAAAAAACATTCTTATTTGGACTATACCATGTTAATACCTAGTTCAATACAAAGCACCAAATACATTTGAAGGCAACTATGAAGATAACAACATTCCAAATAACATTACTCATCAAATATTTCAAGTTCACAATCCTACTATATGCCATATAAGCCAAGTGATACGAAGACTACCAAACAAACTCTCGATATAGTATGATTCTTCAAGGTGATCCGATCTTCAGACAGTAAAATGTATCTACAAAATAACAACAGATACACAAGTAAGCTTACTAAGCTTAGTAAGTTTGCAAAATCAACAACTACATAATAACCAATTCGGTTATAAAGATAATAATAGTATGTATTTATAATCTTGTGAAACTGTGTTGGATTGATCTTTTCAGGTCTTTCAGAAATTTAGCTCATACGAGCCTAAACAGAATTAGCTCTTACGAGCCTAGATATGTTAGCTCTTATGAGCCCAGACAGAGTTTAACCATTATACGATGTTGCTCACACAAGCTGATGAGAATCTGCAACATATGCAAAAACTCAGCCATCGATACGATCCAGAATTTCCCACTCACGATGCTGCTCAAACAAGCTGATGAGAATCCACAACATATGTAGAAACTCAACCATCGTAAGGGTCCATATAATCAATATTCATTTAGAAACTATCAACTCACGATGTTGCTCATACAAGCTATCAGGAAACTGCAACACTTATAGGATCCCAACCATCACGTCAATTCAGATAACGGGCCCCAAGCTTGATATATCATTTCTTTATTCATTTCCAAATCTTCTCGAGCATTCCACTTTCTTTGAGTTTCTAGGACAATAATGAATACACAAAGGAATATTTCAATGAATGTAACTAATACAACGAACCTACTGAATGAGATTGTAGTTATGGCTAAACTTCAAAGACTATTTTGAAATTTTCCCTTTTCCATGATCTGCAGTCCGTTCGTGATCTAAGTCAACAAATCATTGAATTTCCACATTAAATCATCAAATTTGAATCATTTCTTGCATTTATGTCCTTTTTGGAAAATTTACAAAATTGCCCTTATACTTTCATTTATATTCATTTTAGTCCTTAGACCTCAAACAAGCAAAATAACCATTTCCAAGTCTAACCCATTCCAACAGAATACTCTAGGATACATTCTCAACTGATACATACAATTTATTTCACACCAGTTACATGTATTTTACCATTTTAGCAATTTAGTCCTCAAACCCTAAAATCATCTAAAATCAATTTACAAAATCAATTAATCTAACATCCTAACTTCCAAAACTTTCATAAACTATCAAGAACAAGCTTATTCATCGATGGCAAGATATTTAATATTTGATAGAATCACAAATTAGTCTTTGGGTTAGCTAGATTAAGCTAATACGGACTCAAACATAAAAATCTCTAAAAATGGTCGGGATTTACTTACTCAAATGAGGAACCAATGTTCAAACGAAGATTTTCCAATGGCTTCTAGGGTTTTTCGGTAATGAAGAAGAAGAAACTAAGAAATAACCTATTTTCTTAAGTTTTATGATTAAAACATTATAATTTATCACATTACCATTTTGCCCTTCTTAAACTAACATTTTTCTCTTAATTTTTCAAGCTCATTACCGTCCATTCCAATCTCCATAGTATATTTACTATTTAAGTACTTTACTTAACCTTTTAATTATCATCCAATATCCTTAGTTAATATAATTCCATTTTTTGTCACGTTTACGATTCAGTCCTTTTCCATTTAATTAACTATCCAAATGATAAAATTTCTTTACCAAAAATTAATATGACACTAATGACATCACAAATATTAATTAAATAAAATTTACGACTCGACTGATTAGAGTTGTGGTCTCGAAACCACTGTTTTCGACACCACTGAAAATCGGGTTGTTACACCATATAACCAAGTGATGTAAATACTACCGAACGAGCTCCCAAGATAGTGTGATTTCTTCAAGATGATTTGATCTTCAATGAGAAAATAGAATCTACAAAACAACAACTATTTCATAGGTAAGCTTTCATAGCTTAGCAATTTCGTAGAGTTTAACAAGTTATCGATTAACATGTGTTGCACAATCTGTAAATCAATCGATCCAAAATAGAACTATGCTTCAATAAGCCATATCCATAATTCATCCTTTTGACAATGTCATCTCTGTTACCAGTATAAGTTGCTGCTCAAACAAGTTGATGAGGACTCGCAACATATGTGGTACCTCAGCCATCGATACGGTATCTATACATATAATTGCTCACACAAGCTGTTGAGAATATGCAAATCAAGCATAAATCTAAGTCATCGTAAGGCCTATAATCCATTCTTGGATTCATTTCACATTTTCTCGACTCACGATGCTGCTCACACAAGCTATAGAGCTTTTGCGACAAATGCAAGACCTCAGCCATCGAATTAGTTTAAAATCACCGGCTCAAAGCCTGATATCTCTTTCTTTCTTTGCTTTCCTTTTTCTCGATTCCAAACCATCATAGTACATTTGCAACATTACAGAGAACATAATAATGTACAATTTAAATGAAAATTTAACGTTACGAACTTACCAGACTGGAATGCAGTTACGAATAGGCTCATGGGACTATTCCGCTAATTTCTCTTTTCCTCGATTCGTGGCACGATCGCAATCTATCACAATAAATTATCCAAATTTCTCATTAAATCATGTAATTAAATCATTTAATACAATTTGGTCTATTTTGGGAAATTTAAGAATTTACCCTTAATATTTTACTTTTATTTAATTTATTCCTTAAATACAAAACATGCAAAATAGTCATTTTCTTTTAAAACCTATACCATTCGAACATCAAAGGGTATATGCTTGCACCCTACAAGAAATTATTTCATACCAAATGCATGTAATTTCATTATTTTAACATTTTGGTCCTTAAACCCTAATTCCATCAAAAATCACTTTACGAAAAGATCAAACCCAATCATCAAGCATACAAAGTCATCAAAAGCTTTCAAGAACAAGCATTTTAAACAATGATAAGATTTATAACATTTGACAGATTAACAAATTAGTCCTTTGATTAGCTAGATTAAGCTGATACGAACTCAGAAACGTCAAAATTACTAAAAACGATCAAGGTTTACTCACCTAATCAAGCTTTAAAAGTTAACAATGGAAAACCCTAGTTTCCCCCTTGTGTTTTCATGAAGATGATGAAGAAAGATGAGGGTTTCATGTTTTTTCTTCTTTAATTTCATATATATACCTAATGACAAATTTGTAAATTTTAAGATTTTAATGATTAACTTAATTAATCACTTACTTAACTTTAATTGATCCCATTTATAATCAATATATCTCATTCTAATCCACTCACTAAAATAGTCTAGGTTAATTTGCTCATTTGGTCCTTCTAGTTAACCAACTCAACTTTTGCACCTTTTACGATTTAATCCTTTCTAGTCAATTAACTATCTAAACATTAAAATTTCATAACCAAATTTTAATACAATGCTAAAAACATCATAAATATCAAGATAAATAAATTTACGACTCTACTTATCGGAGTTGTATCCCGAAATCACTGTTTTCGACACCATTAAAAATCAAACTGTTACAACCGTAGAACCAAGAACTCCTTTAATTCTTGAAACTTTAGTAAGTAAAATAGTAAAATTTTGAAGTTTCGATATTGATATTTTCCTTTCATCTCTTAGGGTTGAAACTAATAATGTTTTACGCACTTGTGACACATTCATCTTCGTGCTACTTGGATTCTTGTTCTTGCCTTAAGGAGAAAATACTCTTGTTTAGAAGATAGTTATGTAAGTCTTCTCATTCAACTTTGGAATGACAGCTTAATGAAGTAGTTTTTTTAGAGTTCTAGTATATTATTAATTCATTAATAAAAAGATTCAAGATCGGATTTCTTTCCTTGGAGTTGGAATCAGATTTAGGATTGAGATATCAGATCTACCAATCGAGGTGTGGGTTTAACATTAAATAAAAATATGAAATTATGTTTCATGTTAAAATTTATTAGTATTATTATTAAAATCGTGCTTATCAAGAATACTTTATGTATTCAATAAGAGAAATAAAAACCCATCGAAATGGAATATCCAAGTAAGTGAATCTAAACCATTGTTTTTATGAAATAAATGATGTGTGATCTTGATTATTATTATTATTAATTGAAACAAATTGTATGAAAGTCTCATTCTCATGTTATATGATGTTATGACATATGTTAATTTTGCATGAAAAATAAAATGAGAAATAATGATATATTATGTATATATGTTATTTGCATGTTAAGCATGCCTATGTGATTTTAAATGATAAATGATATAATAAGCATGTCTCACATGCCAAACTGAAAATTTGATTTTTTTAGTGAAAAAGTGATTTTTGTGGCCATGTCACATGCATGGGGTGAGGTATGTGAAAGGTGGAAGAAGTGGCAGTTTATTTGCAAAAGTGGTGGGCTGTCCACAATATTATTAAGTGACAGTTTATCTGCATTACTGTGACACTGTTCATAAATTGGAGTGTTTGGATGGGCGAGTTCTAAGGAGCTTGATTATAGTGTGTAGCGGTGATGGGTAGGATATTTTTAAATAAATTTGCATAAATGTTTTATAAAAACTGCATTACCATGATCATGTGCATAAAGTGAAATATTTTCTTGATTGATTATGTGTTTATTTGCATTTCTTTTGTAAATGACCCACACTAGGCTTAAAAAGCTCACCCCTTTAATGTTATAGCCTTTTAGGTAATACTCGGACATAGGACTTGGATTCAACATTCGATGGAGCCTCTCGAATGGGTTTACCTTATGGACTTTTAATAATGAATTTTAAAACTATTTGGATTTTTGTTTGTGGACTTTGGACTTTGGACATTTCTTTTTATTTTGGGTTGTGGTTATTTTAAAGATTTTAGAACTGTCATACATGCATGCAAAAATTTATGAGATTTCAAGTACTTTAAAATAGGAAGTTTATTTAAAATATTTACAATTTTACTTGGTTTTAAAAGAAAATTATAACTCGTAATTTTCTAAGTAGTTTTATAAGAGTCCACTGCAAAATATTTTTACCCAAAACCTTTTTAATAAATAATTTTAATGCAAGTTCGTTATTTTCAAATAACTTAAAATGACATTACAATATAATGACGTCCATTTCTTTTAAATGATTATATTTTTAGTAAGTATTTCTCAAAGAAACAAAATCACCAAATATTCAAAATTTTTAAGTTTTCATAAAACAATTCAATCCTAGTTATTTTCAATAAGTAAATAAATTCGAGTGTTGTTAATGTAACTTCCGAGACTCGGCCATAACGTCTTGGTCGAGTTTGGGGCGTTACAAGAATGGGAAGAACCAAGGTCAACCAAAGCATATACGAGTGTTGAAAATAAAAGAAATATACTTGTTACGACATCAGTAGCATCACCCTCTTCTCGGGTATGAACAATATAGGCTTGCATTGGGCTCTAGCCTCGGATTGCTGAACTACTGACCCAATCCCTTTTTCTCAAACTACCCCTTGATACAGAACCACCATGAGGATTTCCATGGTCCCTACAACAGGAGGGGACCTTTGAGTGGCAACGGGAGAAGCATCATCATTCTTCGGACAATCCCGACCAAAATGATCCAATGACTCACATCGAAAGCATGCCTCAATTTTCTTCTAGTTGTCGACCCTATGCCTTTTTTCGCATTAATTACAACTCGAAATATCAACATCTTTATTAGGGCCTTTAACACTGCCTAATCAAAATGGCACCGTACGAGGCTTTATATGGACACAAATGTAGAACTTTGTTATACAAGTCAAAGTTGAGTGAAAGAAAGTTGAAAGTTATTAGGAATTGATCTAATATGTGAGATAAAGAATAAAGTTAGAGTTATATGAGACTGTTTTAAAGCTGCCTCAGATCATCAGAAATCGTATACTGATTTGAAAACAAAAGATATTGAGTTTCAGACTGATGATAAAGTTTTTTTTAAAGTCTCGCCTTGGAAGAAAGTTCTTCATTTTGGCAAGAAAGGAAAACTTAATCCAAGGTTCATCGAGTCATACGAGATTTCAAAAAGGGTTGGCCTGATAGCTTATTAATTACTGTTGCCTCTAAAACTTGAAAAGATTAATAGTTTTTTTCATGCACCGATGCTACGATGGTTTAAATCATATCCATCTTATGTGATATCACCTGATGAAATTGAACTTCAACCAGATTTGTCATATTCAAAAAAACTGGTAAAAATATTAGCTCGAAAAGTAAAAGAACACCGAAACAAACGAGTACCGCTGGTGAAAGTGTTATGGCATCGACATTATTTAAAGGAGGCTACATGGTTAAAATGATTTTGACTTGGCTAAAATTATTTTGACTTGTTTAAAAACATTTTAACTTGATTTTGAAGATTTTAAAATTGATTCAAAAATTTCTAAGAGTTGAAGATAAGAATTTAAATTTTATCTCTTAGACTTTAAATTGAGAAACTATTTTGTCAACTGTAACTTATATTTAAAAACATTTTAATTTGTTATATCAAAATACTTTATAAATAAAGCTTAGTTTAACAATCTCCCTTTTTTTTATATAACAAAACTTTTTAAAAAATTGTTTTTAAATAATTGCTCCCCCTTAATAAAAGACATTTTGAATTTAAGATCAAAATAAAATTTGTCAATCAAATTTGCATTCATTTAAAAAAACAAATTGGTTACAAAATCTTGCATTTAGAATTAAAAAAATCAAGCAATAAAATAATCAAATATTTTACCTTTTCTTCTTACCCTTTTTGTTATACAAAAAAATCAAATAAAGCTCAAGGAGAAAAAAAATTAGTTGATCACAATATATAGAGAAAATTGAATGAGCAATGAACTAAAAAAAACTTGTATCTAAAAAGTACCAATAAGTCATTAAGTGCAACTGAATCCATAAGTGTCAATAAAGCAATTAAGTTCAAAAAAAAAAAAAGGCAATAACATAAAAATGAAAATGCATATGTCATGAAAATGCATGTCCTAAAGGTACTCTACTCGTCGTTATGAGGAGAGGAAAATGGAGGCGTGATAGGAAAACATGCAAGTAGAGTCACCATTTGAGCTTCTAGGGTAGAAAGCCTCGTATTAACGTCTTCTCTAAGACTCCGAATTTCAACATTGTTAGCCCATACATCGTTGCACAATAAGTGAATGGCATCGAGCAAGGCGGTGTTGACCTCTAATGAAGGTTGAGCGAAGAAGAGGAGGCTGATGGAGGAGCGCGCTCGGGTGCCATTGTAACACCCCAAAACTCGTCTCCATCATCGATTAGGGTTCCAAGGCTACTAACATCCATATCTCAAAGCAATTTCATAATCATATCACAGTTAACATTGAACTTAATATAATTAAGTATAACTCAATTTCAATGTCACATTTTCATTTTTATCATCTCAATTCACAAGAAATCAATTGTAGCACAATTGAAAAATTACACGAAACATCGAATTTCAGCAAAACAAGGGCCACACGACTGTGCCCTAGACCGTGTGCCAAACCGTGTGCATATACGAAATAACCTTACACGATCGTGTCACAGACCGTGTGACAAGCCGTGTGAACATGCAAAATACCCAACACGCCCGTGTGTGAAACCGTGTTCTGGGTCGTGTGTCTACTCGAATTAAGGCCACACGACCGTGTCCCAACCCGTGTGTACCCTGCAACTATTTTACCCAGGGCACATGCCTGTGTGCTGGCCCATGTTCCAGGCCATGTGTACCTGCAAAATGTTAAAAATAATATGCAAAATTTCCATAAAGCCCTTCAACTTGTGTCTAACTCGAAAATCAAGCCATACCATTGTTGTACCTTAATCTAATTGAACATGCTCATCTTCATTCAAAATTCTATACCAACATACAAGTCAACAAGCATTAGTACATTTTGTTCAAAGCTATGTTCCTTAACTAAGTTCACTTAGAGCTTAGCAAATTTTAACAAGAATATCAGTTCATTGTCCTAATACATGCCATATAACCAAATGATTTAAAGGCTACCAAACGAGCTCGGGATTGTAACACCCAAAACCCCAAATTATCACTGATCAGGATCTCGGTGTCTTACTGTTCATCTATCAGGGTTCATCTTTTATTATCATCTCATTCAATCTTATTTTAATAAATATATGCATCCAACACATCATAAATTATCAATCGATTATAATCACTTCTCAACAAGGGTAAAAAGGTCATTTCCATGATTTTTGGAGACTTCTACCGATGCTTGTTGGATAAGTACCGATAGTTGTCAACTCAATAAATAGTTCAAGGATAGTGCAGACTTCTACCGATACTTGAGGCAATACTATTGATACAATTATGATCAGAGCTACCAATACTTAGTATCATCTACCGAAACAACACAAGTCAATAACCTACATCTCACTTCCTTTTTACTTCTACCGATATAAGCAAGAGTACTACCGAAAGAAGTATGCCGATGTCAAATATATACATAAATTTCTAAGTTTGCATAACAGTCTACAGCATTTACCAATTTCTCAAAATCATACCTACATAGACAATTCATATTGGTATTTAATTCTTCACATAACAATAAACAATACATATCAAAACATTCATCAAAACGTTACCATGCTATTTAACCATTACACCAAAACAACCCAAGTAACACAATTTTAATACATGCCATATAAGTCAAGTGATATAAAGACTATCGAACGAGCTCCTGGGATAGTGTGATTTTTCTTGAGGATCCAATCTTCAACAGCAAATGAGTCTACAGAATAATAAATAGATACGCAAGTAAGCTTACAAAGATTAGTTAGTTCATAAGAACAATTAACTTACAAAATAACATATTCGGTTACGGAAAGAGTAATAAAATATCTTTGTTATCCCGTGGCATTAACATCAGGTTTATCTCACTAAATCTTCCAAAAATTTAGCTCATACGAGCCCAGAAAAGATTAGTTAATACGAGCCCAAATAGGTTAGCTCCAATGAGCCTAGATAAGTTAGCTCATTTAAGCCTAGACAGAGTTTAACCAGTATATAACGCTGCTCACACAAGCTGATGAGAATCCGCAACATATGCAGAAACTCAGCCATCGAAACGGTCCAGAATTACCCACTCACAATGCTACTCACACAAGTTGATGAGAATCCACAACGTATGTAGAAACTCAGCCACCATAGGGGTCCATATAATCAATATTCAGTATTCATCCTGAATCTATTGACTCATGATGTTGTTCAAACAAACTATCAGGAAACTGTAACATATGCAAGATCTCAGCCATCACGTTGATATAGATCACCGGCCTAAGGCCTAACGTCTCCTTTCTTCATTCTTGTCTCAAATTCCTCAAAGTATCCAGCAAATTTAATTTGCTACAATAATAATCAAGAATAAAAGGGATTATAACAATATTTAAACTAACAATACGAACTTACAGGACTGATTTACAGTAATCGTCAAAGTACAATGACTATTCCAAAATTTTCTCTTTGCTTCGATTTTCAAGTCATTCTTGATCTATAATAATAATTTCATTCAATTAACTAATTTAGCTATAAAATAAACTTATTTTATGCAATTAAGTCCTTTTTACGTTTTTACAAAATTACCCTTAACTTTTCACTTTTATTCAATTTAGTCCCTTAGCTCAAAACTTGCAAGTTAATCATTTTAAAAAAAATCAGGTTCAGTCGAATACTATATTACTTCAATACAGCCCACTTTTGCAATTATTTCATCTTAAGTCCTTGTAAATTTATCACTTTAACATTTTAGTCCTTAAACATTAAAATCATCAAAAACTACTTTACAAAATAATAAAATCTAATAACCAAACTTATAAATCTTCCATAATCTTTCAAGAACAAGCTTATTCATCAATGGAAAAATTTATAACATTTGACAGAATCACAAATTAGTCCTTGAGTTAGCTAGATTAAGCTAATACGGACTCAAAAACATAAAAATTACTAAAAACTGACAAGAATCACTCACCCAAATATGGAACCAAGCTTGACCAAAGCTTTCTCTCCTCTCTTATAAGGTTTCAGAAACTTAGGAAGGAAGAAGATGATTTAATTTCATCTTTGTTTTGTTTTTTCCTTATTACCTTTTAAAGAAATTACGAATTTTATCCTTTAAATTTCACTTTAATTTTGGCTAAATAAATGCCAAAACCACCCACTATAAACATTAACGATTTAATTACCATTTAGGTGTCTTACCTTATCTTCCAATTAGCATTTAATGCCTTTAATTAACGGAATTTAACTTTTTCATTGTTTACGATTTAATCCTTTTCATATAATTAACTTTTTAAACAATAAAATTTCATAATCAAATTTTAATACAACACTAATGACCTCGTAAATATTAAATAATTAATATTTACGATCTGAAACATCAAAGTTGTGGCTTCAAAACCACCATTCTCGATCATACTAAAAATAAACTAATTAGTAAATCCTCATTTTATTAGGATTAAATGCAATTTACCAAAACCTAAAGAGTTTCACATCATTTCTATTATTAGGGCATTTAAAGAGGGTTTGATTACATAATTGGTCCTTCAATTATATTAAATTTCAAATAAACAAACTTATTTTCAATTTAGTCCTAAACTAATTAAGACTAAACGAAAAATATCCCAAAGGTTAGTAGAAGGTAATCATATCCTCCACCGCTTGGATTTTTTGACCTTGGTGTAATTGTCACTCTGCTCCCTTTTATTTTTAATCAATAGCGATTAACTTTTATGTCTTTTACAATATACTCCTTTTCTTTAAGTAAGCAATTAATTATCAAAATTATCTAACCAAACTTCAATTCACATATAATAAAACTCTGTAAATATTTAATAAAAATATTTATAGCTCTTAATTTCAGAAACGAGGTCCCGATACCTTATTTTCTAAAACCACTTGACTTTTGAACCAAACCACTTATACTAACTTTTAATTCAATAATTAAAATTCGTCAATTCAAAATTCCATATAAAATTATAATTGACTTATTTAATTTAAACACTCATTATAAAAAAATTTCGTCGAGTTTGTGGTTCCCAAAACTACTATTTTTGACACCATTGAAAAACGAGCTGTTACAGAGATAGTGTGATTCTTCGTTGAGGATCCGATCTTCAACAGCAAAATGAATCTACAAAACAATAAACAAGTACACGGGTAATCTTAAAAAGCTTAGTAAGGTTGTTCGCAATTAACTTACAGAATAACTTATTTGAACGAAGAGGGTAAATAAACATCTTCATTATTTCCACATTTGTATCCCAAACGATCTCTTCAAGTCTTCTAGTAAATTTAAGTCATATGAGCTCAGTCAGGAAATTGTTCTTATGAGCTAGTACAATATATCACTCTTACGAGTCAGTTTATTATATCACTCTTTCGAGATAGTAGAGTAAATCGCTCTTTCGAGCTAGTTCAATATATTGCTCTTTTGAGCCAGTACAATATATCGCTCTTTCCAGCTAGTTCAGTAGTTTCTCCAAAGTCTTTCATCTCGTTTCAACATCAAGTTTGTAACCAAGACAATTGAAATTAAGAATATTAAATAGAAATATAATTAAAAGAACTTACCGGACGAAATTACAATTAAAACGAAACTCTAGGGACTACTCTACAATTTTTCTTTTTCCATAATTGGTGGCACGATCTTGATCTAACACAACAAACCAATCAATTCTCTTATTAAAGCATGTAATTTAATAATTTTATATATTTAAGTCCTTTTTTGAAATTTATGAAATTACCGCTAATATTTCATTTTTATTCAATTCAATCCTTAAACACAAAACATGCAAAACAACCATTTTTCTTCCAATGCCAAACCAATCAAATATCTAAGGCCTTCATACAAATTCACTACATTCAAAATTTCACATTAGGGACATGTATTTTCATTCATAATTCAATCCTTAAACCCTAAAATCACTAAAAATCACTTTACAAAATCATTAAATCTAACAATCAAGCACACAAAGCTTCCACAAAACTTTCAAGAATAAGCTCCTTCATCGATGGAAATATATTTAACAATTGACAGATTCACAAATTAGTCCTTGGGTTAGCTAGATTAAGCTAATATGGACTCAAAAACATAAAAATTACTAAAAGCAGGTGAGATTTCACTCACCAAATCAAGGAACTAAGCTTGGATGAATGCTCCTCTTTTCTTTTAGGGTTTTTAGCTTTCAAAGGTTGAAAAAGAAGATGATATTATGGTTTATTTCATCAAATCTTTTCTTTAATTCATTTATTTCTTAAATTACTATTTTACCTTTAATGGTTTTTAACCAAAATTCACTCTTTAATGCCCAAAACCGTCCACTACACTAATGAATGGTCTAATTACCTATTAAGGCCTTTAGCTTACCTTCTAATTAGCATTTAATACATTTAATCAATGGAAATCAACTTTTATACCTTTTTACAATTTAATCCTTTTTACTTGATTAACTATCTAAACAATAAAATTTCTTAACCAAATTTAGTATGACACTCATGACATCACAAATATTAAATAACTAATATTTATGACTAGACTCGTTGGAGTTGTGGTCTCGAAACCACTATTTTTGACACCACTAAAAACCGGGCTATTACAGCCAGAACGTCATCAAACACAGCGTCAAAGTCATCGTCGTCATGATCCGCCGAAGCATCACTCTTAAGCCATGTACTGATGGTGGAATTGAGATGGTAACCCTCATGATGGAGATCCCCATAACTAATAGTTTGAGTTGAGGAAACGGGGGTGTCTCCACGTGTACTAACACCCAACCTCCTAAAGATGTATGACAAGTACATGCCACGGGGAAGGGTGACATTTTTACCAAGTCCCCTCCCGATAGCTTTTGTAATGTCGTTAAATACGATAAGTGTAAGGTTGGGACGCCTATTGTTTCTAAAGCAATCAATCTGCCAATAATATGTGTTTCGAATCTTAGTGTGTTTTTTAATAGGCCTAAGGTTCCACATAAGGATAAGGTGTAGGACACGATCATGAAGGTTTAGTTTGGATACCAAGTCGAAAAGAATAAAAAGCCAGGGACCATAGCTCCCATTTTCATCGGAGAGACTTCCGAGAGGTAAATGAACATATTCGCCAAACTCTTTGAGAGTTAGGCGAATCGGGCTGCCCATTAAATATGAGGAGATGACGGTTATGGTTTCTTCGATTTCATCATGTTCGAGCGTTGCGTCTAAAAAGAAAGGTCAAATAAGATTTAAAGAGGTTGGCAAAGAAATATTTAAAAATTCCATCCATCTCAAATTTTGTAAAATAGGGAGATAGGAAAAGTTGATAGTGTCCAACATGGCTATATCAACCTTCCTAGCCTCCCATACACATTTTGAGGCAAAGTTCATGTTAAAACAATGGAGTGAATGAGCATTTTGAAATATTCATTAAATGAGGGTTCTACATCACTAGATGTAGAGATGCTAGTCTTAGAACGTTTCTTAGGAACCATTGGTACTGTCTAAGAGCTTAGAAAGCAATAAAACTAGGAAAAATCTCTTTGAGTAATTTTAACAAACACTTGGTAGGCTAAGGTTTTGGGTAAAAATTTTCAGAAAAACCTTAAAAATCGATAACCTCTTACAATAAAGCAACATATATATGGTTCAAAACAACCCAATAAACCATTAAAACTCACTATTTCTACCTACATTGTACAAAATCAACAAGTTAAAGATTTCAGATTTTTACCTCAAAAGTATTGAAATAGACAAAAATCCCAAGAAATGTTTAGCAAATCTTGTTGAGATGATGTTTGAAGGTGTTTAAAAGCCAAGATTTGGTGAAGAAAAAAATTTATGAGATTTTTGAGAGAGTTGAGATGGTTTTCAGAGAAAAAAAAAAAGAAATTTAAGGTTTATGAAACTATTTTTGAAACATAGCAACAGCAAGTGCCCTTATAAAGCCCGTGTATCGATAATTTTTTACGAGTTTTGATATTTTTATAGAAGTATCGATACCGAATTGCAGTTCTGTTTTCCAAGTGTAGTGAAATTACAAAAACGAGATTTTTAAGTCTTATTATTTTCTAAGGATCCTAAAATGGCTCCAAAATTATTCCTAATGATTTAAAATGTATTAATAAGATTACGATGCATGAAATGCATGGAAAAAATAAAAAAATAAATGATTAAGTAAAATGAAAGGTGTTTAATTTTTTATATATGTGAGAGCAACAAAATAGAAGTCATGCTAGATGAAACAAATCAAACAATCATATACAGCTCCCCCTATCTTTTGCATATAAAAGCCAAGAAAATCATGCTTACCAAGCTTTTGCACAAAAATTGAATAATGTAAACAAAATTAACACATAGTCAAGGTAAGGTGGTCAAATCTAGTTCTCTCCTAGTGTCCAAATTCTTTTTTTCTCTAAAGGTTTTGTGAAAATATCAGCTAATTGATGTAAGGTGTCAATATATTCTAGAACTATATCTCCTTTTTGGACATAATCTCTAATGAAATGATGTCTAATTTCAATATGTTTAGTCCTAAAATGTTAGATGGGATTTTTAGTCAGACAAATAGCACTAGTATTGTCA
The DNA here is from genome assembly GCA_039519145.1 of Kokia cookei. Taxonomy (NCBI): domain Eukaryota; kingdom Viridiplantae; phylum Streptophyta; class Magnoliopsida; order Malvales; family Malvaceae; genus Kokia; species Kokia cookei. Next base: position 12,331,732 of record CM076901.1, read on the forward strand.
CACTTGATAGGAATAGTAGCTACATCAATTCCATAGTCCTTAAGTTGTTGTTTCATCCATAAAATTTGAGCACAACAACTACCGGAAAAAATATATTCTGCTTCAGTGGTGGACAATGCAACACTATTTTGTTTCTTTGAAAACCATGAAATTAGCATGTTGCCTAAGAATTGACAAGTATCAGAGGTACTTTTCCTATCTAATTTGCAACCTCCAAATTTTGCATCCAAGTAATCATGCAAGCTAAAGTATGAGTCTCTAGAATACCAAAGGCCTAAATTTGAAGTATCTCTAAGGTATCTAAAGATTCTCTTAAGGGCTTGTAAATGTGATTCCTTAGGACATGATTGACATCTAACACACAAGCATACACTAAACATATACTTACGGTAAGATAAAGCAAAGAACCAATCATTGACCTATATAATTTTAAATCAACACATGTACCTTTCTCATCTTTATCAAGCTTTGTAGAAGAGCTCGTAGGGGTAGCTTATGGTTTGAGATTATCCATCTCAAACTTCTTGAGCATTTCCTTTGTGTGCTTAGCTTGGTTAATGAAGATGTCATCTTTTCTTTGTTTGATTTGGAGTCCCAAAAAGAAATTTAGTTCTCCCATCATTCTCATCTCAAATTCACCTTGCATTAGCTTAGAAAATTTAGACAAAGAAGATCATTAGTAGAACCAAAGATTATATCATCAACATAAATTTGAACTACTAATAAATCTTGGTCCTTGCTTTTAATAAAAAATGTTGTGTCAACCTTCCCTTTACGAAATTTTTTTTAAATAAGAAAATTTGATAATCTTTCATACCAAGCTCCAGGAGCTTGTTTCAAACCATATAAAGCTTTTGAAAGTTTAAAAACATGGTTTGAAAATTTTGGATTTTTAAAATCGGGTGGTTATTCAACGTACACTTCTTCATTTATAAAACCATTTAGAAAAGCACTTTTTACATCCATTTGATACAATTTAAAATTATTAAAGAACCAAAAGCTAAAAGCATTCTAATGGCTTCCATCCTAGCTACGAGAGCATAAGTTTCATCATAATTTATTCCTTCATCTTGAGTGTAACCTTGAGCAACAAGTCTAGCCATGCTTCTCACTATGTTATCACTCTCATCTAGCTTGTTTCTAAACACCCATTTTTTTCCTATAGTGGATTTATCACTAGGTCTATCAACTAAGTTTCATACTTTACTTATCTCAATATGATTTAACTCTTCTTGCATGGCCAAAATCCAATATTCAACATTTAATGCTTCTTTGATATTTTTAGGCTCAATGCGTAATATAAATGCAACATAATTACAAGTATTTTTAAGAGAAGATCTAGCAATTACCCCTTTTGATGTATCTCCAATGATTTGCCCATCATTAACATATGAAACCTCTCTTGGGTGGCTAGATTCTCTTTCAACATGAGTTGGTTCTTAAAGTTCATCAATTTTGAGTTCTTGAACCAACTCACTTATGCTTTCATCTTCATGTGATGCTTGATTTTGCTTAATTTGATATATTTCTACATCATCAAAATAAATAGATTCCTTTATGAAAAAAGAGTTAGATTCATAAAAAATGACATGTATAGATTCTTTTATAACAAGGGTTCTTTTGTTAAAAATTTTTATAAGCTTTAGAATTAGTGGAATATCCAAGAAAAATATCTTCATCACTTTTGGCATCCAATTCTCCTAAATTTTCATTTCTATTATTCAAAACAAAACATTTGCAACCAAAAGGATGAAAATGGTTTATGTTAGGCTTTCTTCCTTTAAAAAATTCATAATGAGTTTTCTTCAAAATAGGCCTAACCATTGCTCTATTTATAATATAGCAAAAAGTGTTTATGGCTTTTGCCCAAAAATATCTTGGCAAATTATTTTCACATAACATGGTTCTAGTCATTTCCTCTAAGATCCTATTTTTCCTCTCAACAACTTCATTTTGTTGAGGGGTTATAGATGCCAAAACGTTGTGACTAATACCATGTTCGTTACAAAAATTATTAAAACCAGTGTTTTCAAATTCTTTTCCATGGTCACTTCTTACACTAGAAATTGAATATCCCACTTGATTTTGAATCATTTTACAAAAAGTAATAATTTTTTTTCTAAAGCTTCATCTTTTTAAAACAAAAAGAAAACTCATGTATATCTAGAATAGTCATCAACAATAACAAACTCATATTGTTTATCTCCTAAACTCATAGTTCTAGTGGGTCCAAAAAGGTCAATATGAATAAGTTGGATTACTCTAGATGTAGAAACTATATCTTTAGATTTAAAAGATGATCTCCTATGTTTACTTTTAGTACATGCATCACATATTTTATCAAAGTCAATAGAAAAGTTAGGCAAGCCAACAACAAGTTCATTTTTAATAAGCTTTAAAATAACACTCATGCTTGCATGTCCTAATCCTCTATCCCATAGCCAACAAGTATTTTAATTATTAGCCATAAAAAAAATATTTGAATGTATGTCATCAAAATTTACGATAAAAATATTACCTACCCTATGTCCTACAAAAAGACTTATATTGTTTACAATATTTACAACTTTGCACCCATTAGACTCAAATATTACTTTGAATCCCTTGTCACAAAGTTGACTAATGCTAAGGAGGTTATGCTTAAGGCCATTGACATAGAGCACATTTTTAATAAGAGTGGAAGAATTTATACCTAGAGAACAAATACCTTTAACAAGCCCTTTGGAGTTATCACCAAATGTAACTTCTCCTCCATACTTTGGCATTAGTTATATGAAATGGTTTTTTTCACCGGTCATGTGTCTAGATCATCCACTATCAAGATATCATGAGTTCTTCTAATAGTTGTTTGCCTTGAAGTAATGCTCTTCCTCTTAAAAAGACAAAGTTAAGCTTCGGGTTTTGGTACCCAAACTTTCTTGGGTCCATTAGCATTAATCCTAACAATTTTTGTTCCCTTAGGAATCCGTTTCTTTAAAGCTTTCCTCATTTTGAGGTCTATTTGATCCTTTTGGAATCCACGCACTCTTAGTGAGTTTGCTTCTAGATGTGAGCTTCCTGAAAGAACAAACTTGCTTATCATGCCCTTTTTTATGACAATGAGTGCATAAGAGTGAGGCATCATAAATGTAGCTTGGTTTCTCAAAAAAAATTTAAAATTTGCTTTCTTTTTATAAATTTACAAAACCTAAGCTAGTTTTTTCAAAGAAGGCTCTTTGAAATTCAAGCATATCATTTAACTTTTATTGTCCCATATGAAACATAGAAAAGTAATTACGCAAGTTTTCATTCTTTAAAATCAAATCATCAATTTGAGCTTGCATATCATTAAATTTCTTTTCTATTTCCTCTTTAGCTATGATTGGAGACTTATTTGCCTCATTTAATTTTGAAATCATTTTCTTATGTTTGGAGTTCATAGTCTCAAAATCTATAATTAATTCATCAAATGCATCTTGTAATTCTTCAAATGTATATTCATTTAATTCCCTAGAGTTTAGAATTACCTTTTGTTCTTCAATAGCCATAAGTCATAATTGGGAAACTTCATTGTCCTCATCACTATCCAATGAATCACTGTCGCTTCATGTTGCCATCATGACTTTCTTCTTTTGTTTTTTTTTATGCCTTTTCTTCTTCAATTGTAGGCAATCAAATTTAATGTGATCCAACTTTTTGCATTCATAGCAAATGATTGGGTCATTTTCCTTTTTGCTTGGTTCACCCTTGATAATGTCTTTTCTTAGGAATTTTTTGGCTTTATTGAATTTTATGAATCTTTTGAATTTCCTTGCCAACATCGCCATCCCCTCCTCCTCCTCCTCATCATCATCATCATCGCCATCTTTATTAAAATCCTCATCCTTCTCACAAGTTATCGATTTGAAGGTAACTCCTACTTTCTTTGAACTTCCTTGATTACTTTTGCATTGTGGTTGACCTTCATTTCATATGTCAACAAGGAACCAATGATCTCATCAAGAGAGAGTAAGTTGAGATCCTTTGACTCTTCTATTGTTGTCACTTTTGGTTCCCAAGATGTTGGAAGACTATTCAACATCTTCACTATCTCCTTGTTGGGATAGATCTTCCCAAGGGCTTTGAGACCATTGATGATGTCGGTGAATCGATCGGACATCTTCTTGATTCCTTCCTCTGATTGTGCCTTAAATAACTCATAATCAAGGGTGGAAAGACTTATCTTGCATTCCTTGACTCCACTTGTTCCTTCATGGGTGACCTCAAACTTGTCCCATATTTATTTGGCGTTGTTGCATAAGAAAACTCTATTGTACTCATTTGCACTAAGAGCACAAAATAGAGTGTGCATAGCCTTTGCATTCAATTGTATCTCTTGATATCATGATCATCTCATTCACTCTCTTCTTTTAGGACAATAACACCTTCAACCCTCTTCACTGGATTGGATAACCCATTTGTGATTATCCTCTAAACTTTATAATCATTGATTTGGACGAGTAACTTCATTTTTATTCTCCAATATGAGTAGTTTATGCCATTGAATAGAGGATGCCTCACAATGGAGTGCCCTTCTCCCAAAATGATGGAATTTTGCTCTGATGCCATGAAACACATCTCTTGACTTGTGATCTCCATCTTAGATAACTTTAGGATCTTTTCTCTTGGTTGTAAGATCATTTCTAGAGTTCTAGCTCTAATACCAATTATTAACTTGATAGATTAAATCGAAATTGTAAGAGTTGGGTGAATTGGCCTTTTAAAAATGTTGTATGAAAAGAGATAAAATAAAAGCAATTTGACACAATGATTTTAGAGTGGTTCAGTGCCAAATGCCTACTCCACTACCTTAACTTTCCACCACTAAGGATTTTTCTAAATCCACTAGATTTGTGGAACCTTTAAGGACAAGGTTTAACCTTACAATCATTTAAGATTTCTACTCAAATCTTAAGTCACAAATTCTCTCAAAAGAGATACAAATAAGAAAACAAGGAACAATCCTAACCAGATCAAATTGTTTGCAAATGAAGATCAAAATACAATGAAATACACCTGAGCAAAGAAATGAAAATAAGGCTCACAAGTGTATGAAAGATATGAAAAATTAAGCTCTTGGTTTGTTTGATTGAAGATATTTGCTTGTAAGTGCTTTGTTAGTTATTGTAGGTCTTTGGAAGATGGTATTTATACCCCCAAATTGATTTCTAATTGTTATGGTTGTTGATGTAATAATTATAGCTGTTAGAGATGAAAACCAGAGCATTTATGTCACCTACAACTTCGAGTATAGATACCGTACAAAAGGGTATTGATATTTTTGTCATAAATGCTAAATTCAGTGACCGTTGTTACCTTTTAAACCAATACCAAAATAAATTTATCGATACCTTTTCCAAAAGGTATCGATACTGGATCGATACCTCATAGGGTTTGTGAAAAAATAGAATGCTCATTTGGTATCGTTTTTAAAGAAAGGTATCGATGTTTTTCAGAAATTATCGATACCTATAAAATGGTATTGATATTTTTCAAGGGTTGTCAAAATAGAATGAAAGTTTGGTCTTGATCTAAAGGTATATATATTTCAATAATTATCGATACTCGACCAAAAAGGTATCGATACTTTTTGGCCTGGAGCTATTTTGACTTGTTTGAAACACATTTTTAAGTGTTAAAATGATTTTGACTTGGTTCAAATTATTTTGACTTATTTAAAAACATTTTAACTTGATTTTAAGATTGTTTCAAAATTTTCTAAGAGTTGAATATAATAATTTAAATGTTATCTCTTAGACTTTAAATTGAGAAATTATTTTGTCAATTATAACTTATATTCAAAAACATTTTAATTTATTATATCAAAATATTTTATCAAATAAAGCTTAGCTTAACAAAAAAGCAATTTGATGCTTATCTTCTTCCTCACAAAAGAAAATAAAGAAAATAAAGGTTTCAAGGTTTTGTAACTTTCAACTTTAATTGACCAAGATTTGAATCAATTGAAGGACAATCGAGAAAAAGGTAAAATTGCAGATTAGTCCTCAACATCATATTTGTTGTTTTTTTCAAGTTTATATGGAACTTGCTATGTTATTTGTATTATGTTTGAATTATATTATAATGTCTGTTAGTTTAGGTTAATTGTAATTTGATAATGTTGGCATTTAAAGGACTAAATCGTAAAGTATGAAAAATATGGTTAATATATTGAATGGATTTGAAATTGTTATTTGATTGAATAATATGTATATGATTATGTTACAATGTTTAAAATTATATGGAAACGATAATAGTGCACGTGCGAACTTAATAAATAATTAGGATACAAATAGCATGTAATTTGGGTCCCAAAAAGGAAAACAGTGTATGATCAAGAATTAATATTATGGCTTGAGATCCAGAATGTGTTGCAATTCTCTAAAGCTCGTATGAGCAGCATCGAACTAAACTTGTGTGAGAAATCTTGGTTTGAAACTCGTGTGAGCAACTTGAATATGTCAGCTTTTTTTAGCAAACTAGTCTTGTGTATCTGAGTTCAATTTGCTATAATTCTCTAGACAAAAATAGAAATGAAAACGTATTAAATGAAAATGAAATGGCTGAAATGAACGTAAGTGAAAGAAATGGATTTTTATGAATGTGAATTGAGTAATATAGTTTTGCTATGCAAATGAACTAATATATATGTTGTTGAATTGCACATGTTAGCGAATGTATGCCAATGGATTTCATGTATTATACCATTGAGTTCAATTCTTTAAATTGTTATAAATGTCAAGGTAAGTTTAGTAAATTTCATATGGACTTATTAAGCATTCGTTATGCTTGCCCATTGCTTTTCCTTCTCCCTGTAGATTGTTGATTTGCGAAACTTGTCAATTGTATCAACTAGAAGACCACACTATCCTACCATAGATTCGATAGTCTTTTGATCATTTTTAGACTCGATTATGTGGTATGTACATAAGTGTTGTTATGTTAACTTAAAAATGTTAGTTTGGTTTGAAACTTTGGTTAAAACTTGATTATGTGCAAACTAGTGTCACTTTTGTATATTTTTTATTTCGTAATATGTTACAACATGTTGAACGGTATTTAAATGTCATATTGATCATGAAAAGAGATGGTATAATGTTGATGTTGAAAGGCTTTAAGGCATGATAATATAAGTTGAGTTTAATAGGTTGAATTGGTATGAAATGGTGTCAATTTGGCATATTGGCTTGATTGATTTAGAAATAGTTAAATGAATGTTATGGAATGTATTTTGGTTGATTTTATGCAAGAACAAAGGTGCAATTATGCACCAAATGAGTTAATGATGTAGTTGGCTTGAAATAGGTATCAAAGGCTTAATTTGAATAAAAAAACAAAGTCTCTCGAGACCATATTTTTCTCATTGCAATGTTGATTAACATGTGACATCACAACACCAAGTAGCCTAACCCATAACATGACAAACTATTTAACATCACGACATTGAGAAGGTGACACCATGACATCGACTCTTAATTTTGCAAAATTTTATAATTTGATCCTATTTTGCACATTGGTCATTAAAAAAGTTTTCGTAAGCTTAATTAAGACTCAAAATTCAATTGTATGTCATCTTATGAATGTGTTTAAGACTTGAATGTTTAAATGATTTAATTACTGTATGTTTGACACCAATTGTTCCGACATCAACTACAACATCCCATAACTCGGACTCGGCAATTGAGTCGAGTGAGGGATGTTATAGTATCTCTATCAATGCTTTCGCAAAGTACCGTTTCCATCCCGTCACTACCAAATAAATCAGAAATTTCTTGAGGTAAAGAATTAATAATGTTAACATTGCAAATATTTAACACTTTACTAGTACGGTTCATTGCTTCAAAGACGTCAAATTTCACAATTTCACTATCGAACTCAATGGAGAGAGTGCCACTGCGAACATCTATTTTCGTACTAGCCTTCCAAGTTATATATCAAAGGAGCTATGTGGTTTGTCATCCTCCATATTTATGATGTAAAAAACTGCAGGGAAATTAACTCGTTAAACTTTACCAATACTTTTTACAATACATAAATCAATTATTTTAAATTCATTAGAATTAAATTAAAAATAAACTGTATTTTAATTAATACATAAAATCAGCTTTTGAATCACAAAGAAACTACTATATATATATATATATATATATGGAATCTAATTAAATTTCAGTAAAAGAAGAATGAAAAATAAATTCTTAAATATGCAGATAATTAAATAATAAACTACAAAAAGAAAAAAAAGTCAGATGGGGGAGCTGTATGGAGTGAACGTTGGATAGTAAATAAAATGGTAAGAAGAATGGAGTGCAAGAAAGTAATATTTCTTTAGAATTTTCACTGATTACAGTACAATTGATAGTACAATAGCAAAAAATTAGCAAAAAAATAGCAGTAACTAAATTAAGAAGGAGATGAGAATTTTAGAGATTGTTTCTGACAAATTAGGTATTCCATGCCCTTCCTTTTGTGTGTGGTTTCTTTTATAATGCTCTGAGTCAGTTATGCCATGGCTGACGTGTATTAGGAGACAAAATTCGTAAGTTTGGGTGGTTGTCTGCGCTGGCGTGAGCTCCTCTTGAGGCCAGGTGTTTCTTCAAGCAGTTCAATGAGCTAGGTGGTATTACTGGTGGTGGGTTGGGTCACAACATTACCCCTCAGTTCGAAAGGCAACTTATCCTCAATGTTGCAGTCTAGAAAAGTCTTCAAGAGCTGTACTTTATCTTCCCAAGTTCTGTTTTTGGTGGAAAACCATCCCACTGAACTAACAACTGTTCCATATGGTGACTTGATCGTTCCGTGATTCACGAGCTAAAATTGTTGTAGGCTACAGAATGAGTGTGTTGGATGAATCAACAAGATGGAGAGGAGTAACCTGTTGATCGGAGACACCGGAACATTTGCGAATAAGGGAAATGTGGAAGACGGGATGGATCCTAGCTGTGGCAGGTAAGTCCAATTTGTATGCAACCTCACCGATTCAATTAATGACCTTGAAGGGCCCGAAGAAGCTGCAACCAAGCTTGTGATGGCGACGAAGACGGACAGAATTTTGTTAGAATGGTTGAAGCTTAACATAAACCCAGTGACCAATTTGAAATTGTAGATCACGACAGTGTTTATCAGCATTCTTCATGTGGTGTTGAGCTTTTAATAAGTTTTGCTTGAGTTGGGACAAAATGGTATCTCTATCAAGCATATATTGGTCTATAATAGGACTACTTGTTGAACCTGAGATGTACCGATAAAGAGTAGGAGGAGGGCGACCATATAGAGCTTGAAATGGTGTCATGCGAGTTGTTGTATGATAGGCTGTGTTGTACCAATATTCAGCCCAAGATAGCATGGGTACCCATGTTGTAAGAGTATCCACGACAAAACACCGAAGATACATTTCTAAGCACTTGTTGAGTGCTTCTGTTTAACCATTGGTTTGAGGGTGGTATGGAGTGCTGATGGCTAATTCAGTTTGTTGGAGACTGTGCAACTCTTGCCAAAAGTTGTGCGTAAAGCAGGGGTCGCGATCAGTGACAATGGATCGAGGAATGCCATGAAGTCGAATAAAAAAAATGACCGGGAAAAGCGATAAAGTGTCCGTATTTGGAAAGATGGTCAATGACTACCATAATGACTGATTTTCCTTTTGAAGGTGCAAGACTAGTGATAAAATCCATAGATGTCTTCAAAGACCAATTCAGGGATTGGCAACGGTTGAAGCAAGCCTGCAGGTGGAAGAAATGAGTCTTTCATTTGTTAACATGTGTGACAGTCTTTGACAAATTGTTGGACATCTCGTCTCATACCCTTCCAAAAAAAATTGAAGGATAATAGATGAAAAGTTCGTGACACCGACATGGCCACCAATTGGCAATGAGTGAAATTCACGGAGTAATTGAGTACGGAGTGAAGAGTCTACCGGAAGTACCAGACGATCGCGAAACAGAAGAAGCCCATCTTTGTAATCGTATCCCGATAAGGTATCAGAATCGGCTTTCAGACATTGTTGTAGTTGCTGGAGTTCTGGGCTAAAGCAATTAGCATCATGGATGGTGGTGACAATCTCAAAATTAGGACAGGAAATAACAAGAAGAGCTACTGTGGGTACTCGAGAAAGGGCATCAGCAGCTTGATTCTATTTGTCGGGCCGGTAGATGATGTCAAAATCATAACTCACAAGCTTATTCAACCATTTTTGTTACTCTAGTGTTTGGATGGTTTGCTCTATAAGGTTTTTAAGTAATTGTTGGTCGGTGATGATGGTAAATTGTAGGCCAAGTAGATATTGACACCATTTTAGACACTACTTGAGTAATGGCTAACATCTCACGGTGGTAAGCAAAGGTGGACTGTTAACGAGTACTCAACTTTTGGCTGAAATAGGCTATCGGGTAACGATCTTATGAGAAACAACACCTATTTCGACTCCCGAAACGTCGATCTCGAGAACAAATGGTTTAGTGAAGTTGGGTAATTGGAGAATTGGTGTTGAACTCAATAGTTGTTGTAATCGGAAGAAGGCTGATTCAGCTGCAGAAGACCAATTGAACTTATCTTTTTTAAGAAGATCAATTAATGGGCCAGCCACTATAACGTACTAATGGATAAATCGACAATAGTAGCCTACAAGGCCCAAAAAACTGCGGACATCTCAAACTGATTTCGAAATGGGCCAGGATCGGATAGCAAATATATTTTTGGAGTCCACTGAGACTCCCTTGGCCGAAATGATGTGGCCTAAATAACTGATGTAATTCTATCCAAACAAACATTTAGATTGTTTAGCAACTAATTGATGGTGTCTAAGTTTTTGGAGTACCTAACTGATGTGGGAAAGATAGTCCTTCCAAGTGCTGCTGTAGACGAGAATATCGTTAAAAAAAACCAAAATGAAGATACAGAGAAATGGTCGAAAGATATCTATCATCAAGCTTTGAAACGTTGACAGAACTAAAAATTCGTAGTGACTGTCATGGGTATGGAATGCAGTTTTATATTCATCACCAGCTATGATGCGTATTTGGTGATATCCAGCAAGAAGGTCCAGTTTAGAGAAGAATTGAGCACCATGTAATTCGTCAAACAACTCATTAATGGAAGGTATCAAAATATGATCTCTAACCATGATAGCGTTGAGGGCTCTGTAATCAACACAAAATCCCCAAGTGTCGTCTTTCTTTCGAACTAGTAATACCAGAGATGAGAACAAACTTGTACACAAACTTGTACTTGGTCGGATGACCATCATGTAACATTTCTGTAACTAATTTCTCCATTTCTTTCTTTTGGAAATGTGGGTATCGATATGGTCGAACTTGTATATGAGGTACCTAAAGTATTAGGGAAATTACATGAGCATGGGTTTGTGAGGGTGGAAGGGTTCGAGGTTTGGTGAACACATCAAAAAAGGAGTTCAACAGTGTTTGTAGCTTTGACGGGTATTTGAGAATTGAATTTGGTAGAGGTTGCTCAAGTAGTTCTAGGCGAAAGAACTCAACAATGCCTTGTTTGGACGATAAGCGACGGAGGTTATTGTATTGGATTAGTTGTGCCAGAGGAGATCCATCACCCTGCCATCTGATTGGAAGGCTATTGTGGAAGAATTCGAATGTGAAAGTGGCGTACTTTGTGATTATTGAACCAAGTGTTGCTAACCATGCTACCCCCAACACATTATCCCATCCTTGCAAGGACGTACAAATCGACTGAAATGTCATGGCCTTGGATGTGAAAGGGAACTTTGTAGCTAATACCAGTACAGAGCAAGCAATCGCCGTTACCTATAAGAATGAAAAATTGTGGTGTTGTTTCGATTGGTAAATGTAAAAAGGAGGTTATTCTTATCTGGATGAAATTATAAGTGCTGCCACCAACAAGGACTTAAACAAGATTTTCGTGGATATGCCTAGTAAAACGGAGGGTAGTAGTGGAACATCCACCTGCCAAAGCATTGTAAGAAATGGTCGAATCAGCAAGAACTTCTTCTAATTGTAATTTTTCAGCGAGAGATTCAAATGGTGCCTCTGGCGTAACTGGTTGCAAGTCAAAGGGTACAAGGGTGTGTGGTTCGTTGTCAAAGAGTAATAGTTGGGATTATGCCTTATATTTGTGGTCCCAAGTATACTTCTCATCACAATGGTAACAAAGACCTTGTGATCGACGGTGGGCTACCTCGACGAGAGAAAGACAGCGAAAGGGAATCTTAGTGCCTGTCGATGGTGTCGGTTGAGTGGTTACTGGTGGTTGCTATTGTGGTCTTGGTTGAGAGGTGATAGGAAATCGTGGGTTTGGTAGGAGAGGTTTCCTATTACCCATTGATGTTCTAATGGATCCTTTTTCAATGGCCAGCCTTTGTTCATGTATTTGGGCCGGCCCAATGGCATCTTTAAGTTGGGTTGGTTTGTGAACCAAGACTGCTATTTTAATGCCAGGTCGTAGGCCAGAGATAAAGCAGTGAACCAAAAAAAAGGAGGGAAGAAGGATTATACGGTTGGTAATGACTTTAAAACGGGCACGATAGTCACTCACAGTTGTGGTTTGTTGAAGTTTAACGAGCTATCCTTATGGTGATTCGAGATCCCGAGGCTAAAACCGTTTAATCAAAGCTTCTGTGAAATGGGTCTAGTTCGATAGTTATTGATTTTTGTACATCCAGCCAAACCATTTGGCGACATCATCATCAAAATAGAATGAGGTGATTGTTAATCGATCTTGTTACTGAATGTTGTAAAATGTAAAGTAACGTTCTACTTGGAGAACCCATCTATTGGGGTTGGATCCGGAGAAACGAGCAAACTGTATAGAGGTTGGTTTGTGGTTGTCGATAGGGTTTGTGTTTGATGTGGCATTGTTGGTTTTGGAAGGAGGATTTGATGTGGGTGAAGGAAGTCAATTTAGGATTTCTTGTAACATTTGTTGGTGGGAAGCAAAGGATGCAAAAAGGGATTCAAGGTCCTTGCGAAAAATGGATTGAGACTCTTGAACATTTTTTCAACTTCATCAAGAACTTTGAAACGCATTCCATCAACCATCTGTGTCGATGGTCAATGAAAGCACCAAATGGAGTAAACGTTGGGTAGTAAATAAAATGGTAAGAAGAATAGAGTGCAGGGAAGCAATATTTCTTTAGAATTTCCACTGATTGCAGTAGAATTGACAGTACAATAGCAAAAAAATAGCAGTAACTAAATTAATGAGGTGAGAATTTTAGAGATTGTTTCCGACAATTTAGGTATTGCATGCCCTTCCTTTTGTGTGTGATTTCTTTTATAATGCTCTGAGTCGATTATGCCATGGCTGACGTGTATTAGGTGACAAAATCTGTAAGTTTGGGTGATTGTCTATGCTAGCGTGAACTCCTCCTAAGGCCAGGTGTTTCTTCAAGCAGTTCAATGGACTGGATGGTATTACTGGTGATGGGTTGGGTCACAACACTATAACATTTTTTTACAATTATATGATTAATACCATTACAGTTCCAAACTCATATCAAGGTATGCATCTCATAAAACACAGCCTCTGAATTACCCTAATTAATTCTACCACAGAAATATGAAAAAACATCCACTAGGATCATCTTCATCATTTGGAAAAGTGAGCCAGAATTCAAGTTTTGCACACCAAGACACACTTACGGCCCAAAACAGACCAATAAATTTATTTCTTGTAAAAAGCAGTTAACAGGAAAAGAAAAGAAAAAAGGACCAGGAAGCAAAGGAAAAACATTTCATTGTAATATGTGGTGTAACGAAAAGAGCATCAACACATAAGTTTCTCAACAGATGAACTTACCTAAAGTTAAGAGATCAAGTGTAACCATCATGTGCTAACTTTGAATCACAATTTAAATTACAGACTTCAATAATCTCCCCTATCACAATCACCGAGAATCAAATTAAAACTGCCATAAAATAACCATGACAAAGAAAAGATTGTATTACTGTTACACACACACACACATATGATTAGACTGTAGGCGAGGCACTTCAATAACCACCAACGGTTACTATGGGTCACTACTGACTCATTCCTTGTGAATCAAAAGGAAGAAGATGACCCAACTACGAACAACTATTCGCTCATAAGGCTGTAGAGATTCTACCCCCTCCCCCCAATCCTCATAATATACGAAAGAACCCTAAACCTTGACATTAATTTGCTGAGGTTACCAAAAACCTAATTCGAAAATTGCAGTTAGTGACTTTCAGGAAACAGTAATAGGCAAAGACAAGAGCAGATTCGGTAATAAAAGAAAATAGGAGAATAGCGCAAACAGGAGTAATTAAGGAAAATAAACCTGTTAAAAGGGCGCGCTTACAGGTCTCCGACTTCGTCTTCATGGAATGCAAATAGTCTAATCAGTAGAAACCAGCAAATCCACTTTCTTTATATGATATATATGTCATGGGCCTTGTGTGTTATTGCTCTCTTAAGCTAGCCCATCAACCTTTTCTCGAGATTATTTGATAAACCCAAACGCAAAAGGAATTTAACTACTCTTGTCATTTTCTCCCCTAAAGGCTGAATTCTTTTTTCCATTGGAGATTGGGATGGTAAAAATGTCAAATTCGAGATTGCTATGATTTTAAAACTTTAAACACTGCTATTTTCAAAAAAAAAAAAAAAAAAAAAACTTCTACACTGCAACTCCACTTGTTTATTTTGACGCAATACGTATGAATAGAATACTTCATTAAACAAGTGTGTATTGACAAGCAAGAAACATAGACAAAATAAAAGCTTAACAGTTCACAAAATTAATAAAATCAATTAAAAGTGTGTTTGTTTAACTGTAAAATATTATACGAAAAAACTTTTCAATCTTTTTCATTATTTGTTTTACTGAAAATGAAATTCTAAAGTAAAATCACTTACAAAACACGAGAAAAAAACTTTTAATTTTAAGAAAATATCTTACCGTTTTCATTTCAATATGACATTTTCCAAACTCTTTCTCCCGAAAGCCTCTCCCCCATTTCCCTTTCCCCTTCCTTCTTTCTCCTTTCTCCTTTCCCCTTTCTCGTTTTCAATTGTAAGGGAATGAAACGTTGTATATGCATGGATCAGGGACGATCTTTTCTTCTTTCCAGTTTCTTCTTTCCCCTTTCTTCTTTCGGTAAGCATTTAATTCTTGTACATATATTTGTCACTTTTCTCTATTGAGAACAAGGGAAGGATAGTCAACAATTGGGGAAATTCAAGTCTTGTACAGCTGTGGTTTGTTTGTTCTTAGTAGTTGTT
Organism: Kokia cookei; assembly: GCA_039519145.1. Classification (NCBI taxonomy): domain Eukaryota; kingdom Viridiplantae; phylum Streptophyta; class Magnoliopsida; order Malvales; family Malvaceae; genus Kokia; species Kokia cookei. Next base: position 12,346,984 of record CM076901.1, read on the forward strand.
TTCTTCTTGGGAATTGGGTGTTTTGGTGGATCGGTAAGGAAAATTCTAACATGCCCATTTCATGATTTTGTTTTGATTTTCTGTTTATATAGGAAAATTTAGGCCTGGGGGTGTTTAAAGTTGTTTTTGTTGCTGGGTTTTTTTTGTTTTTGCCTGTTTAATGTTCTTTGATTATGCAGGTTGAGAAAATCTTGGGGGAAAATTTGTTTTCTTTTAAATGTTAGTGATAATAGATAAAGAAGTGAGAAGTGTGGAGGGGGAATTGAATTTTATGGGTAATCTATGTTGCTTCAACTCAGTCTATTCTCAAGTCAGCATATATTCAGTTCAATCTTTTCAATTTAACTTTGAATATTTGAATTATCCAAGTTTATATATCAGTTTCTTAGTTGTTCTCATCATATGTTTAAGTATATGCCTGTATGTATTTGGTTGGTGATTTTAATTAGATTCTTGTAAGGCCATGATCTAGTTTAGTGGTAGCTTTGACTTTATGCCAGATTCTATGTTTCATTCACTTTGAGTGCATAGGCTATTGTAGCTCAGTGCCAAAGCCTTTTTTTTGGGGGGGGGTTAAAAAGAAGCAAATGAAACATGAAAGTATTTTTTGAGATTTGAAATGTTACCTTTGAATTATGGGAATATTTGGGGCTTAGATGATTGCAAAGCACTAGAATCCTGATATTGAGTTATTTCAATAAAACATCATAAATTTGGCTGAAGTTTCTGTTCTTTCTGTATCTGTTATGTTATGTTTTTATTAGAGAGCAATCTGATTGTTTGTGGTTTGGACTTTGTCTATGGTTTAGGGGTCTTGTGGATGACATGTAAGTTTTTCTTTTAATTTATGGTTCCTAAAAATTACTTTCTGAGATCTTCATGATTGGGTTTCTCTTAGATTCTTTATTAAAGACTAAACATGTTCAGTTTCTATATGTCATGATCTTTTTGTTTGCAACTTCAAAATTCATCTGAATTTCAATGTTTGATTTGTGTCGATATGTTCTTTCCTGAAAATATTACAAAGTATCTATCTCCTCATAACACAAATCAAGCAAGCTTGGAAATACTGTTTAACTGTCATTATTATTTGTCATAAGAGCTAATGACAGCTCAATCATGACCATGCAATTTTTTGTAAACAAGCTAAAATATACTGAGTTCCGTGTAAATTATTGGCTTAACATGCACCCTACTGATTTTACAAGCAATCACAGAAGTTGTTTAACTGTCATTTTTTCTTTTCACTTTCTAACTTCACTCATAAGCAATTAAAGTTTTACCAATGGAATTAACTGTTCTGCATAAATGCTTTAAAAAAAAAAAAAAATTATATTTTCATATTTCACCATCAAGCCTAATCTTTTATTTGTTTTTCAGGTATTACATATGCCAAAGTGGGAGGAATCAGCACAGTAGAGATGAACCTTCTTGAAGTGGATTTTTATTTGGTTTGGGGTTCCAATTAAATGTGGCACCAACAACTTTCCACACTCACTGCACTTTTCTCCAAAGAGAAATGTGTATGCAAATTCAATCCCCTTTACAAAATTTGCTGCCTCAACCTTCTTTCAACATTGGGAGGCCCTTGAAGATCCATTGTTGTTTCAATGAAGATGAATCCTCTCATCACCACCAACTTGCAGTTTAAGCCATTGTTCTTATGGTGGATTAGATGGCCAATATTTTAATTGTGTATAGGAAAAAAATAACCCAAAAGAGATGTTGCCTCAACCACACTGATTCAAGACATGAAAGTCAAATATCTCATTTGGGTTTCTTTACTTTTCTGTCAATGTGCTGTAAGAACATGTCAAAAACATCAGTTTTCTTGGTTAATCATAACTATCCACTTCCTTTTTTTCCAGTTAATTTAGTGCAATGGTAGATGAGATTAATGTTTACATTTTACAGTCTGGCTAACATGATCTTGCCATGCTTGTTTTAAAGTGGATCACTGAGTTAGACTACCTAGTACCAAGTACCAACCATTAAAAGACCAACTAAAATAACTTCCATATTGTTGGCTTTAAGGAAAATGTTTAAATGTTGATTACACTGTTTTTGTGTTTATTATGGAATTCAAAATGCATTAATCCAACACAGCTAGTACAATTTATAAATCTTATTTAACAAACTGAATTATTTAACTTGAAAGTTTACTCTTCTAGTAAGAAAGATACACAATAATTGAATTTGATCAATTGACTTTGTATGTATTAGATATTGTAAGTGCAACAGAATATTCAAATATTTTTGTTTCATTTAAAACAATTTTCTTAAAATATTTTCAAAAAATCTATCAAACAATAAAAATTATTTTACACAAATTCATCCAAACACCAAAAAATATTAATTTTTCTAAAAAAATAATTCATTTTCCAATAATTATTTTTTGAAAATTATTTCCAGTCAAACAAACATCCTAAATCCAAAGAATTACAGACGTTCAACTGCTAAATTCTGGAGTAAAATCAGATCATATCATAAAATACTATAATGATGAAAACCGTACAATAAATCTATCTTTCCTTTTTACATATTATTCAATATTAAACAATTATTATAAATACAAATCAATAATAGAGAATATATAAAAAAACTGGGCAATAAAGAACCAAATCTCCAAGTGAAAACGGCATCGCATGCAACAATTAGAAGAAATACAAACAAAATGACCATTGAACCAAGAATTCAACTCAAAACCGAGAGATTGCCCATGGTATCAAATCTTAAGTTCAAAATCTGCCCCCGAAAAAGAACCCAGGAATTATTTCAAATGAATTGTGTTAAAAAGCTGTACGCCACGAGAATAAATGAACCAATAGAACAGCAGCAAAAAGCAATAGAATAGTAGCATGCATATGGGCAGGCAACAAAGTCATGCAAAGAGGGACCAAATTCTGTAGAAAAGGATTTACCATCTTACGCCATTCAACTTTAAATGTAAAGTACATGTAGCAACAAATTACCCATCTACAACAATTAATTTCGAAACGTCAAAAGAAACCAACACCATTCAGAGTTACATTTTTCCTTAAATGAAATTTGCATTTAAAAAGCATTAACATAAGATGATCAAACACTATCACAGCCTACTTTGATTATGCTATCCTCCCTGGATTTTTCCTACTCATCATCTTCTTCCTGCATTTACAAAAAAAGAGAAACCCGAATCAATAGGGTCCAAAATAAGCCAGAAGATCAGTGACACAAAACTGCACTAATTGCAACTCACGTCTCCACTGCCTTCATCATCATCTTCTTCTTCATCATTGACCTCAGATACAGACTTCTCAGATTCCTCCTCATCTTCTTGAGGACCCTCAGCCTGGAATTAATCCAAAAAAGTTTATTAACTTTTAACTCATCAAATAATATGTACAAACAAAAGATAACAGCAAATTACCTGTCTCTTATTGTAGGCTTTCATGTTCTTTTCATACTCGACCTTTCGTTTCTCTGCCTTATCAACATAAGGTCGCTTTTCCTAAAATCATTTATTTTACATTAATCATGATGCATATTTGCACGTACGTTGAAGATTATTTTAAGCGCTGAACATAGAAAAATACTTACAGCTTCAGAAAGGCTTTTCCATTTATCTCCACCAGCTTTGCCAACCTGAATTTGAATCCAAAAGAGAAATTAAGAAAAACAAAATAAAAAAGGAAAAGGAAAAAAACCTTTAAGAAAATACCAAAAAATGTTCATACTTACAGCAGCAACGGACTTGTTTTTAGGGTGCTCCTTCTTGTATTGCTCGCGGAACTCCTCCCTTTTATCACGAAATCAACATTAACAAATTAGATGAAATATTCGTAAATAGTAAAATTATCCTCGAAGATCAGCTTTGCTTTGACCATAAGAAGAATCGTTCAATTCACCTCTTCGATTGTGGTTTTTAGGAAGAATATAAACGCCAGAGTTTTCCACGAAGCAAACGGAACAAACCAAAAAAATTAAAGAAAACCGACAAATACAGGAGAGATTCATGAATGATTACATGAAAACGAAGAAGGCGCTAGCAGGCCTCTTTGGCTTGTTTGGATCCTTAGCTGCCTTCGCCGATTTCTTTCCAGCTTTTGTGGTTGATTTCTTATTCACGGAGAGCCTATAAACGAACCAAAAAATAAAAAGTAAAAGTCAAATAATAGGACACATAAATACACATCACGATCTGAGGCCCTAGAACACGCGATCTGAAGAGCCGAAAGGAAAAAAGCGTACTTGGCGCTCTTGGCATCCGACTTGGATTTACCTCCTTTCATGTTTGAATCCTGCAAATGAAATCGCAGATGAGTGAAAAAGCAGATGAAATCGATAGAAAGAAGTGGAAATTCGATAAAAATCGATGGGGAAACACCTGGTAGAGGGCTAGGGTTAGAGATACGGATGAGAGAGGGAGAGAAGAATAGGGGAAAAAAAGTGCGATAGAAATAGAGATGTATTGAGCATAGAGGAGGGTTGAGCTGAGGGGCCGAACCTTGAGAGCGGAGATATTATGTTTTGGGCAAATTGAAATTCAATTGCACGCGAAATGAGAATTGAGGGGGTTTAGGCGGGATTTGGAATTTTCATGCCACGTCATCGATCTGTGTGCTTTTATGTTATTGGCTGCATCACTCCTAATCTTTTCGGCTTTTCACCTCTTTCTTTTGTTGTGCTTCCTCTGTGCTTCTTCTCTCTCACTTGCTTCGTGATTTAATGGGCCCTTTCCCCTGATTCTAGCCCAATTTATTTATTTCAGGGCCTTCAAACAACCTTAAAATGGCTCAAAATATTTCCCCAAATCCATTTTCAGCTCAATTTTACGCAACATGCTACTCAAATTAAGGTGAGTTTAGTATTACTTTTCAAAAAAAAATTTTGATCAAAAAATACTTTTGAGCGAAAGTTAAAATTTTTTGTTTTTATTTTTGGTCAAAAAAATACTCTGTAAAAGCATTTTTATCCCAAAAGCATTTTTGAAAAGTTCAAAAGCATTTTGCTTAGTAATGTTTTTATTTCAAAAGTAATTTTCGTTCCAAAAGTACTTTTAAAAAGCAATGTTAAATTGACCCTTTACTCTATTCATCCAAGGTTTAAAAACAAAACTTAGGCTCAATTTATTTCAACGTAAAAGCTTTTACGAAAAATATTTTCAACCTTTTTCGATGTTTGTTTCATGTAAAATAGGATGATCAACGTAAAAAGTTTTCCAATCAATGTTAAATTACCCCCTTTTTTTGTAACATGTCTTACCCAATTTTTTCTGTAAGACATTTTTCAAATTGATAAAGCTATGTTCACTGTAACACCATCATATCCGACTCAAACATCGAGAGAAAGCACCGTGATATTACATTCTCTACTACATTCTTCACTTATCAAATATTTTTATAAACTTTTATAACATTTCAATTTAGTCATTTCTGTTATAAAAATTTAATATTCACTGATTAATCATATTAAATCAATTTTCTTTCTTGTTACACTTTAGTGGATAAATCAATGTATTTGGTTAAATGTAAGACTATTAAATCAATTTTTTTTTTGTTACACTTTAGTGGATAAATCAATGTATTTGGTTAAATGTAAGACTACAAAACTATTGAAACAATAACTAAAAAAAATGTACATAAAATAAAATTGAATAACACATACCTTTTTTATAAATGTCCACAACACTTTCTAATATGTTAAAACGGTCGAATTATCTTCTCCTTGCTAATGTTATTAAAAATATCTTTCTCAACATATGTAATTAAACAATTATTCATCCTTTGATCTTCAATTTGATTCGTCAAATGATTTTTCATAATTTCCATTGTAAAGAGAAATACTCTTTCCACACTTATTATAACAACTAGCAAAATCAATGCAAGCTAACATTTAGAACAAATAAATCTAAGCTTTAAATCCAAAGGTTTTCACGAAGTCAACTTGCAATTAATAATTTTTTTTCACAAAAATAAAAATCACTTAATCATGAGAATGCAACATGTCAATTTTCAAATGCAAGATTCACAATTTTATGAATAAATATATTAAATTTATAATCAATATTCAAAAAATTCAAGACTATAAATACGATCAATCCTAATTTTTTCAATAATTTTTATTAATTAACCTTGAAAAGTTTTTACCTAGTCAATATATTTGAAATCTCATACAAAATAAATATTCCAAAATCATTTAATAAATAAAAAAACTAAATATTGCATAAAAAATTCTAATCTATCTCAAGAAAACCCACAATTCTAATTTTCTAAGGGTTAGCCACAATTCTAATTTTGTAAAGATCTTAATCAATAAAGTTTGAAAAGAAAAGTTATGTGAGAGAATAGCTGAAATTTCAAAGAAAAGTGGCAACTGTTAGAAGGAAAATAAAACGATTAGAGATTTTTAGGTTTTAGTAGTGGAGAGAAACTATTAATAAAACTTTTGACTAAATAGATGATACTCTCAATCAGGCCACCAACTCTATTAGTAAATCATGAAAATATTTTTTCGTGATTAAAATAAGTAATATTATTCAATAGTATATTTGTCTTTTCACTTTTAAAAAACCAAAAAAAATAAGCATTTGATGGAATTTAAACTCACATCAATTCTATTAGAAAAACCTCCAATTTACAATTGAATTAAAACTTTATTTTGATACTTTTATACATTTTAATTTTATCAGATATATTTTACTACCTCCATCAATTGTATATCTATAAACTATGCTATTAATAAAACCCCTGATTGAGTTGATTTCATGGGTTAACCGGATACCAACTTTGTTAGGAATTCATAGAAATGTCATTCCGTAATAAAAATAAATCATATTATTTGAAGGTATTTTAACAAAAACCAAAAAAACTATGCATATGGTGGGAAATCTTTATCAATTGGATAAATAAAACCTTAAATTTATCACTCAATCAAAACTTTATTTTTATATTTTTTATACATTTTTTAAAAACATGTACAAGTTATTATCTTCATTACTTGTATTTATTAATAATATGTTAATTGAGTGGTAACACAAGTCAACTCGACACTAACTCGAAATTGATGATAAAATCATGATAAATAATTGTAATGCATTTAGTATTATTTATATGATGTTTTTATGTGTTTAAATTTTGTTTTACTAATAATTAATTAGTTTTAAAACAATATGTTTCATTGTTTATTGTGTGTTATTTTTAAACACATATCTTTATTCTGAATTTATGATTTCCACACACATACACGAGTGATAAAATTTTTAGTTTTCATATAAAGTAATTTCTTTTGTAAAATAAATCATTTTTAAAAATTTCGATGAGCTATTTTCAAATTTTTTGTAGGCCAATTCACTAATTATATAATTTTTTTGGGATCAATTGACCCCACAATCTTGCATGTGGTGTTAAATATTTTTATCATTTTAATAATTCATCGTTAATTTACCATTAAATATACACATTTTTTTCATCCAAATTTAATAAAATTTTATTTTGATCACTATTTTTTTAAATTAATTTTATTTTTTCTAAAAAACTTGGGTTTTATAGGAACTAAGTTTTTCTAGTAAAAACTAAAGTTTTTTCTTTTTTATAAAAACTCACGTAGCTTCTCCTAAAACTCTAAGTTTTTCTTTTATTGAGAGAAAAGCTAAAATTAATTTTAAAAAGAGAAAAATAATAAATAAATAAAAAGCCTAAAAAGATAAATGGTTTTTTAACCTGAATTTCATGTGTAAAATCTTGAGTTTTTCTTTTGGCAATAAAAGAGGCATTTCAAAGCCTTAATACAATATGATTAATCAAATGACAGATTCATGCAGTCTTGTAAAATTAATTTGCAAATAGCTAAGTCTGGAACATCAACCATCCTAATGTCAACCACGGTGGAGTCGCATGTTTTGGCAAGACGATCAGTTACCATGTTTCTGTCACTGCAGCCAAATTGAAAACAAACCTGATGGAAGTGCTTTGAAATTTCCACTATTTGCCGAAGTACCATATGCGATGGAGCTCCATTCAAACATTCTTTAACAAGATTCACAATAACCATACAATCACGCTAAAAAATCACTTTGTCAAGTCCTCGTGAACGTGCAACTTGGAGGCCATGCAATATTCCCCACAGTTCTGGGTTCAAAGTTGTCCCATGACCCACGAATTGTTGGAATCCTACTATCCAACCACCAGTTGAGTCGTGTAGAACCCCACCTGCAACTGCCCATTCTTCATGCAAACCAGCAGCCTCATCAGTAATAAATTTTAGCCACCCTTTCTCCAGTGGACGCCAATTTCTAGACCCATTGTTCGTAGCCTTTCGAGATGATGCCTACAAGACGATTCCCAAATATGCCGAGCCATGCACTCATCTATTTGGATCAGATCAACCACTTGTCCAACCTGCTGTTGAAAAACCGTAGCATTTCCATACTTCCAAAACAGTCAACACAAAATAGCAAACAACACACTAGGCTTTCCCACACAACCCCGAGCTTTAAATTGTCCCTGTAAATTAGCATCAAGCCACTCACCTAATTCCAAACTAAAAAACTTACCTTGCACATTGGATGGTAGAACTTTTAACCACACCGCTGCAGCAAGATGGCAGTCCCTAAGGATATGAACAATCGTCTCTTGAGGGGCTCTACACACCACACAACTAGTATCATCCGTCATGCACTATTTAGCCCTTTTGGTATTGGAAAGAAGCCGTTGCTACTTAACTAGCTAGAGAAAATTTTTACCCATGGAGGTAGATCATTTTTCCAAACGAGTTGCCAACCCGTATTCCCAACCAATTGCAGCTCATCCACCATACTAATGTATGTTGATTTCATAGAAAAATGTCCATTTGATTGACCTTTCCATAAGCACATGTTAGTACCCAAAGCAGCACTAGGACGATGACAAGCAAAAATAGATTCAAGGACATCCCTACAAAAGAAATAGCTCAACGTCTCTCAATCCCATCCTCCGAAATCAGTCACAAACTTTGAAACAGTAGCGTGCTCTGGAAAATTGCTCCCAGGAAGCAATTGTCTAGACAAAAGGTCAAGCTTGGGAATCCAGTCATCATGTGCAAAATTCACGGTTTCTCCGTTCCCAACACTTCAAATTATTCTCTAGTGAAACAAATTCCATATGTTAGAGAGGGACCTCTAAACATAGGAGCACACCGACCTATCGATGGTTAAAGGACAAACCTGTAGAAGTTTATATTTATGTCGAAGAATGCGTAAACATAAAGAATCATCTTTGTAACAATTTGGAAAGCAAGCTTCATGAGGTAAACCATATTTTGAGGTACCAACCTCTTCATTCCAAGGCCACCCAACCTTTTAGGTTAACTGCACGTATCCCAGTTAACCAGAGACGTCTTTCGGACTTCTATCGATGATCCCTAAACAAATTGTCTCACAAGCTATTCAATCTTGTTACAAACACCAACAGGGATCATAGCGGCTTGCATGAAATACCCAAGAATTGTCAGCAAGACCGGCTTAGCCAACGTAATCCGCTCCGCTAGAGACAATAATCTTGCATTGTACCCATTAAGCTTTCGTTGAACTTTATCCACAATAAATTGAAATCTCGTAGTGATTGCTCGTGTATGGAGCAAAGGAACCCCTAGATACATCCCCAAATCCAAAGGTTGCTGAAAGCCAAGCAAATAACGAACATTTTCCATAACATTCTCAATAGTATTATTCGAGAAGCAAAGTCTAGATTTACCTAGACTAACCTTATGACCTGAATGGAGACAAAAATCATCAAGGATGGAGCGCATGGATTCAGCAGTCTTCAGGTCTATTTCACCAAAAAGAACCAGATCATCAATGAAAAAGATATGATATAGAGGTGGACCACCTCTTCCTAAAACAATGGGTTTCCACCTATCATCACGAACAACCCTCTTTATCTCATGGCCTAACCTTTCCATGTACAAAAAGATATGAAGAATTGGGTCGCCTTGTCTCACTCCTCTAGACGAAATTAACTCATTAGTAAACCCTCTATTTCACAAAACTTGCATAGTAAGGGTCGTGAGATACTTCATAATAAAGCATATCATATTCTTGGAAGTCTCGCCTTTTTTAAGGTATCCCTAATAAAATCTCATCGAAGGAGATCATACGCTTTCTCCATGTCGATTTTAATTGCCATCCAACCTGTTCTTCCTCTCTTGATACGTAGGGAATGAATTACCTCCTGGGCTATAACAACATTATCCATGATATGTCGTCCACCTACGAAACTGGTTTGATTCTCATCACCAAGCAATGGCATTAAAGGTTTTAACTAGTTCACTATGACTTTTGTGAACAGCTTGTAAGGCACCGTACACAAGCTGATTGGGCATAACTGGGTAATAACCTCGGGCCCATTGACCTTAGGAATTAGAATAATAAGCGTCTTATTCAAGTACTCCTCAACCTTCCCATTCTCGAAGCCTTTCCTGATCATTGAGAATAAAGAATCACCAACTATATCCCACTCAGTTTGATAAAACTGAGCATGCAAACCATCTATATCCAAGGCCTTCAAAGATTCCATATCAAACAGACTATTGGTAACCTCCTGCTTAACTACACCTCGAGAGAGACTAGCCATCAAGTTTGGGTCACTGCGCGGGAATGAGCCCATACAATACCTTAAAAATCACTGATCTATCCTCAACCGTATACAATTGTTTGAAAAGTGCCACCACCTTAGATTTGATCTTATCCTCCTCATAGCACCAAATATCATCACTCAACTTAAGAGACTTAATGTGATTTTATCGTCTCCTCTTATTGACTTGACTATGAAAATATTTCGTATTTCAATCCTCGGAGGTTAACCAATCATTTTTAATTTTTTGCTTCCATAACATCTTTTTATTATCCGGCATTACCTCTAGTTCCATACGCATGTCCCTGTCTAAGTTGATTAACCTCTGAGATCGGTACTTTTTAAGGCATCTCTAGATTCCTTATATACAAGTGATCAAGTGTCTCTTTTTCTTCAAATGAGACTGAAAACCTCCACATTCCAACTCTTGGCTGCCATAACAAAGTTCTGAATAGTCATTCCGAAATAACTCGTATTAACCCAATTCTCATTAACTAATTTACCAAACCTAAGATGAGATAACCACACACTCAGAAATCTGAAAAGACCGAGAATTCTAGAGGAAGCATTTTTCCAAAAGTAAATAGCTAACTGTTGATGGTTCGACTTCATCTTATGAAGATGATACACCGTTGTGGATGTGGCCATCTCTTCCCATTCAAAGTTACATAAGGCACGGTCAAGTAGCTTGAAGAGAGAGCCCCTATTTCAAGTAAACTCTAACCCCCAAAACCTTAAGTCTTTCAAACAACACACCGAACAAAAATTTTGAAACAGCCTACAATAACCACTAACATTTTTTTAGCCACGTTTCTTTTCTTTATCATTTAGCATAACATTAAAGTCTCCAGCAAGAAGCCATGTGAGATTTATATCTAGCGCGACTTTACCGAGATCTAAACACAACTCACTTCTTTTTGACCGTCTCGGACTTCCATACACAACAGTGAAAAAGACCCAATCATCAAGCTCTAGGAACTTCATTTTCAAATGTAAAAACTAAGTGTTGTTATTAAGCATAACCACTTCAATATTCTCAGTCCACAGTGCCCAAATCCCTTCGAAAAAGTCACGAGCTTATACCCGATGAGATTTTGGCATACCAATACTCCTAACCACACGATTTGCTTGGCACCCACTAACTCTGGTTTATACCATAATCACCAAATCAGGCCGGAAATCACGTAAGTTACTCCTTCACAATCTTATGGAAGTTTTTACTAGCTACACCTTTAACATTCCATAAAAAGATATTTGTCTTCATAAAAAAATAAAACAAAAACAAACCTAGACACAACCTTCAGTCTGAGAAGCACTCTATTGTTGCCTCATCCGCATCATCTTTGATCTTATCCTCATGCAGAATTGGGAGCCCTTCTCCTAAGCGGTTGTCGGAGCAACATCCATCCACATCCAACCCTTGTACCATGACGATAATGGCTTTATCAACAGGGATTATTTGCTTTATTGGGTTTTAAAGCGAACCTCCATATAGATCTCCCCTTTTGGCATGTGAAATCTTTTCTCTTAGAGGTGATGGAAGTGAGTTTGGGGAAACAAGATTTTAAAACCCAAAATAGGTCCTTGGTTATCATCATTCGGGTGTTGTAAATTAGGATTGAAATTTTCATCCAAAGAGACAACAGAGTGAAACTTAGGTCTAACTTTTATCGCCCAGCAGACTGCTCTTGTGTTTTACTACTAGGCCCAACTTTGAACCCAACCCCGACCTTTCTAGGCCCCGATCCTACGCTTTTGGATCCTTTAATTAATTCATTAACTTTATGCTTGCCTTTCTTAGACTTTGAAGTTTGCCCACTACCAGTATTCGCCCTACTAGTCTTAGACAATGCATTAACATCTTCCAAAGCCTCACCAACTATCTTCGAAAGTTCAATCCCCGATTTTTCGTCCACTGCCTATTTACCAAATTAGAAGGTACCCACATTAAACTCCTTATTATGCTTATTCACCTCATCCAAATTGGAAAGGAGTGTAAAGCGGGATCCATCACGATTATTGCCCCCAATAGAATCTGAAACTTTATTGCCTTATCGTGGCTGCCACCGTTACCAACGTTCCACTATGATCCAATCGCCAAACTCCTCTTGTTCCATCTTTTCTTGAACAAGGTTACGAGATTTTTTAACATGATTATCAACCTCAATCTCAATACCCTCCTCCTTCTTCATAAAAATAGTAGGGCAAGTATTTTTAAGGTGTCTAAATCTCCCACAGCAGAAACAAATAAGAGGAAAAGCTTCATACTCAACATGATGAATTTTATTCGCAATATGCACATTTGAAACTAGAGGTTGAGATAAATTTACTTGCACAGCGAACCGCACAAATCATCCTCTAGTTCTTTTATCCGTTTGGACATCAATCTTAACCACTCTACCAATTAGGCTCCCACTCTCTTGTAGAATGCTCATATTGTAAAAAGCTCCAAACAGTCCAAGAATACGAACCTAAGCCACGACACATTTCGGGTACTCATCATTCGTTGAAAATTGGGGCGACCATGATTGTACGGTAAGATAATGACCATACAAAACCCATAGGCCTTTCGAAATGACATTTTTATAGTTCTCATCAGATTCGAACTTTGCTAAGTAATAACCATTGCTTATGTCCATGAGTTGAAACCTTATAAAGGGTTTTCAAATCACACAAACCCTATTCTATAACACATTATAACTTATTCTCCTCTCTAAAAGTTTTATAATAAGGGTTTTGGCCATACTCTCTTCAATGAGCCATACACTCTATCCGAGAAGTCAAAGGTTGGAACACCATTCACAACACTTTTTTTCACATCACCATCACCAAGGGAGAGATCCTTCGAGTCCCAATCATCATCAAAATTCCCAGTTTCTAAGTTAGATTACTGGACTACATCTCGAAAAGAAATAGGTGCCCTCGCCTTCCTCCCTCCCTCCATGTCTGCGTTCATGCCCTTGTCAAGCGATTTATCCTCTCGAAGTCGAACTGTTCCTCTTCCAAAATCTTTAGTTTTTCCCTTTATTGAAAATAAATTAAAATTGAATTCTTAACATTCTAGAATATATCTCTTTTGTCCATCTCCTAGGTTTCCTTGAAGCTTATGGTAGGGTGATGGTTGTGGGTGTGTTACGGTGTCTTTTCTAGCGTTTTTGCTCCTCCTATGGGCGGATCCTTCGGTTTTAGTTTTTTTGGGGTTTTTCCAATCAATTTTGATGAGGGTCTCTTTTTCTTGTTATCAATTCGTTATCTTATTTGGGTGTTTTCCTGGTTTTCTTAACCTTCTTGATCTGAATTTTGTATCTCTTTTATTGTTCTGTGTTTATTTTCTTTTGCCTTTTTTCAAGTCCTTTCATGATCGATTCTGAGGGAGTAGGGTTGTCGTCTTTTCCATTTTTCGGTGAGGGTGTTGATTGCAATTCAATGAGACCTCCCTCAAATTGGGTGATATAACTTCTTTTCTCATTTTCTTGAATTCTTCTCTTTTCATTAATTAAGGTGATTTTCTCTTTGGATTTTGTTTAACGTGGCGTTCTCCGTTTTATCTCTTTTCTTTCTTTTCACGAACTTTTTGCATGTCAAGTACCTCGAGAATGTAAGTTTTCATGTTTTGTACGTAAAGAATAAATTTACATTTTATCATTTCTATTTGATAGTTTTTCTACTTTTCTTTTATTACTATTTTTTAACTGTTCTCTTTTTTAGGTTTCGGGTTTTTTCTGGATATTCTTTCTTTTGTTTTCTTGTGGATTTCCAGGTTTCTATTAAAGATTGTTTCGAGTTTATCATTTTTATTCCTTTGTCTGGGTGGGATTACATCATGGAAGATGATATTAATGAGCTAATGGCAAACCTGACATTCACTGAAGAAGAAAGTAAGAGAATGCTTTGCAATGAAGAAGTAAATTCGAGTATAGAGGGTTATAAAGCATGGGCGGTGGGTAAAATCTTGGCTGAAAAAAAGGTCAACAGTAAGGCAATGTATAGGGTTCTTCATTCTTTGTGGTTCACAAAAGAACCTGTTAGTTTCGTAGCCTTGGATGAAGATGTTTTTTTGATAAAATTTGGACGGATAGAAGATCTTGAAAGAATTCTAAATATGACACCCTGGTTATTTTGATCAATGATTGATATCTTTAGTCCCGTATGAAAAAAATAAGAATCTTAAAAGTTATGATTTCTCTTGGGTTCCTTTTTGGGTGAGGATTTTTAATGTTCCGTTGGAAGAAATGGACAGACAGTCAACCTTGATCATCGGATGAGCAATTGGAGAAGTCCTTGCCATTGACTAGAGAGATCGAGGGGGGTTGGACAAAATTCATGCACGTTCGTATACGTCTTGACATAACTAAACCTTTGAGAAGAGTTGTTTTTATCATTGGCAAAGATGGAAATGAGATCCTTTGCAATATTAGATACAAACGTCCTCTAAATTTTTGTTACGTGTGCGAGAAGATTGGTCATAAAATCATGCAGTGCAGTCTTTATGTAAAGGGGAAGGATGATTTTCAATTTGGAAGTTGGTTGATGGCCCAATTGACACAAGGGACCCCTTGAATGGGGAGTTGAAAGTCTGGTATTGAGATTATAAGGGATGAGGATTTGGTTAGCTCAAAGGAGGGTACTTTAGTTAGCATCAATGCTAAGGATAATCAGTGGCTCTTCCGTAATAAAAGGGGCGAAGGAAAAATGCATGATGAACAATCAGATTCATGTTCTCCCTTGGAGAGGAAAATGATACAATTTACAAAGGATAAGGAAGAGAAATATAGTGCCAAGCGGAAGAATGGAAAAGGCTTGAGAGATGGGAGTGATAACAACCCTTTACGATCTGTTCGTAGGAAAATTATGGAAAGGGAGTCCTCTTCGACTGTGGTGGCTGGCGAGCAACCTCGTCGAGAGTTATGAAAACATTTAGTTAAAATTGTCATGGATTGGGGAATCTAGCGATAGATTTCAAACTTAGGTAATTTCTTGTTGCTACTAACCCTGAAATTATCTTTCTCTGTGAAACAAAAATTATTGTTAATGAGTTTGAACATATCCATAAGAAGTTGCTAGTTGTTTTATTGTTGATTCAAATGGGCGAAAGGGTGGTCTTGCTCTCAAGTGGAAAGATAGGGTTGACGTTAACATTCAATCCTTCTTTTCTAACCATATTGACGCTTTAGTTTGTTTGCAAGGTATGGATTCTTTTCAGTTTTTTGGTTTTTATGGTTACTCTGATGCTAGTCAAAGACATCTCTCTTTGGAGTTATTAAGGAATATTGGAAGAAGGGTTAGAGAGGATTGGGTGATTGAAGGGGATTTTAATGAAATTCTTGATAATAGTGAAAAAGATGGGGCCAGAAAAAAATCTGTAGTTGTGCTGGAAGAGTTTAAAAAAGTCATCAGGGAGCTGGCTTTAGTTGATGTTAAACTCGACAAGGGTTGGTATATGTGGACCAATAATAGAGGTGGCAACAACTTGGTGAGGGAAAGGCTTGACTGTTTTCTTGTCTGTGTTAGTTGGCTTCGAAAGGTCCCTTTTCTCTCCTCGATTGTTATTCGTCAGGCTTACTCTAACCATAACTTTTTTTGCTTGACTCGAGTGGTAGAAAATAGAGAGAAGGAATGATTGACCCGAGATTCCTCTTTCGTTTTGAAGAATGTTGGTCTAAGGATGTTGCAACAAAGAAAGTTATCCAAGACAGTTGGGGTAATGAAGACAGGAGTATTATT
This sequence comes from Kokia cookei, assembly GCA_039519145.1. Taxonomy (NCBI): domain Eukaryota; kingdom Viridiplantae; phylum Streptophyta; class Magnoliopsida; order Malvales; family Malvaceae; genus Kokia; species Kokia cookei. The sequence continues at coordinate 12,363,297 of CM076901.1, forward strand.
GATAAGATTAACACTACTCGTCTTAATCTCAGCACCTATCAACGCAATAGGTACAAAAATAGTAAAAGATGTATTAGTCTTCTGGTTAAGAAAATTGATGACATTATTGACAGGCCTAAAAATGATAATAGCACTGAAGCGTTACGAAATACTCATGCGGAGCTTAGACGTTTGCAGAGGTCAAAAGAGACTTATTGGGCTCAGAGAGCCATGATTCGTTGGCTTAAGGAGGGTGATAAAAATACCAGATTCTTTTACATAAGGGCTTCTTATAGGCATAAAAAAATAAGATTGATAAGCTGAAAATGCCAGAGGTGCTTGGGTGTCGGACAATAATGGTATTGTAGAGGTCATCAAGGATTTTTTAAGACTTTATTTTCTACCAGTTGCAATAATCAATTTGATGATATTCTTGACATTATTCCTCGATGTGTTACTAGTGAATTGGGAAGCGACATTGATGGGCAAATGACTAATAGAGAAATTTTAGACGCTTTTAATAAAATGGATTCGAGGAAAGCCTCAAGCATCGATGCCTTTCGGGGACTTTTTTCAAAGAAAATTGGGAGGTCGTTGGGAAGGATGTGTTGAAGATGTGCCATGATATCCTTAATGGTGATAGACAGGTTAGCGATATTAATGATACTATTATTGTTCTAATTCCTAAAGTTTCGGACCCTGAAGATATGTCGCATTTCAGACCGATTAGTCTTTACAGAGTTATCTACAAAATCATTTATAAAGTCTGGACTAATAGATTGAAATCTGTTCTATCCTATTGTATTAGCCCGAATCAAAGCGCTTTTGTCCTGGGGCACATGATCCATGACAATGCTCTTATTGCTCATGAATTATCGCATTACCTCCATAGCTCCAAGTATGGTCTAAATAAAGGGTTTATCATCAAATTAGACATGAGCAAAGCCTATGACTGGATTGAATGAAACTTTCTCGAGGCGGTTCTTATGAAAATGGACTTTCTGTCCCAGTGGATTCTTAAAATCATGAACAATGTCCGCTCGGTTAAATACATTGTGAAATACAACTCTCATCTTACTAAATAATTCCGTCCCAACAAAGGTTTAAGATAGGGAGATCCTTTATCCCCATATCTTTTTCTTTTTTGCAAGGAAGTATTTTCTCGTATGATGTTATTTGCGCAAAGAGAAGGATTAGTACGGGGGACTAGAGTGAGTCAAAACGATCCTCGTATTAATCACCTCTTCTTTGCCGATGATGCCCTTCTTTTTTTTTTAGAAATAAAGCTCTTGAGGTGGAAAAAGTGAAGAATATTATTGAAAAATTTGAAAGTGCTTCGGGGCAAAATCAATTTACAAAAATCTATGATTCTTTAGCCCTAACACCCCAAGCAACCAATGTTCCCATTTTAGTAATATTCTTGGCATGCATGCCGTTAATTCTATTAATGACTATTTGGGTCTCCCTTTAATCATTAGCAAGAATAAAACTAATGTTTTTAGGAAAATTATAAAGAAATTTTCTAAAAGGTTATGGGATGGTTAAAAAGGCTTCTTTCTTTTGGTGGTAAGGAAATCTTTATAAAAGCTATCCTTCAATCACTTCCAACTCATTTTTTCTATGTTTCTTATTCCAAGGAGAATTACAAATAAGATGGAAACAAGCAATCGTAATTTTTGATGGGAAAGTAAACATCAAAAGCGTGGCTAGGCTATGATCAAATGGGATAGGATGTGTCTTCCTAAAGATATTAGGGGCCTTGGCTTTCGGGATTTGAGACTTTTCAATGTTGCCATGCTTGGAAGGCAGGTATGGCTTCTTATCAACAATACTGAGACCCTTTATTTCAAAGTGTTTAGCTATAAATATTTTCCCGATGGAAACATATTCAATGCTAAGCACACCCACAGGGCTTCGTTTGCTTGGAACAACATTAGGAGTGTAGCCATGGAGCGCCATGAAGGGTTTGGTTGGAAAGTTGGAAATGGTAAGAGTATTAACTTCAAGGAAGATCCTTGGGGTTTTGAAGGCTTGGATGGGAGATCCTTAGTCAACGCGGATGTTGCCAATGGTTTTTCTTTTATTAGCGAGCTTTGGCATCTTGTCTCTCGCAAATGAGATAGGTGTCGTGTCAATGCATGTTATGGGGACATTATGGGTGATAGAATCTGCGAGCTACCTATCATAAATATTGATATAGTTGATCGTATTATCTGGTTTCATTCCAAAAATGGATGTTATGCTTCTAAAGTCGGCTACAATTGGCTCCTTCTTCGTCGAATTAGATTGGAGCCTCATCATCTTTTTTGGAAAAACATTTAGAAGCTCAGTTTGCCGCTTAAGGTCCGTATCTTCACTTGGAGACTTGCTAATGATCTTCTGCCTACAAATATTAAGATCACTTCTATACATCCTGAAGCTAGCAAGACTTGCCCCAGATGTAACAATGAGGAAGAATCGACTATTCATGCTATTAGGAACTGTCAAAAAGCGAAAGAAATTCTGATGATGGGAAGCATTGATGGCAGACTGCTGACCAAACACTAGGACCGTTACATTGATTGGATGGAGGATGCTATGCGTTGGCTGGATAAAATGACTACTGAAAGCCTTGTCATTGTTACATGGAATATTTGGAACAGTCGCAATAAATTGATCTTCAAAGGGATCAATGAAGAAGCTAAGGTGACTTGGGATAAAGCTAAGCATTTTCTAGATGAATTTCGTTTATATAACTTCGCTAGTCCCCCATTAATCCCCAGGTCCGCGGTTCATGAAAAATGGAAGAAGCCTTCTGTCAGAGTTATTAAAATAAACATGGATGTCGCTTGGAGCAAGGATGGTACGAGCATTGGTATCTTGACTCGCAATAATGATGGATTTGTCATTGGTGGCAGGGTCCTTTTTAAAGACGACATCATCAACTCTATTTGGGTTGAAGCATAAGCTGTTTTTGTTAGGTTAAATTGGGCCAGAGAACATGGTATTCAAAAAGCCATTATTGAAGGGGATTGTGCTAACATCTTCAATAAATTGAACAGCATTGATGATAATATTATTGTGTTGAGTCAGTTTCTGAAAGAAATTAAGCACATGATCCCCTAGTCCTTTTCGATTAATTTCAATTGGTGCCCAAGATCCAGTAATAAAGCTACTGATAGCCTTAGTACCTTAGCTTTTAGGAATCGTTGTGATTCAAACTTTGATCTGGATTATCCAAAGGAAATCCACAACTTTGTTATGATTGATTCTGTTTAATATGAAGTTTGACTCTTATGTGTTTTGATAAAAATAAAATAAAATTAATTCTTAAAACAATTAAAAAGATAAAATGAGTGTTCAAAATGAAAGCTTACTAAAGTTGGGTAACTAAAATAAGTCTATCTGATAGCAAATTAATGATGAGTGACAAATGATAAAAAATATAAAATGATAGTGGCTAAAATGATTAAAGTATGTAATGACAATGCTTAAATTACAAATTTTTTATTTTTGGTGCCCAAAATAAAAAACTTATAAAAATTGTGTGACTAATTATATAGTTTAAACTAAAATAAAAAAAAAATAATTTTGTCTATATGAGTTTTAACCAAATGAGCTCATCTAAAGTTAAAAATATTTGTTTTCCAACCTTTTCAATTAAAAAAATAAAAACAAATTTTTATTTTTTTCTATTTTAACATATTTTCAACTTCCATTTCCAAAGTTTATTTCTTTAATGTTCTCCATTTTCAAAATAGCTATTGTTTCCTAAAAACTGTTGACTAAAAACTCATTTTTCATTCTGCAAAGTAATAAAAGTGAATCATTATTCGGTAAGAAAGAACCACACCCTTAAAATCATGTTCTTTTGGTTCACATTGCATTTGCTGCAGCGCTTCAATAACCAATGGTGAATTTATAGCAATTATTTGATTCACTGAAAACTGCTACAACACATCTCAAGGTTCAGTTTATTTACACAGGATAGGATAGGATAGGAGTAAGCAGATGAAGGAAAAAAAAAGAAAAGAACAGGAAAAACTGGTTGACCATCGAATCCTGCCAACATGAGTTATCTCAGATGTACAGGATTTAGAAACTCATAAAGAATCACATGATAAGCATGTCCTTGAAGGAGGATTGAATGTTAGCCTGCAGCCTGCCAATTTTGCCCTCCAATGCCTCTTTTCATCTATCCACTGTTTGATCAGTTACTATCCAGCACACCCTTTAGAAAATTCAGCCCTTCCGCTGATATGCTCCTCCGAACGCGGAATTGTGGTATTTCTATTCGAGGTGGAGGGTCGGCGGAGAAACAAACCACGATTACTGTTAAATTATCACAAGTGTTGCGTTTCAGTGCCTCCCTCACAAGCTCTCTTGAACATCTTTCAGGATCATTATGAACCATCAGCTCCTTCCTTGCCATAGTCACTGCACACTGGCTACTCATAACATCCCACAGCCCATCACATCCCATTATCAAGAATTCATCCTCCTCACTCAACTCTGTCTCTTGCAGCTCTGGCTCTGCACTTAAAGGACAGGCAGATCCTTTTGGCCCCTTCATGTGCCAATCTCCAAGTGCTCGTGCCACAGATAGTTGACCATTCAGGTAACCATCATAAATGACTCCCCCAAGTTTCTCAATTCTTCGTCTTTCAGTTGTGCAGTTAGGTTTGTGGTCCTTGGACATTTCAATTGCTCTGCCTCGCCTTCCCAGCACAGCTCGACAATCCCCAGCATTTGCAATTATCAAGGTCCTACAAAGTCGATGTAAAATACTTTTGAGTTCAGATTCGACCATGCATAATGTTAAATACACCAGGGGACTAACATATCACGCTGATGCTAAAAGTAGAGACAGAAACATAAGTTGTCCTCTACCTCTATATTTCTTTTACTAAGCAATTACAATTTCATTATAAATGGCTTCCATACTTATCCTCAAATGATGACCTCTATATTAAGTTTCTAAGATGAATGAAATCCCCATTCAATTTAACATCGTACAAGTTTCAATTTACTTGCAAATCTTCTACAGAATTGCTTGCGTTGTTAGTGAAGAAAACTCTTCAAATCATTAGTTTTCTGTCTTCCTGTTTCTCTATTTTCCTTACATCTCACTTTGTGAACAAAATTAATAAACCATGTCCATAAAAAGGCTGCTAGAAGTGGGTTTAAGGAAACAATACCAACAAGGAAAATTACTAGCGCAGATCTGTGGTTCACTTACCTTCCAAAAATAAGTGCAATTAATGCAGTGGTGCCGGAGGATCTATCAAGAGAGCTGGCATCTGCAAATGAATAATCAGCTTTCAGAAAAGCACTCTTGATTGCCTTCTCCACACAAATTGGAAAATGGGAGTCTTCAACTATGAATTTAAGGATATTTTTCCTGATAAATAAGGCTGCATCAGTTCCTCCATGACCATCAAAAACCTGTCCACATGCATTGGCAAGAATCAGTTGATGAGTAAGGTTAACTATGATTTCAAGGCCACCTTTCAGTTGTACATGTAATAGAACTGACATCTGCAGATCTGCAGACACCTTAAACTTAGCCATGGTATAAGGAGGCAGAAGATCGAAGGAAGAAAAATACTATAAAGTAATATTCATTTGGGGAAAGGTTTGCGTATGTTCAAAAACTTATGGTATTGCTAATGGAAGATCTGGCTGCAGTTTACAATATCAGAGATGATAACTATATTATCCATACTCTTCATTTTCCCTAAAGTCTGTGCCCAACACATTTGGACATGGGGGTATGATCCTCCAAATATATAGAAAAACTTTGAAAAATAAGTACACCCATTCTGGACACATATCCATACGATATACTCATGAGTATGGGTGACATAAGAAACTAATGTGCATGGTTCCAATGTCTCTCCTCCCCCTCCTTTTGGCCTCCACAAAATCTCTTGATTCCCTTTCTCTGAATGGGATGCGCTCCAAACACCATTGCTAAACCTTCGTCAATACTAACCTCGGTAAAAATTCCACAAAGGCCCCTATATTGGGAGTGAGATTGCATTTTGCCCCCTCTACTAAGAAAAATGAGCAAATTAGTCTTTGTACATTAGATGAAAGCGCAAATTTGTCCTTTTTTGTTAAAAGTTTCTTAAAAACTGGCATGCCTAACAAAATGAACAGACAATGACACGTGGGGTGCCAAATGTACGTCATGCTGATGTACAAAAACCGGTTTTTAATAGTAGAAATAGATAAAATTTTTAATAGAAGGACCAGTTTACTCTTTGATCTAACTTACAGAGACTAATTTGTCCATTTTTTGAGTAAAGGAGGCAAAACGCAATTTGACTCCTACTACAAGGGCCTCCATGGTACTTTTACCTACTAACCACACAAAGGTAAAAAAGGATAAGCTACATCAATGAGGAAACAAGGTTTTCACCGACTAGCAACCATATACGAGATGGAAAAAGCGGAAGGAAGTGTATAAATCAAATACTATATAAATTAAACAAAGTTATCTATTTGATACGATAACTAAGATGGTTCACTAAAAGATTGTCAGGTCATAGATGGTAGATTGTAACATGATCATACCCCATAGAAAGCTCCAGGAGAAGGAAACTCGGCAGTTGTCCCCAAATGTTCGATAAGATCATCTATGCAAATGTGTTCATCCTCCATATACTGTTTGGGTCCTATTTCAGCACAACTTCCTGATCGCAATACCGGCAAAAACTCGTTCTTTTCATCAGAAGATGATTTGTGGACTATAATACCAATATCCAATTCCTGAAGAAAAAAGAAAAGTGTGAAAAATGGGAAAGGAAAGATCATAAAATCTAGCGGCTACATATTAAACTATTGGAGTGAAATTGCTAATATGATGTTCTCTTCAGCTACTTCTGAATTAATGATCCAACAGCACATCAACTGAAATCAATTAAAAATCTTGCTCAAGATTAGAGATGAAACATACCAAATTAGCCTCGGCAATCAACTTGGCTGAGCCCATGGAATGGCGCATAACTGAGAGGTGGCGGGGAGGTTTACCGAGAGGGACTCGTTTTACATTATCCAAATTTTCGTTGTCCATGTCTGATACATTATCCTTACTATAACTATCTTCTACGATTTCGCATGGAGCTGAAAAATCCATATCTGCTGCCATATTCCTTACTCAACCATAGATTGAAGATCTCAACAACCCTCTCTAAAATTCTTGGAGCAATGTCTCAAAACACAACCAAATCCTGAAGCAACTTGTCAGAAATCTTCTAAACAAAGCTTGGAGCAAATCTTAACTTTATTACAAGACAGATAAAATTGCCCAAAGCAATCAAATGCCTCGACGAAATTCCACCCTAAAAGAATCTTATACTTCGTGCATTAGGGTTCCTTGGCAACAACTAAAAAAATCTGAGGAAACCAATTCGTTGGGTAAAGATGTAAAAATTCTAAAATTGTAGAACCGGGGTCAACTTCCAGATCAAACTAACCTAACCCAGACGGTATCAGAAAAAGAAAAACTCAAAACTTTATACGATGACTAAGCCTTCGATTACCTCCGAATCAAGCTATCCAACAACCCATCTAAATTTCGGGTTTTTTTATAATCACTTGAAGCAATCGACGGAATCTCTCCAAAAAGAACCCCAGATCAGAACTCGATTAATTTACCAGCAAATAGATGAAAACAACAGCATCACGATAGTCATTGAAGGAGAAGAAGAAATGAAGAACAATTACACCAATAAAAGGAAAGAAACGATAAAGGTCCAAGCAAGGATAGGGGAAAACCGTAAAGAAAATAAGCGAAATTCTCACAAATGGTAAATATGATGGTTCTTTTTTTTAGTAATTTTTTCTGAGTGAGTTGATCCAAGAGAGAGAGAAGGCAATGGGCGTTGAAAAGAAAGAAATGGGGGAATGAACAACAAAGGTAAAAACTTGGTGTAGCTGTTGGTTCTTTGTTGCTAATGCTATGTGGTTGGTCACCGGCGATTCCAGGTAATCCGGTGGATCTTCTAAGCTGTCGCAGGCCGAAGATGGCGTTTGTATTGTGGCTTTTAATAATTGGTGGTAACACTTGGTTGACCGGATGGTATATTTATTTTCGTTAGTTGCGGCCTTAACTTCCTAACCGTTGGATTTCCCTGTCTTGCTTTTCTTATTTCCTTTTAACGGTTTAAGAGGTTAGGCTCGTTAGCGTCTGTTAAGAAGACGTGGCAGGTTGTGATTGGAAGGAAGTTTAGGGTAAGTTAGAAGCAGTAGAAGTAATACAACTACAACACTTCCCTGCATCCATCTCTCTTTCAGTCTAAAATGGAACACTGTTCACTTCTGTCTAAAATAATAACTCAAGATACGTGTCCAAAATTCTTACATCCATCTCTTATCACCCCTTCATTTATTTATAATCATCAAATTAAATTAATTAAAATCAATTTTTTATAAAATATTAATATTTTATTAAATTAAACGTTAATGATTATTTTAAGTTATGATCCCTTCACTATCTTTAAATTTAAAATTAATATTTCTTTTTTTTCATACAATCAAAATATTTTTTAAATTTATTTTAATTTGATTAGTATCATTCGACTAATAGTTGATACCTAAGTATTCTGATTAGAATATTAATGTTGAATTTTTTCTTAAAACAAAAACACTCATCTAAAATTTGCAAAAAACAAAATAAAAATTGAATTGATCATATTTAAAATATTTTCAACTTTTATAAAACTAAAAGTCTTTCTCATGCACTTTTTAGGCTATGTATTGATTAGTATCATTCGACTATTTATGAATTGAGAAGGGATTATGAATAATTTTAAACATTGTCTAAAAAAAAATCTCCAAAATACCTTAGACAAATGTTTTTAAGGACCCAAGAACTTTCAAAAATGTTTTCAAGTCTTTCTCATGCACTTTTTGGGCTATGTATTGATACTCGTAAGGTAGGTATTCATACCCCCTCAACTAGTATCTAACAACACCATAGATTTCGGAACCAAATCGAATCAAGCGATTAGATTGGGAATCAGTTAGGGTATCGATTTCGAACAAAAGGGGTCGATTGACTCGCTAATCGATGATTGAATCGATCTCTTAATATTTTTAATGATTGTTAATCAACTCGGTTGGATCAATGGAACCCGTGGTTGGTTGATTTGACCATCGTTGTAATGCCTCGAAATTTTGATATGGCATGTGGCATAATTCCAAGTTTAAATAACGAAAAAATTATGAGAAAAATTTATGGAATGACTCAAATAAAAAAAATTTATAAAAAGAATTGGATATTGGTGATGGAAATATGTGAAAAGAGTTGTAAAAGTTAAAATATGACAAAAAGAATCAAATTGTAAACTTTGACAAGTATGAAGACTTATGTGCAAAATTATCCAAAAATGGAAAATATCAATTATTATGGATTATTGACATGAAATGGATTGGAATGTGGTTTGGTACGATGAAAATCATTTTTGAAACTAAAATTGAAAATTTTAAATAATATAGAGATTAAATTGCAATTTTTTTATTTTTATTGGGAAAAGAGCCAAAGTACAAATTTTACCACTCATAAAGTTATATTAAATTATGAGCTTGAATTTGGTCTAAGAATCAATTTTGAGAATATCGTGAAAAGGGTAAAAAGAAAATTTTGCCACAAAAGATTAATTTAATCAATTCTCGAGACTTTTATTATGGGAGTGATATTTATATATGATATATGATATTTGAAATTATTTTGGACCATTAGAACATCGTATTAAAGAAATGAGCTTTAAACGGACAAATTCGAGCTTAAGTTGTTGGACATAGGCCCAATGCCCCCACATGTTGATATTTTTGTAAAGGATGATAACCCCATTCAGCCCCCATTTCCTCCCTCTTTTCCAACAATAGAAGCAACTAGTGCTGCCATTTTCTCTTCTTACATTTTCTTATTTATTCAATTTCTCTCAAAAATTTCACTACCCACTTTAAGATTTTGTTAAAATCTTCATGTAAACAACCTCCTAAGCTCAATTCCTCCATCAATGTAATCATTCTTAACCTAGGGTTTATGGAGTTTTAGTCATTGAAGTCGAAGCTAGATTGAGAAAGCTTCAATAAGGTAAAAAATGACTTCCTATGCCCTCATTAGCTTGATATTTGTTAAGAAATGTTATGAGAAAGCTTGGAAGGAATTTTTATTAGTTTTTGAATGTATTTTTATTGTATGGAAATAGGGAAATGTTGGAGTTCCAAGCTTGATTAAGGATGAGTTGTAGTTCATGGAAGCTTGATTTAATATTGTAGAGCATTCATTGAGGTAAGTACCATGGATACTCACCTTTCTCCTAAGTTAGTAAGCTTAGGGTTTATGAAATTAATATTATAATTAAGCGTATAATGGTATTAATATTAGTGTGAAATTCCGTGGCATTAAGATATGAAATATGTTATCAAAATGTAAAGTTCGAATTATGTAGCCATGAAGTGCTTCATTAATTAAAATTATGACACAAGAACTTTGGGGTGCCATGAAAGTATTGGTGGACATGTATGAACATGTCACTAATAAGAAAAGATCACATAAGATCACTATGGCAAAAAATATTGGATATTTTGATAGAAGATAGATCCGGAGACGATATTGAATTAAATAGTAAACTTCGAGGCACGAGTGACGCTTCCAAAGAGAACTATTTGCCCCACACAAAATTGCTAGAGGGTTACGACAAAGGTCCTCCCAGGATACAACGAAGTTTTGAATTTCCTTTGATTAGTAAAATTGTGGAATTCCCTAACTCTTACTCTAATTTCTGAAAATTAGAATTGATTGTAAAAAGAAAAATATAAATTTGTGAGCATCATAGTCCATCTATTTATGTGAATTCAATGGACACTTGTTGAAGAGTCACAACGCTTTCATATTGGACATACCTTTTGGAAGAGACTTGTCCCATGAAAATGTATCCATTGGATGATAAATCATCACTTTTCAATTAAATTCGAAAGATGATAAATCATCACTTTTAATTTGAATAGTGCTTATTAATTTGCAATATATAAATTTCCAAAAATCCCCCACTAGGTTGCTAATTTCAGAAAATAAGTATACAATGATTAAGCATAAAGAAAGGTGTCCGCAGATTGAACCTTTCTTTAGTGCAAACTTCTCAAAGTATAAAAAAAGTGAATGGTGGCTAGTCGCTTGAACCATCACTCTTAAAGTCAATACCGAAAAAATTTCACACATAATCGTAAAGAAACAGAGTAAGAGTTTAATTTGTTTTAGCACCGTTATGGCCATGTGCTTATCCAGTTTCATGAACATGTACGAGAGAAAACCATAAATAAAATCTCGTTGAAGCGGCACCACTTCATGTCTATATAGGTGGATTTCATGACAATTAATGTTCATCCATTAAGAGTAAAACTCATCCTTCTAAAATATAATCACTAAATCATGGTTTTTAGTGCATATTGTCATTCGATAACTTGTTATTACCATTTGAACCTTGAAACTAACTTTTGGCTAGAAAAAGGTAAGGTTTCCACTATCAATGATGCAATTAGAATGGTTATAATCCCATCTTAGTGGTCGTACTTTTAACTAAATCCCTTGACAAACCTTTTGTCAATGGATCTGCCAAATTGTCAATTGACTTAACATAGGTAACAATTATCACACCGTCCTTAATCAATTGTCTCACATACTCATGTCTCAAACTTATATGTCTAGACTTTCCATTGTACACCTTATTGTATGCTCGAGACATGGTGGATTCACTATCACAATATACGAAAATGGCAGACCTACATTGTGGCCACAACTTTATATCTAGCAATAGATTTCTTAGCCATTCCGCTTCTTTGCCAGCAGCCGCCAAGGCTATAAATTCAGCCTTCATATTTGAATGTGAGATGCAAGTTTGTTTCTTGGAGGCCCAACTAATGACTCCACCTCCAATCATAAAAGTCTATCCAGATGTGGATTTATTGTTACTTAAACTTGTAATCCAACATGCATCTAAGTAACCTTCTAGTACCGCAGGATAATCACTATAGAATAATCCCAATTTTTTTGTTTTCTTAAGATAACCAAAAATCTTACAAATTCCTTTCCAATGATCGATACTAGGAAAATTTGTAAATCTCGCCAATTTCCACACAACAAATGCGATATCGGGTCTAGTGCAATGCATTGCATACATTAGACTTCCAATTGCTCTTGCATACTCAAGTTGCATTATAACCCTGCCATTATTCTCACTTAACTTGAAGTTTGGATTATATGGAGTGTTCAAATCCTTGATATTCAAGTGTTTGAACTTTTCCAATACTTTCTCGACGTAGTGAGATTGACTTAATGCAAATCCTGTTTTATGCTTTTTCACCTTTATACCTAGAATTGTATCTACCTCGTTGAGATCCTTCATCTTAAAATTCAAGGCTAGATATTCTTTGGTCTCACGAACACCTTCCATGTTCGTCCCAAAAATCAACAAATCATCTACATAGAGAAATAATTACACCGTACTTATTAATGAATTTAGTGTAAATACATTTATCCGCACCATTATGTAAAAAACCATATGACAAGATAATAGAGTCAAATTTCTCATGCAACTGTTTAGGGGCTTGTTTTAAACCATATAATGATTTGACCAAGTTACACACCTTGTGTTCATTCCCAGGAAGCATAAAGCCTTCTGGTTGCTCCATGTAGACTTCTTCTTCGAGATCACCATTCAAAAAAGCCATCTTAACATCCATTTGATGTACATGTAACTTAAGGATGGATGCAAGTGCTATAAGAATTTGAATGGAGGTCATCCTAGCCACTGGTGCATAGGTATCAAAATAATCTAGGCCTTCCTTTTGCCTAAATCCTTTAGCCACCAACCTAGCCTTAAAGATTGGAGAACCCCCTATTGGAGTGTTCTTCCTCTTAAACACCCATTTACACCCGATAGGCTTCGATCCTTGAGGAAGATCAACTAGAATCCAAGTATTATTAGACAATATTGAATCCATTTCATCATTGATCGCCTCTTTCCAAAATGCCACATCCCTAGAAGTCATGACTTCATCACAGGATTGTGGATTATCATCCATATTAAATATTATGAGGATCTTCTTAATTACGAATTTTTTATTTCCCTCAACAAGGAATGCTAAAGATTGTGAGGAAATGAAATCGAGACCAAAATCCTTTACTTTTCTCACTCTTTGACTTTTCCACGGTTCCATATCCTTATTGTCACAAAGACTTCTTTTGGTTTGATCACTTGAGATCATTGGTTGATATTCTTTTTTCGAATTCGTTGAATCATCGAAAAACTTATTTTCAATGAATACAACATCTCTTGTTTCAATTATCGTATTTGACACTAAGTCAAGAACACAATATGCCTTAGAATGTTGGGCATATCTAACGAATGCACCTTTGATGGCTCTTGGGCCTAACTTTGTTCGTCGTTGGTCGGGAACTCTATAGTAAGCCAAACACCTTCACACTTTGAAATAATTTAAGTTTGGCATCCGACCCTTCCATAGCTCATATGGAGATACTTTGAATTTTCTCGATGGTATTCTGTTAAGGATATAACACGCAGTCAATAATGCTTTACCCCATAAATTATATGAAAGTTTAGCATTTAACAATTTCGAGTTAACCATATCCACTAAAGTACGGTTCTTTTTTTCGCCAAACCATTTTGTTGTGGAGTATAAGGCGTAGAACACTCATTTACCACACCTTTTTCCTCACAAAATACATTAAATTCATTTGAAAAATATTCACCACCTCTATCACTATGAATTGCTTTGATTTTCTTACTAAACAAATTCTCAACCTTATTTTTAAAACGTTCAAACATATCAAAAGCCTCGTCTTTACTTTTCATGAGATACACATAAGTAAATCTAGAAAAGTTATCTATAAAAGTGATAAAATATCGTTTTCCACCTCTTGTTAGAGTTTCATTTAATTCACAAACATCCGAATGAATTAAATCTAACACTTGCAAATTCCTTTCACACTTATTAGGAAATGACTTCTTGGTAATTTTTGATTGAATACAAATTTCACATTTATCCACAAACTCATCATTACTTAGATTGATATAACCATTCTTTTGCATATATTGTAAAGTTTTAAAATTAAAATGTGCTAAACGCGCATGACACAAAGGATAAGATTCAACAATATAAGCAGTCATATCAATGCTCAACTTGAACATACCCTCATTACAATATCCTTTTCCTATACCCTCATTACAATATCCTTTTCCTACATATATATCGCCTTAAGCAAGACAAACTTATCGGATTCCAAGATAACCTTGAACCCCTTGTTACACAGAAGACTCACAGACACTAAATTCTTTCTCACATCGAGAACATGCAACACATTGGTAATAGTCAATTTCTTCCCAGATGTAAAGTTGAGTTCCACCATCCCTTGATCGAGTACCTTAATCGATTGATAGCTGCCCATAAGCACTTCACGATTTTCCACTAATTCATAATTCTTGAATTGTTGTCAATCATTACACACATGAACAGTAGCACCAGAGTCAAGCCACCAATTATGAGACTTATCGATCATGGTTATGTTGAGTTTGGTAATCATACCAATCTCCAAATTCTCGACCCCTTCTGTAACCATGGCCACTAAATTCATATCCTCCACCATATTGGCTTTGGAAGTTGTGGCATCTTGCTTCTTTTTTAGAAGTATACAATCTTTAATGTAGTGTAATTTCTTATTGCAATTATAACAATTGCAAGATTTTTTCTTCTTGTTTTGCATGTCATTGGTCTCAAATGTGACCTTTCTTTTACCATTTCGAGAGTTCTTGGACTCGCTCACATGGTTTACTTTAGAACTTTAGGGAAGATACACTGCATCACGCTTTCGAGTTTCCTCTTCAATGCGCAAATGCCTAAGTATTTTCTCCACAGTGAAGTCCTCTACCATATGCAAAAGTTTCTTCAAATATTTGTTCCAAGACGAGGGCAATTTTGAGATGATAGCCCCGACTTGTAACATTTCTGAAATAACAACTTTCAAGTCACGAAGTGTACTTACAAGGACTTGTAATTCATGGACTTGATCCATGATCGAGATACTATCAAGCATTTTGAATTCAAAATATTTATCATTAAAAATTTATCGGTACTTTGTCGCTCGATGTTGTATTTCTCTCCAAGAGCTTTCCATATTTCCACTGGGGATTGCATTGACATGTAAAGTTCATACAATCGATCGGACAAGGTGCTGAGAATGTGTCCATGACATGTGAACTTGTCTTCCTCATGCTTCTTATTGAGTTCGACCACTTTTGCAATTTCCTCTAGATTTGCATTGGGGGCGGGATCCTCCACGAGTTGTAAGTTTGGATCCAGAAAGTATGCCACATTCAAGACGATAAGAAGGAAAAACATCTTATCCTTCCAACGATTGAAGTTTGAGCCATAAAATCGATTAAGTTTCACAAACTCTTGGTTCATCACTTTGAATGCGGTGGTAGCCTCGTCGCCATCTTCAAAATAGTTCTCTTTGATTGTTGGAGATTTTGAGAGAAGATAGATCCAGAGATGATATTGAATTAAATAGTAAACTTAGAGGCACAAGTGACGCTTTCCAAAGACAACTATTTGCCCCCATACAAAGTTGCTAGAAGGTTAAGACAAAGGTCCTCCCGGGATACAACAAAGTTTTGAATTTCTTTTGATTAGCAAAATCGCGAAATTCCCTAACTCTTACTCTAATTTCTGAAAATTAGAATTGATTGTAAAAAAAAAAATGTAAATTTGTGAGCATCATAGTCCATTTATTTATATGAATTCAATGGACACTTGTTGAAGAGTCATAACCCTTTCATATTGAATATACCTTTTGGAAGAAACTTGTCCCATAGAAATGTATCCATTGGATGATAAATCATCACTTTTCAATTAAATTTCAAAGATGATAAATCATCACTTTTAATTTTAATAGTGCTCATTAATTTGCAATCTATAAATTTTCAACAAAAAATATGTCAAAATGCAAAGTTTTACTTTAAGCTGACAAGTGTCGCTACAAGCTTAAAGTATTGAAATGGCTGTAAGATTTATGGAAATATCTTAATATACTTATTTTATTTTTAAGTTGATTTATTTAAGATGTACTGAGTATAATTTTGTATGGAAATATTTAAATGTTGGTTAAAATTTGTTATTGAAAATGTCTAAGAAAGTTCGATGGTAACTGCCTTAGATTTGGCAGTAACAATGGCATTTTCGAGACAACACCTTTCTTGTTCTCGCGACAACAAAGGGTGTCATAGTCTGTTTTTAATGGTGTTGGGAAAAGTGGTTTCGAGACCACAATTCGAATAAGTGAGTTAATTAAATAAAATAAAAGATGGAGAAATTTAATTTTTGAGTATTTATAAGTATCATAATAAAAGTTGGATAAGGAATTATAATGTTTAGTTGTTTAGTTAAAAGAAAAGGGCTAGATTGTAAAAGGTAAATCAAAAAATGGATTTATGTGTAAAATGTATTAAGTTGAAAGGAAGGTGAAAATAATAGGTTTAGATGGGTAATATACCATGTGATGAGATAATGGTCAATTATGGACATAATTGTTTTAATGTTTGTTAAGTAATTTAAAAGGGTAAGAAGGTAAATTATTAAGTTAACTAATAGACAAATAATCAAAGAAGCTTCATCGTGTTCATTTTATTCTTTTTGGTTGAAAATCACTATTATTGGCAAAAGAAGTTTTGGCAAGCTCTCATCCTTGCATGGTAGGGTAATTGAGGTTCATTTTTAGAGATTATTACATTTTATCGTATTAGCTTAAGATAGTTAATCAAAGGGTTAATTTGTTAAACTATTGAATAATTAGGACTTCACCATGTTTAATCTTGATTGTTGAGGTATTAAATTCCTTGGCTTGGATTTTGGTTGATGAGTATGGATCATTTTAATGAGGTGATATTAGTAGTTTCAATGAAAGGATTGTTTGGTGAAAATGTTAAAATTTAGCATGGGTATTGAATGAATTTCTAATGTAGTGAACAGTGCATAGTTCAAAAATTCTTCCGTTGAGCTAGATGTCAGTTTAATTTTTATATTTTGTAAGTGTTGAGTAGTAGGGACAAACTGATATAAAAATGTAAATGTTGGGATATATATGATATGTTTTGAAAGAGTAAATTGCATGAATTAAAGTATTTGAGAATTGGAATTTAATGTAATGAATTTAATTATTATGCATAGATGAAGAAACAAGTCCATCGAATCCTTAACCGGGGAAAAGAGAAGGTCGTGGAGTAATCGTCGTTGTGAAGTTAAAACTAGCTTATTCCAATAAGTTCGTTTCGTATTAAATATGATTGTGTTTAATTATTTCATTAAGAGATTAAATTCTTTAAGTTGTGAAAAAATATAATTACATTAATATTAAGGGTTAATTAGTATTATGATAAGGTGTGAATGATTGTATTAATACTTTATCGGGCTTCGTGCCTAATAGGCTTCGTGTTGAGTAAATTTATCGGGCTTCGTGTCGGTGTATTTATCGGGCCTCGTGCCTAGCAGGATTTATGCCAGTGTGAATATTAGGCTTAATGCCTAACAGGCTTTGTGCCGGTGAAGTTATCGGGTTTAATGCCCAGTAGGCTTTATGTCGGTGTAACCAGTGGCTTTGATTGTTATTGACTTGGAAATAATTACCTTTACATAAGTTATGAGGTTCTTGAATTTAACCTATGAATTAATGGTTATTTATCGAACTTACTAAGCTATAATGAGCTTATTTGGTTAGTTGCATTTTGTAGGTCTCGAGGGATCAAAGTGCCGATTGATCAACATAGGAGTCAACACACTATCATCCCAACTTTCACTACAGGAAAACTGGTTTTTAGTGGCCTTTTTTTGGGCCTATAAAATGCCGCTATTTTTAGAACATGATCTTTAGCGGCACTTTCCCAAAAATGCCGCTAAAGAACATGGTCTGTAGCGGCACTTTCCCAAAAACGCCGCTAAAGAATGTGGTCTTTAGCGGCGCTTTTCCCACAAACGCAGCTAAAGAACGTGGTCTTTGGCAGCACTTTTCTCATAAACGCCACTAAAGAACATGGTCTTTAGCGGTGCTTTTCCCACAAACGCCACTAACATTAACAGATTTGCCAGCTCATTTTAATTCATATAGAACCCGAATTTTCAACATTTTTTCTTGTAAATTCAAATCCAACAAATAACTTCAATCTAAATGATACTAGTACGAAAGAAATATATATATATTTAAATTAATAAATAAATGAAAAATATTATACAAAAATAGTATTGTGTATATTATTCTCACAATAAGAAAAAACAAAAGTCTAAGATGGTAGATTATGGGGTTGATTCTACTGAAACATTTTCATTATATTTTGAAGCTGTAGCTGCAGTTCGTCATAATTTTTTTGAGACTCTACTTCCCTCGTTGTTGCCTTGGCTTCAAGTTGTAGCTGAAGTTCATCATATTTTCTTTGAGCCTCTGCTTCTCTTGTTGCTGCCTCCGCTTTAAGTTGAGCAATTTGCTCAACTATGCTAGCCACTTGATCTCTTAACCTCTGAACTTTAGCTTGATCTTAACTCCTCGGAGGCATGTATTTTTGTGAGCTGGGTCCAAAATATTGGGATGGACTAACAAAAGATCCTTGAAATCAAACCCGACCATACCTTTCAAGACCTAAAACTTTAGTAATAACTCGATTATCAATATCCTCTAGATTAATCGAACTATCACTTGAAGCCATCGCTTCATACTCCGCGTTCTTGTCCTTTAATTTATCCTAATAAGTCAATCAAAGAGTTAGAAACGAAATATATAATCAAACAAATGTAACATAACTTGGCATTATTTGCATTACAAACGACAAATTAAACCATTATAATTAAACATGATAAATATTTAAAATAATTCAAATTTTATTAAGTAAATATATCATAATTTCTGCAGCTTCAGAAGTCATAGGAGATCCATGTTTCTTTCTATGTGTTGTCCAAAAGTTGAAGGCGTCCATGTTTTTGACCTGACGACAGTTCCTACATTATAGTAGGAAAAATATTAATTAGTAGAAAGTAATTAATATTTGACACAATTAATAAATTCAAAATACCTCATCATCAACTACACAAGCAAAACTTCTCGATCTGGCTGTGTGCGTGAATTTTTGTTTTTGCCTACTTGTAGTTCCAACACGCTCACGATCCTACATTATGAAATTATTATTACGTATATAATAAAAACTATAAACCGAAATAATTTATTTGAACTCCAAAATCTAACTTGTTCTTCCCATTGGTATCTCAGCAATCCCGGCGGAACATTTTGCAATTTCTCTTCGAGGCTTATATTTTTCTTAAAATAATCTTTCTTTAAAGTACTCTTATGGTCTCTCCATTTCTTTCCTAATGCTTTCTTCACATAGTTGTCCGAGACCCCTAAAACAAATCTCTCATCAAATAACACAAGTTTAGAAAGTAAATACAAATTAAAATTAAACCAAAGTATTATAAAATACATTCATCTTATTACGTTAATATTATCGAGAGCTTATTTTTGTTACTATCAGACATATGATGCCATGACTCATAGTTGATTGGCAACAAATTGACATTTCGTGCTACAATGCCCAAGTATCCTCCCAAAAGTCGAGCTTCTGATCCAACAGGCTGACCATGACTATTTGCAGATATTTTGACACGCTCCTCAAGATTTAGACTATATAAATCCTTTAATAGAGTACGTCCTCGAGTTTTGCACCTCTTAAAATTTTCAGCTAAAAAATTGTATATGATAATATTAGAATTTGAAACAAAAATAAAAAATAAAAGTGAACATGCATGTAAATTAAAGTTAACATTACCTAGATTTTCTACAGTTTCGGCAATTGTATTCGGAACATTCAAAGATCCAATAGTAGTCTGTTGATCACTATTTGTTTCTTCTGAATTTGGAGGATTTTGAATAATACTTAGATCTCAGAATTTTTTCTAGGCATATTATCTGCAATACACATAAAATAGTTGAAATATTAGTAATTAATTACAACAATAATAGTAATGGATATATTTAACAATATCAAGATTTAAATTATAATATTACATATTATTAAAAAACGTAAAATCGTACTACATTATGATTCGTAAATATCTTCATCCACATCCTGGCGAACCCATTAAAATTGTGTAATAGTACTAGAGATAGTTTCATTTAAGTTTTGTTTTGGAAAAGACAAAGTTTCTGATCTTTCGTCCATGTCATCTCTACTCCCATTGCTTATGTCAAACAAGTCTCTAGGGGCGTTACGGAGTACAACGTACCAACCCTCATCAGTTGGATTTCTCGAGTAAAAAACTTGTTTGACTTGAGAAGAAAATGCATACGACTCGTCTATCAATTATTGCCCAGTGTGAATTAATCGAGAGAAGTTCAACATTGTAAAACTAAATCGATTTAAATATAATTAAATAATTAAATATTTAGGTTTTTTAATAATTTAATATTTATTTAAATATAATTAAATAATTAAATATTTTGAATTAAATATTTGAGTTTAAAGTTTAATAAACAACTAATTAAATAATTAAATATTTTAATATTTGAGTTGTTTTTTACATTAACAAACATTCAACTTTAAGTTATGATAAATGATTTATGTAATTCATCATTAATATTAATTTATATTTTATATATGAAAATAAATTTTAGATACTTCAAGTAATTAACATAAATTGTTTTTAAGTTTTAATTTAAATATATAAATAATATTTAAAACTTGTAATTATTATAAACAAAAGCTAAATTTATAGTTTCACTTTTGAATAAAATTATCGACTTTTTAATTGACCTAAAAAATCTTTGAAAAATTAATGACTCAGAAAATCATATATTCATCATTGTTTTTGACTTGAAAAGTAATAGAACTCAATGATAACTTGACTCTAATTCACCCTTAAGAAAATCTAAAGCATAAGGATAGCTTGTTGTTGGATTATTGAATTAAGTCTAAAGCATAAGGATTAAATTTGCAATTTGCGTTGACAATTTATATTAGTAGTATTAGTTTATATGTCTATTTAACAAGATTAGGTTTATTTACATGATATAAAAGAAAAGGCCTAATTAGATATTACAATGATAACAATGTATATATTAATCGAGTATCGTCTATGCATAAAAAATGTTAATTCCATTAAAATTATTTAAACTATAGTCTACAAACTTCAAAATATTTTAATTGAGTTTTTAAAGTATTTGTATATACTAATCAAGTCCTTGTAAAAGTCTAACATCAACCTTAAGTGTTAATTGTTATCTTAAAATTAAGTTGCTATCTAATCTTGTTTCCCCTTCCTTACTTATCACTAATGTCGCATAATCAAAGATTGAGTAAAGTCTATTGAAACTAGAGTGCAATAAAAATAAAAGTAAAAAGAAATACTTGAGAATTTTTGCCTTGACAGCTACTGGCTAAAACTTTTGCAGCTTCAAGCCTTCAACTTCAGTTGGCCTGCAAGTCGAAGAAAAAGCTGTTAGAAATTGCAAAAAAAAAGAAGAGATAACCAAACAGAAAACTACAGGTTATCGACCACTCTACTCTACTGCAGTTAGTAGAGTTAATAATCAAACAGAAAAATACACCAGAATATAAAAGTTTCACTCTGAATTTATCCAAGTTACTTACATCAAGTATAATATGGCAGAGGCAAACAGTACATCCAAACCATTTGCAATATTAAATCCCCTACTTATCTAGTTTATTAAAATAAAACACTGATCAAAGTCACCCTACCTTTAAGAACCTAGCAATGTATTAGCATCAGATCACAAGTGCAATTAGAATGCACATAACAAATTATATCACTTCCACCACTCAAAGACTAAAGTAAACAATCTTGATCAATCTCAAGGCTAACTTTTAATGTGATCAAGTAATATTACACTTACTTTTAGGATTCTCTGTGCTAGCAGTTCGTTCATAAAATTTTAGTTAAGTCCAGGTTCAAATGCTTTCATATGATTTTAAATTATATTGTGCATTGCTTATAGCAAGAACACATTGGGTACTGAATAACAATTCAGGTGACAAGACAATATGACGATGAAAACAATAAAACTGATAAGCCAATTATTAGAAGAAAATGTTTTATGAGCTGTTTGACTACCTGTGCATAGCTGACTTGTATCTTAGGACCCAGGAATGCGAACTGCAAGGAAGGGCAAGAAGATTTTTTCCTCTGATGCCTAAGAGGCAATTCACAGAACATAGGAGCCCATTGTCGTGGAACTTGAAACTCCAGGAAATAACGTAAATCCTCTGGAGCAGGCTTGTCTACACAGATTCAGCAAGTTAAATAACTTTACTTTCAATATAAAACTACAAATATATAAAAGTATGATAAGATTAAATGATTTATAAAATTATTGTTAAAAATAACAAGAGTAAATGTCCTCAATCAGCCAAATGTTCATATTCCTTCAACTTGATTTTTTATTTTTAAAAATATTCAAATTGCATATTTCTTTCCTATCAAGTATAATGTTAAACGAATACATTTTTCATGCTAAATTTCTTAAACATAACATTGACATGTCAGATTCAAACAACAAGATATGCAGCATATTTTATTTCCAGCGGGGACATAACAGAGGGTAAATCTTTGCCTTGGACCTTGAAGCACTTCCTCTCTAACTAAACATGCCTCAAACTTCAACATCATACAAAATATGAACAATCACAATAGAAAGTAGTCAAACATATTCTTCACCTGACTTTGAACACAAATTTTTTTTACAACTAATACTTGAGAAGAATTAATAATTTTAAACAAAGTAAGATTTTTTTGTGAGTTTCATTTTTTATTCTTTCCAACCAAAAATCTATAATCTTCTCCTAATCTTACCCCAAAACTGTTACTCTAGTCAAGTTATCCCAAAGTCTTCTATAGAGTCATAAAATGTACAACCGACAATTATAAAAGAACTGAAACTGTAACAGTGACTCAACAGAGTGTAGTAACAGAAACATAAAGTATACTACCAAATTTCTAAAAGTTTCAAACCCGCAGTGAAAAAAGAGGGAAATAATTAAAGAATCTATACAATAGCATATATACATACATACATACAGACAAAGCAAAAGATTTTCGAATGCATACCTGTTAGATAAAGTAAGCAATTGGTGCTGGAAACTTATGTGATTAACTTGTCTTGATTTGGATGAATCTGCAATAGAGAGAAGATTTTTAACTTCATTGCCAAAACCAAGAGGACCACCTATGTATTATGCTTTTAACTACATTTAGTACACTGTTTAAGGTCAATTAATAACTAATAAAATGATTTGTTTCATTAACTAGAGACAATATTAGCAATTCAGTTCAATCTGTCTTAAAAATAAATAACATAAAGACAACATTTAACAATATAACATCAAGAATTTATCATATCAAATTCAAAGACACAATCAACTAATCTATCAATACAATAAAAAACAACTATATCAGACAAGAAAACCAACATTTCAACAGCTAAAACCAATACAATGAAAAAAAGATGATCTTTTTTTTTTTGGTTTTTTTTACTAACCTCTAAGAATCTAGCTTCCTGGTCTAGCCTTTCGAGTTCGGCTTGTATCCTATGTTTTATTGTATTTTCACTACGCTCTTTCCATCCACTTTTACTCTTAATTCTTATACCTTTAGAGGTACGAGGAAAGATAAAAGCGGAAGCATCAATTGAATCACAACCTTTAAATTTTTGCAATTTCTAGCTTCAGATAAATAAAAAATCAAATTATGATAATATCAAATTAAACAAAAAAATGAAATAAACAAAAAGAAGGATTAGAGATACGAACCCTAGATGGAAGTTTGAAAATTTCCCATAAATCGCAAACTTTTTTAACGGAACAGAAATCGTAGAGTTTCTTGACGGTGTGAAGAAGAGAATGGTCAGAGGCTGGATTGTCGGCGTTGGATCGTTAGAGAAGATAAGGGCTGAAGAAGAGAAAGGCGTGCGTGAAGAAGAGAAGGCAGTTTCTTGAAAGTTTGTTCTTGTTCGATTGGGGATTTTTCCTTTATTTTTCAATTCATTCCGCGAATGAAATGGCGTCGTTTCAATAAAGTGTAAAGAAATTAACAGCGTTTATTGGAAAATGCCGCTATTACAATACCTTTAGCGGCCTTTTTCCCATAAATGCCGCTAATGCTTTGGACCTATTGCGGCGTTTTTCCTATAAATGCCGCTATTGATTTACCTTTTGCGGCATTTATTGGAAAACACCGCTATTGCTTTACCTTTTGCGGCGTTTTTCCCATAAATGCTATTATTGCTTAACCTCAAATTTTTTTAAAAATTCTTATTAATCTCAAATAATTTTTTAGAAATTTTATATGAGCACATATAATTTTATTATAGTGGCGAATAGTGACAATAGACTTTGAAGCCTACTTAATTATACAACAAATAGAATTATCTAAATTTATATTATTTTATCATGAATTATTTTATTATTGTATAAAACTGTGAAAAAGTTTAAAACACTTTAATAATAACTCATTTACTTTGAAAAAGTTTAAAACACTTTAATAATAACTCATTTACTTTGTATTAATAAAAAATATTTTAATAATTTTTAACTAAATTGTTGACTCATACATTAACTCAATCACTTAATATAATAGACATATATTTTTATGAAAATATTTTATTATGTATTATCGATGAGAAATATATATCTAAGTTTTGCACTAATAATAAAAATTGAAAACATTTCTAAAACCATGAAATTGATTAATTCATATGCAACAAATATAATAAAACAAAATACATAAATAATAATGTTAAGAAAAATGTTTGGTATTAGTAAAATATTAAAAAAATCTGATTTGTCATTCCTCAATTGAAAAGAGGATATTATTTATTTTAGACGTTTCGAGTTTGAGTACCTGTGTGAATAGAACCCCCAATGTTTAAACCAATCAGTAATATACAATTCACAGATAAAGAGTGTTTAAATTTTAAAAATTGATTCACCAAAAAATATTTTAAAAATTTGACATGTGGTAAAGAAAAAAGTCAGTATTTGTGGGAGGTAAGAATTAAACATAAACCCCTCCTCCTTTTTTGTTTGATTTTTAATGGTATATTTTTAATTTGTTTATAAACAATAATTCAACTTACAATTTTACATAATAAATTTTTGTAATTTTAAAACCTTTTAAAAAAAGTCAATTTAAATTTATCACTATTTTTTACAAATTAAATACACAATTAAAATAGATTATATATTTATATTTTAGAAATGATTTCAAAATGTTTTTTTATTTAAATTTAGTCTAATATCATATCATGAATTTAAAATTAAACTTATATATTAGTTTAACAATAATATTAAAATAGATTAATATATTCCAATAGTATTTAACAATTTTAATTACTTTAATTTTGTAAATTAGTAAATCTTATATATGTTTTAATTAAATTACAGTAAATTTTAAAATATAGATTCATTTAATAGATAAATACTATAATTTAAAAATTAGATATCAATAATTTATTTAAAAAATACATTAGTAGTTATACATCACTACCAACCATTTGAAAGGAATATCAGAATGAGTCTCATCAATTACATTTTCCACGCACTTCATGATGATAATCTATTGATGACAACTTGCCACATCACCACTATCAAACAAGAGGGCCTCCCTTATAAATACCCTTTATAACGATGACATCCATTAGCAACCCTAAACAGTTACTACCATATGTAAGAAGATCTAAAAAAAATCTGATTTGTCATTCCTCTATTGGAAAGAGGATGTTGTTCATCTTAGGGGTCCTAGGTTCGAGTGCCTATATGTGCAAGGTGTGTGTGCGTTGTCAAAAGGATAAGAAAGTATGAACAGATACTACCATATGTAATCACACCAGTATAAATAAAAAAAAATATTGATTTGATAAAAGTTAATTGTTGATATTATTAGTTAATTTAATTTAAGATATATAAAATGTAAATAAATTAGCGGCGTTTATGGGAAAACGCCGCTATTGCTTAACCTTTAGCAGCGTTTTTCCCATAAACGCCGTTAATGCTCTGACCTGTAGTGACTTTTTCTCATAAATACCGTTAATGCTTTAACCTTTAGCGGCGTTAAACGCCACTATTGCTTTACCTTTTGCGGTGTTTATACAAAAGCGTCACTATTGATTTACTTTTTGTGGCGTTTTTTATCCAAACGTCGCTAAAAATGCTGCTAAAGGCATGTACATATAGTATTTTGGTACTAGGTGTAAATATGTTTGCTTAGTTAGAAAAGTAGTTTTAATGGTCTTTTTGAATGACTAAATGATATAGTGGATACGATTGAAAGTTTTGTATGTGAATAAGTTATTGATTTGAATAAGGAAATGGTTGTGATGTCTTCTACTTGTTTGGATTGTATTTATGTTTTGTGATTTACTTGTGGTGTCAATAAGGACACATTGGTTATATGTTTAAGAATGAACGTTATAACTTGTTTGGGAGTTGTTAAAGTGTATTTTTGGTGTATTTAATGTGCATGTAAAATGTTGCTTGTGAATTAAGAAATATGGATTTTGGCAAACTTGATTCTTAAGGTTCATTTAAGGGCACATAGGCTGCCACACGACTATGTGACCTCTGTACATAGTTTTTGTTGAATTTTTTTTCAACTTTTCCATTTAATCTCGACTCTGAATCAGATTATTTCATAACTCTTTTAACCATCAAAGTGGCTTGTTTTAAATTAATTCAATATGTGTTTGGTTGTGTTTATTAACAATAGTATATAACTTTATTAAATGTGTGAGTAATTGATGTTATAAATTATTTTGTTCATTAAATTTTCACTTAATGCTATAGTAGTCGTACGGTTCCGGTCTTAGGGTATTACATTTATTGGTATCAGAGTTATGATTTAGTCGATTCTAGGATTGAACGTAGCATGTGTCAAGTTTAAAAATACATGCCACTTTTTAACCGATGATAAGATGATGACCTTAAACCAATTTGAAATATTTTTATATACATAAAGGATGTCTTTTGGAACCAATTGAGCTGATTCTGATGAGATAAAAAGTTTCATTCCAACTACTTATGAGGAAAGTGCTCAAAATGGGCTGGAATCTCAAAGGCCCGGAGATGGGATACCAAATGTTTTTCTTCGTATGATGCACGACTTGCATGATACATACCTAAAGGTAATTTCAACAACTTAACAGACTCAATCTCTTCTTCCTCAAAGTTCAACTCCACATCATGCTAATAGAATAACGGTTGAGTTTTTTTGGTAATGTAAGTGATGATCCAACTATGGCTTGATATTGGTTAGAGCATACTCAGAGGATACTCAATGAAATGTTGTGCTCCCTTGAGGATTGTTTGCGATGTACTATGTCATTATTGAAAGAAGAAGCATTTCAATGGTGGTTCACTTTGATGGTAATGGTACCAAAAGAAAGAGTCAACTGGGATTTCTTTAAAATTGAATTTTATAAGAAATATATTAGCAAGCGGTATTTGGAGAAAAAGAAGAAAGAATTCCTTGAACTAAAGCAAGGAAACAAAATAGTGGCTGAATACGAGGGGTAGTTTGTTCATCTTAACAAATATGCTCGTGAGATTGTGCCTACTGAAGAAGACATGTGTATATGTTTTGAAGATGGATTGAATGATGAAATAAGGATGTTATTTGGGGCTATGGAGATTCGTGAGTTCGTGATACTGTCAGACCGAGCTAAAAAGGTGGAAGAAATTTATGCTAGTAAAAGAAGAAACGAAGCAAAAACTTTTGATTTTGGAAAAGGCAATGGGCCTAAAACTCTTTTGGGTTCTCCATAAAAGAAATTAAAGGAATCCAATAGTAGTTTCATTGCACCATCAAAATTTTTGAGAAAAGATCACAAGAAGAAAGGTGGTAAGCAAGTTCCAACTCCTTTAGTGGCTAGTGTGGGGAGTGTGCGAAACACTAATAAGTTAGAGTGCAAGCAATGTGGTAGGTACCACTTCGGAGTATGCAGGGTTAACGATGGGACATGTTTTGTATGTAGATCACCTGATCATTATAAAAAGGATTGTCCAAATCGTAATGAATCTAACAAAAATCAAAATGAGAAGTGTGTATGTAGCACCCCTTACTTGGACCAATTAATGACCGAGTAAAGAGGATGTTACTACAGAGAATACACGTTTTGAAGCCATTTTGGACCCCTAAACTCTCTTTCTAATATTTTTAATTTGGTTGTAAAATCCGGTACTAAGAATAAGCTGAAATTTATTGAATTTAAACAAGATGCTGCAAGGTGATACACTTCTATCGATAATCAGTTTAGATGGTATCGATAGGACCCCTGTTGAATATTTGAGAAATACTACAGTTTACTACCGGAACAACTTTGAGTTCTACTGGTACTACAGTAACTGATACTCTTGAGACTTCTACTGATACAATCCATTACAGTAAGCAAAGAAATTTTAGCCTGTAACTTTTACTGATACACCAATAAAGATTATCGAAACTACTTAGAGTACTACCGATACTCTAATGGTTACTATCGAAACCTCCAAAGTCAGTAGCCAAGGTCTTCTTTCCCCAGAACATCTACCGATAATTTGTTGAGTTATTTCGAAACAACTCAAGACAGTAGCCAAGGTATCCTTTCCTCCGTACTTCTATCGATACTCTATAGAGTTGTTTCAAAAGAACTCAAGTCAGTATTGAAATGTAACCAAAATCTTCTTAGAATCAATGCAAGTTAGAACGTATATAATAATCCAAGCATTTAACCTAACCAAACAAGCTTGAAAAAGTTCTAGAGTAAATGTTTCATGCAAAATAGGTATTAACCCCAACCACTTAGTTACAAAACAATTTCCTATTTACATGCCAAAATTAACCAAGGTCAAGACATAAAAAAAACTACCAAAGAGGGGCGCTAAATGATGCATATGCTCTGGTGATCCAACCCACGAAGTATCAAAAGATCAAAAGTTTACAAAACAGATAAATTGAAGTAAGTATGATGAGTAACTAGAAATTTCCAAAGAAACTTAATGCGATTCCTCCATTGCTCCTAAGAACTTTAGATATCCAATGAAATTCATTAAAATCAAGATCACATACATATAACATTTCAATAGATTATCATAAAAAGGAATCAATAAACAAATTCATTACGTTTACGCTTGCCAGCTTATATACGTTTACGCTTGTCAGCTTATATACGTTTACGCTATTTAGCTTGCACACGTTTACGCTCGTTAGCTTATACACGTTTACACTTGTCATCTTACACACGTTTAAGCTCGTCAGCTTATATACGTTTACGCTTGTTAGCTTGCACACGTTTACGCTCGTTAGCTTATTTACGTTTACTCTCGTCAGCTTATATACGTTTACGCTCGTCAGCTTGCACACGTTTACGCTCATTAGCTTATATACATTTACGCTTTTCAGCTTGCACACATTTACGCTCATGAGCTTATATATTTTTACGCTCGTCTATTTGCACATGTTTACGCTCATCAGCTTATATACGTTTCCTTAGTTTGAAATATTCATATTACACATGTATATATTAATATATATGTAACAACTTTATCAACATTAAAATTGAAATAAAGTAAGTCTATAATTAGAAACTTACGTGTTAAGTGGTACCACCAATCGAGACTAGTTGACAAATTTACCCTTGCCTCGTATGTCCTTCACACGTTACGATTCTTGATCTAAACAAAATTGCTGTCAATAGTTTAACTTTTGCATAAACAAGTCATTTACTCAAAAATCACAACTTAACTACAATACTTGAGAAAACTAAATTAGCTCATGCTAAATTCCAAAATTCATACATGTGTAGCACTACCCAATTTCATCTCATTCACAATAATTTCATGAAATCTTACTTTTTAACCATATAGTACCCAACTTTTGAAATCAGAAAGATCATTTAACAAATCATTTAAATCTAACCATCAACCTTAATAATCCATCCACTTCAACCAAAAATCTATCAAAACAATCAATGATAAAACTTTAAATATTCAATGCTTTTGCAAATAAACCCTTGGATTATCTAGATTAAGCTAAATTAGACCTAAGATAACAAAAAATCATTAAAAACTAACTTCAAATCTCATCCAAATCAAGGGAAAGAACTCAACCCTAACCTTCTTTGCTCAACAATGGAGTTCTTTGCCATATGGGAGAAGGAGAAGATGTCTAAGACTAAAATTTCTATCATTTTCTCTTCACCTAATTCCACTTATACATATTATAATACATATTTTATCCAAAATATCAAAAGTGGTTGGCTTAGTCATCCACTACTTCTAAACATGGGTACATTTCTTCTTTAGTCCATTTAAATATCATTTCTTTATTGTTAGGCACTTTTAACTATAGAACTCATCTTTTATAACCTTTACAATTAAATCCTCTTTTGAACTTTAGAAGTTCTAATATCTAAATCTCCAAATAAAAAAATAAAATTTCTATAACCTTACCCAAGCACTTGTGAACATTAAATTAATATTATTTATTAGCTCCTAAGTTGGAATGTGTGGTCTCACCCCACTGTTCCCGACACGACTGAAATTTGGGTGTTATAACTCCCCCCCCTTAGGAAATTTCATCCTCAAAATTACCTTGAAACAGTGTGCTGCAATCTAATCGAGTCCTCAGAGTCCCATGTAACTTCTTCGAATCCATGTCGGGTCCACAAAATTTTCACTAGAGGTACCCTTTTCTTTCTTAGCTCTTTTACTTCTCGAGCTAAAATTTTTATCGGTTCCTCAGAATATGACAGGTTTGGCTGTATCTCCACTTCGTAAGAAGTAAATACATGCGAAGGGTGTGACCGATAACGCCTCAGCATTGATACATGAAAAACGTTATTAATATTTTCAAGTTCTAGAGGTAACACTAATTGGTAAGCCATTGGGCCAATCCTTTCTATAATCTCGTATGACCTAATGAATCTTGGAATCAACTTTCCTTTTCTTTCAAATTGTAACACTTTCTTCCATGGTGAGACTTTAAGAAACACTTTATCACCAACGAAAAATTCTATGTCTTTTCTTTAAAATCTACATACGATTTTTGGCGATCTGGCGTTGCTTTCAAATGATCCCAAATTATCCAAACCTTATCTTCAGCCTCACGAACTAGATCAGTACCAACTAACTTGGATTCTCTCAGCTCTATCCAGTATAACGGTGTCCTGTATTTTCTATCTTATAGAGCTTCGAATGGTGCCATTTTAATACTAGATTGATAACTATTATTATACGCAAATTCTACTAAGGGTAAATACTTTTTCCAACTACCCTCAAATTCCAATACACAACATCGCAACATATCTTCTAAAATTTGAATCACTCGCTCTGATTGTCCATCTATCTGTGGATGATATGTGGTGCTAAAGTTTAATCTAGTGCTTAGAGCTTCATGGAGTTTACTCCAAAATCTTGAAGTGAATCTCAAATTTATGTAAAAAATGATAGATAGTGGTACATCGTGCAACCTAACAATCACCGACATTTATAACTCTGCTAATTTCTCTAG
Source organism: Kokia cookei (assembly GCA_039519145.1). Lineage (NCBI taxonomy): Eukaryota > Viridiplantae > Streptophyta > Magnoliopsida > Malvales > Malvaceae > Kokia > Kokia cookei. Next base: position 12,394,878 of record CM076901.1, read on the forward strand.
TAAAAGTCAGTACAAATCAGGAAAAAATTAGCAGACTTGTCAACCTATAAAAAATAACCCAGATCGAGTCCTTCCTAGGTGTCACTAGCAACCCCGGAACAAAATCCTTCTTGATTCTCTCCCATTTCCATTCAAGAATAGTGATAAGCTGTAGCAACCTTGACGGTACTTGGTATTCAGCTTTCACTTGTTAATAGACCAGACATTTAGCTACGAATTCGAAAATTTCGCGTTTCATGCCCAATCACCAATACATTTTCTTCAAGTCATTAAACATCTTGGTACTACCCGGGTGTATAGAATACGAACTATTGTGAGCCTTAGATAAAATATCCGTCTTAAGTTCCAAGTTATTTAGAACACATAGCCTGTTACGAAAGTATATCATACTGTCATTTGTTATTGAAAAACCCGTAGTTAAATCATTTTGAATTTGCTCCCGTTTGGCTATTAACTTTGGGTCTTTTTCTTGCAATTCTTTAACCCTCTAAAGAAATACTGGTCTATCCCTTAACTCGACAATGATGCAACCATCACTCTTCACTGATAGTGAGCATTTAATGCTTTCAATACTAACATTGATTTTCAACTTAGAGCATCTACGACAACATTTGCTTTTCTCGGGTGATAATCTATGATCAAGTCGTAGTCCTTCAATAATTTAAGCCACCTTCGCTGATGAAGGTTGAGTTCTTTTTGAGTCATTAAGTATTTTAGACTCTTTTGATCCAAATAAATGTGACACTTCTCACCATAGAGATAATGTCGCCAAATCTTTAAAGCAAACAGTACCGCTGCTAACTCCAAATTATGCCTCGGATAATTTCTTTCATGAGTCTTTAGTTATCGAGAGGTATAGGCTACTATTTTGCCCTCTTGCATGAGTACAAAACCCAATCCATTTAGTGAAGCATCACTAAAAACTATGAATTCTTTCCCAGATTCAGGTCGAGTCAAAATCGAAGCTTCAATTAACATCTTTTCAATTATTCAAAACTTTGCTGGCATTTATCTGTCCAAACAAATTGAACACCCTTTTGTAGTAATTTCATCATCGGCAAAGCAATAATCGAAAAGCTCTTCACAAAGTTTTTGTAATAACCCGTTAATCCCAAAAAGCTTCGTACTTCAGTGATATTCCTAGGAGGCTTCCAGTTCACAATTGTTGAGATTTTGTTTGGGTCTACATGGATACCTTCAGCGAAAATTGGGACGATGAAAATGTGCAAGTATACACAATTGTATTTAAGTAATAAAGTGACAAGTAAATGTCGAGTATCGTACCACAAGGATTGTACTATAGAAAGTATTTATGAAATATTTAATCAACAAATTGGTTAGGAACAAGATAATATTTGTAAAAGATATTAATTTAAAGTATTAATCTAAGTTAAAGCTAAAACTAAATTCCAATGCACGATTTCTAAAGGTTTAATCAATATGACATAAATGTGTCTGGTTAATTGCTTTAATTACTCAATCAAATCCAAATCATGTTTATTCTTGCTACGAAATAAATTCATGGCAACCCGATATCTTGCTAACTTATGAACAATATTACTTACACAAATCAGTTTATCTCTTGAACATACACCTATGCCAATATGATTGACTAAACTAACATTTGATGAATAAATGTGTTATAGCACATACATACATTATGAAATTAATTTATCTCTTGAACACACACCTATTCCAATATGACCGACTAAATTAATATTCATAAGTAAGTAAAGGATCAAGTGAAGTAACAACATACACCTATACTGAAACAATTTAATCACAAAGATCCTAAAAGTTATGCAAGGCTAGTTTTCTCGAATACGATCACAATTTTAACCCTCAACTACCTTAGAAGATTAAGCATTGATCGGCCTGTAAACGTCACAGCATTTAAGTGCAAGCAGACACATGTCGATGCAGGTATAGTTGATAGATTGCTCTATCGGATATCGATCCCACAAGGATAGAGTTCTTGATGTTTAATTGTCGAAGCAACTAAAGTTAAAATTAGAGAAAATGATAGTAAGGATGTCAGCGCAATTAGATTAAATCTGCACCACTAAGTTAATCAAAGTTGTCAAGGCAATGAATAGAGCAACTGAAAGTAAAATAAATGGTTGTTGATGTTTTGAGAATTTAAATGTAAAAAAAGTAAAAGTGTTATCAAGTGCGAAGAATGGTGTAGATCACTGACTTCACTAAGTAGCAACACTGGATGCGTCGACAAAGTATTTTATAGATGAACTGTCGTAGTAGTAAATTTCCAATGAAATCATACCAATAATAACTCACTATTTAACCAATACTTAAGTGCCCACATTTACCTCACCTTCCAGTTGTTGGCAATACCTTGCACTCAAGAACAAGTGACTATAATTCCTCCTATTCTCAAGTAACTTCCGCTAACTTGCTTGTTAATCTAACTTATCACCGCACTTTCCAGTGTCGGTAGACTGCAATTTCACTTTCGTGTCAAAAATAGTTAAATCCAAGATAAAACAAATGAGAAGAATTGGATAAGAGTCAAAGTAATCTAACATTGAAAGTTATTTCCATATACAATCAAGTGTCAATAAGAATTCATCAGTATTAACAGAGGAATTAACAGATAATTCGAAGCATACTATTCCTAGGCTACTAGGATTATCCCTTAACTGTTCCTCTTGTATCGCACCAAGCATTCCTTGTCAAGAGTTGTCACACACTTGCTCGATCACTCATCGGACTCCTAAACCAAGCTTCAAAGCATTTAGAGAATTCGCAGAATTTAATTCCTTCACTCTTTGATATCCATCTCCTTCTTATCTCTACTATTTATAAGCTTTGAGAATTGTAGAGCTCATGTTCTCTCAGATCCAACTTCTTTTGCAGCTGTCAAAGTTTGTTGAAATCTAGCTGTGCACTCACACAGATCTGGTGTGATCTTTATTAATATGCAGGTTGTCGCTGCATTTCTGGTCGCGATCTACAATCTTTATTTGCAGCGACATCATGTGAAATTCATGCGCTGGTGCTTGTAGATGTGCTTACAGTTTGAATTCACTTATACAAAGTAAATGTTTCCATGCGGTGACAATTCTGGCCGTAATACCATTCTAAACTTGTGGTTACATCTTTGAACTCTTTCTAGCATCGATCTTCCGAGATGGATCCCTATGCTGACAATTTTAGACGCAATACATATGCTGCATATGGCGACATTAGTGTACAAAAAAGATAAAATAACAAGAATTTAAGGCACACAACATTGAGTTAGAAAATGTAAAAAGCTAAGTATGAAATGACTATCATGCATGCTAAATGTAATATAAAAGAAACAATTAATACATAAATTTAGGGAGAAAATAAGTGTCATTTCTAAAGCTATCACATCCCCAAACTTGAGTTTTTACTTGTCCTCAAGTAAACAAAAGTTATCAAAGTCACAAATAAAACATGTCACCACAATCTATCAACTTAAATTCTTTGAATCCTAATGTATAGATTGTATTCATATGAGAGAATAATGCGCCGACAATTTATATGCATGAATAATTAAAACTGTCACTTCATTAGTGTTAGCAGCATGCTTTGAATCTTAACCTTTCTTAACCAAAACAACATTTTATAGCAATATATTTTTTTCTTCTTTTCTCATTTCCTCTTCTCCCTTTTTCTTTTTTATTTTATTTTATAAGTGACTGAAAGATGTTATTGCATTACTCTACCTTTCTTCCTTAGTAGTAACGATGGGGTGCATCAAACCCATAGGAGGCATGTAATTGTGCCGACACACACTCTTACAGTGACAGCCTTTGGCTAGATGATTTTTCTAACACATGCAGCGGAGTGTTCTTTATTGATAAGTCACAATGCACTCATATTAGAGTGTCTTTTATTAGAACCATGTCGCTGTATTTTGTAAGTTATTTCAAGATTCAAAGATTGATACTATCCTTTCATTACTAGTGCAATTCCAATCATTCATTCAAAAATAGCAGAGCTCAATATTCATTTATATTTACCCAATTCACATATCAACATCCAAACAATTCAAGATTAAAGCATAAGATAAAAATTGTGGTCACATTTTTGTTGAAACTTCGCATACTTTCATTAAACTAAAGAAACAAATAAATTTTTAAATATGTGGGTGTAATCACATTTCCATTTCACACAAGATTCCCCCGAACTTAATGTTTGCATTGTCCTTAATGCACTGACAATATTATACAAATTAAAATAGAAATGCAATTACAATGCGAATGTACTAACAAATAAAATGCAATGACAACTAAATGCTATGCATGCAACTAACTAATGAAAAGTTAACTAACTCATTGTTCAACAACCGATGAATTGGCTTTTTTTGGCTTTCTTCTTCTTCTTCTTTGGACACTCCTCTTCTGTGCTGCACCTTTTTTTTTTTTCTTATCCTTCCTCTTCCTCTTTTTATCCTTAGAATCAACAGGGACTTCGGATTGCTCCTCCATCACCAGTTGAGTGTAAGCCTCATCGACATTCACATTAGATGGATGGACTTCAGCAAGCGGTGTTATATATGGCAGAATGGCCAAGTTAAGATCTTCGACGCTGTTGGTGACTGCCTCAGCCTGACTCGCTTCAAATGGAGCCAAATTTTCACTAGATGCCCCCACACTTGTGGGTGTGCTGACAAATTCTTCCTCGAAATTTGTCAGGGCATCATTTTTCTCTTATTCTACCTTCTCTTCTTCATTTTCCTTCTTCTCCTCAGGTTCCTCCTTCTCTGTTGTGTTTGGTTTGACTCTTTCCTCTACTTCCAAACCCACAGATATGATCGGTGTACACATGTCCTCAACAATAGCCTCCCTTTTCCCCATGTTAGCCCCAAGGCTATTCGAAAATTCATCCTTAAACAGATTGGATATAGTTTTGAAACAGTACTCTATGGCGTCAGAATGTCCCTCGTTTACCTCATCGTTGGAGATATGAATTTTTGTTGGGGACGGGACAGGTTGAGGTCTACCTTCAAGAGTAGGTTTCTCTGAAAACGATAAGGCTTTCTTAATAATAGGTGGGAAGACAGGGAAATTTGACATTGGATTTCAGCTCAGACTTCTTAGTGTGGCGATAACAGTACTATTCCACGCCCTTGTGTACACATAGAAAATGTTCTACCTATAATCCATTTCATCAACCATATTGACAAGGCAAATCTGGCACAGATCCATGTGATAAATGATTTGTTCTATTGTAACAAACTTTTTCTCAACCTGAGGATTTGTGGGCGCATCTTCTTGCTTCTCTTTTTTCTTTCCTTTCCCTTTTTCCTTCTTCTTAGAGACCTCTTTCACCAAAGGGGTGTCTTATCCTCTTGTCTTTTGCTCCATCGATATATCATTTATTGGCCCCTTGTTGTCTAACACCTCCTCACCATCTCGGGGCACAATATCTCATTGTTTGCAAAGCATCGTAATTAAAGAAGAGAAATGTAAGATACCTGTCTGTTTACCTACTGCTTTAGTAATTTCCTCATGTAAAATTGCACCGACATCAATGTGGCGTCCCTTCAGATTGGAGTGTAGCAGGCACATGTGATCCAATGTTGCTATTGTGCTATAGGTTGAAAGCAGGATTCGACTGTTCACAAAGTGAAACCATATCTTGCTCTGAGTGGTGAGATAACGCTTGTGCATAGTATAGTTATGTAGACCTTGCCAGTCCATACAATACCCTCGATGCATAAATCTCTCATCACCATGTCAGCGCCTTCATCTGTTAACTCCTTTAAAAACGTAGTGTGGGTATCCTCTTTTTCAATGAAGTGAAAGAGCGTTGATATGAATCTCACTCCAAGGTACCAAGCCTTCTCGTACAAATAAGAACTATTTAGAGTCCATTAAATTAGCATAGAACTCCCTTACCAAAGTGAAAGAGTACCCGACCGGATGGTCACAGAAAGTTTCCCAGCCTAGCCAAGAGATTATCCTCGTAACTTATTTCCCCAATGACTGATGTGGTGAGAACTGAAAACCCTACTCTGGGTGACAGTTTCTCTTGAGCATGATGTCGTGGTAATGGTCTTTCGTCGCCTTGGAAAAGAATAGGATGGGTTCTTTTTGTGAAGGTTGGTCGGTATTCTGAACCATAGTGGTTGAGGCTTCAACGGGGGATTTTGAAGGAGTTTTTGCTCCTTTGGTTCTCGCCATAATAACTGGGTAAAGAAAAAAAAGAATTTGCAGAAAAATTTGAAGACAATGGAGGAGGTGGTTGCAGCCACAATGGAGAGTCTGAGTGGAAGAAGGAAGTCAAAAAGGGTTTTATAAACTCTGGATTAGAGGAGACGTAATGATTACAAAAGGTATGGGAAAGCGTTACGTCTGCAGTCAATAAATGCTAGGCTACAGATCGTACCTCTTGGTTTGATCTAACGGCTAGGGATAGATGAAAATCTACTGGAGCGATTCTTACTACAAAAGTTTTGCTGAGTCATCAGAGAATGCGCCGACAAGTTATGCTTTATGGTGCGTCGATAAAAGATCAATTTTTATTCTTGCATATAATCTAAAAAGAAATAGATAAGAGAAGAAAAATAAAGTAAAAAGAAATAAACATAAATGTACGAATGCAATGACATTATTTAAATGTGACCAGATATATGGTCTCGTTGTGTTCTTTGACATCTGGGCTTTTGTAATGCTTCAGTCATTGGCATTTACTTTAAATTGGTGACCATCTTTCAGATCTACAATTATCATCGCACCATTCTGGAATGCTTCGACAACCTTGAAAGAATCAGACCATCTCGAACGCAATTTACCTGGATGCAATTTCAAAAGTGAATTAAACAAAAATACCAATTAAGGAGGATTAAATTGTCGCCGTAAAATGATATTTTCATGCCATGTTTTAGTCTTTCTTTGTATATGACAACATTTTCATATGCATTGCGTCGAATTTCTTCCAGCTCAGCAATGTCCAAAACCTTTTTCTACCAGTAGCATCGAAATCCATGTTCACCTGCTTGATCCCTCACATGGCTTTATGTTCAAGTTCAACCGACAAGTGATGGGATTTACCAAACACTAATTGATATAGCGACATCTCAATGTGGTTTTATAGGCTGTGTTAAGCATCCACAATGCATCATGTAGCCTCGAAGACCAATCTCTTCAAGATGAATTAACCACCTTTTGAAGTATACTTTTGATTTATCGATTGGAGACCTTCGCTTGACCATTCGTTTGTGGATGGTATGTTATGGCCATAGATGCTTCACATCATAGTGTCTTAAAGCTATCGCCACTTGATTATTGTGAAAATGAGTACCTTGATTACTTATCAATGCGCTAGGTGTTCCAAATCTTATAAGGATATATGTGTGGAAAAACTTCGACATGTTCGAGCATCATCCTTTGGAACCGCAATTGCTTCGGTCCACTTAGAGACATAGTCAATAGCAACTAAAATATACACATTCCCAAAAGAGTTTGGAAATGATCCCATGAAATCTATACCCCAGACATTAAATAACTCCACCTCCATGATAGGTTGTTGGAGCATCTCATTGCAGCGAGATATAGAACCTGTGCATTGACATCTACCGTATTGTTGCGTAAAATTTTGGGCGTCTCGAAACAATGTGGGCCAGAACAATCCAGATTGTAGGACCTTTGCAGTAGTCTTCATTCCACCAAAATGGCCTTCATAGGGAGCATCATGGGAATGTATTAGGATGAAAGTCATCTCTTCCTTAGAAACGCAGCGACGAATAATGTTGTCGGTGCACACCTTGAAGAGGTATGACTCGTTCAAAAGATACTTCATAGTGTCGCGCATAAATCTGATCTTCTTATGACCTATTGCATTCAAAGGTAGCTTACCACAAACTAAATAATTGACAACATCAGCATACTATGGAGCTGCGTCGGCTTAAAATAATTGCTCGTTTGGAAATGCATCGATATTGCGTAATTGATTGCCATCTTCGCTTCTGGCTTCCAGACTGGATAAGTGGTCTGCTACTTGATTCTTGGATCCTTTCCTATCTCTATTTTCAATATCAAACTCTTGTAAGAGTAGGATCCATCTGATCAATCTTGGTTTGGTGTCTTTCTTTGTAAAAAGGTATCTCAATGCAGAGTGACTTGTGTATACAGTAAGTTTTGCACCGACAAGATATGAACGAAACTTGTTGAATGCAAAAACGAATGCTAGTAACTCCTTTTCGACAGTTGTATAGTTTACCTGTGCGTAAGTTAAAGTTTTGCTAGCATAATAAATTGAGTGAAATACCTTCTCTTTTTGTTATCACAGCACAACTTCTACAGCGAAGTTGCTTGCATCACACATTAATTCAAATGGCTGCGTCCAATCTGGTGCGACAACAATTAGAGCTTGTACTAGCTGTTTCTTTATTATGAAAAATGCACCCAAACATGTGTCATCAAACACAAACTTTTTATTTTGCTCCAGCTACGAGCATAGTGGTTTGGCAATCTTGGAAAATCTCGGATAAATCTCTTATAGAAACCAGCGTGTCCAAGAAAGCTTCTTATTCCTTTGACATTGGTGGGTGGTGGCAATTTGTCAATGATTTCTACCTTTGCTTTGTCTACTTCAATGCCCTGACATGATATTCGATGACCAAGGACAAAATCTTCAGTTGCCATGAAATGCATTTCTCCTAGTTCAGCACTAGATTTGTGTCCTCCCATCACTTTAATACTTTCGCCAGATTGTTGGCGCATTGGTCAAAATTCTACCCATATATAGAAAAATCGTGCATGAATACCTCCAGTGAATCTTCAATCATGTCTGAGAAGATAGCCATCATACACCTCTAGAATGTGGCTGGTGCATTGCATAATCTAAATGGCATACGTCGAAAGGCAAAAGTTCTAAATGGGCATGTGAACGTGGTTTTTGCTTGATCTCTCGGTACAATGACAATTTGATTATATCCAGAATAGCCATCTAGGAAGCAATAGTAGGCTTTACCAGCTAGCCTATCCAACATTTGATCAACGAATGGTAGAGGAAAGTGATCCTTCTTTATGGCTGCATTAAGACGACGATAATCCATACACACTTGCCAACCAGTAGTAATGTGAGTAAGGATTAGCTAATTCTTATCATTACTCACCACTGTGATGCTGCTTTTCTTGGGCACACATTGGACAGGGCTCACCCATGTGCTATCTGAAATGAGGTAGATAATGCCCGCGTCTAGCCACTTAATAATCTCCTTCTTCACTTCCTCTTTCATTTTCTCACTAAGCCTTCGCTGTTACTCAATGGATTGCTTCCCTTCATCTCTCAGTTTGATTTTGTGCATGTAAAAAGAGGGACTAATGCCTCTAATGTCTGTAATACTCCATGCAATAGCTCTTTTGTGCTCCCTTAAAATTGTGATAAACTTTTCTTCTTGAATTGCGTCGAGGCTTGTATTGACAATCATAGGTAATATGTCATTATCACCTAGAAAGACATACTTCAAATGTGTTGGTAATGGCTTTAACTCCAAGGTAGGAGCTTGTTCAATTGATGGTTTAAACATAGGGATCGTCCTGTTAGACAAATTCAAGAATTCCAATTGCCAACCCTGTCTTAGCTCACAACTATTAGCCTCAACTTTGTGGTCGCATTCAGTTAGGATATCATCAGTGGATGTCATTGCATCTTCATCTAGAACTGTTGAACTTCATTCATTAAATTCTTTTATAATAATCTCATCCAACACGTCAATGTGGTGACATTGCTCTTTACTTGTAGAAGGAGATGCTTCAAACACATTGAAGGTAACATTCTCCTCATTATGTCGCATGATGAGCTTGCCTCTGAAAAAGTCAATAAGAGTGCATCCCATTGCTAAGAATGGGAATCCCAAGATGATGGGCACCTCCTTATCTATTTTGCAGTCAAGTATTAAGAAATCAGCAGGGAACACAAGCTTATCAACTTGGACAATGACATATTTGATCTAGCCTTCAGGTTATGCTAGAGATCTGTTAGCAAGCTGTAATGTCACTGTAGTAGGTTTCATCGATCTAATTCCTAACTTCTTAAATGTAAGCAAAGGCATAAGGTTAATACTGGCTCCCAGGTCGCATAAAGCTTTACCTAGATAATGATTTCCAATGGAGCATGGGATTGTGAAGCTGCCAGGGTCTTTCATCTTTGGTGACAACTTATTTGTTAGCACAGCGCTGCACCTCTCTGTTAGCATAATTGTCTCGATTTCGGATAACTTTTTCTTCTTTGACAGTAGCTCTTTCATGAATTTCCCATAGCTGGGTATCTGCACAAGAGCATCTACTAAAGGTATGTTAATATGTAATTGCTTCAAAGTAGAAACAAATTTTTGATAATCCTTATCATGGTCTTTCTCTTTAAATATCTATGGAAATGGAAAAGATATATTGTCAGTGGGTTGTTGTGGAATAACCGATTGCATCAACTTAGGCAGTTGCGTCTTCGTTGGGTAAATTGTAGGCATCGAGGTCACTACAGTTGGCTTCTCCTCATTTATTTCTGTTGGGCTCTCTTCAAAAACAACTTCGCTTTGTTGTGTTAGTTCAGTTACGTCGACATGTGTTTAGTTGAAATTTTTGCTTGGTTCAGCAGTTTGCTTTTCGCTGCGCAGCGTGATAGCCTTGCAATGTTCCTTCCCCTTCTGCGTCAAATTCTCAGTATCACTAGGCAAAGTGCCTTCTTGTACTCAGATTAGAATCCAATTGTCCTAGCTAGGATTCCAACACACGGATAGAAGAAGAATTACCTTGAACAATTGCTTCAGTTCGCGTAATATGCTCTCGCATCAGTGCTTCAAGAGCAGCCATAAGATCTGATCTTTGTTGAGAAAACTGTTGCTGTTGTTGCTAATGCTGTCCTTGCATATGTGGCAACACAGTTTGTTGTTGCTGCATCTAGCTTGTGATTGCATCTGATTATGTACCTAATTTGATCAGAATTTGAACGTACCAGAGAATTCTGATTATAGTTCTGCTATTGATTATTGTTGTAACTCCCTTGTCTATAACTCCCTTGCTGTGAGGAATTTTCATATCTATACGTAGATGCATTTTGATTCCCCCAAGGTTATGAATTTTAATTATTGTATGAGTTACGATAAGAATTTCCTCTGATGTTGTTGACATAACATGCGTTCTCAACATGTTGTGGACAATCCTCATAACTGTGGTTGTCGTCGCAAATTTCACAGGAAAATGTCGGGACATCCAACTGTTGTGCCACTTGAACAGGGGAAATGTCACTTGTTCCCTTCATGTTCTTTATAATGTTGGCCAAAGAGGATACTTGTGCACTCAAGGCTGAAATTACATCTAATTCAAGAACAGCAGGATTATTTTTTACCTGAGCAGAATGAGAGATAGGATATTGATATTCATTCTGTGCAATTCTCTCTAGAATTTGTACATCAGTGTAGGTCCAATCCAATAAGGGACCATTTGTAGATGTGTCGACAAGATTTCTTGTCTGGGCGTTCAATCCATTGTAAAAGATCCTGATTTGAGTCTCTTGTTGAATTCCATGCATAGGGCAACGTCTAAGTAGAGTTTTATAATGCTCCCATGTTGTATGTAGGTTTTCATCATCTAACTGATGGTAAGCTGTGATATCATTACGCAACCTTGCATTCATTGCCAACGGATTGAAACGCAAAACAAATTTTGTTGCTAACGCATTCCATGATGTAATGAATCCAGTTGGCAAACCCAAGAATGATGTTCTTGCTCTCCCTTGCAACGAATAAGGAAATAATTGCATTTTTAAGGTGTCATCAAGAACACCAAGTTGGCTAAAAGATTGCCAAATAAGCAGAAATGATTTTAGATGCTCCCGTGCATCTTCATGAGGTAAGCCCACATATTGCCCATTTGAATTGAGCATTTGAAACATCACCGGTTTCAATTCAAAATTTCCAGCTTGTATAGCTAGCCTTACAACCCTTAGCTACAAATCGTCTAGCACAGGAACAACAAAATCCCTGATTGTGCTGTTTTGCACGTTCTCTTCTTATGGAGGCGGTGGTGGTACATTATTGATTATCTGTGATTGTATTAGAAGAACTACATCTTTTGGCAGCAATGGTGGTAGGTTGTTATTGTTGCTAGCATTTTCTTTTGCTCTTGCTTCCTCCTTCGAAGAGTTAGCTCGAGTTCTGGGTCAAAGCTCACAATATCCTTAGGATTTCTCCTTGTGGACATGTAACTTCTAAAGAATAAAGAGAAAATTAGTAAAAGAAAGTTAAACAGATTAGTAAAAACAAAAAGTTAAGTAAGAAAAAATAATTGCAACGTTAAGTAAGAAAAAATAATTGCAACTACAAAAATGAGCATCATACAAAATCCATCCCCGATAACGGTGGTAAAACTTGATCGGCATGTAAAAGTCATGGCATTTAAGTGCAAGCAGACACATGTTGATGCAAGTATAGTTGATAGATTGCTTTATCGGATATCGATCCCACGAGGATAGAGTTCTTGATGTTCAATTGTCGAAGCAACTAAAGTTAAAATTAGAGAAAATGATAGTAAGGATGTCAGCGCAATTAGATCAGATCTGCACCACTAAGTTAATCAAAGTCGTCAAGGCAATGAATAATTTCAGAGCAAAATAAATGTCAGAGCAATTAAAAGTAAAATAAATGGTTGTTGATGGTTTGAGAATATAAATGTAGAAAAAGTAAAACTGTGATCAAGTATGAAGAAAGGAGTGGATCACTGACTTCACTAAGTACCAACGCTGGATGCATCGACAAGGTATTTTATAGATGAACTATCGCAGCAATATAGTTCCAATGAAACCATACAATAACAACTCACTGTTTAACCAAGACTCAAGCGCCCACATTTACCTCTCCTTCCAGTTGTTGGCAATGCCTTGCACTCAAGAACAAGTGACTAGAATTCCTCCTAGTCTCAAGTAACTTCCGCTAACTTGCTTGTTAACCTAAATTGTCACCGCACATTTCAGTGTCGGTAAACTGTAATTGCACTTCCGTGTAAAAATTAGTTAAATCCAAGAAAAGATAGATAGAAGAATTGATTAAGACTCAAAGTAATCTAACATTGTAAGTTATTTCCATATACAATCAAGTGTCAATAAGAATTCATCAGCATTAACAGAGGAATTAACAGATAATTCGAAGCATTCTATTCCTAGGCTACTAGGATTATTCCTTAACTACTGCTTGTATCGTACCAAGCACTCCTCGTCAGGATTTGTCGCACATTTGATCGATCAGCTCACCGAACTCCCAAACCAAGCTTCAAAGCTTTTAGAGAATTTGTAGAATTTAATTCCTTCACTGCTTGATATCCATCTCCTTCTTCTCTCCTTTATTTGTAAGCTTTGAGAATTGTAGATCTCAGCTTCTCTCAGATCCAACTTCTTTTGCATTTGTCAAAGTTTGTTGAAATCCAACTGTGAACTCACGTAGATCTGGTGTGACCTTTACTAATCTGCAGGTTATCGCTGTATTTTTGGGCGCGATCTACAATCTTTAATTGCGACGACATCGTGTGAAATTCTTGCGCTGGTTCTTCCAGATGTGCTTGCAGCGTGAATTCACTTATACAAATTAAATGTTTCCATGTGGTGACAATTCTGGCCGAAATACCAATCTAAACTTGTGGCTGCATCTTTGAACTCTTTCTAGCATTGATCTTCCGAGATGGATCCCTGCGCTGACAATTTCAGATACAATACATAAGCTGCTTATGGCGACATTAGTGCACAAAAGAGATAAAATAACGAGAATTTAAGACACATAACATTGAGTTAGAAAATGTAAAAAACTAAGTATGAAATAACTATCATGCATGCTAAGCGACATTAGTGCATAAAAGAGATAAAATAACGAGAATTTAAGGCACACAACATTGAGTTAGAAAATGTAAAAAACTACTATGAAATGACTATCATGCATGCTAAATGTAATACAAAAGAGACAATTAATACATAAATTTAGGGAGAAAATAAGTGTCATTTCTAAAGCTATCAAGCATGTACAAATTAAATAGTGTGTCCATTAATCATAATTTCAACGTGCTTAAATGATTAATTAAATATTTATATCATAAGGGTAATGCAATCATAACTTAGACATGATAATATTTAATTAAACAAAATATTTAGGGCCTATAACAATATAAACATGATAAATAAATAATTAAACAATAAGCACAATCAACCCAACACTTTAAGAAATTTAAGCCATTTTAATTAAAGAAATAATAGCATTCATAATAACATTCATCATGATGACAAACAAGAATCTAAAATATGAGAAAATGAATAGGACTAAATTTGACTATTTCTCAAGAACTGCTTCTGTGCTCTTCGTTGTTCTTGCTCGATTCTTCCCAGATTGAAGTCTTTAATGAGCACTCAACAAAGGCTATTTTAAGGGCTGAAGAACCACTCTTTTCCAAGAGGGGAAATCGGCAAGGGAAAAGAAGGAAAAATGGATGGAAGACTTAGTGAGAAAATGAGAGAAAGAAGAGAGAATAGAGTGGATTGGTGTGGAAAATGAGGTGAATGAGGGTTGTATTTATAGGTGAGAGTTGAGGGCTATATTTAGTAAATAAATATCAGCCACCAACATCCCTTGGCCGGCCATGCAATTTGGCTTGGGACATATCTTTAAATCCACAAAAAATGGAGGGGTTTGAATGGGATTTAGGGAGACTTTGGGGGCTGTTTTGCAAGGCTGAAAAGTCAATTAATAAGCTTATTTGGGTTAGCATTGGACGACACGTGGGCTATCGCAGGTCAAGGTGGTCGACCTTTGGTTGCATGCACTTCGAGTCACTTTGCTTCAATCTTTATAATTTATTTTTAACCCAAATTAATTGAATATAAAATATAATTACAGAGCATACTTTTTCTTCATATTGGACCGTACTTGGCTAGAAAAATAATATTCTTAACTCTTCATTGACTTGGTGTAAAAATTCCCTTAATAGTTCAAGCTATCGGTAGTGTCTATCGGGTCAATTTTCACCAATTATGCAAAACTGTCAAAAAATCACCAAATTCATGCTTAATATTTATAAAAAAAATTAAAAATCAATATGTTGGAAATTTTAGCACAAATTAATTATTTTATTATTAAATTATATTTTTCGACATTAATTACTAAGAATTTACATGAATTTGAGTTAAAAAGGGTATCAAAATGTCTATATATTTTAATCGTTCCACACCCACAAACTTAATTCATTGCTAGTCTCGAGTAATGCTCAAATAAAAAAAGAGTTGATAATTTCTTCTCATATTTATAAATTTAAAATAATTACACATAAAAACAAGAATTCATAAATTATGTTGCTCAAGTATTTATTTTATTCAAATTATCTTCAATTGTCATCATGCTTATCTCAATAAAGACATGTTAAAATTCTATCACTCAATTTTTATTCCCTACTTAATACCAAATTATAATCATTAAGTTTAACTTATGCCTTCATATGTTGAACATAACAATTTCTCTCCACTAATGTAAGTAGCATTGAAATCATGAATCAAATATGCCTTTTGCATAGATTGTAATGCGGCTAGGCTAGGGGTAAGTAAAAGATAGATAAATTTAAGCTAAAAACCCTAAACTTAGCTTTCATAGGACCTTTGGGATAATTATCTTCAATTCCACCAACTTTTTCGAACTTTTGAATGCTCATGCTCTTTTCTCTTATTCTTTTTAGTACATATGCTTATTCTTTTTTCTCTTTCATTTTTTTCTTTTTTTCTTACCATCATCTTGTATGTACTACATTTTTTTGAGCATTTTGGTAATTCTTCTCAACTCCCTCAAACTTATTTTTAGAACATATTCTTGATAGACCGAGTCTAGTAGTTGAGACAATTTAGAGATAAGTACGAGAGATAGGCTGACTTATCATTAAAAGGTACAAGGGAAATCAGGCCATATAGTCTCAAAAGTTGGCTTCAAGGGATAACATTCATCAAGGTTAGATTGAAAGGCTCAAACGGTCCAAACAAATGTTGCCTAAATCATTTTCAAAATTTCATGCTTCGTAAGATTTCGCCTCAAGAAATTACAAAGTCAATTCTAGAGACTTAAAATTTCATGCATATCTAGCTTTTATAAGGAATTAAAAATTTTATGATATGATTCACATATTTTATTAAGAGTAGCATTCATATCATGGTTCAACTTAACATCATAACCACTGAGATAATTGAATTTTATTTTTACT
This sequence comes from Kokia cookei, assembly GCA_039519145.1. Classification (NCBI taxonomy): domain Eukaryota; kingdom Viridiplantae; phylum Streptophyta; class Magnoliopsida; order Malvales; family Malvaceae; genus Kokia; species Kokia cookei. The sequence goes on from CM076901.1 coordinate 12,411,089, forward strand.
AAAGCTTAACATAATAAACATGAATTCAAATTTTCAAACAAAATTGTACCTAAATTCATAAAATAAGAAGAAATAATACTTATTAAGAAGTTTTTTCGATTTTTGATCCCCTCTACTTAAGATGAACAATGTCCCCATTGTTAGAAACAATAGAGAGAATGAAAAAATAGAAGTGAATAGATACTGTACACTTGGTAGGATCAAGGAAGAGGAGGTGAGTCAAATTTGATTTCTCAAATACCAAGATCTTACAAGGTCCAATCCTAGACATGTACATATTTATTGCCACACTTTTTTTTTTTCTAATTGTTCAATTTTATTATTGACTTCAACCTGTAAATTTATTATGCAAAAATTTAAAACTAACCTAATGACCTAATGGCTTAAAACCTAATCCTAAATTCATCTAAGAACTAAAAACTTGAAATAACATAAGAAAATAAAGTAAAGAAAGACAATAATTTCCCCCTTTTTATTAATTTGTGTCATCTCCCTTTTTCCAAGATTTCTGCAGTGTAGGGAAGTGATGCTGGTATGAAGGTAAGGGGCAACGTGTGTTGGATATTTTTCTCCTCGTCATTGTTCTAGGCCTCTAGCTCGAAATTGTGCCAATTTTATTACCTACACAAACTTGACAGAAATAAACTAATTAACCCTTGGGTCAACTTGACCCTCTTATTCAAAATAAACATAAACTTGAAATTGAAAAAAAAAATTAAAGTTCCTTGTAAGCTACTTAGAAAATTTTTCTCAGAAAATTACATTAAATTAAGTTCCCAGGAAAGGTTGGAGGGTTCACAAATGGTCCCACTTAAGTTCCAATCTCCTTAGATAGAATTAATTTAATGTACTAATTTAAGAAAAATTTTCTAATCATGCCATTTATTGAAATGAAAGAAAAAAAAACTGAAAATAAATTAAAAATAGAGAGAGTGAAGAGAACTCCCTCAATGTTATTGGTGATTGCCACTGACAAAGGCGATGTCAAATGACCATTTATCATACCAACCGTATCCATCTAGAAAAGAAAGATAAGGTTGCCCAACTATTACATTAAACATTTGATCAAAAAGTAGTAACGAGAGATGGTCTTTCTATGTTGCTTTGCTCGACTCCCTGATACTAATACAAATCTGCCTACCCGTGATGATCCTCAATGGAGTCAGCTCATCATCTGTGAGATATTTTTTATTTAGTTAGCTCATCATCTGTGAGATATTTTTTATTTAGTAAGTCCCACCCATTGAATGTCATAGATGAGATCCATGACCTTTGCTTTTAACCCTTGAGACTTGAGTTTCCCAAGATCAAATAATCGAGATTGACTTAAACTCTTCTGTCCCTCAATAGAACTCTTTTCAGTATCTAATGACCTTTTCAAAATTGGAAAGTCTAACTCGAGTGGCTCTTCTCTTGATAGGTTGAGTTGCTTGTACTCATGTGCTGCTAGCTTTAATGATTCGAACTGAACTTTTGAACTGAATCCTTTCGCGTTAGCTTCCAAACATGTATAATCCTCATTTCGATGTAGAGAGTTAGATAAAATACCTTCCAATGGGTCATTGTATTCTAATTTTGCAGGAGCCAGTGGATCTGCCTTTCAGAAAGCAGAACAATATTTAACCTCATTAGGAGATCTTACAGCCTTGAGTACATTAAAGGTCACCTGTTCATTTTGAACTCGCATGGTGAGTTCACCTTTCTATACATCGATTATTGTCTTGTCAGTTTCCAAGAAAGGCCTTCCTAGGATGATTGATACTTTTTTATCTGCTTCAAAATCTAAGATAACAAAGTCAACAAGAAATATGAATTTATCAATACGTACCAGAACATCCTCGATCTTTCCTTTTGGATATGCCAAAGATTTATTCTCCAATTGGAGTGTAACTGTAGTTGGTCTAGCCTTACCAATACTTAATCGTCTAGACGCAGAAATAGGCATTAAGTTGATACTTGATCCCAAATTGCACAAAGCTTTACCATAAAAGGGTTCTCCAATGCTGCAAGGTATGGTGAAACTTTTTGGATCATGAAACTTAGGAGCCAACCTATTCTGGAAGAATAAGCTACATTATGTAGTAAGGGCTACAGTTTCAAATTCCCCTAACCTTTTCTTCTTAGATAGAAATTCCTTCATGGCTTTCGCATAGTTCGACATTTGCTCCAAAGCTTCTACCAATGGAATGTTGATACGTAGCTGTCTCAACACATCAAAAATGATCTTAAATTGCATATCTTGCTTATGTTGTTGGAGCCTTTGAGGATATTGAGGCTGTGGAAACTTGGCTTGGACTGGACAGCTCTTCCGAGGTAACGTCTCTGCATCTGACATAGATGTTAGATTTTTAGAATTGACAAGTTTAAGGTTTACCTCATCAGAGTTTTCAAAAGTTCGTTCCTATGGCATGAGAGTTTGAATTTTTGATTGAACCTCTTCTTTTTCTTGAGCATTAGTGGACTTATCTTTGACATTAACAACATTGGGCTCTAGTGTTCTAACACTTCGTAAGGTGATTGCTTTGCAATTCTCCTTGCTCAGTTTTCTTGGGTTCTTCGAGTAATTGGGCAAAGCTCGTTATGGTCTATTTCGAAGTTCGTTAGCTAACTGCCTTATCTGGTTCTCTAAATTTCTCAAAGTTGCATCATTCTTTTCCATGTATGCCTTCAGTAAGTTTTTAAGATTATTAGAAGACTCAGCTCGTAGATTTTCTATGTTGCATGATACAACACCTTGCGATTTGCTTTTAAGCTCATTAGCTAATTGTCCCACTTGATTTTCCAAGCTCTCCAATGTTATTGGTTGGCCTTGAATCAATACATAATTTTTAGCAGTGCATGCCTTCAACAAACTCTCCAAATTGTTAGACGGTTCAACTTGTGGTAGCTGAGCTGTAACATGATTAAAATCGTTAGTAGTAAACAGTTTCAGCATTGAGGAGATAGAGGATACTTGAGTTGAGAGTGAAGTGAGGGCGTCTACTTCGTGCACTCTAGCTACTCGTCTTCCTGAATTTGTTTGATTTGTTGGCCACTGGTAATTGTTATTAGCGATCCTCTTGGTGATTTCGTAAGCCTCATTATAAGACTTCGACAAGAGAGCACCATTCGCAGAAGCATCTACCACCAACCTTGTGTGTGCGTTGAGACCATTATAAAATGTCTCCAACTAGATGCAATGTAGAATCCTTTTCTGAGGGCACTTATGAAGTAACTCTTTGAATCTCTCCCATGCCTCGTACAAGGACTCATCATCTACTTGTTGGAAAGTAGTGATCTCGAATCGTAACTTAGTATTTTTTCTAGGTGAGAAATACTTTATCAGAAAGCGTTTAACTAATTCTTGCCAAGTTGAAATTGAATTGGGTGGCAATGAATTAAGCCATGCTCGTGCTTGATTTCACAACAAGTATGAAAACAACTTCAATCTCAATGTGTCTTCAGTTACACCAACCATTTTAAAGGAATCACTCACCTTCATAAATAATCGAAGGTGAAGTTGTGGATCTTCTGTGGGCATTCCACTAAATTATCCTATTGTTTGAAGCATCTGGAACATTACAGGCTTCAATTCAAAATGCGGAGCCTCAATCATCAGTCTCCTAATTCCTGGATTTAGTTTGTTAAAATGTGGCATAGCATACTGCCTTATAGCACAACCCTTATCATCAGCAATAAGGATTAGATTACGAACATTAGCGGCTATTAGCGGCTCTATTCCCTTTAACATCATTTTGATTCTCAAGGTCCATCTCTGCTTGTCTCTAGGCTTGTCTTTCTCGTCTTCTCTATCTAAATTCCCACTTCGATGTCATGGTCGATAGGGAGTAAATCAATGATTCGATCAATACCCATAACCACATGAAAAGAAAGGAAAAAAAATAAAGAATTAGTTAGTAAAATAAAAAAAAATAGATAAATAAATAAAATGAAATAAAAACCAATTTGAAAAGAAATAAAAAAGAATAAATTAGTCAAGTTAGAAATAAAATAAAAACCAAATTGTAAAGAAATAATTCCACAAATAATTTTAATAATACCCCAAAACGACGCCAAAAACTTGGAACGATGAAAATGTGCAAGTGTACACAATCATATTCAAGTAATAAAGTGACAAGTAAATGTCGAGTATCGTACCCACAGGGACTGTGCTATAAAAAGTATTTATAAAATGTATTTATGAAATATTTAATCAACAAATTGGTTAGGAAAATGATAATATTTGTGAAAGATATTAATCAATATTTAATCAACTAAATTAATCTAAGTTAAAACTAAAACAAAATTCCAATGCACGATTTCTAAAGGTTTAATCAATATGACATAAATGTGTCAGGTTAATTACTTTAATTACTCAATCAAATCTAAATCATGTTTATGCTTGCTACAAAATAAATTCACGGCAACCCAGTATCTTGCTAACTTATGAACAACTTTACTTACTAAAATCTGTTTATCTCTTGAACATACACCTATTCCAAAATGATCGACTAAACTAATCTTTGATCAATAAATGTGTTATAGCACATTGATAGCATTACAAATGACATATATTTTCTCCCTAAATTGGTGTTTTAATTGTCTCTTTTGTACCTTATTTAGCATGCATCATAAACATTTCATACTTAGTTTTTATGTTTTCTAGCTCATTGTAGTTTAGTTTAAATTCTTGATTTTTATCTCTTTTTGTACTAATGTTGCCACAAGCAGTAGATGTATTGCACCTTAGAATTGTCAGTGCAGGAACTCAGCTAGAAGATCAATACTGGAAGAAGAATGCAATGACAAGATCAACTTGGAATTGCGACTAGAGTTGTCACCGTATAGAACTTGAACCTCGAATGAGTAAATTAAAGGTGAATTCACACCTGGAAGCACCAGCATAGGAAAATCACAAGTTTTCTCCGTAATTAACGATCTCAAATTGCACCCAGAAATGTAACGACAACCTGCAGATCTCTGAAGAAAACATCAAATATGCGTGAGTGCGCAGTTGTACTGTAACTAACTTCGACAGCTACAAAATTTAGATCTAGATCTGAGAATATAGGAGGATGAAACCTATAACTTTTGAAGGCTATAAATAGAGGAAAGAGGAGGAGGAAAAATCATCAAGAGTTGAAGAATTAAATTTGCAAATTACTTTGTGTTTTTGGAATTTATTGCTGGAGATCGGTGAGTTGATAGAGTTGACGAGCAGCAACTCCTGACGAGGAGTGCTTGATGCTGAGCAAGAAAAGCGGTTAGGGGTTAATCCGAATAGCCTAGAGATAGTATATTTCGATGTCTTCGTTAACTCCTTTCTTATGGATGATGAACTATTATTAATATTTGAATGAATACGAGAGTATCTTTCAGTATTTGATCACTTTTATTATTATTTAATGCTTTTTATCTGTTTATTCTTGGATCTAACTGCATCAAACATGAGAGTGACTTTACAGTCTACCGACATCGAGAGATGCGGTGACAAGTTAGGTTAACAAGTAAGTTAGGCAAGAGCTGTTTGGGATTAGAAGAGATTCTGATAACTTGTTCTTGGGTACACAACGTTGTTCACACTGAGAGGTGTAGTAATTGTGGGTACTTGAGTCGTGACTAAACAGGGAATTGTTATTGGTAAGAATTCATTGGAGCTTCATTACTGCGACATTTTATCTATTCAAAACCTTATCGACTCATCCTGCGTTGCGACTTAGCAAAATCAGTGATTCACTCCAGATCTTCGCACTTGATCACATTTATATTTTTTGCATTTAAATATTCAATACTTATCACTCAATACATTTTGATTTACTTTTCGTTGCTCTAACATTTAACCTTTGGCATTTAACTCTGACTTCATTGACAGTATTAACAATTTCAATGTGCAGATCTAACTTACTTGCACTGCATCTTTACTCACATTTCATCTAAATTCCAGTATTAGTTGCTTCGACATCTAAACATCAAGAATCCATTCCTTGTGGGATCGATACCCGATAGAATTGTCTATCAACTATGCTTGCATCGACATGTGTTCGCTTGCACATTGCTGTGACATTTTAGACGCAATCAAGTTTTGGTGCCGTTGCTAGAGAATTGTCGTTTGTTTGATGTTTACTATTGTAGTAGCAATTATTTCTTATTTAACTTTTTGTTTTTATTAATCCTTCTAATTTTCTTTTTTTGATTTTCTTTTATTTCTTTAAAAGTTGCATGTCCATAAGAAGAAATTCTAAGGATATTGTAAGCTTTGATCTTGAACTTTAGAGAACACTTAAGAGGAAAAGACAAGAACAAAGGAAAATGACTTGTAAAAACAACAACAATAATTTACCACCGTTGCTGCCACAAGATGGAGTTCCTTTAGTGCTGCCACAAATTGTTAATGATATACCACCACCGTCACCACAAGCTGAACAAGTGCAAAATAGGATAATAAGAGATTTTGTTATGCCTATCCTTGATGATTTACAACCAGGGGTTGTGAGACCAGCTATTCAGGCTAGTAATTTTGAGCTAAAATCGGTGATGTTTCAGATGGTTAATTCAAATGGACAATATTCGGGTTTGCCTCATGAATACGGAGGAGAACATTTAAAATCATTTCTACTTATTTGTGCATCCTTTAGTTAACATGGTGTCCCTGATGATGCCTTGAAAATGCAATTATTTCCTTATTCGTTACAGGGTAAAGCAAGAACATGGTTCTTGGGATTGCCGGCTGGATCCATTACATCTTGGAATGCACTAGCAATGCAGTTTTTTTTGCATTTCAATCCATCGAAAATGAACGCAAGGTTATAAAATGATATTACTACATATCATCAGCTGGATGATGAGAACTTACATACAACTTAGGAGCGTTACAAGACATTGCTTCGATGCTGCCCAATGCATGGTATTCAGTAAGAGACCCAAATTGAAATATTCTACAATGGTTTGAATGCCCAGACAATGAATCTTGTCGACGTATCTGCTAATGGTCACTTGTTGGATTGTACAAACAATGAAGCTGTAAGAATTTTAGAGAGGATTGCTCAGAATGACTATCAATATCCAATATCTTATTCTGCACAGGTAAAAACTAATCCTGGAGTTCTTGAGTTAGATGCCATTACTACTTTGAGTGCGCAAGTATCCTCGTTGGCCAACATCATAAAGAATATGAAAGGGACAACTGACGTTGCTCCTATTCAAGTGGCCCAGCAATTGGATGCACTAACATTTTCTTGCGAAATTTACAACAACAACAATAGTTATGAGAACTGTCCACAACATGTGGAAACTGCATTCTATGTCAACAATATCAGAGGGGGGTCATATGGTAACTCATGCAACAACCGAGCTTAACAACCTTAGGGGAATCAAAATGCTTCCACATTCAGATATAGAAATTCCTCAAATTAGAGGGGTTATAGACAAGAGAGTTACAATAGTAACCAACAGCAAAATTATAATTAGAATTCTCATGTAAAATTCTCATTTTGAACAGATGCAGGCACATAGCCAGATGTAACCAAAATCTCGATTACAACCACAACAATCTATGCTGTTACATATGCAAGGATAGCATCATCAGCATCAACAGTAGCAGTTTTCTCAACCTAAGTCAGATCCTATGGCTGTTCTTGAGGCGTTAATAAGCGAGCATATCACGCGGACTGAAGCAATAGTACAAGGAAACTCTTCTTCCATTCGAGCATTGGAAGCCCAACTAGGACTGTTGGCTTCTAATCTCATCATGAGGTCGTCGGGTACTCTGCCTAGTGATACTGAGAATCCAACGTAGAGGGGGAAGGAGTACTATAAGGCTATTACGCTGAGGAGTGGGAAGCAGACCGCTGAACCAAGTAGTTCTAATCAGGACCATGTCAACGCATTTGAACCACAGCAACAAGAAGAGAATGTAGTTCAAGGAAGCCAAGCAAAAGTAAATGAAGTGGAACCAACTGTAGTACTATCTATGCCTACAGTTTGTCCAACAAAGTTGTCGATGCAACTGCTAATGTCGACACCACCAAGTTTTTCACAATAACCCACTGCTACAATACCTTCTCCATTACCGCGAAGATTTAAAGAAAAAGTCCATGATAAAGAGTATAAAAAGTTTGTTTCTACTTTGAAACAATTACACAATAATATACCTCTTGTCGAGGCTCTTGTACAAATACCCAACTATGGAAAATTTATGAAGGAGCTATTGTCAAAGAAGAAGAAATTGTCTGAAATCGAGACGATTGCGCTCATAGAGGGGTGCAGTGTTGTGCTTACAAATAAGTTGCCAACCAAGATGAAAGACACTGTCAACTTCATAATCCCATGCTCCATTAGGAATCATTATCTAGGTAAAGCTTTATGTGATTTAGAAGCAAGTATTAACCTTATGCCTTTATCTACTTTCAAGAAGTTAGGAATAGGATCGATGAAGCCTACTGCGGTGACATTACAACTTGCGGACAGATCCTTAGCGCAACCTGAAGGTCACTTTAAAGATGTTCTTCTCCAAGTTGATAAGCTCGTGTTCCTTGCTGATTTCATAATCCTAGATTGCAAAGCAGATAATGAGGTACACATTATCTTGGGGCGACCATTTCTAGCAATGGGGCGCACACTTTTCGATGTGTTCAAAGGAGAACTTATCATCTGACATAACGATGAGCATGTGACCTTCAGTATGTTTGAGGCATCCCTATTCAAAACTAAAGAGCAATGTCATCACATTGACGTGTTGGATGAAATCATTATGGAAGAATTCAACGCAAGAAGTTCAGTAGTTTCAGATGAGGATGTGGTGACATCCATCGATGAAATCCTAGCTGAATGTATCGACAAAGGAGAAGTTAATAATTGTGAGTTGAGACAAAATTGGCAACTAGAATCTTTAGATTTGTTAAACAGGACAATTTCGATGTTTAAACCATCTATTGAGTAAGCTCTTACCTTGGAGTTAAAGCCGTTGCCGACTCATTTAAAGTATGTCTTTCTTGGTGACAATGATACATTACCAGTTATTGTCAATGCCTTTGTCGACGCAGTGCAGGAAGATAAGCTCATCGCGATTTTGAAACAGCAAAATAGAGCCATAGCCTGGAGCATTATAGATATTAGAGGCATTAGTCCCTCTTTTGCATTCATAAGATAAGGTTGGAAGACGAAGGAAAGCAATCGATTGAGCAACAATAAAGACTTAATGAAAAGGTGAAAGAAGTAGTGAAGAAGGAAATTATTAAGTGGATAGACGCGGGCATCATTTATCTCATTTTTGACAGTAATTGGGTGAGCCACGTCCAATGTGTACCAAAGAAGTGTGGTTTCACAATCGTGACCAACGACAAGAACGAGTTGATACCTACCGTATTGCGACTGGCTGGTGAGTATGTATGGATCATTTTCGACTGAATGCGGCCACAAAGAAGGATCATTTCCTACTACCTTTCATTGACCAAATGCTGGATAGGCTGGCTAGTAAAGCCTATTATTTCTTCTTAGATGGCTACTCTGGGTACAACCAAATTGTCATTGTGCCAAAAGATCAAGCAAAGACTACGTTCACATGCCCTTTTGGAACCTTTGCTTTCTGACGTATGCCGTTTGGGTTGTGCAATGCGCCAGCAACATTCTAGAGGTGTATGATGGCAATTTTCTCAAATATGATCGAGGACTCTCTAGAGGTATTCATGGATGATTTCTCTGTCTATAGACAAAATTTGACCACTGCACTGACAACCTGGCTAAATTTTTGAAGAGATGCAAGGACACAAATCTTGTTCTAAATTGGGACAAATACCGCTTCATGGCAACTGAAGGCATTGTCCTTGACCATCGGATATATTGTCAGGGCATTGAGATTGATAAAGCAAAGGTTGAAATCATCAAGAAATTACCACCGCCCACTAATTGAAAGGAATAAGAAGCTTTCTTGGACATGCTGGTTTCTACAGAAGATTCATACATGCTTTTTCCAATATTGTTAAACCATTATGCTCACTGTTAGAGCAAAATAAAAAGTTTGTGTTCGATGATTCCTATTTGGACACATTCATGACAATAAAGAAGCAGCTGGGACAAGCTCCATTTGTCATCGCACTGGACTGTACGCAACCATTTGAATTAATGTGCGATGTAAGTGACTTTGCTGTGGGAGCTGTACTAGGCCAACAAAAAGAGAAGGTATTTCATTCTATTTATTATGCTAGTAAAACTCTAACTAAAGTGCAAATTAATTATACAACTACTAAGAAGGAGTTACTAGTAGTAGTCTTCGCATTTAATAAGTTTCGTTCATATTTTGTCGGTGCAAAGATTACAATGTACACAAACCACTCTGCGTTGAAATATCTTTTTACAAAGAAAGATGCCAAATCAAGACTAATTCGATGGATCCTACTACTTCAAGAGTTTGATGTTGAAATTAAGGATAGGAAGGGATTTGAAAATCAAGTAGCTGACCACTTATCTCGACTGGAAGTTGGAAGCGAAGATGGACAGATGTCCCAAATTGTCGAAACATTTCCAGACGAGCAGTTATTCTTTGTCGACGTATCGCCCTGGTATGTCGATGTTGTCAACTGCCTTGTGTGTGAGAAGTTACCACTAAGTGCCACTGGTCATAAAAAGATCAGGTTTCTATGCGACGCTGCAAAATACCATTGGTACGAGCCATACCTATTTAAGGTATGCATCGATAACATTATCCGTCGTTGTGTACTTGAAGAAGAAATGAATTCATCTTGCGACATTACCATGATGCCCCTTATGAAGGACATTTTGGTGGTACAAGGACCATTGCAAAGGTCCTACAGTTAGGATTTTATTGGCCCATATTATTTTGAGTCGCCACAACTTCGCTCAACCATGTGATAGATGTCAACGCACTGGATCGATATCTCAGCGCAATGAGATGCTCCAACAATCAATTATGGAAGTAGACATCTTCAATGTTTAGGGTATAAATTTTATGGGTCCATTCCCTAACTATGTTAATTGATGTTAACTATGTCTTGAAGTGGATCGAGACAATTGCGGTGCCAAAAGATGATGCTTGAACGATGTTGAAATTCTTTCCCACTTACATTCTTACAAGGTTTGGAACACCAAGAGCATTAATAAGTGACCAAGGAACTCATTTTCAAAATAACCAAGTGGCAACAATATTAAAAAGATATGGTGTGAAGCATCGTATGGCCACTACAAGTCACCCACAAACTAGTGGTCAAGCCAAAGTATCCAATCATCAAATTAAAAGCGTCCTTGAAAATGTAGTTAATCCATCTCGGAGAGATTGGTCTTTATAGCTACAAGACGCATTGTGGGCACTTCTCATTGCATATAAAACCCCGTTGGGAATGTCACCATATCAGTTTGTGTTTGGTAAGTCTTGTCACCTGCTAGTTGAGCTTGAACACAAAGCCATGTGGGAAATCAAGCAGGTGAATATGATTTATGATGCTTCCGGAAGAAAAAGATTATTGGACATCACTGAACTGGAAGAAATACGCTGACATGCTTATGAGAATGCAGCAATATACAAGGAAAAGACCAAGAGATGGCACAAAAATATAATCTTGCATCGACAATTTCGCCCTGGTCAGTTAGTGCTTTTGTTTAATTTTTGTTTAAAATTGCATCCAGGTAAAATGCGGTCAAGATGGTCAGGCCCTTTCAAAGATGTCGAGGCATTCCAGAGCGGTGCAGTGAAAATTGATAATTTGAAAGATAGACAACAATTCAAGGTGAATGGCCAACGACTGAAACACTATGTGAGCCCAGATGTCAAGGAACCAAACGAGGACATCGATCTGGTCACATTTAAATAATGTCAATGCATTTTTACATTTTCCTTTATTTGTTTCAGTTTTACTTGTTTTGTTTTGTATTCTTTGCAGAAATAAAAATCATTTTTTTTCAATGCATCGAAGCATAAATTGTCGACGCACTCTGCAATGAGTCAATAAAACTTTTCAGCAAGAATCGTGCCAGTTGATCTCTTTTCTATCCTAACCGTTAGATAAAGTGAAAACGTACAATCTGTAACTTGGCAATAATGGCTGCAGAAGAAACGTTTCCCTATAACCTTTACAATCATCACCATTTTACAAAGCCTAGGTATCTTTCCCTGCAGATTTATTTTACTCACAGTCTCCATTGTTGCTACGTCTCATCTATTCCATTACTTTTATTTTCTTTACGTTCACAAGATAAATCCTTTTTGCAAGTTTTTCTCACTTTCTTTTTCAGTCACCATGGTGAAAACTAGGGCATCAAAGAACAATTCCAAAAATCCTTCAACCACTGTGGCTCCTACAATAACACCACAACCGTCTTTAAGATCGGTCCTATTTTTGACGACTGCAGTCAAGGACCGTTATCAAAATATCATGCTGAAGCGGAATCTCCACCTAGAGCAAGGTCTGCAATTATCCACACATCAGACCTTGGGAAAACACGTTGCCCGAACCATCAGTCGCCTAGGATGGGAGTTCTTTTGCGAACATCCCGTTGGCTACGCACCCACACTGGTAAGAGAATTCTACGCAAAACTTGTTGATGCTGAACAGGAATTTGTGTTTGTAAGGGAGGGGCTCATTCTGTAGAGTGCCGTTGATTGGTGTTTTTACGACATAACAAATGTGCAAGCGTACACATGTCGGTGCAAGTATAGTTGATAGACAAATCTATCGGATATTGATCCCTTAAGGAATGGGTTCTTGATGTCTAAATGTCGGAGCAATCAATATTGAAATTAAGTGTAATGTGAGTACTGATGTTAGTGTAATATGTCAGATCTGCACACTAAATTTAGAAATCAATGTCAATGTAATCAGAGTCAAATGTCAGGTGTTAAATGTTAATGTACTGAAAGTAAATCAAATGTGTTGAGTGCTGAAATTTAAATCGCATAAAATGTAAAAGTGATCAAGTGTAAAGGGTAGAAATGGTTCACTGATTCTACTAAGTTGCAACGTTGGATGCGTCAACAAGGTAGAGTATAGATGAATTGTCACTACAATAAAGTCCCTTTGAGTTCTTAGCAATAACAGCTCCCTACTTAATCCTGACTTAAATACCCACAATCACTTCACCTCTCGGTGCGAGCAATGATGTGTATCAAAGAACAAGTAACTGATTCTTATCCCAGTCCTGAGCAACTCTCGCCTAACCCACTTGTTAACCTAAACTGTCACCGCATCTCTCGATGTCAGCACACTACAATTTCAATATGGTTCTTAAAGCGATTAAATCCAAGAATAAACAAATAAACAGTGTAAAATAAGAATTAAAATAATATAACATTAAAAGACACTCTCATATTCATTTAATATCATCAAAATCCATCATCGTTTAAGAAGAATTAAATAGTACAATGAAGCTTACTATCTCTAAACTATTAGGCCTACTCCCTAATTATTCCTCTTGCCTTGCATCAAACACCTTCTCGTTGAAATCTCCAGCTCAAATCTCCAAAATCACATTGAAATTGTAGAATTTAATCCCTTAGCTCTCAATGATTTCTTCATTCTTTGTTCATCTATTTATAACCTCCAAAATGTTACAAGTTTCAGCCTTCATTCCCAGATCCAGATCTAGATTTTTGCATCTATCAAAATTAGTTAGAGTATAGCTGTGCACTCACGCAATTCTAGTATGTTCTTCAGAGATTTACATATTGTCGTTGTATCATTTGACGCTTTCTAAAATCATAATTGCAGCTACATTTGTGAAATTCTTGCGTTGGTGCTTCCAGTTGTGGATTCAGCTTGATTCTACTCATTCCAAGTTTAGTTGTAATGCGACGACATCTCTTGGTCTTAATTACTAGCTAATCTTGTGGCTGCATTCGCCTAGTATTAAGCTTTTAGACTGAGTTCCTACGCTAACAATATTAGACACAATATATCGGCTCCTTGCGTCGACATTAGTACAAAAATGGATAAAAATAACAATAATTTAAACTAATTAACAATGAGTTGGAAAATATGACGATTAAATATAAAATGCTAATGATGCATGCTATATGAAATACAAAAGAGACAATTAAGACACTAAATTAGGGAGAAAATCTATGTCATTTGTAATATCATCAGTCGCCCAAATCAATGTGTTGCTACGAATCCCTGAGAGGGTGGATGACTATTCACCATTTATCCATCAACTGGATGATGTAGTCACTACTCAGATTATAAAGGATCTCTATGTTGATGGTGCCACTTGGATAGGTAATAGGTTCCACAACTATATTATGCATGGAAGGTATCTCATAACCTTTGGCAAAGAGTGGTTCCACTTCATCAACAGCCGCATTCTTTTATCTACTCACAGCATTATGGCTACACTAGACCGTATGTGTCTTCTTCATTCCATCCTACAATGCAGATACATCGACATTTGAGAAATCATCCACGACCAAATTGTGAAAGTTGCTGCCAAACAGACTGGTATACTCCCATTCCCTTCTCTGACTATGTTGCTTTGCAAACAAAAGGGCATTGTGCCCATGGATGGTGAGAAGGTGTTAGAGAACAAGAGTCCCATAAATGACATCTCCGTTGAAAGGATGACTCGCAGTTAGGAGACACTAGTGATAAAAGAAGCTTCAATGAAGAAAGATAAGGGCAAGAAGAAGAAGGAAGAACAAGTTGATGCACCCACAGATCCCCAAGTGGCAAAGAGACTAGCTATTTTGGAAGTCCACACTAACCACATTGATACGTGCACAATCTGAACTTTGAGCGTATTAGAAGATCTAGATTGTAGGCAACATATCTTCTATGCATATATAAAGGCATGGAATAAAGTCATTGTCACCACACTACGTAGACCCTAGTCCATTACTAGACTTTCTAACCTTTCCCAATATTTTCCGTCTAATGCAAGCTTCTTCACTTGATCAACCTACTCCTGATGGTAGGCCTCAGAATGTTCCATCCCCAATGAGAATTCACATATTCGATGACGAGGAGAGTGAGGAACATTCTAATGCCATGGAAGACTATTACCAAACAATTGCTACCTTATTCGAAGAATTTTTGAATAGCTTTAGGATGACCATGGCAGGCAGGGGAGTTGTCATTGAGGAGAGAAACATGCGGATGAAGGTGTCCAGCAAGAAGATGACCAGATGAAGGAGAAGGAAGTGGAAGAGAAGAACGAAAAAGAAGTAGAGAGTGAAATGAAGGACCCTACAACAGAGCAGGAGAAGAAGGAAGAAGATGCCATAATAACGATCGCTGAGGATATTGTCTGCACACCTGAGAGTGTGGGGGCATCAAGTACTGATGAGGTTCGACCTGATTCGAGCCGAGCTAAGATTGTTACTAGCAGCATCGAGGAACTGAATCCTCTCGCCATTGTGTCCTATGTGGCACTACTCGTTGAAATCCACCCATTTGAAGTAACAACCGATGAGGCCACCACTCGACCTGCTGAGGAGGTGTAATCCACCAATCCGGTTGGTTCGATGGATAAAAAGAGGAAGAGGCACAAAGATAAAAAGAAAAAGAAGCACAAGCAAGAGGGTATGCGGCCAAAGAAAAAGAGAAAGAAAACAAAGTCAGCCTCTGCATCGACTGTTGAGCAATAAATTGGTACACTTTTTTGTTGATAGTTTCTCATGCATTTTTATTGTTACTGAATTTTCTTTTGTCATTACATTCATTTTGCTAACTTAGTTGCATTATCGTTGCATTTCCATTATATCTATATAATATTGTCAGTGCATTGGGGACAATGCCAACATTTAGTTTGGGGGAGATAATGTGAAATGAAAATGCAATTACACCCACATATTTGAATTTTACTGATTTCTTTTGTTAATGAGAATATGCAAAATTTGAACAGAAATGTTCCCACAATTTTTATTTTTATGCGTAATTCTTGAAATGTTTGGATGATGATGTGTAAATTGGATGAATATGAATGAATGGTGAGTCTGTTATTTTTGAATGAACTATTGGAATTGCTTCAGTACTGAATGGATAGTATTGATGTTTGAATCTTGAACTAACTGACCAGTTGCAGCGACATTGTATGAATAAAAGACACTCCAATGTGAGTGCACTGTGACTTTTTAAGCGTGAACACTCCGCTGTAGGTTTAGAAAAATTATCTAGCCAAAGGTTGTCACTGCAAGAGTGTGTGTCGGCGTAATTACATACTTCTTGGGGGTTTGTTGCACCCCATCGTTACTACCCAAGAATGAAGGTAGAGTAATGCAATGACTTCTCTTAGTCACTTGAAAAGACAAAAAATGAGAAAAGAAAGAGAAAAGAAAAGAAGAAATTTTTTTTATTGCTATAAATGCTGAATTAGTTCAAGAAAGATTAAGATTCATTTCATAATACTTACATTGATGAAGTTGCAATTTTAATTATTCATGCCTATAAATTGTCGACGCATTATTTTATCACGTGAATACAATTTGTGCATTAGGATTTCAGAAAATTCAAGTTGTGAGAATAATGATTGAGGTGACATTTCTACTTGTGACTTTGCTAATTTTTGTTTACTTGAGGACAAGTAAAAACTTAAGTTTGGGGGTATGATAGCATTACAAATGACATATATTTTCTCCCTAAATTGGCATTTTAATTGTCTCTTTTGTACCTTATTTAGCATGCATCATAGGCATTTCATACTTAGTTTTTTTTATTTTCTAACTCATTGTAGTTTAGTTTAAATTCTTGATTTTTATCTCTTTTTGTACTAATGTTGCCACAAGCAGGTGATGTATTGCACCTTAGAATTGTCAGTGCAGGAACTCAGCCCAGAAGATCAATGCTAGAAGAAGAATGCAGCCATAAGATCAACTTGGAATTGCGACCAGAGTTGTCTCCACACAGAACCTAAACTCGAATGAGTAAACTAAATTCACACCTAGAAGCACCAGCGCAGGAAAATCACAAGTTTTCACCACAATTAACAATCTAAGATTGCACCCAATAATGCAGCGACAACCTGCAGATCTCTGAAGAAAACATCAAATATGCGTCAGTGCACAGCTATACTGTAACTTACTTTGACAGTTGCAAAATTTAGATATGGATATGAGAATAGAGGAGGATGAAACCTGTAACTTTTGAAGGCTATAAATAGAGGAAAGAGGAGGAGGAAAAATCATCAAGAGTTGAAGAATTAAATTTGCAAATTACTTTGGTGTTTTTGGAGTTTATTGCTGGAGATCGGTGAGCTAACTGAGCCGACGAGCAGTAACTCCTAACGAGGAGTGCTTGATGCTGAGCAAGAGAAGCGGTTAGGGGGTAATCTGAATAGCCTAGAGATAGTATATTCCGATGTATTCGTTAACTCCTTTCTTATGGATGATGAACTATTATTAATATTTGAATGAATACGAGAGTATCTTTCAGTATTTGATCACTTTGATTCTTATTTAATGTTTTTTATTTGTTTATTCTTAGATCTAATTGCATCAAACACGAGAGTGGCTTTGCAGTCTACCGACATCGAGAGATGCGGTGACAAGTTAGGTTAACAAGTAAGTTAGGCGAGAGCTACTTGGGATTAGAAGAGAATCTGATCACTTGTTCTTGGGTACACAACGTTGTTCACACTGAGTGGTGGAGTAATTTAGGGTACTTGAGTCGTGACTAAACAGAGAATTGTTATTGGTAAGACTTCATTGGAGCGTCATTGATGCCACAGTTTATGTATTCAAAACCTTGTCGACGCATCCTGCTTTTCGACTTAGCAAAATCAGTGATCTACTCTAGATCTTCACACTTGATCACATTTATATTTTTTGCATTTAAATATTCAACACTTTTCACTCAACACATTTTGATTTACTTTCCGTTGCTTTGACATTTAACCTTTGGCATTTAACTCTGATTGCATTGACATTATTAACAATTTCAGTTTGCAGATCTGACTTAACTGTGCTGACATCTTTACTTACATTTCATCTAAATTTTAGTATTAGTTGCTTCGACATCTGAACATCAAGAACTCATTCCCTGTGGGATCAATATCCGATAGAATTGTCTATCAACTATACTTGCATCGACGTGTGATTGCTTGCACATTGCTGTGACGTTTTAGACGCGATCACACATACATACATTATGAAATTAATTTATCACTTGAGCATACACCTATGTCAATACGACTGACTATATTAATATTCATAGGTAAGTAAAGGATCAAGTGAAGGAACAACATACACCTATATTGAAACAATTTAATCATAAAGATCCTGCAAGTTATGCAAGACTAGTATTCTCCAATATAATAACAATTTTAACCCTCTACTACCTTGGAAGATTAAGCATGCTCAAATTAAATAGTCAATTAATCAGCTGATTTGGGTCTTCATTGGATGACACATGGGCTATCTCAAGTCAAGGTGGTTCGACCTTCAGTAGCATGCACTTCAAGCCACTTTGCTTCAGTCTTTATAATTTATTTTTAACCCAAATTAATTGAATTAAAAATATAATTAAAATCCATAATTTTGCTTTATATTTGACCAACCTTGGCTGGAAAAATAATCTTCTTAGCTCTTCATTGATTCGGTGTAAAAATTCTCTTAATGGTTCAAGCTGTCAATAATGTTTACCGGGCCGATTTTCACCAATTGAGCAAAACTGTCAAAAAATCACCAAATTCATGCTTAATATTTATAAAAATAATTAAAAATCAATATTTTGGAAATTTTAGCACAAATTAATTATTTTATTATTAAATTATATTTTTCAACATTAATTACTAAGAATTTTCATGAATTTGAGTTAAAAAAGGTGTAAAAATGTCTATATATTTTCATCGTTCTTGAAATCACCTGTCCCAAAAATCCAACCTCAGTCAACCAAAACTCACACTTACTAAACTTTGCTTAAAGTTGCTTTTCTCGTAGAATCTGTAGTACCACTCTCAAATGCTGATTGTGTTCATTTTCATTCCTCGAATAAATCAGAATATCATCTATAAATACGACTACAAATCGGTCTATATGTGGTTGAAATACTCTATTCATAAGATCCATGAATGCAGCAGGAGCATTTGTCAAGCTAAACGGCATAACCAAAAATTCGTAATGTCCGTATGGAGTTCTGAAAGCTGTCTTCGGAATGCCTGGTTCCTTGACCCGTAACTGATAATACCCAGAGCGCAAATCAATTTTTTAAAACACGGTCGCTCCCTTCAATCGATCAAACAAAT
The DNA here is from genome assembly GCA_039519145.1 of Kokia cookei. Lineage (NCBI taxonomy): Eukaryota > Viridiplantae > Streptophyta > Magnoliopsida > Malvales > Malvaceae > Kokia > Kokia cookei. The sequence continues at coordinate 12,430,247 of CM076901.1, forward strand.
CGTCTATTTGAGGCAACGAGTACTTATTTTTTATTGTCATTTTATTCAGTTGTTGATAATCTATACACACTCTTAGAGTACCATCTTTCTTTTTAACAGATAAAATAGGAGCTCCCTAAGGTGGCATACTTGGCCTAATAAATCTGCGATCTAATAATTCTTGCAATTGAGACTTTAATTCTTTTAATTTAGTTCGGGTCATTCTATACGGTGCCTTAGATATCAGAGTAGTTCCTAATGCCACTTCAATAGCAAACTCAATTTCTCTTTCTAGCGGTAAACCTGGTAATTCTTCAGGAAAAACATCCATAAACTCCTATACTGTTGGAACCTGATCTATCTTTGGTTCAGATGTCCTTGTGTCTAGAATGTAAGCTAGAAAAGCTTTACCCCTTTGTGAATCAGTTTTTGAGCAGTAAAACGGATGATATACTAGACGTGCATTCGGTTCGTTTTGTTTCAATGCTAATAAATTCCCTAATCAATTTCCTCAAAACAATTCGTTTTTGCTTGCAACTAACAACTGCATCATGAATGGTTAACCAATTCATTCCCAAGACCAGACTTAAGGAATTTGACATCTGACTTCTTTGTCACGACACATAGGAGGTTGTCACGACAACGCTTATAGAATAACACTTCATGAAGAGACTGATGCTTATATCGCAACACAGGACCTGGTATGTCGTGATGTCGACCTCTGGACGCAGATTTCACATTAAAAGGAAGGGTGTTTTGGTCTTTACAATGCCACTTAAACACGAGAAATGATAGTTGACCTAAGGTTTAGGAAAAACGACCATTTAAAGCTTTAAATAAGGCCTTTAGCATTAGGGTTTACACATAATTACTTAGTCTTTAAATTTAAGTTTTTAGTTTATTTGTTTTTAGCTTTTGAAACAAGATTATAGATACTCATGTAAACAATCGAGAAATTTTTCTCGATAGATCTCTTAATACAATTCAGTTTCTTTTTCATTCAATTCTGTTTTACATATTTTCATATATTATGTTATTGATGAGTAAAGAAACCATGAGGAACTAATTCCATTTTGGGGAACTAAAGAGTGAATGTATGAATTATTGATTGTCGTTTTACAAGGGTTTTACATTTCGGATCAACTGTTTAGGAGAGGAAGAGCATCAAACAAACATTAGACTTGACAACCCTAGAAAGTCATCTAGGTGAGAATGAATGCAAAATTGGTATTGCCCATCCGTGAACCCCTTTTCCTTAACCAATTTAGATTGTGACATCTAGCAATAAGGAATCTCTATCGACTCACTAAATCAACGGAAGATCGAGAGATCCAACTGGGTTAGTGACTAGTTGATTGGAGGAAAATCCCCAAAACCCAACAATTGAGAAAATAATATGGAAACGACCTAATCTCCCCTAAGACACTTATAAGAATTTCTACAACTCATTTTTACTTTTTTATTTTATTTTATTTTGATCTTTTTAGTTTCTTGCCTTCAACAAAATCTTTTACTTTCCCTCGTACTATAAACCCTAAAACTAGTACTAATTAATTTTATTCTTTGCCAAAATTGTATTTACTATCGCCTCAAGCCTCCTTTGGGTACGATCCTCAAAATACTTCCAAGTGTTCCGTTGTAAACACACTATATTTACAACATGACTTGTATACTTGCAGAAGCTGAAATATACATCGAACGGGAGTACGTAAGGGAGCGGTGATCGCGCTATGAACGTCACAATAAATATGTGCAAGTGTACACTCTCGATGCAAGTATAGTAGGCAAAAATGAATCTGTCGAATATTGATCCCAAAGAGATAGTTGTTTATGCTTAAATCTATTGAACCAAATTGAGTTAAAATGATAAGAAATGTTAGCATTAATGTCAACGCAAACTGTTTAAAACTACATAAGTTCAGAGTAAACATTATCAGTGCAAATGTAATATAAAATGTCAGAGCAAATTAATAAAAGATGAATTTATTGTTAAGATGTTATAATGTAAACTCAGAAATATAAAAGAAATAAATCAAGTGTAAAGAAGTGGAAAGGATTACAGACTTCACAAGTAAACAATGCTAAATGTGACTACAAGGTAACTTATAGATGAATTGCCGTCGCAATTATGTTCCAATGAGATTGTATTAATATAAACTCTCTGTTTAACAAAGACTTAAGTAGCCACAACTACCACACCTTCTAGTGTTGGTAATGCTGAGCACTTAAGAACAAGTGACCAGAATTTCTCCTAGTCTCAAGCAACTTCCGCTATCTTGCTTGTTAATCTAACTTGTCATCGTACCTTCCAGTGACTGTGACTGCAATCACACTTTCGTGGTCAAAACAGATAAATCCAATTATAAACAGATGAGAAGAATTGAATAGAACTCAAAGTAAATCTAACATTAAAAGATACTTCGGTATTCAATCAATTGTCAATAGTATTAATCAACATTTAAGAGGGATTAAAGAATGACATTGAAGCATACTATTTCTAGTTTACTAGATATTCTCCCTTAATCCCTCCTCTTGTGTCACACCAAGCACTTCTCGTCAGAAGCAGTTGCCTTTTTGTTACATCAGGTCACCTTCTTCTAGAATTTAAGCTTCCATGGCAGCTATCTTCGAGAATGAATGAGAGAAATATCAGAGTTTAATTAATCACACCTTAATATCAATCTTCTCTTTCTTCCTTTTATTTATAATCACTGGCCATTCCAAATCTTTCTCCCTTTTCAGATCTAACTCCTTGATGCAGCTGTAAAAGTTGTTAATGCTAGCTATGCACTCACGTAGATTAGGTTTGTTCATTGAGCAGTTGTAGATTGTCGTGACATTTTTGGATGCAAATTATGATTTTAATTTGCTGCGACAATTTGTCATTCTCCTGCACTGGTGCTTTTGGATATGTTAATAGCATAAAATTCCTAATAGAAATGTAGAAACATTCATGTGATGACATATTCAGCCACAATTCTAGATCAACTTGTGACCGCAATTTTGAATGCTTTCCTACTCTAATCTTCCCAGGTGGATTTTTGTGCTGATAACTTTGGACACAAAACTAATACTAAATACAACGACATTAGTAGCACAAAAGAGATAAAATGAAAGAAAATAAGATCCAACAACACTGAGTTAGAAAATTTAAATACTAAGTATGAAATGTTAATAATGCATGCTAAATATGGTACAAAAGGAACAAATTATACACTAATTTAAGGAGAAATTAAGTGTCATTTCTAATGCAATCACATCCCCAAACTTTAGTTTTTACTTGTCCTCAAGTAAATAAAAGCTAGCAAAGTTATATCCAAATTCTTGTCACCACATTCATTATTCTAACAACTTATATTCTCTGGAATCCTAATGTATAAATTGCATTCATATGCTGGAATATTACGCCGACAATTTATAGGTATGAATAATCAAAATTGCAACTTCACTAATGCTAGCATCATGCTTCAAATCTTAAATCCTCTTAACCAACATAACATGTATTGTATACTAATATATATTTATAAACTTTTCATTCTTTATTTCTTTTCGTTTTCTTTTATGCGACTGAGAGATGTCATTACATTACTACACTCTTGTTCTTGGGCAGTAACGATGAGGTGCAACAAACCCCCAAGGAACATGTAATTGCACCGACACACACTCTTGCAGTGACAACCTTTGGCTAGATAATTTTTCTAACACTTGCAGTGGAGTGTTCCCCCTTGTTGAGTCACAATGCACCCATATCGGAGTGTCTTTTATTTAGTAAATATAATTATAAACATAGTTGCAAAATGGTAAGTTAATTCAATATTTAAAGAATGATACTACACATTTATTACTAATGCATTCTCAACCATTCATCCAAAAATAGAAGGATTTAACATTCAATCGCATTCATTCAATTCACGCATTAGCATTCCAAATAATTTAACAATTTACGCATCAAATGAAAAAAATGTGGTCACATTTTTCTTAACTATGCATACTTTCATTCACTAAAAAGACAAATGTATTCTTAAACTTGTGGGTGTAATTGCATTTCCATTCTACACTTCCCCCCAAACTTAATGTCTGCATTGTCCCCAATGCACTGACAATACTATACAAATAATAATGGAAATGCAAATAAAATTTAAATGCTAGAACAAATAAAATGCGGAGACAATAAAAAATGCAATGACAATTAAAAAAATTGCATGCAACTAACTACTGAAAAGTAAACTAACTCAGTGTGTTACAGCCTTGGAAGTGGTTGCTTTGGATTTTTTTTTCTTCTTAAGGTGCTCTTCTTTGCTCTTCTAGTGTGCCTTTCGTTTACGCCTCTTCTCTTTTTGTTCAACTGGTGGAGTAGATTGCTCCTCCATTACTAGTTGAATGTTGGCTTCACTGACAGTCACGTCCGATGGATCTATTTCAACTAGTGGTGCCACGTATGGCACAATAGCTAGAGGATTGAAATTCTCATTTTCGAATGTGGTTGCCTCAGCCCAGCTCGCCCCAGATATCACCAAGTTTTCAACAGATGCACCCACATTGGCGAGTGCGTCAACAAATTCCTCCGATAAATTTATCGGGCCAACATCTTCTTCTTTTTCTTCTTCTTCTGCCTCAATACCCACAAAGACAATTGGTGTGTGCTCTTCCATCGCAGTAGCATTTCTCTCCGCCATAGTGGCCTCAAAATTGTTCTACAGTTCATCTTCAAAGAGGCTAGCTATATTTTGGAAGCAATCTTTCATTTCCTTGGATTTCGCCTCTTGATCCTCATCATCAGAGATGTGGATTCGATTTGGGAATTCTAGCATCAGGTTCTTGCTCAAGCCGCACAATATGTTGACAATAGCATTATTCCATGCCCTAGTATATGCATAGAATAAATTTTGTTTGAACTACATCTCATCCCTACACCGACAAGTCTGATTTGTCTGGTGCTCATTTGATCAATAAGCTTTTCAATCTCATCAAGCTTCCTCCAAATTTGAGGATCTATGGGTGCATGGGTTTGGGCAACTTTCTTTTTACCTTTTCCCTTTTCTTTCTTCCGCGGGACCTCCTTCACCATAAGGGTTTCTTGCCCCCTTGTCATCCTCTCTATCGACACATTATTGAATGGGCCTTTATTTTCCAAAGTCTCCTCCACTTCACGAGGCACAATGCCTCTTTGTTTACATAACAACATTATCAGAGAAGGGAAGGGTTGGATACCTGTTTGTTTGGTGGTAGCCTCAGTAAATTCTTGATAAAGAATTGTGCTAACATTAATTTTACGTCCTTTCAGTATAGAATGCAACATGCACATTCTATCTAGTATTGCAGTGGTGTCATGGGTAAATGGCAGTAGGCGGTAGTTTATAAAATGGAACAATACCTTACTTTGAATAGTGAGAAAGCTACGGCTCATGGTGTAGTTGTTTGGATTGTTGCCAGTCCAAACTTCACCGTCGACGCATAAAACATTTTGTAAAAGCTCAATACCGTCCTTAGTCAGATTTTCCAAGAACTCGACGTTCTCATCCTCTCTCTTAGCAATATGGAAGAGAGCGTTTATGTGGTCGACGCTCTAGGGCACCAAGCCTTCATGAACAAATATGGATTCCTGTTCCGAGTCCACCAGGTTAGTGTAAAATTTCCTTACCAGAAAGGGAGAGTACCCAACCAGATGGTTATAAAACTGCTCCCATCCCAAACTAGAAATTGTTTTGGTGACTTGTTTCCCCAGAGTCAAATGCGGGGAAAACTAAAATCATTGTTCAGGATGATAGCTCCTCTTCAACATAACTTTATGATAGCGATCCTTTCCCGCTTTTGACAGGAACAGAACAGACTCTTTTTGAGTTGTGGTTGGTCGGCATTCTTAACCACAACAGTCGAGGATTCAACTGCTGATTTAGATGGGGTTTTTGCTCGGTGTGTTTTTGCGATGAGTGCTGAAATAGAGAGAGTGAGAGTATCTAGCAGAAAGAAAAAAGGTTGAAGATAAAGAAAATACATCAACAATGGAGGTTGTGAGTATGAGAGAGAAGTCGATACAAAAAAGATGTTTTATAGGTGATGGAGGCGAAGAGATTTGATGATAGTAGAGAGTACACTGTGCCTGCAACTAATAAATGCTAGGACACAGATTGTACTTTTTCAAGACGATCGAACGGTTGGGGATTAGGGTGAATCAATCGGCATGATTCTTGCCCGAAACTTTTGCTGAGTCATTAAAGAAATGCATCGACAAGTCGTGCTTTTGTGTGCATTGACAAAAAGGAGATCTTTTATTCCTCCATAAAACTAAAAAAAACAAATTAAAGGTAAAAAAAGAGACAAAAAGTAAATATCAAAAATTGCAATGACATTATTAAGGAAATGTGACTAGGATAATGGTCTCGTTTTGTTCATTGATGCTTGGACTGCAATAATGCTTCAATCGTTGGCCATTCACTTTAAATTGGTGCCCATAATTCAAATATTTAATTGTCACCGCACCATGTGAGAATGCTTCGACAACTTTAAAAGGTCCTAACCACCGTGAGCGCAATTTCCCTGGATGCAATTTTAAATGTGAGTTAAATAAAAGCACTAGCTGACCAGGAGAAAATTGTCGTCGCAAAATGATGTTATCCAACAATTGTTTCTTCCAGCTATGAAATGTCCAACAATTGTTTCTGTCTAGTAGCATCGTAATCCATGTTTACTTGCTTGATTGCCCACATGGTCTTATGTTCAAGTTCGACAGGTAAGTGACATGATTTACCAAACACCAACTAATATGGCGACATCCCTAATTGAGTTTTGTAAGCGGTTCGAAGTGCCCACAACGCATCATGTAACCGTGAGGACTAATCTCGTCTAGATGAGTTAACCACCTTCTCAAAATACTTTTAATTTATCGATTAAAGACCTTCGTTTGTCCATTCGATTGCAGATGATACGTGGTTTCCATGCGATGCTTCACACAGTAACGTTTCAAAGTTGTCACCACCTGATTGTAATAGAAATGAGTGCCTTGGTCGCTTATTAATGCTCGAGGTGTTCCGAATCGTGTAAGGATATATGTGTCAAAGAACTTTAACAATGTTCGAGCATCGTCCTTTGGAAAAACAATTGCCTCGATCCACTTAGAGGCATAGTCAACAGCTATCAGGATATACTCATTCCCAAAGGAATTTGGAAATGGTCTCATAAAATCTATACCCCACACATCAAATAGCTCAACCTCCATGATAGGTTTTAAAAAGCATCTCGTTGCATCGAGATATAGAACCCAAGCGCTGACATTTGTCACACTATTGAGCAAAATTCTGTGTATCTCGAAACAATGTAGGTCAGTAAAATTCTAATTGCAGGACCTTTGCAGCAGTCCTAACACCACCAAAATGGCCTCCATAAGGATCATCATGGCAATGCTTCAGGATAGATAACATTTCCTCCTCAGGAACATAGCGACGAATGATGTTGTCGAGGCATACCTTAAACAGGTATGGCTCATTCCAATGATACTTAACAGCATCCTTGAGAAATCTGACCTTCTTATGACCTGTTGCACTCAATGGTAGCTTTCCACAGACTAAGTAATTGACTACATCTACATACCATGGAGATGCATCGACAAAGAATAATTTCTCATATGGAAATTCGTCGACAATTTCTGATTTATTTCCATCTTCACTTTCAGTTTCCAGACGAGAGAGGTGGTCTGCTACTTGGTTTTCCGACCCTTTCTAGTCCTTAATTTTGACATCAAATTCTTGCAATAAAAGGATCCATCTAATCAGCCTAGGTTTTGCATCCTTCTTAGCAAAAAGGTATCTCAAAGCAGAATGATCAGTATATACTATAATTTTTACGCCGACAATATATGAATGGAACTTGTCAAATGCAAAAACTACTACCAGTAACTCTTTCTCAATGGTCGTATAATTCACCTACGCTTCAGTTAGAGTTTTTCTAGCATAATATATTGAATGAAATACCTTATCTTTCCTTTGTCCAAGCACAACACCTACAGCAAAGTCGCTTGCATCGCACATTACCTCGAACGGTTGCGACCAATCTGGTGCGACAATAATGGGTGCTTGTACTAACTGCTGTTTAATCTTTAAAAATGCTTCCGGAAAAGCTTTATCGAACAGAAGCTTTTTATTTTACTCTAACAAGGAGCAGAGTGGTTTTGATATTTTGGAGAAGTCTCGGATGAATCTTCTATAAAATCCGGCATGGCCTAGAAAACTCCTTATTCCCGTCACATTATTCGGTGGTGGTAGCTTTTTAATGATTTTCATTTATCCACTTCAATGCCCTGACAAGATATTCGATGACCAAGGACAATTCTTTTGGTTACCATGAAATGACATTTTTCCTAGTTTAGAATCAAGTTGGTATCCTCGCATCTTTTCAACACTTTTGTTAAATTGTCAGTGCATATATCAAAATTTTACCCATAACAGAGAAATCATCCATAAATACCTGTAATGAATCCTCAATCATATCAGAAAGATGACCATTATGCACCTCTGAAATGTGGCTGAGGCATTGCACAAACCAAATAGCATTTGTCGAAAAGCAAAGGTTCCAAATGGGCAAGTAAAAGTCATATTTGCTTGATCTTTCGGCGTGATTGCAATCTAGTTATATCGGAAGTATCCATCAAGGAAATAGTAATAGGCTTTACCAGCTAGCCTATCCATCATTTGATCAATGAATGGAAGTAGGAAGTGGTCTTTCTTTATGGCCACATTTAAACGAAGGCAATCCATTCACACTCGCCAACTTGTAGCAACGCGAGTAGGGATTATTTCATTTTTATCGTTACTTACTACCGTGATGCCGCTCTTCTTAGGCATACATGGACCGAGCTCACCCATGTGCTGTCTGAAATAGGGTAGATTATGCCCGCGTCAAACCATTTGATAATCTCCTTCTTCACTACTTCCTTTATTTTCTCATTCAGTCTTCGTTGTTGCTCAATTGACTATTTGTTTCATCTTCAAACCTAATTTTTTGCATGCAAAAAGAGGGACTAATGCCTTTGATTTTCGCTATGCTCCAAGCGATGGCTCTTTTTTGCTGCTTCAATATTCTGATTAATTTTTCTTCTTGGCTTGCATAAAGACTTGCACTGACAATTACAGGCAATGTATCATTGTCACCTAGGACAACATATTTCAAGTGTGTTGGCAATGGCTTTAACTCTAGAGTCGGAGCTTCTTCAATCGATGGTTTAAAAATAGGGATCGTCCGATTAGTCAAATCCAAAGATTCCAATTGCCAGCCATGTTTCAACTCACATACATTAGCCTCAACTGTGTGGTCACATTCAGGTGGGATATTGTCATTAGCTGTCACCGTATATTCTTCTAGTACTACTGAGCTTCATTCATTAAATTCCTCTATAATTAGCTTGTCCATAACATCAATGTGGTGACATTGTTCCTTACTACGTGATGGAGATGCTTTGAAAATGCTGAAGGTTACATGCTCATCGTTATGATGCATAATCAACTCGCCCTTAAAAACATCGATAAGAGTGCGTCCCGTTACGAGAAATGGGTGTCCCAAAATAATAGGCACCTCCTTATCAACTTCACAATCAAGTATGATAAAGTCGGCTGGGAACACAAACATGTCAACACGGACGAGAACATCTTTAATCTGTCCTTCAGGTTGTGCCAAAGATATGTCTGCAAGTTGTAATATCACCATAGTGGGCTTCAAATGACCAATCCCTAATTTCCTGAAAGTTAACAATGACATAAGATTAATGCTAGCTCCTAGGTCACATAGAGTTTTACCTAAATAATGATTTCCAATAGAGCATGAGATTGTAAAACTGCTAGGATCTTTCATCTTTGGTGGCAATTTATTTGTTAGCATAGCGCTACACCCTTCTGTGAGTGCAATTGTCTCAATATCGGATAGCTTTTTCTTCTTCGATAATAGCTCCTTTATAAATTTCTCATAGCTGGGGATCTGCAGGAGAGCATTAACTAGAGGTATATTAATATGTAATTGTTTCAAGGTAGATACAAACTTTTGATAATCTCTATCTTGTTCTCTCTCCTTGAATCACTGTGGAAATGGCAAAGGTATGTTCACAGTGGGTTGTTTTGTTATAACCGGTTGTGTCGACATGAGCAATTGCATCGACAACTTTTTAGGATGAATGGTCGGCATCGGTGTGACTACTAGTGGTTCCTCCTCATCTACTTCTACTGTGTCTTCTTCAGCTGCAACTTCTTTTTTTTTTTGCTTTGGTTCGTTTACGTCGACAGGTGCTTGGTTAGAGCTACTACTTTTCTCTACAGTTTGTTTTCCACTTCACAATGTGATAGCCTTGCAATGCTCCTTTCCTTTCTGATTTGGATTTTTAGTATCACTTGGCAAAGCACCTGGTGGTCATGTGTCAGTTGTCCTAGTTATGCTTCCAACGCTTGGATGGAAGATGAATTTCGTTATACAATTTCTTTTGTTTTGGTAATATGCTCACGCATCAAAGCTTCAACAGTAGCCAATGGATCTGATCTTGATTGATGATACTATTGTTGCTGTTGCTGATGCTATCCTTGCATATTTGGTAGCATAGTTTGTTGTGGTTGCATTCGAACCTATGGCTGCATCTGAGTATGCGATTGCATTTGGTTCTGTGATCGCATAAGATCAGGCTGCGCATACACTTGCAAATTATGATTATAATTCTGCTATTGTTGATTGTAACTCCCTTGTTTAAAATTACCTTGATTAGAGGAATTTCCATATCTGTATGTGGACGCATTTTGACTCCCCCAAGGTTGTTGAACTCTACTTGAACTGTTATATGAGTTACCATATGAATTTCCACGGATGTTATTAACATAGAATGCATTTTCAGCATGCTGTGGGCAATCCTCATAACGATGGTTGTCACCGCAAATTTCATAGGAAAATGTCGAGACATCCATCTGTTGGGCTACTTGAATAGGGGCAACATCACTCGTTCCCTTCATGTTTTTGATCATATTCGCCAGTGAGGATACCTGTGCACTCAAGGCTAATATAGCATCTAATTCCATAACTCTAGGATTTGTTTTCACCTGAGCAAAACGAGAGATCGGGTATTGATAATCATTTTGCGCAATTTTTTCCAAGATTTGCACAACTTCATTGTAAGTGCAATCCAACAAAGGACCATTAGCAGATGCATCGACAAAATTTCTTGTCTACGCATTTAATCCATTATAGAAGATCTCAATTTGTGTCTCCTGTTGGATTCCAGGCATGGGATAATGTCCCATTAGAGTTTTGTAACATTCCCACGTAGTGTGTAAATTCTCATCATCTAGTTGATGATATGCTGTGATATCATTCCACAATCTAGCATTCATTGTCGATGGATTGAATCATAAAACAAACTGAGTTGCTAGCACATTTCATGAAGTAATGATCCAGTCGGTAAACCAAAGAACCATGTTCGTGACTATCCTTGTAAAGAGTAAGGGAACAACTGCATCTTTAAGGCATCATCAGGAACACCGTGTTGACTGAAAGAAGCACATATAAGTAGAAAAGATTTAAGATGCTCCCTCATACTTCATGAGGTAAACCTGCATATTGTCCATTCGAGTTAAGCATTTGAAACATCACAGATTTTAATTCAAAATTACCAGCTTGTATTGCAGGCCTAACAACCCCTGGTTGTATATCATTGAGCACAGGAACAATAAAATCTCTAATTATCTTGTCAAGAATTTGCTCTCTTGGTGGCAGTGGTTTATTGTTGACTATTTGTCGCTACACTGGAGGAACAACATTTTGTGGCAGCAATGGTGGTAGATCGTTGTTATTTCCAGCCATTTTTCTTTGCTTTAGTCTTTTCCTCCGAATTGTCCTTTCAAGTTCCAGATCAAAACTAACAATGTTGTTAGGATTTCTCCTTGTATACATAAACACCTAAAAAGAAAATTGAAAAGAATTAAAAAGTTCAGTAATCGATAAAAGTTAGAAAAGAAACAAATAAATGCGACTACAAAAATAAACATCAAACAAACGTCATCCCCGGTAACGACGTCAAAACTTGATCGCGCTATGAACATCACAAAAAATATGTGCAAGCTTATACTGTCTATGCAAGTATAGTAGATAAAAATAAATCTGTCGAATATCAATCCCACAGAGATGGGTGTTTATGCTTAAATATATCGAAGCAAATTGAGTTAAAATGATAAGAAATGTTTGTAGTAATGTCAACACAAACTAGTTAAAACTACACAGGTTTAGAGTAAAAATTGTCAGTGCAAATGTAATATAAAATGTCAGAGAAAATTAATAAAAGATGAATTGATTGTTGAGATGTTGTAATATAAACTCAAAAATATAAAAGAAATAGATCAAGTGTAAAGAAGTGGAGAGGATCACTGACTTCACAAGTAAACAACGCTAAATGTGACTTCAAGATAACTTATAGATGAATTATCGCCGCAATTATGTTCCAATGAGATCATATTAATATAAACTCTTTGTTTAACAAAGACTTAAGTAGCCACAACTACCACACCTTCTAGTGCTGGTAATGCTGAGCACTCAAGAACAAGTGACCAGAATTCCTCCTAGTCTTAAGCAACTTTCGCTGTCTTGCTTGTTAATCTAACTTGTCATCGCACCTTCTAGTGACTGTGACTGCAATAGCACTTCCGTGGTTAAAATAGTTAAATCCAATTATAAACAGATGAGAAGAATTTAATAGAACTCAAAGTAAATCTAACATTAAAAGATACTTCGGTATTCAATCAATTGTCAATAGTATTAATCAACATTTAAGAGGGATTAAAGAATGACGTTGAAGTATACTATTCCTGGTCTACTAGAACTCTCCCTTAATCCCTCCTCTTATGTCGCACCAAGCACTTCTCGTCAGAAGTAGTTGTTTCCTTGTTACATCAGGTCACATTCTTTCAGAATTTAAGCTTCCATGACAGCTATCTTCGAGAATGAATGAGAGAAATATCAGAGTTTAATTCTTCACACCTTAATATCAATCTTTTCTTTCTTCCTTCTATTTATAATCACTGGTCATTCCAGATCTTTCTCCCTTTTCAGATCTAACTCCTTGATGCAACTGTAAAAGTTGTTATTGCCAGCTATGCACTCACGTAGATCTAGTTTGTTCATTAAGTAGTTACAGATTTTCGCGACATTTCTAGACGTAAATTATGATTTTAATTTGCTGTGACAATTTGTCATTCTCCTGCATAGGTGCTTTTGGATATGTTAACAGCGTGAAATTCCTGATAGAAATGTAGAAACATTCATGTGATGGCATATTCAGCCGCAATTCTGTATCAACTTGTGACCGCAACTTTGAATGCTTTCCTACTCTGATCTTTCCAGGTAGATTTCTGCGCTGACAACTTTGGATGCAAAACTAGTACTAAATACAGTGACATTAGCAGCATAAAAGAGATAAAACAAAAGAAAATAAGATCCAACAACACTGAGTTAGAAAATGTAAATACTAAGTATGGAATGCTAAATGCATGCTAAATATGATACAAAAGGAACAGATTATATACTAATTTAAGGAGAAATTAAGTGTCATTTCTAATGCTATCAAGCGGTCAAGTTGTTTGCGTCATTACTGGGAAGGCAACGCTTTAGTAAATCTTATTTCATCATTGCTAATAAAATAATTAGAAAAACTTTAGATTATAGATATGACTTTTTATTTTTATTTTATTTTTCGTATTTTATTTCTTGTTTATTTATTTTTGGTTTATGACTCAAAGTCAAGGAAACTTGGTCAAGCCTATTGCTAACCTTGAATCACTAATTAGACGCATTTATAGAAATCCACAAGTTAGGCAAAACCACCACCAAAGGAGAGAGAAGAACAAGTCGATCCAATAGAAGATCCCGCGACTAATTTTGAAAACATTAATATACCTCCATAACTCCCTGTGAATGAATCAATGAAGGAGGAACAGAGAACTATAAGGGAGTACTATTTACCTACGATAGATCTAACTCAAGGGAGTATTGCTTAACCAACCATCACTAATAATAGTTTTGAAATAAAATCGACTATGATACAAATGATCCAAAATAATTTACAATTTAGAGAAACTATGTCTAAGGATCCTAGTTTACATTTAAAACGGTTTTTATAGTTGTACGATACTTTTAGGTTTAATGGCATTTCTGATGATGTCATTCGTTTAGGACTATTTCCTTTTCGTTAACTGATAATGCTTTTACATGGTTAGATGCACAGACACCTAGATCTATTATAACATGGGATGAATTGGTAATGAAATTTTTGTAAAAGTTTTTCCCTATGGGAAAAGCTATCTAACTTAGGTGAGAACTATCAACCTTTTGGCAATTCTAGGGTGAAGGATTCCACGAAACATGGAATCAATTTAAGATGCTAGTAAGTAAATGCCCAAATCATGGTATGCCGGAATGGATGCAACTGCAGACTTTTTATAATGGGTTGGATGCATCTACTAGATCTACCCTAGATGGTGCGACAAGAGGAGCCCTAATGAATCGAACGTATAATAATGCTTTCGGGCTCATAGAAAACATGGCAACAAATTCATATCAGTGGTCTACTCAAAGGTTCAGTTGTGCAAAGAAACCTGCTTTGGTAAAGATGATAAAGGAAGATGATAAATACCAAAAATTGTTGGAGAGGCTGAACCAAATCGAGTCTGCCACACTAGCACCACCATCCAATGGAGAAGATAAGCCTCTTTATCACTATCTCATGAATCTAGAGGAGACCAATTATGTAAGTTCTCGAAATCCCTATTCAAATACTTATAATTCAGGATGGAAGGATCACCCTAATTTCAGGTGAGGAGGAAACCAAAGGGGAAATAGTAACAATAACCCAACGAGAAACCCTAGCTATCAACCCCCATTCTTGCAGAGACAACCAGAAAAAGCAACGCAAGGTGACCATACTTCATGTGGTCAGTGAATGGATAGAATTGAAAGGAAGATGCACTCCATGAGGGCGGATGTAAAACAAGTATAGTTTGATTGTTCTAATACCGCCAGATCAGTGGAAAAACTAGAAGAAAGAATGGATCAATTGATAAGCATGATGAGCGACATATCGAGACAAATTGGTTTAAGAATCCCTATTAATACAATAAATAATCCACGAAGAGAAGGTAAAGAGCAGATGAAGGTAATCGAGTTAAGATCGTGCAAAGTACTGAGTAGCCTAAAACCACCTAAGAATGAAGAAGAACCTCACAAACGACATGAGGTCATAAACATCCCGTTTGATGATGACATTGAAGTCATCAAACCTAAGGAGGTAGCCACAAAAGAGGCATTAGAAACAAAGGAAGATTTGCCTAAAGAAAAGAGTACAGCAATTCCGTTCCCAAAAAAGTTAAGAGGAAAAGAAACGACAAGATGAAGATGACTTTGTAAGTTTTCTCAGCCTTTTTAAATCTCTTAATATTAACCTACCTTTGATTGAATTGATAGAGAAAGTACCAAAGTACGTAAATTTCTTAAAGGAAATTATGTCAAGGCGTCGAAAAATAAAGGTAGGCGAGCAAGAGAAGGTAAATGCATCTTGCAGTGCTATTATCTCTAAGGTAATTCCTCAAAAATTGAAGGATCCTAACAGTTTCACTATTCATATTACTATTAGAAATTGTCAGTTTAACAAGGCATTATGTTATCTTGGTGCAAGCATAAACCTAATGTCGTTCTCAGTATTTGAAAAACTTGGGAGTGGAGATCTTAAGAATACCCAAGTTACGTTACAACTGGTAAATTGATCATTTATAAGATCGAGGGGAATTTTAGAGGATATCTTAGTCCAGGTAAGAAGTTTCATCATCCCTGCAGACTTTGTTGTTTTAGATTTTGAAAAGGATAGGGATATCCCCATTTTTCTAGGAAGACCATTCTCAGCCACATCACGATCCACCATTGACATCAACAATAATGAGCTCACTATGAGGATAAATGGAGAGGTGGAAATCTTTAAATGTGGGGATAAAAGCGATGAAACTAAGGAGCACAATGAAAGATGTTATTTGCTCGAACTAAATGAGGGAGAAAGCACAATCAAATCCCATTCATGAATAAGGAAAGAATTAACCGATTCATAGAGAGGGATCGATTGAAGGAATCAGAAAGATCACATGAGAAGTGGACAAAAAGTAACCAAAATTGGATCCGATCGACAAGGGTAAGCATTCTGGATGAGTCCAGTAATAAGTCTTAAAGGTAAAATAGGTGGTACTAACTTACGTATAATATTTTATATTATTCTAACATGTTTTTCTTTAAGTTTTTAACAGAAAATAGGGGTTTTTTGTGACACAAGAAAAGTGACAGAACCCGGAAAGAGCAAATTTGAAGCCAACATCGTGGCCTGAGAATCCCTCCATCGCGGAAAAGTAGACAAAATTGACAAAAATAGGGCTGAGGAGAATGTCACGACAAGCACTTCATTATGTTGCGACCTAGAGGCACTGAAGGGAATGTCACGACAAACGCTGTCTATGTCGCGACATCGACTGTAATTTCCTACAGAATGACCCGGCCCAACTATGCGACTCGACGGTTAAGACTTATTTTTTTGTGTTTTTATGATTTGAAACCCTCAATATTAACTATTATATATCTAAATATTATTCTAACTCGTTCTATCTTATTTCAATACATCAAAAACCTAAAAATCCTTTCCTTTCTATAGTTTTTCTCTTTACTTTTTAGGTTTCGAAGCAAGTGGGGAAAGCACAACCTTCTAGGTTTAAAATTATTATTTCTACATATTTATCATTTAGAATGCCTCCTAGAAAGGTTAGATGTATGGTAGAATCGAAACCATACTAGATACAACTCCTTCAAATTTTTTAAGCCGAAATGTAGAAAAATATTTCAATGAACTCCAAGGAAAAACCTTCATTCAAGAAAGGGGTTTCTATCCATTGATAGTTTTGTGTAAAGAAGTTTGGCCTTTTGTTAGGTACCATAGGTGGGAGCATTTTTGGACAATCCCTACAGAACTTGCTATTATCCCTTTAGTCCAGGAATTTTTTGCTGCTCTAAAAGATCACATCTTCAGGACTAAAGATTTACTCAATTGGGAAACCTTAGTAATTAGGGGAATTAGTGTTAAGGTAAACCCTAAAATAATATGTAATTTCTTTAATGCTCCCTATTACGAGCAAGATTTCTTAGATCAAATTGATTTAGAGTCCTTTAGTGATATAGATATGCATGAAGTAATTACTTATTTGATTAAGGGAAGGAGAATGGAAATTTAGGCCAGACACTAGCATTCTCACATCATTTAATCAAGCTATCATGTTTCCTGAAGCTAAGATGTGGATTCAATTTATTTGTACCTGTATGATTCATTTTTTAAATGTTTCTAATGTCAAACTTTTCGAGCAGTATTGTTATTTTCATTTTTGCAGAAAAATAGGTTTGTATAGGGAAATAGATCCATAGAGACATGAACTGTTGTGTAAGAAACCAGAAGGTAGGGATTTTCTTCCCTTACCTAGTCACCGCTTTGTGCAAAATGGCAGAAGTGCCAATGACGTCCATCGAGCAAACTTTGAAGACGTCGCAAAGCATCATAGGTGATACACTCTTCCAACAATATGAAAAACTTTGTGCTAAACAAATAAGAGAAGGGAAGAAGAAACCACGAACTTCGACAACTATACCATTATCCACACAAAGGTTGGCACCAGCCTAACAAGGAGTTGGTAAGGATACTCATGCAAAGCTAGATTAGATGCTTTAATGGATGCATGAATCGGGACCAAAATTCCAAGAGGTTACTCGACAACATAATCTTAGGGTCCCTAACTACACTACAGACATGTTTACGGCAATGGATAAGGAGCATGATGATGTAGCGCCAGAAGAAGGGAATGGCAATGAACAGGAGGAGGATGAGATGAATGAGGAAGAATAACTGTTTGAAACAATTTTATTTTGTAACTTTTGGATAATTTTGTTTTTCATTATAAGACTTATATAATTCGTAGGAGTAGAATTAGTAGTTATCTTTGTATACATGCTTGAAATCTTTTTGTAGGAACCCCACATTATGGAAGACACAACAATTTTGAACATTAAATGCCAAAAGAAGAAGGACAACCACCATGAGAAGAAGAGGACCTCCACAATAAATCGGGTAACTTCTTTCCTTTATTATTTGAAGGGACAATGTGTGTTCTAAAGTGTGGGGGGTAACATAGGAATTTTTGGCATGTGTTCTAAAGCGATTGGTTAGGAGCATGTATAATAGGTTGATTGTATTGATTGGTAAAATTGGCATGATGATAAGGAATTTTTAATTTTTAAGCATGAAACTTTTAAGTTCTATAGGTTGTATTAAATTATAGATAGAAATGTATTATTAGTACCAAGTGATATGCAATATATGAGGAAACAAGCATGCTAGTATATATGATAGATGATAATTTTGAAATTATGTGACGAAATTGATATTTGTGCATACTAAGGTGTTTAGGGTTGACCTAAGGCATTGTTTGACACAACTAGAGCTAAAAAGTCAAACCCTATTCAAAATTTTCAATTAGTACCCATCTTTGAGCCTTATGACCCTTCTCGATAAACCATACTATAAGCTTCTTTAGCCTTAAAACAAAAAAAAATTGTGTATACTCTTTTCTTTGATTCTGATTTGCATGGAAATAGACGTATGATCATTGTCATTGAGGGTAAGTAGACACATTAACGTGGAGGTTACAAAATAGAATTAGGAAACTCAATATAATATATGAACTTTAGTCTAGCCAAAATAAGAAAAATAGAGCAAAATCAAAAGGAAAAAAAATGAGTAGAAACAAAAGAAGTATGAGTAAGACAAACATATGAATAGTGATAGAATTATAAAGTCACCAATGAGACGAAAAACAAAGAAATCTTACTCAAAGATTCAAAAAGAAAGAATATACTTATAGGCTAGCTAAAGTGATTATTTTATTTTGAGAATCCTAAAATGAAGGGAAAAGAACGGTGAGAGAAGGAGAAACAAGGGGGTGAGATGGAGCGGGACATAAAGGGGAAGAATAAGGAACAATGAAATGTGTCAAACTATTTTCGTGTTTATAACCTTTTTTGTTTGACTGTTCTTTGAAATTCATACCTATCCTAAGCCTCAACATGTTACAAGCCGAAAAGCCCTATGTGACTTAAACAACTTTATGCATAAATAAAGAGGGAAATTGCATGATTTCATTATGGTTATCTGTATTGTACTAGGATAATTAAAATACTTATATCTGACATTGATAGATATATACCTTAATAAGTGTATTTCCTATAACTTACTGAACTTATATTGTTTCTAATTAAAAATGATAAAGTTGCTTAATTATCATGTCAAAGTTACTATGAAATATATGATGCCTAGACTACATACTATGAGCTACTCTTTGTATATATATAAACTCAAGCTCTTCATTTTTCTTTATTTTTGTTTTGTTTGCTTGAGGACAAGCAAAGACTTAAGTGTATGAGAGTTTGATCTGTCAGTTTCATACCTAGTAGATTGAACTATTTGCCGCACTTGAAGAGCTTGAAATCAAGTATTTTCGTAATATTTTCATAGTATTTCGTTAGAATTCTTATTTCAATAAATTGTGTAACCTAATTGTTAGAATGATGATTTATTTGTCTTTAAGGCCAAATGAGGCCTAAAGGTTAGCTAACATAGGCCTAAAGGTTAGCTAACATACTTAGTGAGTGTGTAGGAGACCACAAAGAAGTGCACTAAAAGGAAACTGATCACTTTGTCACGACATAGGTTGAACTACGTCGTAACCAAGGGACCAGACTTAAGGAATTTGACATTTGATTTCTTTATCGCAACACATAAGAGTTTTGTCTCGACAACGGCGGTAAAATGATGCTTCACGAAGAGACTGATACCTATGTCACGACACAGGACCTAGTGTGTCACGACATCGACCTCTGGACGTAAATCTCACATTAAAACAAAGGGCATTTTGGTCTTTACTATACCACTTAAACACGAGAAACGATAGTTGACCTAGGGTTTAGGAAAAATGACTTTGTAAAGCTATAAATAGGGCCTTTAGCATTAGGGTTTACACACAATTACTTAGTCTTTAATTTTCAGTTATTAGTTTATTTGTTTTTAGCTTTTGAAACGAGATTGTAGATACTTGCATAAACAATCGAGGAATTTTTCTCGACAAATTGCTTAATACAATTCAATTTCTTTTTCATTTTGTTTTGATTTACATGTTTTCATATATTATGTTATTGATGAATGAAGAAACCATGAGGAACTAATTCCATTTTGGGCAATTAGGGAGTGGACATATGAATAATTGATTGTTTTTTACAAGGGTTTTTCCTTTCAGATCAACTATTTGGGAGAGGAAGAGCATCAAACAAACACTAAGCCTGACAACCCTAGAAAGTCATCTAGGTGGGAATGAACCCAAAATTGGTATTGCCCATCGTGAACCGCTTTTCCCCAAACCAGTTTAGATGGTGACATCTAGTGATAAGTAATCTTTATCGACTCACTAAATCGGCGGAAGATTGAGAGATCCAACTAGGGTAGTGACTAGTTGATTGGAGGAAAATCTCCAAAACCCAATAATTGGGAAAATCATACGGAAACAACCTAATCTCCCGAAAGACGTTTATAAGAATTTCTACCACTCATTTTTACTTTGTTTTATTTTATTTTTGATCTTTTTATTTTCATGCCTTCAACAAACTCTTTTATTTTCTCTCGTACTATAAACCTTAAAACTACTACTAATTAATTTTATTCTTTATAGGAATTTCATTTACTATCGCCTCAAGTCTCCTTTGGGTACGATCCTCGGAATACTTCCAAGTGTTTCATTGTAAATATACTATATTTACAACCTATCCCGTTTACTTGTTGAAGCCAAAATCTATACCGAATGGGAGTACATTTGGGAGCGGTCACTTTATTGTTAGACTCTTTTAACTACAGAACTCATCTTTTATAACCTTTACAATTAAATACTCTTTTCAACTTTAGAAGTTATAATATCTAAATCTCCAAATAAAAATTAAAATTTCTATAACCTTACTTAAGCACTCGTGAACATTAAATTAATATTCTTTACTAGCTCCGAAGTCGAAATGTGTAGTCTTACCCAACTGTTCCCGACATGAGTGATGTCGGGGTATTACACTATAGCTACTCCTCGAGGTAGGCATCCTGGGAATAGTAATGCAATCGGAGTAAACAAGAATGCAGTTAAAGAGATGTCGATCAGATCAGGGGTTAGAGCTCTTAAAAGAACTTATGCTATTCGTGCTCGAGAATAGGCCACGACTCCTGGTGTTATTGCGGGTACCTCTTCTATCTTTGATGTTAATGTGTATGCATTAATTGACCTAAGGTTGACACACTCTTATGTATGCACTAAGTTAGTGACAAAAAAGAATTTACCTATAGAGTCTATTGTTTATATTGTTAAAGTCACTAACCCTTTAGGTCATAGTGTTATAGTTGACTTGGTATGCAAACAATGTCCACTGAAAATTCAAGGCTACAACTTCCCTGTCGATTTAATGCTATTACCTTTCAATGAGTTCGATGTCATTTTGGGAATGGATTGATTGAATGTACAAAATGTTGTGGTTAATTATCGACGAAAAAGAGTTTATTTGATATGTTCAAATGGTGATGTGTTTATATTAAGCCTGATAAATCTAAAGGTGGTTCAAGTATGATCTCTAAAATAAAATCACTGAAATTGATTCGAAAGGATTGCAATGCATTTTTAGCTTATGTTTTAGATTTCAAAGTGTCAGAGAAGAAAATATATCAAGTGCCAATAGTATGTGGGTTTCCAGATGTTTTTCCGGATGAATTACCTGGTTTGCCACTAGAACGAGAGGTGGAATTTGTTATAGAATTAGTGTTGGGTATTGCTCCAATTTCTATCACTTCGTATCGAATGGCTCCAATGGAAATCAAAGAACTTAAAGCACATTTGTAGGAATTATTAGATAGAGGTTTTCTTAGACCGAGTGTATCGCCCTGAGGTGCACTTGTATTTTTTGTTAAAAAGAAGGATGGGTCGATGAGGTTATGTATTGATTATCGGCAATTGAACAAAGTGACTATAAAGAACAAGTGTCCGTTGTCTAGTATTGACGATCTTTTTGATCATTTGAAAGGAGCTGTGATGTTTTTAAAAGTTGTTCTTCGATGAGGATACTATCAGTTTCGAGTGAAAGATGTTGATGTGCCATAGATAGCATTCAGGACTCGATATGGGCATTATGAGTTTTAGTTATGCCATTCTGTTTACAAATGCTCCGGCAGCATTCATGGATGTAATGAATTATAACGACCCGAATTAGGGGTTGTCGGAAAAACTATTTTTGAGACTCCGTATTTGTGAACCGGATCCATAAAATGTTTAATAAAAGTATTTACGAAAATAAATCATAGAATAATTTCCCATCAAATAAATAATTTTAACATAGTAGTGATTTAATTAGGTGTGATGACTAAATTGTATAAGTGGTAAAAGTATGAATTATAAAAGAGATTTTAATTGAAAAAAAGGGAAGGACCAATGGGGCAAATTCCCCTTTGGAATTCATATTATAAAAGAGATTTTAATTGAAAAAAAGGGAAGGACCAATGAGGCAAATTCCCCTTTGGAATTCATTAGAGTCGTTAGGTATATTGGGTGGCTTCAAATCTTTTCTTAAATTTTACAATTAAAATAAATTTAAGTAGTGGTTATAATAGACATGGGTGTTGGAAGAAAGAGAAGAAAAAATATCTTTCTTCTTTTAAGCTTCAAATTTCAACAGTAAGGGGAAGGAGAAAAGAGAAGAAAACTTTGGGTTTTTTCTTAAGTTCAAGCTTTAAATTGGTAAGCTTAATCAAGTCATTTTCTTGTAATTTTTACGTTTTTAAAATTTCAATACCTCGCCCTTCATGACCCATGTCGTATTATTCATTATTATTGGGAATGTTTAATACTACCATTATTGGGTAGATAGAGCTTTAATGCTAGTTGGAGTATGTTGGAGCTAGAAGTGAAATAGAAAATAAATGAGTAGGATAAATAGCTAATTTCAATTGTTCTAATGTCAAATTTGAAAGTTTGATAAGTTGGTGTAAAAATGAGAAAATAGAGAATTAAATTTAGTTAGAATAATATGGATGTGTTTTAGTAAAATATATTGTGTATTAAATCTCGTAGCTAACTTCGATCCGGATCCTTTGAAAAGGGAGGTCAAAGACAAAATCGTAGATGAGTAGCTCTAAAACTACTGTTGGTGTTTCTATAACTTTAACTAGTTTATTAAATCATCAAATAATAATTAATTGTTCAAAGTAGAAATCAAGGTATGAAAATAAGGTATGAGATTCTCTACTCAATTGAGTTGCTTTGAATAAATTGATGGTATGAGAATTTAATTGTATATTCTCCATGTATAAATCTATGATGTGAAATTATGATATTGGTAAATTTATGCTTATTATTAGATTTCATTTTAATTGCATTTTTTTTGTCAATAAAATTAAATGTGGAAATGTGGTTTGATATTAAATGGAAATTATTACGCTATTAACTTTGGATTTATCCAACGAGGCATAGGGTGCCAAGCCGGTGTGTTGGTTGGATCCATGTATCCGTCAGAGTCCGAGTCTTGTTATGATTATATGGAATGAAAATGTTATGAATGTTGTATTGAAAATCAAGGAAATGAGAAATGATTATGCATGAATATAATATGCATAATAGACATGAGAAATTCATTGAGAAATCAAGAAATGATATATAAGACATGCATTGGTATTATGTATAAAATGAATAAAAGCAGAAATACAAAATAAATGGTGTATTGAGACCAAAGAAAAGGTAATGGTACGTGTAATTAAATAATATGCATGAATGGAATTTATATTGAAAAAATAAATATGATCAATGGTATTATGATACTCATATAGTATGTGTGGTTAGTATATTGATTCATGAGTAAGATGGTAGATTTAACATGAGTTTATTAGCTTAAATTTTATATAATTTATATGTATTATTTAATGATGGTTATAGAAATTGAAATTTTATGAAATGCACATTAAGGATCCAAATGAGATGTGAACATGCATAAAGATCCCATGACATATGAATATATATATATATATGTGTGTGTGTGTGTGTGTGTGTGTGTGTTGATGAAATGCATAATGTAACTAAAATCTTTATATATATGGTATCATTAAATTGATGTCGATATAGCATGAATAATAATTGAAAAATTTTCTTAAATGTATTTACGTTTGTTTTTTTATATTTGAATATAGTAATACCACTGAGTTATACTCAGCGTATGTTTTGTACTACATGCGCAGGTTAGGTGCATTATATATATATACGCAATTCAACATCCAAGAAAAAATCTCGTACTCAAGTAAATGTGAGTTTGATTTAATTTGGGTCAGCATGTACCTAGGTAGGATCGTGTTTTAGGGCGTTTTGTATTTTATAAAATTTTGGTGGAATGTTTATCTTTAGTATATTTGAGAAATTACAAATTGATGTTTTGATGTGTTCTTGTTACAGTAGTTTTACCCTTATATCGGTAAAACTCTGATGGTTGATTGTGGTTTCTGTGGAACCCATCAGAGTATCAGTAGAAGTGTAGGGGAAAAAAATATTTTAGCTACTAACTTGTGTTGTGTCGATAGAAGTCCCAATTGTATAGGTAGTCGTACAATAGTTTTGATAGTTCATTTGTAGTATCGGTAAATGGATATATTGTATCGGTAGATTGCAGAGTTGTTTCGATAGAGCATTCATAACTACCAGAAAGATTCTGCAGTTATTTCCGAGTCTTTACTGACTTGATTGCTACCGATACTTAATCACCCAAGTGCCGGTAGAAAATTCTCAATCATCAAAATTATTGTAAAAAATGGTATAAAATAAAGTATTTTCAAGGGTTGATAATACTAATGTTTTATAAGCATAATATAACATTAACAATAATATAGAGTTGAAGTCTTAAATTTATTTCTTATTAAATTAAAAATTTATTGTGACACTCCTTTACTCGAGCCCGACGATCGGGCTGGGTACGGGGTGTTACATGAATCGAGTTTTTCAATCATACCTTGATCGATTTGTTGTTGCCTTTATCGATGACATTTTGATTTATTCTAAAACTGAAGCTGAGGATGCTTAACATTTGAAGATTGTAATGTAGACTCTACAAGAAAAACAATTGTATGCAAAGTTTAGTAAGTTTGAATTTTGGCTTGGATTCATTGCTCATGTGATATTGAAAGATGGAATAAGGGCAAATCCGTGTAAGATTTCGGCTATTTTAAATTGGAAGACCCCACGGAACGTATCTGAAGTAAGGAGCTTTCTGGGATTGGCTACTGGTGATTTGTTAAGAATTTCTCATTTATAACTTCACCTATGATGAAATTATTGCAAAAAGATGTTAGTTTTGTATGGTCAGATAGATGTTAGAAAAGTTTCGAAAGACTAAAGAGTATGTTGACGGAAGCACCAGTTTTGACACAACTTGAATTAGGGAAAGAATTCGTTATTTTTAGTGATGCTTCCTTAAATGGTTTAGGGTATGTCCTAAGTACAAATTATCATTTTTCGTCTTAGGTTTTGCATAAAGGGTTCATCAAGAAGTGTTTACTGACTCAAAATAAGTATTAAGGATGAACATATAAAGGTTAGCTTTTTTGCTCTAGATGTGTTCAAGACAATGCCTCAGGTCATCTCTAGGAATCTCAATATGCACAAATTTAATCAACCAAACAAACACAAATTCAACAATCTATCATTCATACTAGCATGCTCATTTCCTTATATTTTCTATATCATTTGGTACATTTGATTACTTAACATCTATTTACAGTGTAATATATTGAACTTAATAGTCCAATAACCAAACATTTAAAATCACCTATCATCATGCCAAATTTATTGTAAATGTAAGTAACCTAGGTACGTGCTTTCCTAGCCAATCACTTGTATTTCTACTAGCTCTAGAACACAATTGACAAGAAAAATCAAAGAAAAGCATAAGAATTTAAAACAAATTTAAAAAAAAAAATTCTATGTTACTCTCTACATTTTAGATAACACATTGTCCTCAATGTGTAGCCCTTAAAAAGATAAGAAAAAAGTTACCTGATTAATCGTAATCGTGAAAGTTCCAAAGGCTATTGGTGGGTAAATCCTCCTTTTGTCGACGAAGGTTTGTAATGTTTGTGCTTCTGTTACATGGGGATATTATATAATAATAGTTATATAATTTAAATTCATCAAATATTACTACTAACAATACCTTAAAATATTGATTTAACTTTCCTAATAGCATATAACCATAAAAAAATCTACTAAATTATCTTGATATTGTTGAAAAATAATGTTTACTAGGAAACTTTGAGACATATTATTTATGGGTAAAATTTAATTTTTTAAATAATAAATTTTTTTATTATATTCTACTCCATGAGACCTTTAAAACGATATATAATATCCTACATGAAAATGATTATTGAGAAAAAATGGTACTTAAAACATCATATCCCACTATGTTAAAAGTGTGGTATATAGGAAGGATTTATAAGTTAAAAACAACATGTTGGTTAGTAAATGACTAAACCAAAGCTCTCCCTCAAGTACAGGGGGTGTCGATCAAACCAAAACGGGTTAGAGGCGCACCCGCACGACGTGAACAATGCGAAATGTCCGAACCGATCGTGCCATAATGGGCCTACCAAAATTTTTAGTCCATCTAAATATTTTTTCTCTTCAACAGAACTGTCCTTTAATGTTCTAAAGGCAGTTACATAACTTTATTTGTTTTAATTTCTTTTAACTCACCATTTCTGTAACCTACATAACATTATTTTGTAACTCTCCTCACTTTATTTTGTAACTTTAATGATGTTTTGCCTATTGGAGTCCTCTTCTCTTTCTTTCCTCCTTTTTTTCTGTAATATGACAAATTGCTTATGCATGTCGCCTCCTAGCAGTTGAAAATGTGAAGCAATTAAATTAAAGGCATAATAAAAAAATTAGCCCCTAATGTTTGGGTGTTTTGTCACTTTGGCCCTTATCATTTTTTTGGCTCACTTTCATACATAACCCTTTTTTTGTCAAATTGATCATTTTTTAATGGTCTTGCTGATGTGGCCATTAAGGGACTAACGATGCTGACATGACAATTTTTTTTCCAATTGGGCGCGTCCACATAAGCATCTGCTGACATGGCATATAAGACAAAAATATGCTACATCAGGAAATGATTTTAAAATTATTAAAATTATTTTTTAAAATATAAAATTATTAAATTTATTTTAAAATTAATTTAAATATAAAATTTTTAAAATTATAATCATCATCATCCTTCTTTCTAGGTTTTTTTCCCCTTCCCCTTCCCCTTCTTCATTTGTTTCTTTGGGTTTAAAAAAATTACTATGATGGATTTAAAAATTACTCCTTTGCCTCCATTGAAATGTTTCTTGAAATGAAAGCTTTGAGCTCTTCTCCCTTTTCTTTCTTTCTCTCAAAAGTACCAATTTTTTTTATCATTCTTTTCAAAACCCTAAATTTTGTTTCAAGATTTGGTGTTAGCTTTCCTTGTTATATTTTTGAGATTAAATTTAGAAGTTTTTTACGGTTTGCTTTAATTGGAAAAGAGAGGACGATAAATTATAGCATGCATCTCTGAGAAGAGTGGCATGGCCAAACATCATCCTAGAAACAAATCGGCTTACCATTGCCCAATCAAAGTCTAGCCCAAGTTCTGCCTGAAAGTTTCTTTGTATCAAATAATACCTTTCTAGATGCAGGATATTTTTTAGGTGGGTTGGTCAATCCATTTTTTCCATTGGAGAGGTACTTAGCAGCGAAATATAAGCATCATGGCTTTTTCTTGTTCTGTTGTTCTGCTGTTTCATATTCTGCTATTGTTCTGTTGTTTCTTGTTCCGCTGTTTCTTTTAGTGTGGGATGGGATTTACACTTAGTTTTGAATTGTGATTGGATCATGGGGAAGGAAAGATTGATAGGTTTGTGTTTGAAATTTGGGTGTTTAGTTTTAAATTATTTAATAATTTTATTATGTCAAAAATATAATTTTAATAGTTTTATATTTTAAAAAATAATTTATATTTTTTTTATATTTTTAAAAAATAATTTTAATAATTTTAAAATCATTTGTTGACGTGATATATTTTTATATTATATGTCATATCAGCAGATGCTTACATGGACGTGCCCAACTGGAAAAAAAAATTGTCACATCAACACCGTTTGTCCCTTAACAACCACGTCAATAAAACCGTTAAAAAATGATCAATTTGACAAAAAAAAAGTTATGTATGAAAGTGAACAAAAAAACGAAAAGGATCACAATGACAAAACACCCAAATATTAGGGGCTAATTTTGTCATTATGCCTAAATTAAATGAATTAACTATCTAACTTAATAAGCTGAAAATTATCTAAGTATGTAATTAAAATGACATAAAAATGCAAGTCTTGAAGAGTTTATCACAATTTAGCATATAAGTGTTAGAATAATTATCCTTCCTAGCTTTGAATCATTCAATTTATTAAAAGATATTATAGAAATTTCGTGACTAAATTAACCATTTATTAACCCTAGTCAAACTTAATAAAATATTTGACTTAATTAACTATTAAATTTATCTCACATATTTCTATGTTTAATAGACTTAACATCTCATAAGTAAAACAATTTACAGGGTTATGTAAGGTAATAATAGTTTTGGTATTATTACAGATTTAATCTCAACATGATCAATATTACACCATACAAGTAGTTTGTCGATTAATTAAAACTTTGTTTGAATTTATTAATTAATTCATACATTCTTTCACATTAATCATGCATTTTATTTGTATGAATAAAAAGATCAAAAAGCACGTAACATCTTTTAATAAAATTAAATAAAACAAACCATGGAAATTAGATCATTCCAGCACAAATGAATTGAAGTTACCATGATATTATTGAAAATCAAATGTTTAATTGAAATCACGTTTATGAATTGAATAAAACAAAAGATTAGAAAGGGAAGAGAAAACTCTAGCTGATTCTGGATGTTCCTGAGGCAGGATCTGTTTACCCCTTCCTACATTCTTTTGGATTGCTGCCATAGCCAAGCAAATTACTCCTAAAAAAGCTGACTAATGTTGCTCCCAAGGCTATGCAAATGCTCTTTTTCAAAAGAGGGAATGGAAAGGGAAAGGGAAAGGAAAAACTAGTGGGAAGAAAAGAGAATGAGAGTGTATAAGATGAATAGTTGATGAGTGAATGAGTAATTATGGAAGGCACTTGAGGGCGCTATTTATAATTTTAGGTGAGGGCTAAAAATAGTAATTAGGAGACTTCAAAATCTCCCTCAAGTGGTCGGCCATGCTAAGGGAAGGGAGGTTGGGATGACTTTGCTATTTTTGGCTTGTGGCTAGAAATAGGAAGGATGAAAAAAGAAGGGGTAGGACCGGAATTGAGAGAAAGGTTTAAGGATTGTTTTGAAATTATTAAAATCAGCTTAAATAGCTGATTTGGGCAGAAAATTTGGTCAGCTTGGGCTGTTCTCTTTCTTGTGGATCTGTCCCCTTTAATTTAACTATTTTGGACCCCTTTCTATGCATCAGGCTAGGGATTAATTCAGCCCAATTTTTATTGAATCAAACAAACTTTTTAATGGGTCCAAGACGGCTGATTTGGAGCGTCCATGGCTGTTAAGTAATCAGCCATCCTCATGTGGCAAATTCTCCAAAAGATGCTTCAGCAATCTGATATTCTCAAGGTGCCTTTTAGACTAGTTTTACTTCCATTGCGTAAAACTGCTGAAAATTGGCAGAACCTTGTTAGTTTAGCATAAAAATATATAAAGTTATTTCTAATTTATCTAATTTATATATTTTGCAATAATATTACAAAAATATGTTAAAAAGAGCTTGAAATTGGCAAAAATTGTTAGTCAGAAAGTGTTAGAAAAAGTTTATAAACTTTTGAGTTTTCAAAGAAAAAATTATTTAATATATAAATATTAAAGTTTATTTTAGGAAATAGAAAAACATAATCGGATTGGATCAAATTACAAATTATTTTGTCAAAAAGTTCGAGAAGTACTCGTAATTGGACCTGACGTGGGAAAAGGCCACAAACCCTTCATGGATATGAGGGGGCGGCAACCTTAGGAGGAATACCAGGATATTCCATTCACCTTAATCTTACTCTAAGTAGGAAATTGCTTCTTGATTTGAAATAAACCTCTATAATTAAACAATGATTTTACTTTCTCTTCTTATAAATAGATGGCACAAGGTGGGCTATAATAAAAACTTTAAGATATTGTTACTGTGCCGAAAAATAGAAAGAATTTTATTCTTAACTATTTAATATATTTTTTTAGAATTACAATTTTTCCGATTTCTATTTAAGAAGAGAGAATTTACGTTTTCACCCCGAAAAGAAAAGAAAATTTTTCTAGTTATGTGTTTTGATCAAATTGACTTGAGCCCACACTCGAAGCAGTTCGTTGTACAAGAATAGCGCATAAGATCGTTTGGTTGAAAGCTGGAAAACATCAAGGATCCACTTATCCAAAAACACAGGTACAATTTCAATTTAAGGTTTACTACTATAACTATCACAAATTGAATCTTTTTTCAAAATTTTAAATTTTTTGTTGTGCAAGAAAACCGTTTTCAAATCATTCTTTTCCTACATTTTCTTAGTTTCGATGTTCGATGTCATGGCATCAACAGCCCAATGTCGCGACATTCATTCTTGGGTCATTTCCACCGCTATTTCAACTTTATCTTTGATGTCATGACTTCTATGCTTCCTTGTCACGAAATTGGTAGCAAATTCAAGCCTAAGTTACATCTTGAGCTCCTAAATCAACCTATATAACCACATAACCTTATTAAGTATCAAGACATCATAGAAACTATATTAAAAAGCATAGAATATGACTTGAACTATAAGACATAAATTAATACTTAAAATGACTTAATTCAACTATTAAACAAGCTCAATTTATTTGAAAAGGGATGTAAATAATAGTGTAATTCGTGGAAGATCAACATTACAAGTTAATACATCCATAAAGTGATTTAGGATTTATTCTACTTGGATCTTGTCGATATAATATCAGTCTAGACAAACATATATGTCTCTATCTTTTGGGAGTTATTCGATCCGATATGAAAGACAAGGTATCTCCCATTTAGACTTGATAGGTGACATAATAATTTTTTAATCGACTTGGTCAATTTTTTTATTAGATTATGGATTATTTAGATGATCTACTAATATAAGTTGTTTTCTTGCATTATGAACAGACAACATAATGCAATTTACTATTAGTTAAATGATAGATAATCATTGAACTGATATTTGATTTCATTTTGCTTTGCAGGCAAAAACTGTTGATGACATGATACAAAAAATATTAATGAGAATGATGAAATTTTATTAAATCAATCTATTCAAAAAATTACAAATATATTTAACGATATCACTACACTAAAAGCACTCGATCTTAACATTGGTTACATCCATTTGACTTCAAGAAGTTTCAATTATGTCAGACACAAACTATTCAATCTCTTTGTTATTCCAAATATCACAAAAATTAATATTTAATTTCTAAATTGTAAAACATTTTCATGCTAACAACTTGAATAAACTAGTGATTAAAACTGTGTTGGCACCTTAAAGTCCAGGGTTCAAATCTTGGTTATTTCATCCCCAACCACCAAATTGTAAACTTGTAATGATACGAACATTTCCATAATAACAAAATGAAAAACTTGAGTAAGAAATTTTACCATATTGACAACATGGTAAACTATGTGTTTTTGAAACTTTAAATTTAAAATGGGGATTTAATTGGGTGATTCAAAATATTAAAGCATCCAATTTTTTTCAAAAAGGAAGTAGAAGATGTCCTTATATTAAATGAGTTGATTAAGCCAACAAACAAATAAATACATCAATCAAAGTTGATTATGTTGAACTTAACACCCATGAGTGTTGAACTCCTATTCACTGTACTTAATAATAATATTATCCTAATAGATAAGGAAATTTTATAATAATTTAATCATGCACTAAACACGACAGACATAAATACTAAAAAAGATTAAATATAAAATTAGTACTCGAACTTTTTTATTTCTCTCAGATTGGTACCTAAATTTTTTTTTATCCTAGATTGGTACCGGAACTTTTTTTTCCGTCCACTGATTTGGTACTTGACCTTAACGCCATTTATTTTTTTAATGATGTGGCAACGTTCGCCAATTGCCATCGCCACATGTCACAATCTAGTGAGCACAGAACACCCGTTATTTGACCCAACCATAACTCCGTTTTTTTAAATTTTATTTTTCTTTAATTTGTTTTTCCTTTAAATAACCCTAACTCCATATTATTATTTTCATTTCGTTTTCCCTTGCTCATCTTCTTCTATTTTTTGTTTCGTTTTCACCATTGTTTTCCCTCACCTCACCATCGTTTCCCTCACCTCACGATCGTTTTCCCTTTTTTCTTCAAAGAAATATTAACCCTAACTGCATATTTTATTTTCATTTCGTTTACCCTCATCCTCATTTTTTTCTTTCAATCACACTATCATTTTTGCTCACCATCATTTTCCTTAACCATGTCTTCTTCTACTAACAAAAAATCAAATGGGCAGAGAGGTGTTCAGTACTGTCATTGTGGGTTAAGGGCACCTGTTTGCAACGTAAATACTCCAAAGAACAAAGGCAAAAATTCTTTGGGTGTTCGAATTTTAAAGAGAAAAATTAGGGTTTTGGGATTTTTATCTGTCGTTGCAATTTGCACAATCAATGTTTATTATTGTATGTTTGTGATTTTAAGGTTTAATGTTTTTTAAGTTTATTGTTGTATATGTAATATGAAGAACAGGGAATGTGATTTTTTCGATGGGTTAAAGGTGACTTTGAAGGGACGAACTCAACTGTAAATGGAGAATGATGCACAATCGATGGTCGAATAATGGTAGAAAATAAGATGTTATTTATAGAGAACATGAGATTAAGAATTGACAACGATGAGCTCAATATTGACAAAATGCGAAGAATGCAATCGAGGGTAACTCATTTGGAAGTAAAGATAAAATTACAAGGAAAGGTTGTCCATATAATACCCAAAACCCGAAACCGTCGACGGCTAGGGTCCCGGTGTCACTCTAATTATCTATCATTGTTCATCTTTAAAAAAAATCATGTCATTTGTTCTTACATTATTAAAGAAATACACCCAACACATCGTGAATTATCATTTAATTATAATCACAATTCAACAAGGCAAAAAGGTCATTTCCAAGATTTTTGGAGACTTCTACTAGTACTTGCTGGACAAGTATCGGTAGTTGTCAAGTTAGTAAACAGTTCAGGAATAGTACAAACTTTTACTGATACTAAAAACTCCAAAGAGCTAAAAGTCTCACCCTGTTACTTCTAACGATACAAGTATACAAACTAATGATACTTTTAAACACATAACTACTGATACTTGCTATTCAACTACCGATACAACCCAAGTCAGTGAACAATCTCTCTCCTACCCTGTACTTCTACCGATACAACCATGGGTTCTACCGAAACAAGTATGCAGAATTCAAATATTCCCACAAATTCTCAAGCTCAGCCAACAATTCTCATTTCATACATAAGACACAAAGACAAATATACTTAAAGTTCAAAACACATATAATAATACATTTCATTTCATTACAAGCCTACTTTCACGCATAGTATCATGCAAGGTATGATAACTACCCAACCAAGGTTACAACAATGAACCGCCATCCAAAATCAAGAGTTATATAACACATCATCCTAGTACATGCCATAAAACCAAGTGATGTAAAAACTACCAAACGAGCTCCGCAATAGTGTGATTTCTTTGAGATGATCCGATCTTCAAACAGCAAAATGTATCTACAAAACAATAACAACAAATACCCGGGTAAGCTTACTAAACTTAGTAAGTTCGTAAATATCATTTTCTTACAGAATAATCAAATTGGTTATAAAGATGATAACGAGTATGTATTCATAATCTTGTGAACAGTAACGAATTTAATCTCATTTAGTCTTCCAGATTTTAGCTCATACGAGCACAAACAACATTATCTCTCACGAGCCCAAGATGGTTAGCTCTTACGAGCTCAGAATCGTTAGCTCTTACGAGCCTAGAATAGTTAACCAATATACGATGCTGCTCACACAAGATGATGAGAATTGGCGACATAGGCGAAGACTCAGCCATCAATATGGTCTAGAATTTCCCACTCTCGATACTGCTCACACAAGCTGATTAGAATTCACAACATACGCGAAGACTCTGCCATCAGAGGGGTCCATAATTCAATATTCGTTCAGAATCTGTCAACTTGCAATGCTGCTCACACAAGCTATTAGGATACTACAACATATACAGGATCCTAGTCATCGCTTCAAATCATATAACCGACCCCAAGCCTGACATTTTGTTTATTCCTTTGTCTTTCCATCGTCATGAATGTTTAACCTTCTTTGAGTTGCTGTAACAATAGTGTAGTACAAGAAACATACAGTGTGAATAAACTAACACTACGAACTTATCGGATGAAATTACAGTTTGGCTAAACTTTTGGGACTATTATGCTAATTTTCTTTTTCCACTATTCGTGGCTCGATTGTAATCTAAATTAACAATTCATTCAAATTTCCCATTAAAACACATAATCAAATCATTCAAATTTCCCTAATACTTTCCTTTTATTTAATCTAGTCCTTTCAACACAAAACATGCAAAATACTCATTTTCTCCTCAACCCATACCAGCCAAATATACCTTGATCTCATACAAATCTATACAATCCATTTATTTCACCTAAAGTACACCCAATTTCATCATTTAACATTTTAGTCCTTAAACCCTAATTCCATCAAAAATCACTTTACAAAAAGATCCAATCTAATCATCAAGCATCTAAAACTATCAAAAACTTTCAAAAAAAGCATATTCAACAATGGTAAGATTCACAACATTTGATAGGTTCGCAAATTAGTCCTTAGATTAGCTATATCAAGCTAACATGAACTCAAAAACATAAAAATTACTAAAAAAGGTCAAGGTTTGCTTACTCAAATCAAAGCTCAAAGTTCATCAATGGAAAACCCTAGGTTTTCTTGTCTTAGCCGTGAGGAAGAAGAAGAAATTAGAAGAAAAATGTGATTTTTCTTCTTTAATTTCATATTTATACTTAATGACATAATTGTAAATTTTAGGACTTTTCTAATTAACTTAATTAATCACTTAATTAACCTTTAATTTTCCTAATTAATGATAATAAGTGTCATAATAAACCACTCACTAAAATATTTTGGTTAATTTACCTATTTGATCCTTCAATTATATTAAATTCAAATCAAACCACTTATGTACAATTTAGCCTTAAGCTAATTGGACTAAATGAAGAAATATCCTAAAAGTTAGTGGAATGAAATCATATCCTCCACCATTTGGACTTTTTGACTTTGGTATAATTACCACTTTGGTCCCTTATTCTTAAATCAATCGCAATTAACCTTTACCTATTTTACAATTTAATCCTTTTTACTCAATTCACTATCTAAACATTAAAATTCCATAACCAAATTTTAATTCGTTGCTAATGACATCATAAATATAAAAATAAATAAATTTATGACTCATCTTGTCAAAATTGTGGTCCCAAAACTACTGTTTCTAACACCACTAAAAAACAAGCTATTACAGTCTAAGAACAACAAAGTAATAGTTAGTTATTAGTTTTTGTTAATTATCTCATGGATAATGTTTTTCAGTTATATTCCTTATTGATGGTGAAATATTTGTAAGAATGAATGAATTGAATGAAATGAAAAATATTTGTTGTCCATAAATTGAAAAAATACAACTATTAATATATTGTCCATCAAAATACAACCATTGTCCATCATTGAAATACATCCAACAAAATCATCCATCTAAATAAAACCATCTATCGTATGTTAACAAAATAGGATCATCAAATCAAACATCGTATCTAAATAAAACCATCCATCTATCTCCTGGCTTATGATTGTGCTTTGGTAGGTCTTTAGACTTAGCCTTTTTAGTGTTCCTACTTTCTTGAGTCCCACCAGCAGTTTCCTTGTCCTTCCTTTTATTGGTACACTTGGTTGGGGCAGTCACTATGGTTTCCCCTCTCATACCAAGTTACAATGTATAAAATAAGTAAATAAAAAACATGTCATAAAAAATACAGGACGTAGTTTAAAGGTTGGCTACTTACATTCAAAATTTACATCCATTTCCTCTAATCAATGTATAACCCAATCTCCTGCACAACTTGTTTTCCCTACTACAAAGTCTTGTAAGCATTTGTTATGTTGAAAGGGTGCCATGGTGGGAGGAGTTGGTTGTGTTGAAGGAGCTAGTGGTGATGATGCAGGTGCTTCGGATGCAATAGTTTGAGAAGGAGCTGGTGGAGCTAGTGCAGCAAATCAGAAAGAGCTGCTGGAGAAGAAGTTGTTGCGACTAGTGGAATAGGAGGTGTTGGGGGCTGGTTAAGGTGTACCCTGCAAATTAAACATGTTAGTAGTTCGCAAATAAAACATGTTTTGCATTAATATTCTTAGGATAAAGTTACACTTACAGAATTAGAATTCTGACATCTTCTAGAGTTGTGTCCAACCATGGAACACTTTAGCACTTCATCTTCTTCCCTCTTCTAAACAGTTTACTCCCGCTTATCTATCCCTCTTCTCCGACTCTATTTTTTTAGTCTCCCTTGCATATTTTCCTTAGAATGGGAGGGTTAATTGGTCCCATATCGATTTTCAACCAGAATTTATCACTTTGGATAGCAGGCAATATGAAGCCATATAATTTTTTATAAACATCTTTTTTAAACCCCTTATAAACAAAATCAGAAATATCAACTTTTTTCCACAAAATTGCTGCAACAGCATGTGGACATGGGATGCCAATGAGATTCCATCTCCTACAACTACAGGACAACTGAAATAAGTCAACAACTACAACATCACCAAAGTTTGCCACTTCAAATCCTTTTGCTCCATTCCATTTAACATGACAGTATGAACTCCCTTGGATACTCTTGTGTAACTTATCACATATTTTAAGGTAGAATTGATCATTCTAGTTTTTAGCTTTGGCTTAATTGTTTACAATCCTACCCATAACATAATGTCTAATTTCTTCTAATATGGAAATTATAGACATTGACTTAGCTCCTAAAATTGTTGCATTAAATGAACACAAAATTATTGTCAATTGCATCACATATGGACCTACCAAAAAAAAGGCTTTCACCATTGCTTAGGGTCAGTTCTAAGTAGACTTACCTTGGTCAATCTTTTCGATGTGTTCTTCAAAATCAGCATTTATGTATGATTTGTAGGCTCCCCAAAATGCTTGTTCCAAGTCTCCTCCAAGATTTTCTTTCCTCCAGTTGGCATATAGATGCCTTGCACAGACTCTGTGCTCAACCTTTAGCAACAAATTAGAAATCTCTTCCATCAAACCCTAAATGCAAACATAAACAATAACATTTTATGGTTGGTTTAGGGTTAAGTAGGCATAATAGCTTTGGAATTATTTAAGATTACAAAAAAAAAAACTTACCTTATGTTTGTCTATCATAAAAGTGAATCTAGAATCATCACCAATTAGTACATCTAAAATAAGATTATTAAGAAACCATCTTCATGTTTCTCTGCTTTCATTCCCATAACTACCTATGAGATAGGGTATATTTGGTCATTACCATCTCTACCCATAGCACACAGAAGTTCCCCCTTGAATCTCCCCTTCAAAAAGCATCGATCTAGAAAAATAAAAAGTCTACAACACTCTAGAAACCCTTTTCTCAAAGCACTAAACTCTACATAAAATGTCCTAAACTTGGGAATTTCAGTAGGGGTTGGTCTTTCTACCATCACCTTTATATTGTCATCCGGATTTTCCTTTCTAAGTGCATTTGCATAGTCATATAGTTTGCTAAACTCATAGTAAACCCTTCCATTTATTTCCTCTAAAGCCCATTTCCTAGCTTTGCTGCATGTAACCCTGCTCAGCTCAAATTTCAACTCTTCCTTGGCTAGTTTCTGCACCTTAGTTAACTTTAGCTTCAGAATCACCCTAATCTTACTTAAGAAATGCTCCCCAACAAACTTGTAAGTTTCCCTTTTGTTCTTAAAAGTAATAGAACAATCACGGGTTTCTATAAAGGCTTTTATCTTGTAAAAACCATCACTATTATCTACAGTAGCATAGGTTTTAAATGGACATCCATCTACCTTACATTTCACCTTAGTCCTACCCTTCTCATTCCTAAGAAACATGATATCAAACCTTTTCTTTACAGCATACTTTGATAATGCAGTCTTGATTCCTCTTGTCCCTTAAACAACATACTAACTCCAAATATGGTATTAGGTTATTAGGGTCGAAACAAACATGTTTTCTCCTCCTACAAACAACCTCACCATCTGAATCATGATCTGTTGGTTTTATACCTAGTAGATTGAACTACTTTTCACACTTGATGAGCTTGAGATTAAGTATTTTATTTTTAATTCTATAGGATTTACTTAGTTTTTACCTTTGAATAAATTGAACTAGCTTTTACTTTATTGTCTTTAAGGTTGATTGAGGCCTAAAAGTTAGCTAACATACTTAGTGAGTGTGTAGGAGACCATTAGATGGTATACCATATAAAAAATGATGACTATGTCACAACACGGGACAATAGATGTCGCAACATAGGAACCAAAATGAAAAAATCATGAATCTTCCTTCTTCTTTTCAACATAACATGTCTATGTTACAACAAACCCCCTTCGTCGTGACATAGCATGTCTACGTCACGATAAACCCCTGAAAATGCCTACAAAGAAGTACACTGACTACTATGTTGCGGCATAGGACTTGGTATGTCGCGACATCGACCCTTGGACGCAGATTTTACACCAAATGAAGGGGCATTTTGGCTTTACAATGTCACTTAAACACAAAGAACGAAAGTTGACCTAGGGTTGAGGAAAAATGACCATCTAAAGCTATAAATATAACCTTTAGCACTAGGGTTTTACACACCATTCCTTAGATTTAGTTTTTAGTTTCATTTGTATTTTCATTTTTGGAAACAAGATTGTAGAAACTCACGTAAACGATTGAGGAGTTTTTCCCGATAGATTGCTTAATACAATTTTAGTTTCCTTTTCATTTTCTTTTGCATTTATATGTTTTCATAAATTGTTTCATTGATGAACAAAGAAACCATGAGGAACTCATTCCATTTTAGGAAATTAGGGAGTAGATGTATGAATAATTGATTATTGTTTTACAAGGATTTTACCTTTTGGATCAACTGTTTGGGAAACAAAGAGTATCAAACAAACACTAGGCCTGACAACCCTAGAAAGTCATCTATGTAGGAATGAACACAAAATTGGTATTGT
This sequence comes from Kokia cookei, assembly GCA_039519145.1. Classification (NCBI taxonomy): domain Eukaryota; kingdom Viridiplantae; phylum Streptophyta; class Magnoliopsida; order Malvales; family Malvaceae; genus Kokia; species Kokia cookei. The sequence continues at coordinate 12,469,803 of CM076901.1, forward strand.
CCATCCGTGAACACCTTTTCCCTAAACCGATTTAGATTGTGACATCTAGCGATAAGTAATCTCTATCGACTTGCTATACCGGTAAAAGATCAAGTGATCCAACTGGAGTAATGACTAGTTGATTGGAGGAAAATCCCCAAAACCCAACAATCAAGAAATTCATACGGAAACAACCTAATTTCCCAAAGCCGTTTATAAGATTTTCTACAACTCAACTTTTACTTTATTTCTATCTTTTTATTTTATGCCTTCAAAAAAAATCTTTTATTTTACCTTGTACTATAAACCCGAAAATCAGTACTAATTTATATGCACACATATGATACCTGCTTTAAATATTTCTCACGTTAATGCTTTTCGAGTAGTGTTATTATTCATAATTTTGTAGAAAAAATAGGTTTGTATAGGGAAGTAAATCTACCAAAATATGAGTCGATATGTGGGAAGCCAAAAGGTGAGGATTTTCATTCCTCACTCAATCACTACTTTAAGTGGAAGGGCAAGAGTGCCCATGACATCCACTAAGCAAACATTGAAGCTGTCAAAGAGTGTCATTTGTGACACGCTCTTCCAACAATACGGGGAGCTTCGCGTTAAACAAATGAAAGAGGGGAAAAGGGAATCACGAGACTTGACGGCTACACCAACTTCCACACAAAGGTTGGCACAAGCCCAACAAGAAGGTGGAGAAGGAAGTCATCCAAAGCTCGATTGGATGATCTAATGGATGTAGGAATCAGGATCGATATTTCAGGAGGTTGCTCGACAACACAACATTAGGGTCCCCAACTACACATCAAACTTGTTTCGGGCAATAGATGAGGAGCATAATGAGGAAGAACAAGAAAAAGAGGATGATAGTGATGATGAGGAGGATAAAATGGATGAAGAAGAATAAATTGTTTTTGTGACCTTTAATTTTTGAGACTTGTAATTTTGGGATTATTTTTTGGGACTTATACAATTTGTAGGAGCATGACTAGAATTTACTTTTGTACATATATGCCTTAATTCTTTTTGTAGGATCCCCAAATAATGGAGACCCAATAATTTCAAGCATTCACGCCAAAAGAGGGAAGGACAAGAACCATATGAAGAAGAGGACCTTCACCATCAGTCGGGTAACTTCTTTCCTTACTACTTATAGGGCTACACATTGAGAACAATGTGTTTTTCTAAAGTGTGGGGGGTAACATAGGAATTTTTTCATATAGTTTTTCTTTTTTCTTGTTGATTTGTGCTTGAGCTTGTAAAAATACAAGTGATTGGTTAGGAGCATGTATAATAGGTTGATTGTATTTGTTGATAAATTTAGCATGATGATGAGGAATTTTTAAGTTCTATAGGTTACATTAAGTGTAGGTGGAAAAGTATTATTGATACCGAATGATGTGCATAATATGAGGAAACGAGCATGCTAGTATATGTGATAGATAGTAATTTTGAGATTGTTTGACTAAATTGAGATTTATGCATATTGAGGTATTTAGGGATAACCTAAGGCATTATTTGGTTACATCTAGAACTAAAAAGTCAAACCCTATTCTAAATTTCCAATTAGTACCCATCTTTGAGCCTTATGACCCTTTTTGATGAACCACACTACAAACCTCTAAAAGCCTAAAACGATAAATTGTGTGTACACTTTTCTTTGGTCATATTTTACATGATAATAAATGTATGACCATATGTATTGAGGGTAATTAGACACATTATGGTGGAGGTTATAAAACAAAGAGGGAAATAGGAAAATCAATATAATGTATGAACTTTAGTTTAGCCAAAAAGAGAGAAATAGCAAAAAGTCAAAAAGAAAAATGAAATGAGTAGAAACAAAAGAGGAAAATCATGAGTAAGAAAGTATATGAAAAGTGAAAAAGTCACCCTAAAGAAGAAAAAGAGAACCTTACTCAAGAAACAAAAGAATACTCATAGGCTAGCTAAAGGGATTAGATTATATTGAGATTTCCTAAATTGGAGAGAAAAGGAAGGTGAGAGAAGGAGAAATAAGGGGGTGAGATGGAATGAGACATTAAGGGGAAGAATAGAGAATAATACAATGTGCCAAACTATTTTCGTGTTTGTAACCTCTTGTGATTGACTATTCTGTGAAATTTATACCTATCCTAAACCTCAACACGTTACAAGCCAAAAAGCACTATGTGACCTAAACAACTCTATGCATGAATAGAAATGGAAATTGTATGATCTCATTATAGCTATCTGTATTAAACTAGGATAACTAAAATACTTATATTAGGCATTGATGGATTTAAATCAATAAAACATTTGATATTTTTATTTCTTATAACTTACTGAACTTATATTGTTTCTAACGAAAAATAGTAAAATTACTCACTCATCATGTCAGAATTATTGAAAAATATATAATGCCTACAGTAGATGTTACATACATAATCTTTGTATGATACAGACTCAAGCTCCTTTTCTTTTCTTTCTTTATTTTAATGCTTTACTTTGTTTTGTTTGCTTGAGGACAAGCAAAGACTTAAGTGTGGGGGAGTTTGATCTACTGGTTTTATACCTAGCAGATTGAACTAGTTTCACACTTGACGAGCTTGAAATTAAACATTTTATTTATAATTCTATATGATTTTACTTAGTTTTTACCTTTGAATAAATTGTGAAAACCAAGTGCTAAAAAGTTACTTTATAGTCTTTAAGGCCAATTGAGGCCTAAAAGTTGGCTAACATACTTTGTGAGTGTGTAGGAGACCATTAGAAGGTGTACCATATAAAAAAATGATGACTATGTCACGACACGGGACAATGGATGTCGTAACATAGCAACCAAAATGAAGGAATAATGAATCTGTCTTCTTCGTTACAACATAACATGTCTATGTTGCAACAAACCCCCTTCATCACAACATAGCATGTCTACGTCGCGACAAACCCCTAAAAATGTCTACAAAGAAGTACACTGACTATTATTTCGTGACATAGGACTTGGTATGTCGTGATACTGACCCATGGACGCAGATTTTACACCAAATGAAAGGCGTTTTGATCTTTACAATGCCACTTAAACACGAAGAATGTCAGCTAACCTAGGGTTGAGGAAAAATGACCATCTAAAGCTATAGATAGGACCTTTACCACTAATGTTTTACACATCATTCATTACATTTAGTTTTTTGTTTCATTTTTATTTTCAGTTTTCGAAACGAGATTGTAGAAAGTCGTGTAAACAATCGAGGAGTTTTTCCCGACAGATCGCTTAATACAATTTTAGTTTCCTTTTCATTCTCTTTTGCATTTATATGTTTTCGTATATTGTTTCATTAATGAACAAAGAAATCATGAGGAACTAATTCCATTTTGGGGAATTAGGGAGTGGACAGATGAGTAATTACTTATTGTTTTATACGGATTTACCTTTCGGATCAACGGTTTGGAAAAGGAAGAGCATCAAACAAACACTAGGCCTGGGAACCCTAGAAAGTCATCTAGGTAGGAATGAACCCAAAATTGGTATTGCCCATCCGTGAACACCTTTTCCCCAAATCGATTTAGATTGTGACATCTAACGATAAGTAATCTATATCGACTTTCTATGTCGACAGAAGATCGAGAGATCCAACTGAGGTAGTAACTAGTTGATTGGAGGAAAATCCCCAAAACCAACAATCAAGGAAATCATATGGAAATGACATAATTTCCCCAAAACCGTTTATAAGATTTTCTACAACTCAACTTTTACATTATTTCTATCTTTTTATTTTATGCCTTCAAACAAACTCTTTTATTTTACCTGGTACTATAATCCCTAAAATCGTACTATAAACACACTATATTTACAACCAAACCCGTATACTTACGGAAAGCCGAAATATACACCAAACTGGAGTACGTTCGGGGGTGGTCAAATCACTTCCATAAGACCCCAAATCCAATTAATTAATGTATTCAATTCCCATATCTAATGGAACCTCACAATTTTTCTCTCCCCTTTCACTACTTTCACCTACCTTTGCTCCTTTTTTCTTCCTTCACATTTTCTACACAAATTCTATATATTTCTCACCTCTTCATCCTTAGATTCTGCCTCTAAATTCGTACTACCCAATGAGCTATCTGTATCACTGAGCCCACTTCTTTCACTACTATCCCCACTCTTAGCACATGCCTCACTACGCCCACTACAGTCTAGTCTCACATTAGATTCCCTACCTAACTCTGTAAATGTTTCCCTAGCCCAACCATTACCTCTCTCATTACAATTTAATTCTTCATTACAATTCTATTTCCCAACACTAGTATTTACATCCTTTTCCCTTGTAACACCTAAAACCTGAAAATCATCGTCGGTTAAGGTTCATAGTCTTACTATTCATTTTCACTGTTCATCTTACATAATATTATTCAGACTTTATTTCTATTAAAGGATTGTATTCCACACGTTATAAATCATTATTTGATTATAAGCAAAAATCAATAAGGGTAAAAAGGTCATTTTCGATATTTTTGGAGACTTCTACCTATACCTGTTGGACAAGTATCGATAGTTGTCAAGTCAGTAAACAGTTCAAGAATAGTGCAAATTTGTACCAATACAAGTGATAGTTCTACCGATACAAGTCTTACCTCTACCGATATTAAAAACTCCAGCGAGCTAAAAATCTTACCCTGTTATTTTTACCGATACAAGTATGAAAACTACCGATACTTCTAAACACATGACTACCGATACTTGTTATTCATCTACCGATACAACCCAAGTCAGTGAGCAACCTCTCTCTTACCCTGTACTTCTATCGATACATGCATGGGTTCTACCAAAACAAGTATGCAGAATCACACGAATCATGTCACAACACAAGTTTATCAACTCATGCATTAAGTTAACACGAACTACATAGATTTCAAACCATATCATGGTGTTTTTAAGTCTATATTTCAACTTACACAACATGCATTTGCTACATTCATCAACGTAACAAGATTTTCTCAATCCAAAGTACATAAGCAAAAGAAAACATCAACCTAGTACATGTCATAAGACCGAGTGATGCAAAAACTACCAACAAGCTCCACAATAGTGTGACTTCGAAGAGATGACAATGATCCGATCTTTAATTAGCAAAACGATCTACAAAACAACAACAACATCTTTGGTAAGCTTATAGCTTAGTAAGTTCGATAGTTTAAGGAGTTACCAAACATTTGTAATAAGCAAGTATAGCTCAACCGAGCCAGGATAATCCCATTGTTTCTTGAGTTAAATACAACTTTCATTTCCCTGACTATAACTTTCTGTTACCAGTACCCAATGCTGTTCACACGAGCTGTCAAGGACTCGTAACATATGCGGTACCCCAGCCATCGGTACGGTGTCTGTCTGTAAACTGTCCCCTTAATGATGCTACTCACACGAGCTGTCGGGAGTATGCATAGAGTATAAGTCCCAACCATCGAAGGCTCATAATCCATTTAGGATTCATATTTCTTTTTTGAATCACGATGATGCTCACACGATCTATTGAGGACTTGCAACATATGCATTACCCCAGCCATCGCGTCGGTCCTTTTTCAACGGCATAAAGCCTACTATCTTTTTCGTTTCATTTCCTCGATCTCTTCAATGCCAAATGCTTCCGATTTGTAGAAAATTGACAACATACATACAAGAAATATTAATTAAAATTTACATTACGAACTTACCGGACTAACTTGCAATTAAGTTTAGACTTCAAGGACTACTCTACTAATTTCCCTTTTCCGTGATCTGAAGCATGATCATAGTCTACATCCACAAAACATCCAATTCTCACATTAAATCATATAATTGAGTCATTCAACAAAATTTAGTCCTTTTGGGAAAATTAACGTTTTACCCTTAATATTTTCCTTTTATTCAATCTAGTCCTTTCAACACAAAACATGCAGGATAATCATTCTCTTACTTAACCAACCTTAACTGAATTCTCTAGGGTATTTACCGAACCCTTTCACACATTCATTTGCACAACAATACATGAATTTTCATCCTTTTCACATTTTAGTCCCTAAACCCTAATTTCATAAAAAAATTTGTTTACAAAAAGATTTAACCTAAGCATCAAACATTCAAACCTATCAAAAACTCCAAAGAACAAGAAATTTCAACAATGGCAAGTTTCATAACTTTTGACAGATTTACAAATTAGTCCTTGGATTAGTTAGATTAAGCTGTTACGAACTCAAAAACACAAAAATTACTAAAAACGATTATCACTTACTTACCCAAATCAAAACTCAAAGGTTGGAAGAGCAAAACCCTAACTTTCTCCTCTCTTAGTCATTTAGGTGAAGAAGATAAAAGAAAATGGTGAATTTCATCTTAATTTCCCTTTTAATTTAATATATATATATTAATGGTAATTTTGTAAATTATTAGACTTTCTCAATTAACCTAATTAATCATTTGTTTAAGTTTAATTAATCCTATTTATATTTAATTCATCTCATGAAAAATCACCCACTAAAACACTTTTGGTCGATTTACTCATTTGGTTCCTCTAGTTTGACAACTCAACTTTTGCACCTTTTATGATTTAATACTTCTTATTCGATTAACTATCTAAACGTCAAAATTTCATAACCAAAACTTAACACAATACTGATGACATCATAAATATTTAAATAATTAAATTTACGACTCAACTCGTCAGAGTTGTGATCCCGAAATCACTATTTTCGACACCACTAAAAACTGAGCTGTTACAACTCTCCCCTTTAGGGAAATTACGTCTCGAAATTTCTTACCAATGAACAGGTTAGGGTACTATTATCTCATCGAAGCTTCTGTCTCCCATGTAGCTTCTTCAAGCCTGTGTTAGTTTCAAAGTACCTTCACCAATGGTACCATTTTGTTTCGCAGCTCTTTTACCTCGCGAGCCAAAATCTTAACCAATTCTTCTAAATACAACAAATGTAACACCCAAATCCTAAACACCATTTTCGATTAAGATTTCGATGTTACTACTCATGTAACACTGTTCATCTTAAAAAAATATCCAATATTTTAATCTTTATACATTATAAAATTCAACTCTCATTTTTAGATTAATATTTAAACATAACATAATTTCATCAAGGGTAAAAATGATATTCCCAACATTTTAGGAGACTTCTATCGGTACCTAATGGTCACGTACCGGTAATAGTCAAGTCAGTGAACAATTTAGAAATTGTGTAGACTTCTACCGGTACTTGTGCTAGATCTACCGATACAAGTCATGTATCTACCGATACCAAAAACTCCAGAGAGCAGAAATCCTCACCTTGCAACTTCTACCGATATAAGCATCCATACTATCGATACATCAAAGCTAAAAACTACTGATACTTATTATTCAACTACCGATACAACTCAAGTCAGAGGACAATCTCTCTCCTACCCTGTACTTCTATTGATACATGCACAAGTTCTACCGAAACAAGTATGCAGAATCTCAAGAATTAAGCCAAGACATAAGTTTAACATTCAAATACTTCCAATACAAGCTATGCATTAAGTCATCACACATCATACATAACTTCTAAATCTTTACAAGCATCTTAAGCTTAAACATCCAAGTTGTACTTCATGCATTTACACAATCAAAATAGTAAGATTTCAACATCTATAGTTCAACATCAAAGATTAATATCATCTTAGTACATGCCAAATAACCGAGTGATGTAAATACTATCGAACGAGCTCTCGGGATAGTGTGATGTCTTCAAGATGATCCGATCTTCAAGTGACAAAACGAAATCTACAAAACAACAACAAGTTCACTGGTAAGCTACATAGCTTACTAAGTTCGCAAGTTCATTAATTTACCAAGTCTTATGTGATAAGCAACTCTATGAATCTATCAAGCCAGCACAATTGAACTTCAAAGGTCATTATTCGTTTTACTCCCTGTTGACACAAAGGTCATGATGCTCATTTGCTCCCTATTGACCCAAGGGTCATGCCTGTTACCAATATACAATGTTATTCTTAACCATCGATACGGTATATCTGTTCCCTACGATACTGCTCACACTAAGCTGACGAGAATATGCAAACAAGCATAAATCTCAACCATCGTAGAGCTTGTAATCTATTCATGGATTCTATTCACCTTACAGTGACTCACGATGCTATAAAGAATCCGTAACAAATGCAGGATCTCAACCATCGGACCATTTTCTATCTTTGGCACAAGGCCGAGAAATTCTCATCTCGTCGTTTCTATCTTTCATGTTCTCAATCATCATTCCTCATTTTCAACAATCATTAGAAAGGCAGCTATAAGTAGTTATTAATAAGAATTTAACATTACAAACTTACCGGACTGGATTGCACTTTGAGAAGAACTTCAAAGACTAATCCACCAATTTACCTTTTCCGCGATCTGTAGCACAATCGTAGTCTAATGGAGCTTTAAGCTTGGTCGAATCTCTTGCTATTGTTTGTAGGATTTCTTCTTTAAACTTAATGAAGAAGATGATGAAAATTACGCTAAATTTCACCTCATTTTTTACTTAACCTATTTATTATTAATTTAGCAATTTACCCTTACTTAATTCAAGTGAATATCCCTTTAGATTTAGTCAAAACCGTCCACTTCCTCCTTAAAAGGTCTATTTACCCTTTTAGGACTTTAACCATCCTTCAATTAACATTAAATGAATGTAATTCAACTATTGTACCTTTTACAATTTAGTCCCTATTGCTCAATTAACTATCTAAATGATAAAATCTTTTAACCAAAATTTAATACGATGATATTGAAGTCATAAATATCAAATAAATAATATTTATAACCCGACTCGTCAAAGTTGTGATCCCAAAATTACTATTTTCGACACCACTAAAAACTGAGCTATTACAACAAATCTGGTTGTATCTCAACTTCACAAGGTGTAATCACATTAGAAGGATCTGATTTATACCGTCTCAGCATCGAAACGTGAAATACATTATGAATCTTCTGTAGTTCTGGTGGTAAAGCTAGCTTATATGCTACAAGGCCAACCCGTTCAATGATTTCATGCAGCCTAATAAATCGTGGACTCAACTTTCCTTTTTTGCCAAACCTTAGCACCTTCTTCCAACATGAAACTCTCAAGAAGACTCGGTCTCCTACAACAAATTCTATGTCTTTCCTTTTAAGATCTGCGTATTACTTCTGCCGGTCAGACGCTACTTTCAAGTAGTTGTAGATCACCCACACTTTGTCTTCCGTCTCATGAATCAAGACGGTTCCAACCGACTTAGGCTCGCTCAACTCAGACCAATACAAGGGTGTTCTTCATTTCCTACCATATAATGCCTTAAACGATGCAATTTTAATACTTGATTGATAGTTGTTATTATATTCAAACTCTACCAGCGGCAGATATTTCTCCCAGCTTCCCTCAAACTCAAGTATATAACATCATAGCATATCTTCAATAATCTGTATCACCCGCTCTAACTGACCATTTGTTTGCAGATGATATGCAGTGTTGAAATTCAACCTGGTTCGTAAAGCTTCATACAACTTACCCCATAACCTCGAGGTAAAACGTGGATCCCTATCAGAGATAATAGATGCTAGTACTTCGTGTAGTCGTACGATCTCAAACACATATAACTCAGCCAATCTCTCCAATGGATAATCTACTCGGATGGGGATGAAGTGAGTTGACTTTGTTAATCTATCTATAATTACTGAGATTAAATCTTTCTTTCTCAGTGTTACCGGAAGTCTTGTGACAAAATCCATAGTAATCTGCTCCTACTTCCATTTCAGGATGGAAATCGACTGTTGTAACCCAGATGGTACCTGGTGCTCTGCTTTCACTTGCTGACATATAAGGCATCTAGTCACAAACTCTGAAATCTCTCGCTTCATACCTAACCATCAATATATTTTCTTCAGGTCGTTGTACATTTTCACACTCTCAGGGTGAATGTCTCGTCTCAAATCCAGATCATTCGAAACACACAGCCTGTCTTTGTAATACAACATACCCTCTGTATCTACTGTAAACCTTGTAGTGGTATCACTCTGTATCTGCCCTTATTTAGCTAGGAGCTTTGGATCACTACCTTGAAATTCTCAAATCCGCTGTAGAAATAACGTTCTCGTCTAGAGTGGAAGAACCATCATTCTTCAAAGACAACTGAGGGATTAATGCTCTTAGTGTAAACAACGATTTTCGGCTAAAAGCATCGACAACAATGTTAGCCTTTCCCCGGTGATAGTTAATCACAAGGTCATAATCTTTTAACAGCTCTAACCATCGACGCTGTTGCAAATTCAACTCCTTTTGTGTCATTAGATACCTCAAACTCTTATGGTTAGTAAACACATGGCATCTCTCCCCATAAAGATGATAACACCAAATCTTTAATGCAAAGACTATAGCAGTTAACTCCAGATCATAAGTCAGATAATTCTTTTCATGCGGCTTTAACTGACGGGAAGCATAAGCTATCACTTTCCCATCTTGCATCAAAATGCATCCCAACCCACTTGAAAATGCGTCGCTGTAAACAACGAACTCTTTGCTCGACTCTAGATGCGTCAGGACTGGAGCTTCAGTTAACGACTATTTCAACTGATCAAAACTTTGTTGGCACTTATCAAACCAAACGAACTGGATATTTTTCTGTAGCAACTTGGTCATCGACAAAGCTATGATAGAGAAATCTCTCACGAACTAACAATAATAACCTGTCAATCCCAAGAAACCGCATACCTTGGAGAAATTCTTCAGTACCTTTCCATTGAGAATAGCTAAGATTTTGCTTGGATCAACCCGTATTCCTTTCGAAGATACTACATGCTCCAAAAACCCAACCTCTTGAAGCCAAAATTCACATTTACTAAATTTTGCATACAACTATTTTTCTCACAAAATCCATAATACTTCCCTCAAATACTGAGTATGCTATGATTTGATCTTAGAGTAGATCAATATGTCATCAATAAACACAACTACAAACCTGTCCAGCTGAGGCTGAAATACTTTGCTCATCAAATCCATAAATGTTGTTGAGGCATTAGTCAACCCAAACGGCATAACCAGTAACTCATAATGACCATATCGGGTCTTGAATGTCATTTTCATTATATCGCAATCTTTCACTCACATCTAGTAGTAACCTGACCAGAGGTCTATCTTGGAGAATATGGTTACATCTTTTAGTTGATCAAATAACTCATCGATCCGAGGCAACGAATACTTATTCTTGATTTTCACCTTATTCAGCTGCTTGTAATCTATACACATCCATATCGGTCCATCTTTCTTTTTCACGAATAACACGGGCGTAACCCAAGGTGATACGCTAGGTCGTATGAACCCTCTGTCTAACAATTATTATAGCTGAGCTTTCAATTCTTTCAACTCGATCGGTGTCATTCTGTATGGTGAAATTGAGGTTGAAGCGGTACTAGGTAGCAAATCAATACCAAACTCTACCTCTTTGGTTGGTGGCAAACCCGATAATTCTTCTAGAAACAAATTTGTATACTCATTAACAACTAGTACCTGTTTCAACTCTATTCTCGAACCATGTGTATCAAGTATGTATGCCAAGAATACTTTACAGCCTCTACGAACCATATTCTGTGCTGAAATAGCTGAAATCACCCTGGTTTCACTGTTTAATCTGTCAGACTCAACTGTAATCACTTCACCTGTCGGACATTTCAGACTAATATGTCTTTGCTTGCAATTTACTACTGCATAGTGCTTAGATAACCAATCCATACCTAAGATCATGTCAAACTCGGTAAATGGCAATAACATTAGATCAACAGAAAATTCACAGCCCTGGACTTTCAGTGGACATTTATGATATACCAGGTTAACAATGACACTATGACCCAATGGGTTTCTAACTTACACATCAAATTCAGTCGACTCAACAAACAATTTCTTAATAATAGCTAAGGTAGTGAAAGTATATGAATGAGTCGATCTCGGGTCAATCAAAGCACACACAATATCATTAAAAAGATAGAATATACCAATCACAACATCGAGAGCAGCAGCGTCTTCTCTAGCTCGGATGGCATAAGTCCGTGCAGGTGCTTGAACTTTCGACCTGCTTACATTATCTCCGTTTTCATTTCAATTCCCACCTACACTGCTACTCTGCCCCGGACATCTACCTTTCTATGGTGTAACTAGAGGATTAACACTCCGATCTTCCTTTGCTTCAGAATTTATCAAGCAATTTCACCTGAAGTGATCGGTACCTTCACATCGGAAACAAGCTCCTTTAATCAACCGACATTCACCTGAATGGTTCTTTTACAATTCTTTCACACTGGTTTTGGCACATTTCGAACTAGCCACACTATCAGCTGGCCGATTCTGAAATCTGGATTTTGGTGATCCTGATCGGCTCCTACTCAAAAAGTCGAAAGTGACTGCTTCTCGGATTTCACTATCTTTGAATTTCTTCGAGGGTGGCATTGAGAAGGTTCTAGTTGAATTTTTCTTCCCAAAATATCAAAATCTCTTCTCTCTCTATTTCTTCTGGTTGTCTACTTCCTCCATTTTCTGTGCTCTGTCTGCCAAGATGACAAATGGCCGTAATTCTGAACCACCTACCATCATCTTTATTTTATCGTTCAAATTGTCCTCAAATCAGACACACATAACCTCATCTATCAATATAATCTCCCGTTTATATTTGCTGAGAAATACAAACTCCCATTCGTATTTTACTATAGTCTTGTTTCCTTGACTCAACTCTAGGAATTCTTTCTTCTTTTTATCTAAATACCTCTTGCTGACATATTTCTTTTTAAACTTTGTTTGGAAAAATTCCCAAGTAATCTTGTTTTCCTGCATCACTGATATAATCATTGCCCACCAATTGTAAGCTTCGTCTTTCAGTAACGAAACAACACACCTCACAAAATCTTCAGGCAGACAAGCCATTTCATTAGTACCGTCAGGGTGTTTTCCAACCATACTCAACCTTGGATAGATCATCCTTAGCATTTCTGCGAAATTCTTTCGCTCCATACTTTCTTACGCTGTCAATCAGAATACCACGCCTTTATTCTATTACAAGAGGTGATAGAGGCCTTATCGGGGATGCTGCAGGTTGGGCACCAGGCTTTGTAGTTGGGGGTGGTGGAGATGGCTCCATTTGGTTATTCTACATAAATTTTGAGAACCACTGTCCCATTAAGCCGAAGAACATATTTTTTAGCTTCGCTTTCTGTCATCAGCAAGATAAGTGCCCTATGACCAGCCTCGGAATCACTCGTGAGGTCATTACTATTTACTTCGTTGGTTTCATTTCTTTCAGAATTAGGTACCTTTACTTTTATCTGCAAAAACTATTGTTAGATCAGATTCATCTGTATCACACTATCACAGGTTCATATGGCATGTACTACTAAATCATTTAATATAGTCATAACTGTCTGAGAAACGGCTAAATCGTAAGCTCTAATACCACTAAATGTAACATCCAAAACTCAAAAACCATCATCAGTTAGGGTTTCGATGTCTTACTATTCATTTATCACAGTTTATCTTACATAATATTATTTAGACTTTATTTTTATTAAAGGATTGTATTCCACAGGTTAGAAATCATTATTTGATTATAAGCACAAATCAATAATGGCAAAAATGTCATTTTTAACATTTCTAGAGACTTCTACCGGTACCTGTTGGACAAGTATTGGTAGTTATCAAGTCAGTAAACAGTTAAAGAATAGTGCAGATTTGTACCGATACAAGTGACAGTTTTATTGATGCAAGTCTTACCTTTACCGATACTAAAAACTCTAGAGAGCTAAAAATCTTACCCTGCTATTTCTACTGATACAAGTGTACAAACTACCGATACTTCTAAACACATGACTATCGATACTTGTTATTCATCTACCGATACAACCCAAGTCAGTGAGCAACCTCTCTCCTACCCTGTACTTCTACTAGTACATGCATGGGTTCTACCGAAACAAGTATGCAGAATCACACGAATCATGCCACAACACAAGTTTATCAACTTACAAACATTTATGACCTCAATATGCATTAAGTTAACACGAAATACATATATTCCAAACCATATCATAGTGCTTTTAAGTCTATATTCCAACTTACATAACATGCATTTGCTACATTCATCAACATAACAATATTTTCTCAATCCAAAGTACATAAGCAAAAGAAAACATCATCCTAGTACATGCCATAAGATCGAGTGATGCAAAAACTACCAACAAACTCCATGATAGTGTGACTTCAAAGAGATGACGATGATTCGATCTTCATTCAGCAAAACGATCTACAAAACAACAACATCTTTGGTAAGCTTCATAGTTTAGTAAGTTCGATAGTTTAAGGAGTTACCAAACATTTGTAATAAGCAACTATAGCTCAACCAAGTCAGGATAATTCCATTGTTTCTTAAGTTAAAAACAACTTTCATTTCCCTATCTATAACTTCCTAGTACCAGTACCCAATGCTGCTCACACGAACTGTCGAGGACTCGTAACATATACGGTACCCTATCCATCGGTATGGTGTATGTTTGTAAACTGTCCCCTTAATGATGCTGCTCACACGAGCTATCAGGAGTATGCATAATGCATAAGTCCCAGCCATCGAAGGGCCTATAATCCATTTAGGATTCATATCTCTTTTTCGAATCACGATACTGCTCACACAAGCTGTCGAGGATTTGTAACATATGTGGTAACCTAGTCATTGCATAGGTACTTTTTCAACGGCATAAAACCTACTATTTTTTTCGTTTCATTTCCTCGATCTCTTAAATGCCAAATGCTTTCGATTTGCTGAACATTGGCAATATACATACAAGAAATATTAAGTGAAATTTACATTACGAACTTATCGGACTAACTTACAGTTACACTTAGACTTTAGGGACTACTCCGCTAATTTCCCTTTTCTGTGATCTGAAGCATGATCATAGTCTACATCCACAAATCATCCAATTTTCACATTAAATCATATAATTGAGTCATTCAACACAATTTGGTCTTTTTTAGGAAATTACCATTTTACCCCTAATATTTTCCTTTTATTCAATCTAGTCCTTTCAACACAAAACATGAAATATAATCATTCTCTTACACAACCAACCTTAAACAAATTATGTTTACCCAACCTTTTCACACATTCATTTGCACAACAATACATGCATTTTCATCATTTTCACATTTTAGTCCCTAAACCCTAATTTCATAAAAAAATCTCTTTACAAAAAGATTTAACCCAAGTATCAAACATTCAAACCTATCAAAAGCTCCTAAGAACAAGAAATTTAAACAATAGCAAGTTTCATAACTTTTGACAGATTCACAATTAGTCCTTGGATTAACTAGATTAAGCCACTGCAGACTCAAAAACACAAAAATTACTAAAAACGGTTATTATTTACTTACCCAAATCAAAGCTCAAAGGTTGGATGACCAAAACCCTAACTTTAATTTCCCTTTTAATTTTGTAAATTATTAGACTTTCTCAATTAACCTAATTAATCATTTGTTTAACTTTAATTAATATTATTTATGTAACAACCCAATTTTCAGTGGTGTTAGAAATAGTGGTTTCAAGATCACAACTCCGATAGGTTGAGTCGTAAATTTATTTATTTTTAAATGTATAGTGTCATTAGCATCGTATTAAAATTCAGTTAAGGAATTTTAATGTTTAGATAGTGAATTGAGTAAAAAAGATTAAATCGTAAAATGTGCAAAAGTGAATTGGTTAATTAGAGGTACCAAGTGAGCAAATTAACCTAAAGTATTTTAGTGGATGGATTAACATGAGTTATATTAATTATAAATAGATTTAATTAAGGCTGAAAAAGGGTTAATTAAAGCTTAATGATGAAAGTCTCAAAATTTACAAAATTGTCATTTATTATATAAGTAAAAATATTAAGAAGAAATTGACAATTTCTTCAATTTCTTTCTTCTTCATATGACTAAAGTGAAGAAAACTAGGGTTTTCATTGTTTAAATTTAAAAGCTTTGATTGGGTAAGAAAACCTTGATCGTTTTTAGTAATTTTTATGTTTTTGAGTTCGTATTAGCTTGATCTAGTTGATACAATGACTAATTTGTGATTCTGTCAAATGTTATAACTTTTACCATTAATGAATGAGCTTGTCTTTGAATGTTTATGGAAGATTTGAAAGCTTGAAGATTGGGTTTAACATGCTTGAAAAGTGATTTTTGATAAATTTAGGGTTTAATGACTAGATTGTGAAAATGGTAAAGTTACATGCCTTGATGTAAAATAAATGTATGAATGAATTGATATTTTTGTAATAGAATATTCGGTTGCCAATGGGTAAATTTAGAAATGGTTATTTTACATGTTTTGGCTCTAAAGACTAAATTGAATAGAAATGTAAAGTTTAGGGGTAATTTCTTAATTTTTTGAAAAAGGAATTATATTTGTAAATTGGTTAAATTATATAATTTAATGGGAGAATTGATTTATTTTGTGATAGATCAAGATTGGGCCACAGATCGCGGAAAGGGAAAAATCATAGAATAGTCCCTAAAATTTCACCTGAACTACAATTTCATCCGGTAAGTTCGTTTGTTACGTTTTATATTTGAACTACTAATTGTTATCTATTAAGGAAGTATCTAAGAAACTCGATATTTAAATGGAAGACTCATGTCTCAAGATGAGAATGAGATCATATTAAAGGAAGTCTCATGTCTCAAAATGAGCGTGAGGTTTGTTTTTAAAAAGGAAGACTTATAACTCGGTAGAGCAAGAGTGATTTAAAGGAAGATTTATGTCTCGGTAGAGCATAAGAGTGATTAAAAGGAATACTTATGAACCTATGAAGTATGAAATCGGTTTAAGAGGAAGTATTTACAACTCTAATGATAATTGTTGTTACTATGCTTAATGTTGAGCTATGACACCATATCTACGAACTTACTGGGCTAGAAAGCTTATCTGTGTATTTTTGCTGTTTTTGTAGATTTTGTTTTGGCTAGTTGAAGATCGAATTAGCTCAAGACATCACACTATCCGGGAGCTGGTTCGGTAGTTCTTACATCACTTGGATCACTTGGTTATATGACATGTACTAGGATGATGTTATTTTTGTATATGTTTATTTTGAGACTATGATACTTGTAGAACCTTGGTTAAATGTTGAACTTTGAATGCTTGATCAATGTTGTATGTGACATCTAGTACTTAAATGTTATGCTAAGTGTTGTACTTGAACACAAATGTGTTGTCCATTGCACCTTATGTCTATGAATGAAGTTTTGTAAATGAACTTGTTTGAATTTGAGAATTCTGCATACTTGTTTCGGTAGAACTCCTGAATGTATCGATACAAGTACAAGGTAGGAGAGAGGTTGTTTACTGACTTGGGTTGTATCGGTAGTTGCACTTTAAGTTTTGATAGTTCTATGCATGTTTGTATCGGTAGTTAGAATACTTGTACCGGTAAAAATTATAGGGTAGGACTTCTTAGCTCTTTAGAGTTTTCAGTATCGGTAGAAGCATACCTAGTTTCGGTAGATGTTACACTTGTATCGGTAGAACTATCACAAGTACTGGTAAAAGTCTGCACTACTTCTAAATTGCTTACTGACTTGACTACTTCTGATACCTGTCCAACAGGTATCCGTAAAAGTCTTCAAAATTTGTGAAAAAGACATTTTTGCTCTTTCTGAGTTACGTTAACTTTCAATTGATGATTCTTGTCGAGTTCATTACAATATTCTATAAAAATATGGTTAATTGGAACTATAATGTAAGATAAAATGTGGTAGATGATCGAAAGGACACCAGGATCTTAACTGGCAACGATATCAGGTTTTGGGTGTTACAATTTATATTTAATTCATCTCATGACAAATCACCCACTAAAACACTTTTGGTTAATTTACTCTTTGGGTCCCTCTAGTTGGACAACTCAACTTTTTCACCTTTTACGATTTAATCTTTCCTATTTGATTGACTATCTAAACGTCAAAATTTCATAATATGGTATCATCAACAACATCAAGTGTGTCTAACTCGTGTTCAATATATACATGTATGGACCCTCTTTGTCTAATATGGTTAATCATTGCTATGAATGATGAATTGTCATAGCAAAGACAGAGTCCCTTACTTAAATCTACCCACCCTTAGAACATACAAAGTTCCTCACAGCTCTATACCCAACTTCCACTACCATCTCACAGAAAGTATAATAACACAAAAAATCATGATCCAAATCCCATTGTAACACTTGCCCTCCAACATAGGATGCACATGAGTTTGTAATAAAAGTTCCACCTAGATGCATATGCACCATACATTTATCCATAGACAGTATACAAACTGTACATAAACATTAATAAACAGTCATACAAACATAACAGTAAACATAACATACATAATTATGTATACATAACATACATACAAATATACAAACATAACAGTAAGCATAACATACATAATCATATATACATAACATACATAACAGTACATAACATACATATAGTAAAGAAATGCATATAGCAGACACACCTTTAACCTTCAATCTCTTAAACGCTTGAAGAAAATCTAGTCACTCAAGAATGCGAACAAAAACAAAAAAAATAAAAGTTAGATATAATACGAATTAAAAAATAAAAGTTATATATAATACGAAATAAAACAATCAATTTATGAGAATGAGTCCAAACAAAAGGGTTTTTTAAAAGAACATAAAAACAAAAACCCGATCGTTGGTATTTTTTAACATAAAAAAATAAATAAATAACCCATCGATAGTTTGTATGCTAAAAATGACATTCTTAATTTGGTGATGAAAATAAACCTAGAAATAGAATCAAATACTTGTAACTGATGGTTGAAAAACCCTAAATCCTGATTTGATTACTACTCAATCATGAAATAGACGACTACTTAATCATGAAACAAGGGTTTTTTTCAGACAAAGGGGTGAGTAATCGAAAAAATCGAAAGGGTTTTCTGAGATTGGGAAAGCTTTCAAACAATTTGAGTCGAAAGGTTTCTGAGATGAAGAACAATTGTTTTATATTAACTTAATTTGCCTTTTGAAATCAACAAAAGGAACAATGTTTTGATTTCTTCCCCAAATAATTATAATGGTGTCAAAAGCTTTTAATTCTTTTTTAGTTTTTCAATTTTTATTTAACTCTTCATTAAATTTCTTTTTTTCAAATGGGTCGGATCAAAAGGTGGAACAAACAGGTGTTTTGGGCTCACCAGATTGCGACACATGGCAATTTGAGATTGGCCAACGCTACTACATCATCAAAAAAATAAACGGCGTTAGGTTCAGGTACCAACCCAGTGGACGAAAAAAAATTTGGGTACCAATCTAGAACATTAAAAACTTTAGATCCCAATTTGAAAGAAGTGGAAAAATTCGAATACTAATTTTATACTAACCCATTAAAAAACCACTAACAAAATGATTTCTGAACAATGATCTTCAAATACCTATATATATTTTTCAAAGCAAATTTTCTATTATCTATATTATATATTTAAAAATCCGTTAAGGGATTACTACTTGGCACGTGGATAAATTATTTTGTAAAAAATTTAATATTCTTTTTTATTTTATTTTTTTAACTTCTTTTAATTTTAATGGTTATTTACTATTTAGTGTTTAGATAGTATTTTTGAAGTCATTGTGTAACACCCAAATCCCGAGTATTATCACCGGTTAGGATTCCGGTGTCTTTTATTCATTTTATACTGTTCATCTTTTACACACATACGACTGCTCACATCTTTATTCAATTCAAAAAATATTTCTCACAACTTAAAACAATATCTAAACATAACATTATTTTGTCAATGGTAAAATGGAATTTCCAACATTTTAGGGGACTTCTACCGGTACCTGATGGTCAAGTATCGGTAGTAGTCAATTCAATGAACAATTCTAAACAGTGCAGATTTCTATCGGTACCTATACTAGTTCTACCGATACAAGTATAATTTCTACTGATACATGTCATGCATCTACCGATACTAAAAACTCTAGAGAGCTAAATTTCCATCCTGTATCTTCTACTGATATAAGCATGCAAACTACCGATACTTTTGTACATACAACTATCGATACTCATAATTTAACTACCGATGCAACTCAAGTCAGTATACAACCTCTCTCCTACCCTGCACTTCTACGGAAACACACATGGGTTCTACCAAAACAAGTAAGATAAATCTCTAGAATTGTACCAAACACAATTTCATTGTTTTCATATAAGCACAACTTTTATCTATGCATTCAAGACAACACAAATACAATATTTATATCAATACAAGGTACTTAGAACTACATCCAACATTTCATCAAACATAACAAGGTTTTTCACAAGCTCATTATAAAGAAAAGGTAACATCATCCTAGTACATGCCACATTAACCAAGTGATGTAAAAGTCTACCGAACAACTCCGAGATAGTGTGATGCTTCAAGATGATCCGATCTCCGAACAGGAAAAGTGAATCTACAAAACAAATGCAAATCCACAGGTAAGCACTTTAAGGCTTAATAAGTACATAAAATTAAATAGATTTAACAAACTTCAAAAGTTGTAAAAATCTAATTAACCGAATGGAACACTGTTTACATCTAGGGTAGGTTTTTCTCGCATTTATTACTCACGATGACACAAATTCATCAGACCCTTGTTCTGCATTGGAACTCATTTCATTTAATGCTCACGACATATAGTCATCGGACCTCTTGTTTCGTATAGGAATTCATATTCACGATGACACTAAGTTATCGGACCTTTAATCCACCATGGATTCATTTACTCACGATGACACTTAGTCATCAGACTTTTAATCCGTAAAGGATTCATTTACTCACGATGACACTTAGTCATCGAACTTTTAATCCGTAAAGGATTCATTTACTCACGATGACACTTAGTCATCAAACCCTTTCGTTTATAGCTCGAATCGTTTACCTTCCGTAATTCATTCACACTCCTCTTCAACAATTTCGATTATTATTTCATCTCACTACAATAGTCATATTATAAGAATAACCAATTTAAGTTATAATTTAACCATACGAACTTATCGGGCTGTGTTGAAGTCGTGAATGGATTTTAGGGACTATTCCACTAATTTTCCTTTTCCACGATCGGTGGCTCTCGTAGTCTACATTCACAAATTATTCAATTCTCACATTAAATTACATCATTTAGTCATTCAACACCATTTAGTCATTTTTTGGGGAAATTACAATTTTACCCTAAATAGCTTCCTTTTATTCAATCTAGTCCTTTCAACATAAAACATGCAAAATATCCATTCTCTCACATAACTAACCATAGATAAATTCTCTTGAGTACCTATCCAACCCATTTACATATCTATTTTTACAACAATACATATAATTTCACCAATTTCACATTTTTACTCCTTTAATCCAAATTTCATCAAAAATCACTTTACAAAGGATTTAACCCAAATATCAAACATTCAAATACATCAAAAGCTTTCAAAAACAAGAAATTTCAACAATGGCAGGTTTTCTAACATTTGACAGATTCACAAATTAGTCCTTGTATAAGCTAGATCAAGTTAATACAAACTAAAAAACATAAAAATTACTAAAAACGATCAAGGTTTGATTACCCAAACCAAAGCTTAAAGCTTGAAAGAGTAAAAACCCTAACTTTCTCCTCTTGGCCGAATGAAGAAGAAGGTGAGAAATTATGATGGTTTTTCTTTCGTTTTCTTAATTTAATTTCATATATATACTAATGGCAAACTTGTAATTTTTATGACTTTTATAATTAACTTTATTTAACCATTTTGTTAACCTTATTAACCATGCTATATTCACTTAATACTCATGTCATTCCACTAACTAATACTTCTTTGGTTAATTTACTTATTAAGTCCTTCTAATTTAACAACTATACTTTTATCTTTTTTATAATTTAGTCCTTTCTATTCAATTAACTATTTAATCAATGATATTTTCGAATCACAATTCATACGATGCATATATCATCAAAAATATTTAAAATGAAATATTTTATGACTCGACTCGTCGGAGTTATGGTCCCGAAACCACTATTTTCGACACCACTAAAAATCGAGTTGTTATACATCGGTTAAAAGACTCATGAATTAATTAAGATTTATATTCCATGGCTAAAAAATTAAAAATAATTTATTAATTAATTTAAATGCGTATTTAAAAAATTTGTTTGACATGATAATTCAAGTATAATATAAAGTTGATTTACTAAAGAAAAAAAAGATATTGATTTTATGGTTTATTTTTAGCTTTTTAGATTCAAATTTTTATATAATATATTTAAAGCATTGATATGTATATTTCTTTTGAAGTTAAAAGCCGATCACTTTATTAAATAAACTTTAAAGAATGACCCTATATCCAAGAGTCTTAAAACAACCCAAATTCGAAAAATGTATTCCACCATGAGGAAATTATCTGGAAACAAAAGACTAGATGTGACTGGCTTCACCTTGGCGATCGAAACACAAAATTTTTCAATGCTCGTGCATTACAAAGAAGGAAGAAAAATCGGATCAGTGCCATTCGTAACTCTACTGGTGACTGGATCTTTGACCCTAAAGCCATTGAGTCGAAAGCCTTTAACTTCTTTCATACTCTGTATGGCGAAGAATCTGGGACTATGAAAAGCTTGCCCATTAACAGATTTCCGACTATGGATTCTTCTGGCATTGCTTTTTTGGACAGTAGGGTCATTGATGAGAAAATTAAGAAGGCTCTCTTCGATATGTCTCCTCTTAAAGCTCCAGGTAGCAACGACTTTCCCTCATTCTCTTTTTCAGAATCAGTGGGAAACGATGGGACCTGATGTTTGTGATTAGGTCAAGAAGGTCTTCAATGGGGGGATCATCGACGTTGCCCTTAATAATACTTTTATTGTCCTCATTCCCAATATTCAGAATCCATAAGATTTTTCCCAATTTTGTCCCATCAGCCTCTGCACTGTCCTCTACAAATTGGTTATGAAGGTAATATCTAATTGTTTTAAGCTTATCTTCCCTAAAGCTATAGCACCAGAGCAAGCCGATTTTATTGCAGGAAGGAACATCATCGATAATATTGTCATCGCCCAAGAGGTTATTCATTCCATGAGGAGTAGTAAGAGTAGGAAATGGATGGCGGTTAAAATTGATTTGGAGAAAGCCTATGACCGCATCAAATGGGATTTCATTGATGCATCTCTCTAGGCGACAAGTATTCCGATCTATCTCAGGAGAGTCATTGTGTCTATTATTTCTAACTCTATCATGCAGGTTTTATAGAATGAAGTTTTGACCGGTAAATTTAAACCTGTTAGGGGAATTAGACATGGGTGTCCCTTCTCTCCTTATCTCTTTGTGCTTTGTACGGAATGGCTAGGGCACTCTACCAACTCAGCCATGAACAGTGGGGTTTGGAATATGATTCGTCTATCTCGCTCGGGGCCCACACTATCTCACCTCTTCTTTACAGACTATTTGGTCATTTTTTGCAAGGCGGATGTCAAGCATGGAAGTTTACTGAAGAAGATGCTTAATGAATTCTTTGAGTTCTCTGGTCACAAGGTCAATCCTCGAAAAACTAACATGTTCTTCTCCAAAGGAGTGGAGGAATCCATGGCACTCACGCTCAGTAATCTACAGCGTTTCTAAAAGTACAAGACATAGGTTATTATCTTAGTGTTCCCTTATTCCACCATAAAGTTACAAATAACACCATGCATTTTGTAGTGGATAAGGTCCGAACGAAGCTACAAAACTGGGATCCTTGTCAACTATCCATCACTAGTCGGGTTACTCTCACGCAGTCTGTAACACTCAAAACTCGACGTCATCATCAACTAGGGTCTCGAAGTCACTCAATCATCTATCACTGTATATCTTTTAAAATCATGTTAACCATCCTTACATTATTAAAGAAATACACCCAACACATCATAAGTTATCATTTAATTATAAATACAATTCAACAATAGCAAATAGGTCATTTTCCAGATTTTTGGAGACTTCTACCGATACTTGTCGAACAAGTATCGATAGTAGTCAAGTCAATAAATAATTATGAAACGATGCAGACGTCTATCAATACTTGTGATAGTTTTACCGATACAAGTATAACAACTACCGAAACTAGTTGTGCTTCTACCGATACTAAAAACTCTAGAGAGCAAAGAAGTCTTACCTTGCAACTTCTACCGATACAAATATTCTAACTACCGATATAAATATGCTCAGTACTACCAAAACTTGAATTTCAACTATCGATACAACTCAAGTCAGTAAACAACCTCTCTCCTACCTTATACTTATACCGATACAAGCAAGAGTTCTACCGAAACAAATATGCAAAATTCTCAAATTTATACAAGTTCATCTTTAATACTTCATTCATAAACTTAAGGTGTAAGAAATAATACTTTTGTGTTTAAATACAAGACTTAACATAACATCTAAGCATTAGTTGTCTCATACAACATTGATTAAACACTCAAAACATATCATTTAACCAAACTACTACAAGTACCATAATCTCAAGTAAGCATATACAAAATGTAACATCATCCTAGTACATGTCATATAATCAAGTGATTTATGAACTACCGAACCAGCTCTGGGATAGTGTGATGTCTTCGAGGTAATCCAATCTTCAACTAGCCAAAACAAAATCTACAAAACAACCAAAATACAAAGGTAAGCGTTCTAGCTTAGTAAGTTTGTACATATCAAATTATTATTCAACATTAAGCATTTCAACAACAATTAACATTAGAACGCAAAATTTTCTCTTCAAACAACTTTATGCTCTTTCGAGTCATAAGTCTACCTTTAACCATATTCTCATTCTCATCTCGAGACATGAGTCTTCATTAATTAGAATCTCATTCTCATTTCGAGACATGAGTCTTCCTTATTCATAATCTCATTCTCATTTCGAGACATGAGTCTTCATTATTCATAATCTCATTCTCATTTCGAGACATGAGTCTTCCATTTATACAATTTCTCATGCTCAACCAGAGACATGAGTCTTCCTTTTTATACTCCAAGTACTCCAAGCACATCCTCACTAGGTAGTAATCAACAGTTCAAATAAGAAATCTAACAACAAACTTACCGGATAAAATTACAGTTCAGGCGAAACTTCAGGGACTATTTTATGATTTTCCCCTTTCCGCAATCTGTGACCCGATCTTGATCCAAATCAAAGCTCAACGATTGAAAATGAAAAACCCTAAGTTTTCCTTCTTTTAGATGTGTAGAGAAGAAGAAGAAAGAAAATGAGAAATTATCATCTTTCTTTCTTTAATTTAATATATATACAATGGCATTTTTGTATTTTCTTAAACTTTCATAATTAACTTAATTAATCATCTTTTTAACCTTAATTTATCCTATTATTAATCAATATTTGTCATGATAATCCACCCACTAACAATCCTTTAGGTTAATTTACTCACTTGGTCCCTCTAATTAACCAATCACCTTTACACCTTTTACGATTTAATTTTTTTTAATCAATTCATTAGCTATACACTAAAATTCCTTAACTGAATTTTAATACACTGTTAAGGACATAATACTTATAAAAATAAATAAATTTTGTGACTCAACTTGTCGGAGTTGTGGTCCCGAAACCACTATTTTTGACACCATTAAAAACCAGGCTATTACAACTCTCCCCTCTTAGGGAAATTTCGTCCCGAATTTCTTACCAGTAAACAAATTTGGGTATTTTGATTTCATTGAAGCTTCTGTCTCTCATGTTGCCTCCTTTAAACCATGATGATTCAACTAAACCTTAACTAACGATACTCGCTTATTTCGAAGCTCTTTTACTTCACAGGCCAAAATTCTAACCGGCTCTTCAGAATACGACAAATTTGATTTTAATTCAATCTCACAAGGTGTAATCACATGAGTGGGATCTGATATGTACCTTCTCAGCATTGAAACATGAAATACGTTATGAATATTTTCAAGTTCCGAGGGTAAAGCTAGCTTATAAGCTATAGGCCCAACTCTCTCAAGAATCTCATATGGTCCAATAAACCGCGGACTCAACTTTCCTTTTCGACCAAATCGTAATACTTTCTTCCAAGGTGAAACCCTCAGAAAAACTCGATCTCCGATAGTAAATTATATATCCTTTCTCTTAAGATCTGTGTATGACTTCTGTCGATCAGATGCTGTCTTTAAATAATCACGTATTACCCGAATCTTGTCTTTAGTTTCGTGTATTAAATCAGCCCCAATTAACTTAGGTTCACTCAACTCTGACCAATAAAAAGGTGTTTTGTATTTTCTACCATATAATGCTTTAAATGGTGTCAATTTAATATTGGATTGATAACCGTTATTATAAGCAAACTCTACCAACGGTAAGTATTTATCCCAGTTATCCTCAAACTCGAGTATACAACATCGTAACATGTCCTCCAAAATTTGTATCTCCCTCTCTGACTGACCATCTAACTGCGGATGATACGCAGTGCTAGAATTCAGTTTGGTTCCCAAAGCTTCATGTAGCTTACTCTAAAACCTCAAGGTAAATCATGGGTCCCTGTCAGATATGTTGGATGTTGGCAACCCGTGCAGACGTACGATTTCAAATACATACAACTTTGCTAACTTCTTTAGCGGATAATCTACTCGAATAGGAATGAAATGAGCTGACTTGGTCAATCTGTCAACTATAACCCAGATAGAGTCTTTCTTCTTTAGGGTCAACGATAATCTTGTAACAAAATCCATGGTGACTTGCTCCTATTTCCATTCTAGAATGGTGATCGGCTGTAGCAATCCAGACAGTACCTAATGTTCGGCTTTTACTTGCTGACACACCAAACTTCTAATTACAAACTCTAAGATTTTTCGTTTCATACCTGGTCACCAATACATCTTCTTTAGGTCATTATACATTTTCACACCACCCAGATGAATAGAGTAAGTGCTATTATGAGCCTTTGACAAAATATCTTGTTTTAAATCGGAATCATTAGAAATATACACTCTACCTCAAAAATACAACATACCCTCCTTATCAATAGTAAACCCCGTAGTGGCGTCACTCTGCATTTGTTCTCTCTTAACTGTAAGCTTGGGATCCTTTCCTTGCAACTCCCGTACCCGTTGTAGGAATAGTGGTTTCATCCTAAGTTCAACTATGACAATACCATCACTTTTTAGCGATAAACGAGCATTTATGGCTCTCAATGTAAACAATAATTTTCGGCTTCATTTATGGCTCTCAATGCAAACAATAATTTTCGGCTTAGGGCATCAGCAACAACGATAGCCATTCATTGGTGATAATCGATCACAAGGTCATAATCCTTCAACAACTCTAACCATCGTCATTGTCTTAAATTCAATTCTTTCTGTGTCATCAAATACTTCAAACTCTTATGATCTATAAAGATATGACATCTCTCACCATATAAATAATGTCGCCAAATCTTTAATGCAAAAATAATGGTTGCCAACTCTAAATCGTGAGTCAGGTAATTCCTCTCATGCGATTTCTGTTACCGGGAGGCATAGCCTATCACTTTCCCAGTTTGCATCAACTCACAACCCAATCCATTTAATGACGCATCACTATACACTACCAATTCCTTCCTGTCTCAGGCTGCGTTAAAACTGGAGCCTCTGTTAGCATTTTATTCAATTGATCGAAACTATATTGACACCTTTCTGACCAAACGAACTAAACGTTCTTCTGAAGCAACTTTGTCATCGACAAAGCTATAATAGGGAAATCTTTCACGAACCAACGATAATAACCTGTCAGTCCTAAGAAACTACGTACTTCAGAGACATTCTTTGGTACTTTCCAGTTGAGAATAGCTAAGACTTTACTTGGATCAACCCATATTCCCTTCGAAGATACTACATGTCCCAAGAATTCAACCTTTTGAAGCCAGAATTCACATTTACTAAATTTTGCATACAACTGTTTTCTCGTAAAATTCGTAACACCTCTCTTAAATGCTGAGTATGCTCTAATTTAGTCTTAGAGTAGATCAATATATCATTAATAAACATAACCATAAATTTGCCCAACTGAGGTTGAAATACTGTGTTCTTCAAATACATAAATGCTGCAGGGGTGTTAGTCAACCCAAATGGCATAACCAGAAACTCATAATGACCATACCGAGTTCTGAATGTCATTTTCATTATATCGTAATCTTTCACCCGCATCCGGTAGTAACTTGACCGGAGGTCTATTTTGGAAAATATAGTTGCACCCTTTATTTGATCAAATAACTCATCAATCCAAGGTAACAGATACTTATTCTTGATTATCACTTTATTTTGTTGCTTGTAATTTATACACATCTGCATCGACCCATCTTTCTTTTTCACGAATAACACGGGCACACCCTAAGGCGATATGCTAGGTCGTATAAACCCTTTATCTAATAATTCTTGTAGCTGAGCTTTCAATTCCTTTAACTCAGTTGGTGTCATTCTGTATTGTGGAATTGAGATCGAAGTAGTACCCGATACCAAATCAATACCAAACTCTACTTCCCTGATCGGAGGTAAACCCGATAACTCTTCAGGGAACACATTCGTGAATTCCTTAATGACTGGAACTTGATTCAGCTCTATCCCTGACTCCTGAGTATCCAAAATATATGCAAAGAATGCTTCACACCCATTTTGAACCATTTTCTGTGCAGACATAGCTGAAATCACATTAACATTACTGTTCAACTTACCAGAGTTAACTGTAATCACTTCACCCATTGGACATTTCAACCCAATTTGTCTTTGTTTACAATTAACTACTGCATCATGCTTGGTCAACTAGTCCATACCCAATATCACATCGAACTTGTAAAAGGAAAGCAACATCGAATTAGCAAGAAATTCAGAGTCTTGAACTTTTAGTGGGCATTTACGACACACCTGATTAACTACTACACTATGACACAAAGGGTTGGTAACTTGTACATTAATTTCAATCGCCTTAATAGATAACTTTCTATCTTTTGCCAGCAAGGTACAAATATAAGAGTGAGTCGACCCTGGATCAATCAGTGCACATACAATATCATTAAAAAGATAGAATATACCAGTAACAACGTCAATCACAGTAGCTTCCTCTCTGGCACGAATAGCATATGTGCGTGCAAGTGCCCGACCCTCAAATTTGGTTGCACCTTTTTTTGCTTCACTTCGACTTCTGGCCATACCACTATTCCAACCTGATCGTCTACCCTTCTATGGTGTAACCTAGGGTTTCACACTCCTATCATCATTTACTCCAGTTGTCATCGGACAAAACCGACTAAAATGATCTGTGACTCCAATCTAAAACATGAGTTCTTCCTCAATGTGCACTCTCCAAGATGAAACTTTCCACAATGTTCACAAGCAGGTTTCGATACATTACAGACACTGGCAACACTGTTTGCTGGTCGATTTTGAAATCTCGAATCAGGCTGCATCGACCTACTTTTACCCTAAAATCCAGACATTGTAGTTGGTCGGTTCTCACTCTCTCTGAATTTCTTCGGTAGCGACATTAAAAATGGTCAAGGAGAACTCTTCTTACCCGAATTCTCGAAACTTTATGGTTATATATTTCTTCCATCTTTTGAGCACGACCAGTTAAAACAATAAACGATTGTAGCTCCAAAGCACCTACCATCATTTTGATCTCATCGTTCATCTCATCTTCAAACCGAATGCACATATATTCATCAGTCGGCACTATCTCTCGAGCATATTTACTGAGTTGCACAAATTCTCTCTCGTATTCTACCACTGACTTGTTTCTTTGTTTCAAATCTAAAAACTCTTTCTTCTTCCAATATAAGCACCTTTTGTTGATATATTTCTTTTTGAATTCAGCCTGAAAGAATTCCCAGGTAATTTCATTTGCAGGAACTATGGCTAACAAAGTCGTCCACCAATGATAAGCTTCATCCTTCAATAACGACGTAGCACATCTTAGATAGTCTTCAGAAGGACAAGTCATTTCATTGAGAACTCTCAACGTGTTCTCCAACCAATATTTAGCCCTAGAAGGATCATCTTCAATACTGCCCCAGAATTCCTCTGCACCATACTTCCTCCCTTTATCAATTGAAACTCATCGCCTTTGTTCAACCACTTGGGAAGGTAGAGGCCTAATAGATGGTACGAGCGGTACTGTAGGTCTTACGACAGGCTGTGCCACAAGAGGTGAAGGTTGCAATGTCATCGAATTATTTCTCATGAATTCCGAGAACCATTGCCTCCATTAAGCCAAAGAACATACTTTTTAGCTTCATTTTCTATCATCGGTAATATTGGTTCTCCATGACTTGCTTCAGAATCATTTGTCGTAACATTACTATTTACCTCATTTGTCTCACCTCGTTCTGAGTTTGACATTTTTCAATTATCTGCAAAATCTAAGGTTAGATCGGATTCACCAATATCACACTATCACAGGTTTATATGGCATGTATTTCTAAACTTTAAGTTTCACACTATGCAATCCAAGAATCGGCTAAACAGTAAGCTTTGATAACACTAAATGTAACACCCAAAACCTGATGCCATCACCGACTAGGGTCCCAGAGTCACTCAATCATCTATCACTGTATGTCTTTTAAAATCATGTTAACCATCCTTACATTATTAAAGAAATGCACCCAACACATCATAAGTTATCATTTACTTACAAATACAATTCAACAAAGGCAAATAGGTCATTTTTCAGATTTTTGGAGACTTCTACCGATACTTGTCCAACAAGTATGAGATGATGCAGACGTCTATTGATACTTGTGATAGTTCTACCGATACAAGTATAACAACTACTGAAACTAGTTGTACTTCTACTGATACTAAAAACTCTAGAGAGCTAAGAAGTCCTACCCTGCAACTTTTACCGATACAAATATTTTAACTACCAATACAAATATGCCCAGTACTACCGAAGCTTGAATTTCAACTACCGATACAACTCAAGTTAGTAAACAACCTCTCTCCTACCCTATACTTATACTGATACAAGCAGGAGTTCTACCAAAACAAATATGCAAAATTCTCAAATTTATACAAGTTCATCTATAATACTTCATTCATAAACTTAAGGTGTAAGAAATAACACTTTTGTGTTTAAATACAAGACTTAACATAACATCTAAGCATTAGTTGTCTCATACAAACATTGATTAAACACTCAAAACATATCATTTAACCAAAATACTACAAGTATCATAATCTACAACTACCAAAATACAGAGGTAAGCTTTCTAGCTGAGTAAGTTCATACATACCAAATCATTACTCAACATTAAACATTTCAACAACAATTAACATTAGAACGCATAATTTTCCCTTCAAACAACCTTATGCTCTTTCGAGTCATAAGTCCTCCTTTAACCATATTCTCATTCTCATCTCGAGACATGAGTCTATCTTAATCAAAATCTCATTCTCATTTCGAGACATGAGTCTTCCTTATTCATAATCTCATTCTCATTTCGAGACATGAGTCTTCTTTATTCATAATCTCATTCTCATTTCGAGACATGAGTCTTCCATTTATAGAATTTCTCATGCTTAACCCGAGACATGAGTCTTCCTTTTTATACACCAAGTATTCCAAGCACATCCTCAATAGGTAATAATCAGCAGTTCAAATAAGAAATCTAACAACGAACTTACCGAATGAAATTGCAGTTCAGTCGAAACTTCAGGGACTATTTTATGATTTTCCCTTTTTCGCGATTTGTGACCCGATCTTAATCCAAATCAAAGCTCAAAGATGGAAAATTAAAAACCCTAAGTTTTCCTTCTTTTAGTAGTGTAGAGAAGAAGAAGAAGAAGAAAGAAAATGTGAAATTATCATCTTTCTTTCTTTAATTTAATATATATAATGGCATTTTTGTAATTTCTTAGACTTTCATAATTAACTTAATTAATCATCTTGTTAACCTTAATTTATCCTATTATTAATCAATATTCTAACAATCCTTTAGGTTAATTTACTCACTTGGTCCCTCTAATTAACCAATTCACCTTTGCACCTTTTGCGATTTAATCCTTTTTACTCAATTCACTATCTAAACATTAAAATTTCTTAACCGAATTTTAAGACAATGCTAATGACATAATGCTTATAAAAATAAATAAATTTTGTGACTCAACTTGTCGAAGTTGTGGTCTTGAAACCACTATTTTTGACACCACTGAATACCAAGCTATTACACAGTCTGTCCTTCTCTCTATCCCAAGCTACTTCATGCAGTCCATGATGATCCCTAGGAACATCTGTGACGAAATTGAAAGTTTAGTTAGAACTTTCATTTGGGGCATATCCAATGGGAAAAAGAAAATGTCCCTTGTTAGTTGGGACTCTGTTTGTCAACCTAAGTGATGCGGAGGGCTTGGTAAGAGACAACTACGTGATCAGAATATTTACTTCTTGCTGAAGCTGGAGTACAAAATGGTGGCTGATAAGGATGCTCTTTGGGCTCGAGTTCTCAGATCAAAATATGGGCTTACAAGTCACCTACCTGAATGCATTGAAAAGCCTTAAACCTCCTTCTTATGGAAGTCACTATCAAAAGTTTGGAGCCTTTTGCGTGAAAATCTCATATGGTCCATCAGTGACGGAAATAAAATTCGATGTTGGAAGGACCCATGGATCCCTAATTTTGGCCCTTTGATTAATCATATTCCTGCTAATGTGAATGTTAATACTGATAATTTGCTTAGTGATTTAGTCACAGGGGAAGAAATTAGAATATTGAATTTTTGTAGGTTTGGCTTCCAAAAGAGATCATTCGGTGTATCACGAGCATACCACCACTACATCCAATTAAGGGACCCGACCGACTGACTTGGAGCCATTCTCTATCGGGGGCCTTTTCCGTTAAGAGTGCTTATAAATTGTTGAAGGAGGAGTCGTAGAGTGCCAGCAATGAACTATGGAAAAGAGTATGGAAGTATCCGAGCCCACAATGAGTGAACTCTTTTTCTGGACCGTCCTGAAGTAAAGACTCTTAACCAATCCAGAAAGATTCAGACGAGGACTTGCAACGGATCCCTCTTGTCCAGTGTATAGCCACGAGTCAAAGGATATTCTTTATATTATTCGTGATTGCACAATGGCTAAAGAAGTTTAGACTCAAGTAATTCCGACATCCCTTCAAGCTAATTTTTTTTCTAACACCTTGTATGCCTGGATTTCCCACAAATTGTAGGATAACTCAAAAATGCATAATGGAGAATCCACTTGGGCGTGTCTCTTTGGTATCCTTTCTTGGAGATTATGGAAGAATTGAAACTTATTCGTGTTTCAGAATAAATCATGGAGTTAATATGAGATTATCAATGCCTCTTTGTGTTGGGCCAAGCATTTCCTTTTGTTAGCTAGAAATGAAGTGGAGGATCTCGACACTAGTGGAGGTCCTTCAATAAGGGACAGAGTTATCCTTAACACAGACGGGGTTGTCAGGGTATCTTCAGGATGCGTAGCTGCCGGTGGCGTGTTACATGATGTTAACGGAGATTGGACCGTTGGGTATAATAGATACATAAGAAACTGCACAGTCTTCGACGCAGAACTGTGGGGCATTCTAGATGGTCTAAAAGTTCTCCAAAGAAGAGGCCATGATAAAGTTAAGATCCTGTCAAATAGCCTGGAAGTTGTTAAATCTATTCGAGATAGCACCTCAAACATGTCCAAGTATACTCTGATCTGAAGGATTCATCGTGTACTTTAACAAGAGGAAAACTGGACTATGCGACACATCCCAAGGGAGGAAAATCAATGTGTTGACTGCATAACTAAATTGGCCTTCATAAGGAAGGAAAAGCTTCGTATGATCGAGAACCCTTCGGAAGAGGTCTTAAATATTATCAATGCAGATAAGGAGAGGATATTTTGTAGGCCTAATTCTCATCATGTAACCTAACTTTGTGAGGTTTTTTATTCACTAAAAAAAAACAACCCAAAGGTCTGAAAAACACAAAAAACACCTTAAGAAATAAAAACCTAGGCAACCATATCGACCAGTAGCCACTCTCTAAAGGCGAAAATGAATCGATGAAGACTAAAGAGCAACCAAAATAAATCTGGGAAAACATGTTCAGTGAAACCTCCAAAAAATGAGAAGGTAAGCAGATCTATGGTGGTTCTAACAAACGACGATCCTTCGCTGCCATCGCTTCTTCTGTTGTCAGAGCTTCCTCAACCCAAAGGCGTCAACATCATGTTGTAGTCCTTCCCTTGCCATTGCATGTGCAACACTGTTACCCATTCTTCCGATGAACTGGAAACTACACGACCGAAAATCTCTTAAGATCTCCCTTGCAGACCAGATAAGTGCACTAATTTCAGACATATCCTATTGGTGACTGTTGATTCTTTGGATACTTGATATTGAATCGCTCTTTATAATAAGAGATAAAAACCCCAGATCTCGCGTGAATTGAAGGCCTTGGATCACCGCCACTGCCTCTACTGCAAATACCGAAAGCATAGGGTAAGTCAATTTACAATACGCACCCAAAATGTCTTCGTTTTCAACTCGTATTATAACTCCCAATCTGCTTTTTGTTGTGCAATCAAAAAACCCACATCAATATTAACTTTAATTAAACCTACAAGAGGAGGAGACCATCTTGATTCATTAAGGGAAACCAAATAGGAGTCCAAAGCTACCAAAGAATTAAACTCCGAACAGTAGTTATGAATGAAGCTAACTAACTCCCCCACCGCCTGGTTTGTTCCCTCGTGCACTAACTTGTTATGGGCAAATCAAATGGCCCACAATGTAATACAAATCTCTGTACATTTTATTGATTGATACATGCCTAGAATCTATGAAAGCCACTCACGAAAGCTTATTTGAGCTCCATAAATTCGTGATGGGTAACCCAACATTACCTACACATCACACACACTAGCACAGAATTGAAAAACATGATTTGCTGTTTCAAATTTCTTAGAAACAACTAGATACACTAGTGTACTCCCCTCTTATCTACTGTCATTTGCCACTAGAATTTAACAAGAATTCCTTCAAGCTTTTTACAATAAGTTTTAGGTAGCAAAAACACACATCATTACAAAGGTCGGGATTGCTTGTAGAACTGATTTAATATATACCTCGCGACCCCACTAACAGTAGACGCATGCTCCAAAAAGAAATTCTACTTCAAATCTTGTCCCAAATGCTTGCAAAGGCCCTTTTCTTATCACTACCTACTATACATGGAAGCCCCAGATACTTTTACAAATTGTTGGCCTATTGGACCTCTAAAATCCTCCCTACATCCGACCTATTACCCCTATCCATATTGAAGCTAAAAAAACACACTGGACTTGTCATAATTGATGAG
Organism: Kokia cookei; assembly: GCA_039519145.1. Classification (NCBI taxonomy): domain Eukaryota; kingdom Viridiplantae; phylum Streptophyta; class Magnoliopsida; order Malvales; family Malvaceae; genus Kokia; species Kokia cookei. The sequence continues at coordinate 12,505,197 of CM076901.1, forward strand.
TTGACCCGAGCATTTTGCATATGTTTAAAGTACCTTAAGAACACTGGAGGCACGTACGATAGTAATATCTCCAAATATAAGACTATCGTCTACAAATAAAAGATGGCTAACTCGAGGTGCACCACGCGCAACTCTTGTTCCCAATATTATTCCCATACCTTCTACCCTCCTCAATAAAACTGAAAGTCCTTCCCCACAAATTAAGAAAAGGTAAGGACTTAGAGGGTCACCCTATCTAAGACCTTGTGAAGGTACGAATTTTTCCCCCACCAGCCCATTCATCACCACTGAATAACTCACAGTTGAAGTAAACCAAATGATCTTGTCAACCCACGAAAATGAGAAACCTGTTTTTAGAAGTATCACCCCAATAAACCGCCATTCCATGCATTCGTATACTTTATTCATGTCGAGTTTAATAGCAAACGACCCTTTTCTACCCAGTCTTTGATTTTGCATTGAATGAAGAATTATACGCAGCCAATATGTTATCTTAGATGAGGCGACCAGGCACGAATGCACTTTGTGCTTCGTCGATACAAGATCCAAGTACTTCCTAAAATCTGTTCACAAGAGTTTCGGAGGCAATTTTATATATCACTTTGCTAATAAAATGAAAATTCAACATATTTCGAGGGTTCTTCACTTTAGAAATTAGAATGATATATGTATGATTTACAGTGTTTAATAGGACCTCACCTTTTAGTAGGCCAATGCAATATTGCACTACCTCATCACCAAGGATGTGCCAAATTTGTTAATAAAATATGACACCCAACCCATCTTCACTCGATGCTTTTAATGGTACCATTAATTTTAGAGACGCAAGAATCTCCCCTGGCGTGAACGGATGATTGAGTGATTCATTCGTGGAGTCAATAATGCAAGGATCAATACCCGAAAGTACCTTCATCTCATTCCAAACTTTTTACTATAAAAATAAAGAAACAAAGTAATCATGTGCCACTTGACTCACTGCATTATCCCCCTCCATAACTCAGCCATTACTATCCTCAAGACAGTCTATTCGATTAAGTCTCTTCTTAGAATATGTGAATATATGGAAAAAAATTGTATTTTTGTCCCCATTTCTCAACCAGTTTGACCTTGCCCTTTGCTCTAAATAGATCTCTTCATTTTCAACTTCCCAGTTCATTTCTAACTTCACGTTAGTCATTTCCTCAAGTACATCATTCGACGGAGATAATACACTAAGTTGCACAATACGGGAACGTAAAGAAGACACCTTAAGTTGTTTCTCTCATCACACCTTATGGAATCATCTATTAAATCCTTGGCAAACCATACCCAACTTTTCAAGCACAGATCCATTCGCACTCCAACACAGTCGTGAAACCTCACCTTCAAATGAATCCTCCAAAAGCCACGCCACTTCAAATTTGAGATGCCATCTTCGATTCCTATTAAAATCAACCACAATATCTACAACAATGGGGCAATGGTCAAAGAGTGATGAAAATGTGAAACCTTGTATGTCTGAAAAGTGTGGTTCCACGCACTATTTGCAACCCCCTATCGAGCCTCTCCTTGATGTTATTCTAAGCAAGCCAACCCCATTCCCATGTGTACCACGCACCTTCATACCCAAGATCCTCTAACGCACAATTCTCAAGGGCAGCACTAAAAGCCCGCATCTGTTTGTCGCTTCTCAATAAACCTCCTTTCTTTTCAAATAAAAATAATATTTCATTGAAGTCCCCAATTACAAGCCACAAGACAATCATTGCGTTGTTGTAACAATTGCTAAGATTCATTTCTCCAGTTCTCTTGCGGTGCTCCATAAAAACCGGTGCATCTCCAACTCTTCCCCTCAGGTCTTCAGTAATCATAACATCAATGTGGCCATTAGAATAAGACCACAAGGTGACAAATTCCATGCTTTCACCTAAAAGCCAGTCCTCCCCTACTCCCACTCGAATCCACCTCAATTCCATTCGAGAACCCACATGCCCTTCGAACACCCACATCCTCTGACTGTAATTTTGTTTCGAGTAGAAAAATTACAGAGGGCTTAATTTCCTTTAGAGCATATCAAAGGCGACAAACCATCTTGGGGTTACCCAAGCCTCGAACATTTCAGCTTACGAGCCCCCGTTGATCCCAATTGGCCCGCTGAACGAGGCCTGCCAATATAATTGATTGAAATATGTCATCCATTCCGTCTATTCTGGTAGATTGAAAACGAGGTCGTTTTAACCCCTCACCTTGGGCTAATTGGTCATTTTCCCCCATATCAACATCAAACCCATCTTTCAAAAACCCAGCTTCTGGCCCAAACTTCGTTCCAACATTCGAAAAACCCATAGATATAACAATCTGCTTCTAGTTAAAATTGTTGTATTTTGCTTTAATTTTCCTCGATTTTGATTGAACCCTACCATCATCAAGTTATGATTCCAATTCTCATCTTGTAACCGTCGAAGATTGCCTCTATCCTGTAGGATTTTGGTTTGCTGAAAACTTACCCCCACACTCCCCTTCTCATTACTCCTGTCCCTAAAATCACTCTTTCCCTAATTTGGTGAGCCACCCTCGTCTTCCCGTAACCACCTATTGGAAGGGATCGTCGCCCGTCTAAGAGGAGCTTTTAAAGAAATATCCCAACCAAAGGTTAAATCTTGATTATCTTGTAGGATACGTGCCAGGTAGAAACTTTCTCCGTGTCCTAACTTACCACAAATAAAGCAAAACAACATTAATTTTATGAAAATTTCACATAGTACATAGTTCCATTTGTGAGTGTTGTTCATTTCCTTCGCTTTAAGGGTTTTTCCACATCCACCCTAACCCTTACCCTTATCATGCCATTGTAACCAAGCGAGACTACTTTGCTATCATACTCCAAAAATTGACCGATAAAATTCCCCATTTGTCTAGCCACTGCTTCTGACACAAAGCCATGAGAAAGTTCGTGAATCAAACCCAATAATCAATAGTATTAAGCAAAACTATTTTTGGATCATCTCCATCGTGAAGCCTCCTGATAATTAACAAATGAGAATTAAAATTCCATGCCCCCTCGCTTCTATTCGATCTGCATCAACCCTGTGGTACAACCGAAAGAGGTATATACCACCCAACAAATATGTGATCGTAATTCCCCTTATAAGGTGACAAACATTAGCCAAAGTAGCTCTCATTGAGGGAAAACTTACAACACTTGTCGTTAAAAAAGTTCCCACGAAACAATTCTTAAGAGATTCACAACCAACAGCCTCTGGTGGTGCTACGCTAACAACATCCTCCTCCTTAGCATCTTCCAATGATAAACCCACAAGGTTGCCCTCCTCATCGGACATCCCTAGAACAAAACCAAAACAAGAATCTACTACCAAAAAGAAAAGGAAGAAATAATCTCGCTAAGAAATAATCTCGCTATTCAGGCAGAGAGAAATTTGAGACAATGATTTAGCATTGATATGTATATTAATTTGGTGTCAATTTGTATGATTAAATTTTATTTTTTATATGTTTGAATAATAAATTTAAAGTATTTGATTCACATAATAACTTTTGATTGAATTTAGAGATTAGAGGAACAAAGTAAAAAAATGATTTTCTTAATTATTTTAATTTTAATTATGATTGAGATTTAGTTGGAGGGTGAAGCCAACTCAATCACACTTTAAAATAATAGTATAGATATTTAATCTACTTTAAAAAAATGTTTTCTATGATACCTTATTCTCGATCCAATCATCGAATCTAAGAGTATGATGTCATAATACATTGGCAGAGCAACTCAGACTATTTATGAATATACAATTGGATATCATAAATTAATCAAAAAAAATTATCAATGATTTATTAAATTGAGAAATATAATAAACATTAATAATACATATTTGTCTAGCTAACAAATTTTGGTTCAACTCATATCCACAAAGGCATTCATGAAAGATCAAAGGTGTTTCAAAACTAAGTGCTAAACAGTGAGTGTCATCGTGGCTTGGAAACAAGAGATGTCGCGATGGCCCCACAAGCTTAGCATGGTCGCGATGAGATGAAATCAAGTCACAACGTTGGGTGGCAACATTGCGACGATAGTACTAATGATGTCGTGACGAGACTCTCTGTTTGGCACATACTCCAACTTCACCTATTTTGATTTCAAACTATACCAAATTCTAACCATGACCTAAAGCACCATATACTTCACTTACCGACCTCATTAAACAAGCTAAATATACAACTTAATCTAGTTTAAATTTTGACACCTTATATATTCAAAATACTATGATGAATTTGATAATTTGGCCACTTAAAAAAACTAATGAGAACTAACTAATGAAGCAATTGAACATTTATTTGTTTTTACCTCATTTAAGCTAGAAAACATGGAATACATCTAAATGACACCACAAGGACTCAACTAGTTACATTATGACCAAAAGTGACTTGAACGTGTACCAACTTATTACCATACACTTATACATCAAGTTAACCACCTGATCATGATCCTAGACAATTCAAACATATCACTCAATACACCACAATCCAACAAAGCTAAGTTCATGAAAGATCACTCATAAACATGCATATTAACTTACTAATTCACGTATCAAATCCATCATTTAAAAACATTTTGAGTCAAGATACCCAAAATATGCCAAACCAACAAGATGGACATTAAATCATGAGATCCAATTAGGTACATGCCATAAACTATATACATTCAAAATAAGAACAAACTTGGATCCGAGTTGAGCTGATGAGTTAGATTCTTTACGAACTTTATATCTACACAAGAACCTGTTCAAATCTTGTCTAGGGAAACAAACATGATTGTATGTTGAGTAATATATACTCAGTGGCACTAATATAATTCAAATTCAATTATAATCGTAATATTAATCAAATACACAAACTAAGTACATGAATATATTTGAAATCAAGAATCATTTCATCATCAATATTCATATAAACACGTACTCAAAAGAACCATTAAACTCTCAAGGTATTCCATAGGCAGACATCACATAACCATGTTTGTATCAATGCAATGTTAACAATGATGATTAAATTGTTAATTTAAGTAAAGTCCAATATAAATGTGCTCTCTTTCAAAGAATTTGAAGCATAGTTTAAGACAACCATGAGAAGTTAAACAACAACAAATGGAACAACTTTGAGGTTCAATTTCAATGGTTGACCCACATTTTTTTTTTTTGAAGTTTAAACTTGTTACTATCCCTCATAAGGATCACCTTCTCCACGACTAACACCCTCACAAAAAAGATGTGCGACATTGAACTTCGATAGACCATCACCTTCATTACCTAACCTAGTTCACCAAGGAACCCCTCCTTCACAAGGAGAACTATTCCACCAAGAGTACGCAAGTTAGCTACCATGACAACCTAACCACTCCGACAAGACACTTATCATTGGTCACCCACATATCTTATATCTTAGTAATAACACACCATCTTGTTGACATAGCTAAGAATCATTGAATATCGAGCTGGCCAATCAAAATGCACCATGTGTAAGGTGCTAACCTATTCATGTACTCCTTTTACTCCTTAAGCTCTCACACACCTCTCTCTTCCCATTCTACAAGCCAGAGGTTCCAACTTTCTTTTCCCTTTTCTAGATTGGCACCTTCTTCCTCTTACACTCATATGTCAATTGACCTCTTCTTCCCACTACCTTTCTTCTTAACAGTATGCTTATACCTACTACCGCTAACCATTATATGAAGAAAAGAATCTCACCTAAAAGACTTAAACAAAACCAAAAACTCCCAACATGGAAATGAAGAAAGATTGCATGTCCTAACATGTTCTTTCCATAAACTAACATCACACATGTATGAATTTGAGCTCTTATCATCCAAGTTCTTAAAACTATTAACAATGGAATTTGAAGCAAAACTTCATCAATTGAATAATCTAACAAATGGAGTTCTAATATCTATTATTCCTTATCTAATTTCCAACAAAAATTAAGAAGAAAACCTTAGCAATACTTGGGTGAAAGCTACGACAATGGAAGGAAAATTCATGCAAGCTTCTTTTTTCTTTATTTCTAATGTTTTCTTGTATGGAAGAATGAAAACACTCATTCTCTTTCTTCATTTCGTATTTCTTTATGACTAATAATTAAAATAATAAACCTTAATCTATGGCCATAATTAAATCATGGAATAAGTAGTGGGATTTGACGGCCATGATCACTTCATGCCACCAACTCCATATAAATTTGGTCAAATTGCTATAAGGTCTTTGGTAAATTCCCTCTTTTAAGGCATGTTCATTTTATAATCAATTCTTTTCCTTTAATCAATTCACAATTTATTCCTCATACTATACTTAATAACTAATTTAATGTAATACCACTTACTAATTTGACTCTACCATTTTCGTATTTGACATGTAACTATTTGATTTTAATTCCTAGTTAATTCAATTTAAAAAATTCAACCTTAAAACTAAATTTTCCGACCCCGTTAAAAATCAGATAATTACTTTTTTTAAAGTGTATGTTTAAATGAGTTGGTTTATATGATTGCTCGAAAATCGATTTAAGATTTATTAAAAAAAAATTAAACCACATGTCGATTCCCTAATAATTTAAAAGTAAAATTGTATAATTTTTTTTTGTGAATTATAAGAGGAGGATAAAGCTCAAACAGCAACGCGACTGGCGCAACTCAAACCCAAGCCATAACTAGAGTGATAAAGACTCTTAACCATCAAACAAACACACAAGATTTAAAACGGCATAAATTTAATATTGAATAACTAGTATTTTCTGTTTTTGAAAGAAGAATAACTCTAGTACTGAAATAAAAGAACGGGGCTTTAGTGCTAGTTATTACAGAAATTTTAGGTAGAAAATACCTCTTCGGTCTACCTAAATTTCAATATTAAGTAAATTGGTTTCTCTAAAAAATATCAAACAATTTGATCCTTGTAATTTTTTTAAATTAGCAACTAAGGGAATTTACTTACAACGATAATGTTTTTAGTCAATTGTACATTTTTTTATTGTTATAGTAACAAATTTAACTCATAAAATTTACACATATTATCAATTTAGTCTTAATTTAATAAATTTATTATATAACATTTATACGTTCTATCAATTTAATCCTGATTTATTAAATTTAACTTGCAAAATTTTCACAATCTGTCAATATTTACACAAAATATGTAAATATCAAAAATTAAAATTTATTATTATATCAATCATAATAAAAAACAATTGATAAAAAACATTAATATCATAATTAATTGTTCTTGAAAAGAACAATTTTTCTCAATCGATAAGAGACTTGAAAGGTGTTCTTGGCGAAGTTTTACTAACAGTGAAGTGAAGGGATATTTTGTGGCAAATATACGAGATAAGAATGTGATTTTAGATCTAAACTCGGTTCATGAATTGATTTGAGCCACAGCTCCTCCAACCGTTCTTTTTCCTTTACTGCCCTTGCATTATTTTAAATTTTCCAGGATGACCACACCACAAACAAATTGTTGGGAATAATAAAAGAATAATTATATTAAAAAAAAAGCTGCTTTTTTTTTTTTTTTTATGACTAACGCGATTTAAATCCAAACTACACTTGAAACTGTAAACACCCTTCATCATCTTTTATCTTTTATGGTAGTGAAGAACTGAAGATCATATTAGGAAATTGAATATCTAATGTGAAGTATATTATGCATTTGTGCAACAACCACCCCTTAACATAGTGAAGAGACAGAGACACTGTTTACTTGAAAACAGGAAATTACAATAAATTCACATATTATTTCATACCGAGGATAACAATATCAGAATAATAAGGTAGCCCATTCATATGGCAGTTTCAATTTCATCAGAGTTCACCGCAACTCCATTCGGAGCATCTTCGGATCGAAGCTGAGCAGAAACATCATCAATAGCAGAGTTCAACTGAGCAATCTTCTCGGTCAGTATCTTTCGTGTTTTCTGCAACACAAACCCCATTTATACCATTTAGAGGACACATGTTTAATCCGTAATTGTTGTTCCTTTATATGCCAATATTTATATACAAAAAAGGTGGGAGGGGAGGGGGAGGTTACCTCCAAAGCTTTTTCTTCATCATATATGAATTTAGGTAGTCTCTTCATTAGATCCTTTCTATCAGCTCCAGCTAGTGCCTTGCTGATCTATTGAAGGATAACAAGAAAATCCTAATTGAACATCATATAAGCCATGAAAATAAATAGTGCAGGTTATACAAAAAGCTAAACACAAATAATAGTTCCCACAGTTCTGCAGGTCTTAATCATCTAAACAGAAAAATCAGAAACGATAAAATCAGAAGGAATTGATGACTCAATGGAAGTGTTTTATTTTACTTGAACAGATAACAAATATACATAATGGAGAAACAAGGAGATATTTTAGTGCAATTTTGCATCCATTTGCAATGCTAATATCACCTGGGGAGCAAATACACATCCAAGTGCACCAACCACAAGTCCTCCCAAAATAAAACCTCCAACAAAGATGCTTGCACTGCTTGGTCTTTCACCATCACTAAGGACACAAGAAGAGAAAGACTCCCACTGAGTATTTCTATAATATTAATACCCACAACAGAACATCCAAAAACAACATAATACAAACTTAAGCTATGTTACTCAAGACTTAGATATGAATGTCGGTTACATGTATGTGTTTGACATGGGTATATTCAAAATTTTCTAAGTTTTTTTCCATATATTTGGATGGTCTTTGGATGTCATCTCTCCATATCCAATCCAAATTTGTCTGAACATATACTTGAAGAAAAATAAAAAGTTGGATCAACATAGAACCAAAGTATTTAGTTGATAATGCTTTCATAAGTAGGTGCCAGTTACAGGACTACTTGTGCGTACTATTATGCATTCTTGTGCTCCGAACGTGATCAGTGATGATACCTGTACGAAGCTTGAACTGTTACTACTGGCCTTCTAGAGGAACAAAGATGCAGTTTTCCTAAGCCATTAGAATTGAATGACAAGTTCGTGGGACTAGCACTCCCTGCTGTCTTTAAATGTGAGCCTAACCACAAAAAAAAAAAAAAAAGTAATGAACAAAAAAATGATTACAGCTTTGGTGTAGACATATAATAGAAAATAGAATTATTATTAGTTTAGTTTTGCGTTTGTATAAAGAGCAAAGATAACCAATATTCTGAATTCAAAGAATGGACATGAACATGATGACGATAATGATGCTATGATCTAAAACTGTGAATCAACACTAAAACCCAGATTCTTGTTGTAAAAGATCAGAACTGCTGAACTAAAATAAACAAACAATCATGAGCGTCAAGTCAGACAATCAATTCCAACCAAGCTATTACCTTTAGCGAATCCAATCGTTATCTTTCATCTTTAGCTTACAGCATTTGCAGTCAATTACTTCCCCAGGGTTTCAGGGTACACCAAGTCAAATTTTTTGTAAGTATGCTAACAAATATAAAGAATGAAGAAGGCCTATTGTAATTATTCTACTACCCTCCCACAGCTTCAATATTGAAAAATTAATCAAATTCCACAGATACAGCGAAGATGGATCATATTCCTTCAAATTTTTTTCTGCATTACTATCTTATTTCGCTGAATAAAAAAAAAAGTACAGTTTAGGGCAATCAAAATTAAGCAGGGTCTTGAACCCAAAAAATCATGGAAATGACTAGCGTAGAACTAAATGCTGCTAAAAGTTTTCAGCTACTGCAATAAATCCGACGGCCTAAGCAAGAAAGAAGAGGAGAGTATTAATTTTATTATGCATTAGAACTTAGAAGTTGAATCGTATTCCATTTCAAATGAAGTTGATTACAACGAATGAACAAGAAAAAGAAGATTAGAAAAACAACAGAGATGAAGAAAAAGGAATTGTATTACCAGAAGAAGATAATTGGAACGGAAGACTTGTGGGTAAAACCAAAGAATTAGAGAGTATAGTCATAATGTAAGAGAGAGAGAGAGATGCAAAGGAAATGAAGCAGCTGAGAATTGAAAGCAGGGAAGTTGATTTTGACTTTGATAAGCCCTGCGGTGGACGTTGTTGGGCCAGGCTTAACTTCTTCTATGGCTCCCGTTGTTTGCTTATATTTCTGAAATTTAATTACACGAATATAGATATTTATCAGTTTTGGGACATCATGAGGGTTTTGTGATGGTGTTACAAGTTATTTTAATATTAATTTAATTAAAATATATTTAATCGAAAGAATATAAATTTCATTAAAAATATTTTTTAAGTAAAATATTATTAGAATAGTATTTTCTTTTCTTTTTTTTTTATATAAATTAAAAAAAAAAGTTAAAAACGCTATATAAAAATAATCTGGGTTGTATATAAAATATTTTCCACTCTACCTATAATTCATTTATTGATAACATTTTTATAAATATATTTTTACATAAAAATTTTACTTTCACACGTGAGTGTGACATAATCCAACGTTCTAAAACTAGATTAATTCAACTAACTTGTGATATAGCCCCATTGTATGCTTGCAATTTAATTTTAACCGAGCAAACGGTAAGGCTTTAGGCAGAGGATTTACTTAAAATTAAGTCAATCTAAACAATTGATAGTGTGCCAAAATGACATATTTATGTGCTTTATTCAATTTCGCGTTACGCCTTCTCTTTTAAGGTATTTGTTTCTTTTTTCGGGTCAGATAGGATTATCTTATAATATTGTTTTTAGTTTCGTTTCAAGAAAGATCCTTTATACGGTGTTGGGAACAATACACAATTGGTACAATTAATTCGGTGTCGAATTACTTTACCAAAGAATAAGTTGGTGTGGTTCGATTGGGAGTGAAATTGGGTGACGTCATGGGATTAGGAGGTCTAATTTAGATGATTAACGCGGTTGAGATCATTAACCAGAGTAGGGTTTTTTTAATTCGCAAAGCTGTCAACGAATTAAATCATAAAAGTGTCTTTCGGGGTTATTCGTTTGATAAGGGTTAACTGTTGGGTGATTCTTGCAATTAATTTACGATTAAGGAAGAATCGGTTGTTGAGGCGTCCTCAATATTTGTCTTAACAGTGAGCTAGAAGACATCTATAGTCAATGATAACCTCTAGGACCGAGACCGACATCATACCCGAGGTTGGAACATTCACCAATTAGGTTTCTTTCATTTAATTTTGAATTATGTTTTTATTTACTATTCTATCGTTCTTTGATTTTTATTTATTTAATTTTGTATTACTTGAATCCCTCTTTATTCATTTTACAATGGACTATGTAAGTCGTGGGCACGAAATTGCCCATAAAGTGCCTTGGTTGTGAGAAATTCGAACATTGTCAAGTCAATCCTTATGGGATCAACCCTATTCCCTATATTATAAATTTTATATTATGTTTTTTTAGGCGTAGGATTTATTTTTGGTGAGATTTGACAACCATCAAATTTTGGCACTCTTGTCGGGAATTGGCAATAATCTAATTTTGTTTTCTTTTCTTAATAACTAGGTCAAATCTAAGAGAACTGCTAGATTTTAATCCTGAAATCAAGAAAATCACCTAAACTTTATGAAGAGAAGCAAGACACAATAAATAACTAGAAGGGTCTACAACGTTAGAAGACAAAATTGGAGACGAAAATACAATAGTGATAGAGATCCATACCGAACTACCTCTTAATACAAGAATCAACGAAGATCCATCTCATGAATTGAATGAACAACAACCGTTATGTATCGCCTATCCGATAGTAGATGTGTCGTTTGACCTTAGATTTGGCTTTATACACATGTTGCCCACTTTTTGTGGTTTATAAAATGAGAATTCGCATAAACATCTTAAGAATTCCACATGGTTTGCTTGAATACAAAACCAGAAGGAGTTACCGAATACCAGGTTAAACTTTAAGTTTTCCCTTTTTCTCAACTCTACTCCGCTAAAGAGTAGCTATTTTAGTTACCCCTTGGTTCAGTTAACACATGGGCTAACAAGTCTTCTTTATTCCCTGACAAGTTCTTTTCGGCATCCCGAGCAGCTGAGCTAAAAAGGAAATCATTGGTCTGTGATAGAGGATGCAAAATCACTTTACAGTTACTAGGAGCATTTTAAAAAGTTGTGTGCAAGTTGACCACGACATGGCATTACTAAACAATCTCTTCTTCAATGTTTCTATAAAGGCTTGCTTCTTATGCAGATGAAGATGATTGATGTTACAAGTCGAGGGGCACCTGTTAACATGACCCCTCAAAGAGCAAGAGACTTAATTTCCATCATGGCGGCTAACTCTCAACAATTTCAAGCTAATACAGAACCCATGAGACAAGTTCATGAGCTAAGTACTCCATCCTTAGAGGAAAAAAATTATAAGCTTACTAATGTTGTTCAAAACTTGCTTGCATGAAAAATGAATTAAACTTGAGTTTGTGGGATTTGTGTCATTCCCAACCACATAACCAAATCATGTTGTATCTTACAGGAAGACTCTACAACTCAAGTATATGTTATTGTGAATTTTTTAAGACCACCATAGAGGTGGTACGATCCGTACTCTAACACTTACAATGCTAGGTGAAGGGATCACCCTAATATAAGCTATGGATCAAAACACTAATACAATCAATCGTGCCAATCAAGACCTCCTTCTCGTCGATAATCTCAAACTTTAATTATGTCTCTCGAAGACATTGTCCATAAACTTGTTATTGTCACTCTTGAATTTCCTCAAGACATGAAGGTGACACTTCAAAATTTGGAGAACCATGTAAGCAATCTTTCCATGATTGTTGGTAGGGTGGAATCCCAAGGAAAATTGTCATCCTAAATAGAACCCAACCTGAGACAAAATGCAAGCGCATTGATTTTACAAAGTGGGAAAATGGAACAATTAGGGACCAATTATCAAATTGATTTAATAAATACACATGTAATTCAAAATGGAATAAACATACATTTACTAACCTTAAATCGAGCCTACGAGATCTTAAAAATAGTTTAGGAATAATTAGGGACCAATTTGAAATAAATAAGAAAGTTTAGAGAAAAACTAAAAATTTTCGCTTTAAGGGTTATATGGCCGTGTGCCCGGGCCATATGTGCCAAAAATGTCCCAAAACAAGCCTAACTTCTATCCAATTGCATAAGTACCTATACCATCTCATGACACATGGTTTCAAGCCTCAAACATATTAAAAAAAAAACCAAGATAGCAGCTCAATCAATCAACCTTAAACATTATCTAAAATCATGCAAGTCACCCACGTCTCAAGCAACCAGCAATTCAATGACTTAACTAGACTTCCATACTAACACATTTGACCACATCTAGCTTACGTGTAAGTTAACAATCCTACTATTTCATACACACATCCATACCACTTTTGCCTAGGTGGATATCCTACATACATCAAGGCTATAAATAACACCAAAGCATAAGCAACCAAGTTATACAATACAAGCCACAATAACACTCAAATAACTACATTCAGTTCCAACTTACCATATCTACCTCATGTCATCTTACCATTCCATATTCATCCATTAGGTTAAACTTGGAACTTAACATGCATCCCACATTGGTCACTCATTTCACAACATCATAAGCACCCACATGCATATTACATCAATACATACGAACCAATACAACCATGAGCACGAACCAATACAACCATGAGCAAATGATCTTACTACATAATATAACCACATTTTCCTATTACATGTCATATAAGCCAAATTGAAATCAAAATCTACCAAAAAGGTTCTGGATAGTGTGATCTCCTCGAGTGATCCGATCTCTTGACTTCTAGAGAACATTTCTTCAAGGAAGGGAAAAGACACGAGTAAGCTTGCGTAAAACTTAGTAAGTTCTTAATAAACTTAAACTTTAACTTACCAAAAAAATGGTGTAATTTAAATATTTTACAAGATAGTTCAATATCATGGTCATGAGTTCATTCGTTACCTATAAACATCACAAATCTCACAAGCTTAGTGAGTTCACATATACGAAATTTATAACCTTTTCATGTTATAAAACATATACAAATAAACTCATTAGATATACTATTGATTCAACATCTATTCATTTAACATTCCACATTTCCCATTTCAAACGTTCATTCCAAATTTTTCTTCTTACATATCTATCCACATAAACATCTCATAAAACAATTCATATGATTATTTCCATATAACTGGCTCATTTGATTATTTTGTTTATCTGTTTCCGTATAACTAATTCATATAACCATATCGTATAGTCATTTCAAAATGTTAACCTTAACACAACATGATTCAAAAATTCCAAGTCAGTAAACATTTACATATACGGATAATCAAAATTTATAACTCATTTATTTCAATGAAATAGTTCCGCATCAACAACCTTTATTTTTTCGATGGATCTTTGTAAAAGTATTCAATACATAAGTCCAGAAACAGATGATACTCGTATGAGCTAATCAGATACACAGTAAATGTGTCAAGTTACCTGTTTGGGCTAAACTAATAACAACACAAAAAAATAGCCTGGTCAAGGCTACGTATACATGTAAGGTTACTAGTCTAGGCTAAACCTTTAAAATGACAATGGATTACCAGTCTAGGCTAAATCCGAGTCACATGTATATTCGAGTTCGCAACACATGATGAAGCTCGATCCAGAACAAAAATTCAGTCAAAAATCTCATATATGAAACTTTTACTTGATCCATCGAAATCATTTCAAAAATTCAGTATATTTCACAAGTATAACCATATAATTTTATCAAGACATAACATTTATAAGTAAACACACATATAACCTCAATTCACCCATAATATGTTCATTTACCATGCTTTACAAATCAATTCTTTATTTCCAATTTCATGTCCTACCTCAATTAATCATGTTAACTATAATATATACATAAATACCTTTATAATTGAATTCAAATAATTATAAACACATTATTTCATCACAAGAATTCATCTGTATAATTTTCCATTTTCAAGTATAACTTTTAACTTAATTAATATTTCAAGTTAATCCGTTTCATTGCTTACAATTTATTAAGTAAATGAACTCATTTACAACATACATATATATAGATATTAAAACACAAAAAAACAGTTAAATTAAATTAATTTAATTTACGAACTTACCTAGTCAAAAACAACTATGAACGTGACACCGAGGTTTATTCCGCTAATTTTCTTTTTTCTGCGATTATTGTTAGGTTGACTCGTTTCTTGATCTAATAAAAATTTTAATTCAATTAACTAATTCAAATATCATAAAATAATGGAATTCAAGTAATTTACCTTTTATCAACATTTTACACTTTTACTCTAAAATTTTACCTTTTATTCAATTTAGTCCCTAAAACCGAACATATCATATCTTCTAAATTTGAGCTCCAAATTTTAAACCCACTTCAATTATGTCCATATACAACCTCCTATTATCACAATTTATAAAAAAATTCATAACAAAATCAAGATATCCACAATTTAGCCCTTAAATGTAAAATTAACAAAATTTACTTTAACAAATAGTCTTTAAACATTTCATAGCTTCCAAATCTATCAATTTCTATAAAAAAAAAAAAAGATCTAAGATTCATCAATGACAAATTTTAAAATCTTTAACAGTTTTTAAATCAAATATATGAGTTAGCTAAACCTAATTGCAACGATCTCAAAAACATAAAAATTATAAAAAAGAACTTAGAAATGACTTACTAATTGAAGGACTAAGATTCGAAAGCTTCAAAATTTTCTTCTCCAACTTCTGTTTCGTGAAAATGAAAAAAAGATGATGATGATGATATGTTGTTTTCATTTTAATTTATTTTTTATACTTATATTAAAATTTAATTAACCATTATTTAATTAAACAAAATTTAAAAAAAGTGGATGGCTTACAGCTAGCCTCCACCATCGTTTTAAATTAAAAAATGGTCTAATTTCTCAATTGATCATTCAATTAATTAAAATTTCATAGCGACTAATTTTTACGACTTTTACGATTTAGTCTTTTTTCTTTAATTAACTATTAAATCACTAAAATTTTTGGACCGAACTTCAATACACATATACTGTAAATCCGTAAATATTTAATGAAAATATTTATTTGCTTGGTTTACGGATATGAGGTCTTGATATATCATTTTCTAAAACAACTTGAACTTAACTAATTATTTGATTAAATAAAAATTATCAAATAAAATTCATTATATAATAGTGCTTTACTCGTAAATAAATAATAATATTTACGTACTCACTCGTCGAAATTGTAGTCCTGAAACCACTATTTCTAACACCACTAAAAAACGGGTTGTTATAAATCTCCCTCAAGAAATTTCATCCTCGAAATTTTACCTAACAGTACCTGTTTATTTTAAAGTTTGCCTCACAAACTGAAATCATTACTAGCTCATCTAAATATGGAAGATAACAATCCTATAACAGTCTTGAATAACACGAACTTTAATTCCACAGTACAAAATTATTACTATAATCATCACTTTTCTTCCCATATTCAGGATAGGTCAATATAGGAACTCCCAGAAATATTTTTCGAAGTTTTTCGTATAGCAATTGAATTTTTGTTACCTAGATCTACACGAACCCATCTGCCAAATTTACGTAACTAAGAAAACTAACCTAGCTAAGCCAAAACTCACCGTTGTTAATTTTCACACAGATTATTTCTCGCACAAAGTCTGTAGTACAATTCTCAAATATTAAGCATGCGCAAATTCTGTTTAGAGTAGATCATAGTACCATCAATAAACATAACTACGACTATATATAAATATCCAGATAAGGCTAAATAATCTGGTTCATTATATTCATAAATTAATAGAGACATTAGTTAGTTTAGACAATATTACCAGAATTTATAATGATTACTTCAAGTTCGAGAGGCAGTTTTAAGCATCTCACATTCTTTAACTAGCAACCGAATAACCAAATTTGTATTAACCTTTGTGAATACTTTTATGCCTTTTTAATTGATTAAACAAGTAATCTATACGAGTTAAAAGATATTTATTGTTTATCTTGAGTTTACTCCATTATCAAATTTAGGCAGAAATCCTAGAAATTCTTCAAAAAATAGATCAAGAAACCCACTGACAAATGATACATGGTCAACCTCTAATCCAATTTTTTTAAGTATCGAGTAGACAGATATTTATATATATATACTAGAAATGTTTTACAATCATTTCAAATCATTTTCTGTACAAAGATAACTGAAATAACTCTAGTTGTACTATCTGATTTATCAGACTCAACTATAATCACTACACTAGTCTGACATTTCAATCAATTCATTTCAGCCTCCAGTTCACCACAGTATTATATAACTTTGGCCAATCTATTCTCAGAATAATATCAAATTCATGAAATGGTAGTAACATTAGATCAATAGGAAAATCATAGTCTTAGATTTTCAGTAGACAATTTTGACATACCAAGTTAACCCTTATTCTCTTTTCTAATGGATTATAAACTGAGCATTAAACCCAAATGGTTCAAGAGATAGATCCTTATCTGTTACTAATACAGTGCAATATATGAATAAGTTGACCCAATATCAATCAGTGCATAAATATTAAATAATATCAATGGAATAAATATAATAAATAATATTAGGCATGGTAGCTTCAGGTCCAACAACTATGCCTTCGATCCCACTTCATTTAACTATGATTAGGGAGTAGATATCGCACTAGTTCTGTAAATCACTAACTCAATAAATCAAAAAGACATTGTGATTTCTCTATTAGACATTTATGAAACCTGTAAACTATGATTTACTTCCTTTTACTTCATCAATGTCAGTATGATCAAATTCTATTAACATTCACTAATCTGCAATAAAAATAAGGTTAGATCGGATCAATCCATATCACACTATCTCAGGTTTATATGCAATGTAATTTTTAGACTTCAAACACGCTACATTTTGTCCAAGAATCGACTAAACTAGAGCTCTGATTCCACTAAATGTAACACCCATAATCCGTTCCAGCCCCAAAATAAGGTTACAAAGTATTACTGTACAAATCGAAACATTTCATATTATGTAACATCCAATTATCAAATTGATTTAATAAATACACATGTAATTCCAAATGGAATAAACATACATTTAGGGATCTTAAATCGAGCCTACGAGGTCTTAAAGATAGTTTAGGAATAATTAAAGACTAATTTGAAACAAATAAGAAAGTTTAGGGAAAAACTAAAAATTTTTGCTTTAGGGGTCACATGGTCGTGTGTGCCCAAAAACGTCCCAAAACTAGCCTAACTTCCATCCAATTGCATAGGTACCTATACCATCTCATGACTCATGATTTCAAGCCTCAAACATAGTAAAAAAAAACCCAACATAGCATGCTCAATCAGTCAACCTTAAACACTATTCAATATCACGCAAGTCACCCATGTCTTAAGCAACTAACAATTCAATGACTTAACTAGACTTACATACAATCACATTTGACCACATCTAGCTTACATGTAAGTTAACAATCCTACTAATCTTCCGGTTTTATACCTAGCAAATTGAATTAGTTATTACACTTGAATAGCTTGAAACTAAGCATTTTCTTTATATTTATGTAGAATTTAATGTAGTTTTTATCTTTGAATAAATTGTGTAAACCAAGTGGTAAAAGGTTATTTTATTATCTTTAAGGCTAATTAAGGCTTAAAGGTTAGCTAACATACTTCGTGAGTGTGCAGAAGATCGTGAGAAGTTGAAAACATGTAAAATTGATCACTTCGTCACAATATAGGATGCTCTACGTCGCAACAAAGGGACCAGATGATCGACCTGTAAACGTCACAGCATTTAAGTGCAAGCGGACACTCTTTGATGCAAGTATAGTTGATAGATTTTCTCTATCGGATATCGATCCCATGAGGATAGGGTTTTTGATGTTTAATTGTCACTAAAGTTAAAATTAGAAGAATTGTTACTAAGAATGTCAGCGCAACTGAGTGAGATTTGCACAGCTAAAAGAGTTAATTTGTCAATGCAAATATAAAACAAATCGTCAAAGCAAATTAAGATAAATGAATAGTTGTTGGGATGTTCGTAAATTTAAATTCAGAACTTAAAATAAATGATCAAGTGTAAAGAAGTGGAGAGGATCACTGATTTCACAAGTCGCAATGCTAAATGAGGCTGTAAGGTAACAAATAGATGAATTGTCACTGCAATTAAACTTCAATGAAATCTTACTACTATCACTTCCTCTGTTTAACAAAGACCTAAATGCTAGTAACTACCACACTTTCTAGTGTTGATAATGCCTTGCACTTAAGAACAAGTGACCAAAATTCCTTCTTAGCATCAAGCAACTTCCATTGACTTGCTTGTTGATTTAACTTGTCACCGCACCTTCTAGTGACTATGACTGCAATCACAATTTCGTGGTCAAAACGATTAAATCCAAAGATAAACAGATAAAGAGAATAGAGTAAAAATCAAATTAGATCTAACTTCAAATGGTACTTCCATACAGAATTGATAATCAACAGTATTCATCAACAATTAAGAGGTATTAAAGAAAAAAGTCAAAGCATCCTATTCCTAGTTTACTAGAACTATCCCGTGATAGCTCCTCTTGTGCCACAGTTAGGCACTTCTCGTCAGAAGTCTTGCTTGTTCGCTCGTCAGATCACCCTCCTCCTAACCTCAAGCTTTCATGGCATCTCGTTTAGAGATTTGAGAAAATTTTCAAAATTTAATTCTTCACCACTTGATGCTCATCTTATTCTTTTCCCTCCTATTTATAAGCTCTCGAAATTTGCAACTCTCCTCTCTTCTTAGATCTAACCATTTTGGTAGCTGTACAAGTTGGTTATTTCCAGCTGTGCACTCACGTAGATCTGGTGTGTTCATCAGGTATCTGTAGGTTGTCGCTGCATCTTTGGGCGCAATTTATAATTTTTACTTGCGGCGACAACTTACCGTTCTCCTACGCTCGTAATTTCAGGTATGTTTGTAGCTTGAATTCACTTATACGAGGTGAAGGTCTTTATGCGGTGACATCTTTGGTCGCAATTCCATGTTAAATTTGTGCATTTTTAGATGTTTCTTAGCATTGATCTTCAGAGGTAGATTTCTGTGCTGACAATTTCAGACGCAAAACTCATGCTGCATATGGAGACATTAGTAGTATAAAAGAGGCTAAAATGAAAAGAATTAAAGCCATTCAGCACTAAGTTAGAAAATGCAAATATTAAATATGAAATGTTTAACATGCATACTAAATATAATACAAAAGGAACAATTAATACACAAGTTTTAGGGAGAAAATAGGTGTAATTTCTAATGCTATCACACCCTAAACTTGAGTTTTTACTTGTCCTCAAGTAAATAAAAGTTAACAAAGTCACAATAAAAATTTTCACCACAATCATCATTCTAGAAACTTAAGTTCTCTAGAATCCTGATGTATAAATTGCATTCATATGACAGAATAATGCACCGACACTTTATAGATATGAACAATCAAAACTGCAACTTCACTAATGTTAGCATCATGCTTTGAATCTTAACCTTTCTTAACCAATACAATATTTATTGCAATATATATATATATATATATATATATTTGCTTTTCTCTTCTTCTTTGCTTTCTTTTTATTCTTCTCTATTTTTATATGTGATTGAGAGATGTCATTACATTATTATACCCATATTCCTAGGTAGTAACGATGGGGTGCAACAAACCCCCAGGAAGTATGTAATTGCGCTGACACACACTCTTGCTGTGACTGCCTTTGGCTAGATAATTTTTCTAACACATGCAGTGGAGTGTTCTCCCTTAATAAGTCACAATGCGCTCACATTGGAGTGTCTTATTACTAGTAAATATCGTTGCAATTGGTAAGTTAATTCAAGATTCAAAGATTTATACTACCCATTCATTTCTAATGCAATCCCAATCATTCCTTCAAAAATAGAAGGACTCAACATTCATTCACATTCATCCAATTCACATATCAGCATTCCAAACAATTCAAGATTTACGCATAAAACAAAAATTGTGATAATATTTTTCTTGTAACTTTGCATACTTTCATTGAACTAAAAAGAAAAGTAAATTCTTCAAATATGTGGGTGCAATTGCATTTCGATTTCACACAAATTCCCCCTCAAACCCAATTTTGTGTATTGTCCCCAATGCACTGACAATATTATACAAATTAGAATGGAAATGCAACTAAAATGCAAATGTACTAAAAAATAAAATGCAGTGACAAATAAAAATTCAATGACAACTAAATGAGATGCATGCAACTAATTACTGAAAAGTAAACTAACTCTTTGTTCAGTAGTTGATGAAGTGGTTGCCTTGGCTTTTTTCCTCTTCTTTGGAAGCTCCTCTTTGTGCTTCTTTTTGTTTTTGTCTTTCCTCTTTCTTTTCTTATCCTTGGAGTCAACTGGGGCAGCGGATTGCTCCTCTATAGCCGGTTGAGTGGAGGCTTCATCGACAGTCATGTCGGATGGGTGGACATCAGGAAGTGGTGCCACATAAGGCACAATGGCTAGAGGTTAGAATCCTCAATGCTGCTGGTGATTGCCTCGGCTTGGCTCACTCCAAGTGGTGTCGAGTGTTTAACGGATGCACCCGCACTGGTAGGTGTGTCAAAAAATTCTTCCTCGAAATTTGTCAGGGCATCTTCTTTCTCTTCACTCTTCTCCTCTTCTTCCTTCTCTTCTTTAGTTTCCTTCTTCTCCTCAGGTTTCGCCTTCCTCATCTTTTTCCTCTCCTTCTCCTACTTCTAGACCCATAGATACAACTGGTATGTGCATATTCGTAGCAACAGTTCACTTTCCACCATGTTGGTTCCAAGGCTGTTTGAAAACTTATCCTTGAATAGACTGACGATGGTTCTGAAACAGTCCTTTATGTCCTTGGAATGTCACTCCTATTTCTCATCATCGAAGATATGAATTCTAGTTGGGGATGGGATGGGCTGAGGTCTACCTTCAAGAGTAAGTTGGTCGGAGGATGATAGGGCTTCCCAAATAATAGGGGGAAAATAGGGAACTCTGGTATGGGGTTTGGGCTTAGATTCCTCAATGTGGAGACAATGGCTTTATTCCATACTCGAGTATAGGCATAGTAGAGGTTTTGCCTGTAGTCCATCTTTTCTAATATGCTGACAAGTCGCATTTGTTGCATATCCTTGCGGGCAAGGAGTTGTTCTATCTCAGTCAACTTCTTCCCCATCTGAGGGTGTGTAGGCGCATTTTCTTGCTTGTCATTTTTCTTTCCTTTCCTTGTCTCTTTCTTCTTGGGCATCTCTTTCACCAAAGGAGTTTTTTGCCCCCCTCATCATACGATCCTCCGAGATGTTATTTATGGGCCCCTTGTTCTTCAGCACCTCCTCACCATCACGGGGCACAATACTGCTTTGTTTGCAGAGCAGCATTATTAAAGAATGGAAAGGTAAGATACCTGTCTGCTTGTTTCCAGCTTCAGCATTTCATCATGGAGAATTGCATTGACATCAATATGGCATCCCTTTAGAATGGAATGCAAGAGGCACATGCGATCCAGTGTCGTAGTGGTGTTATGGGTTGATGGCATAATGCGGCAGTTAACAAAGTGGAACCACACCTTGGTTTGAGTGGTAAGGTAACATCGGTGCATTGTGTAGTTATGCGGACCGTTACCAGTCCACACTACTCCCTCGACGCATGAGTCTCGGAGCACTAAGTCAGCACCTTCATCAGTTAAAGCTTCTAAAAATGCAGTATGGGTATCTTCTTTCTCAGCGATATGGAAGAGTTCGTTGATATGGGTGGCACTCCAAGGCACCAGATCTTCGCGTACAAAAACAAACTCCTGTTCAGAATCTACTAGGTTAGTGTAAAACTCTCTTACCATAGTGAGGGAATAACCGATTGGATAGTACAAAAGGACTTCCAACCCAAGTGAGAGATCGTTCTTGCGATTTGTTTCCTTAACGATTACTGTGAGGACAACTAAAACCCCTATTCAGGGTGACAGTTTCACTTAAGCATCAGTTTATGATATCTGTCCCTTATCGCCTTTGAAAGGAATAGAACAAGTTCTCTCTGCGGTGGTTATTCGGCATGATGAACCATGACGGCTGTTGATTCAGTAAGGGATTTTGAAGGGGCTTTCGCTCCTCACATTTTGGCTGTAATAGCTAAAGAAAGAGATTAAAAGTATCCGGCAGAAAAATTATAAGAGCAATAAAGAAAATGATTGCAGTAGCAATAGAGGTTGTGAGTGGAAGAAGAGAGTCGACAGAAGAAGGATTTTTATAAACTTTGGAGGGGAGGAGACGTGATTATTGCAATTGGCGTGGGACAACGTTGCGTCTATAGCCAATAAATGCCAGGATTACATATCGTACTTTTTGGGTTGATTCAATGGTTGGGGATGAATGGAGATCAACTGGCGTGATTCGTGGTTGAAATGCTTCACTGAGTCATCACAGAGTGCGTCGACAAAAAGGAGTTTTTTTTAATCCCTGAATAAAACTAAAAAGAAACAAATGAAAACAAAAAGCAAAAAGTAAAAGTAAAAATTGCAATGACATTAAATAAATGTAACCAGATTAATGGTCTCGCTTTGTTCTTTGACATCTGGGATTAAGTAGTGTTTCAGTCGTTGGCCATTTACTTTAAACTGGTGACCATCATTCATATCTTCAGTTGTCACCGTACCATGTTTGAATGCTTTGACAACTTCGAAAGGGCCTGACCATCTTGAGCGCAATTTACCTGGATGTAATTTCAAACGTAAGTTAAATAGAAGTATCAATTGACCAGGGTTAAATTATCGTCACAAGATGATACTAGCGTTCCATCTCTTAGTTTTCTCTTTGTATATGGTAGCGTTTTCATATTCATTACGTCGAATTTCTTCCAGCTCAAAAATGTCCAACAATCATTTCTGTCCAGCAGCATCATAATCCATGTTCACCTGCTTGATCACCCATATGGCTTTATGTTCAAGCTTAACTGGCAAGTGACAGGATTTACCAAATACCAACTAATACGGCGACATTCCTAGCAGTTTTATATGCAGTACGCAGCACGCACAACGCATCATGTAGCCTCGAAGACCAATCTCTTCTAGATGGATTAACCATCTTTTCAAGAATAAAAAAACTTTTAATTTGTCAATTTGAAACTTTCGATTGGCTATTCGTTTGCGGATGATACATTGTTTCCATACAATGCTTCACACTATAGTGCTTTAAAGCTGTCGCTACTTGATTGTTATGAAAATGAGTGTCTTGGTCACTTATCAATGCTCGAGGTGTTCCAAATCTTGTAAGGATGTATGTGTGGAAGACTCTTAACACCGTTTGAGCATCGTCTTTTGGAACCGCAATTGCCTCGATCCACTTGGAGACGAAGTCAACAGCAACTAAAATATACACATTCCCAAAAGAGTTTGGAAATGGTCCCATAAAGTCTATACCTCAAACATCAAATAACTCCACGTCCATGATAGGTTGTTGGAGCATCTCATTACGTCGAGATATAGAATCTGTGTGTTAACATTTGTCATATTGTTGCGCAAAATTGTGGGCATCTCGAAATAATGTGGACAAATAGAATCTTGATTGTAGGACCTTTGCAGCAGTCCTAACACCACCAAAATGGCCTCCATAAGGTGGCAATGCCTCAGAATAGAAGACATCTCCTCCTCAGGAACATAGAGACGAATAATGTTGTCAGCGCATACCTTGAATAGGTATAGCTCATTCCAATGATATCTCGCAGCGTCTCTAATGAATCTGATCTTCTTGTGACTTGTTGCACTCAAAGGTAGCTTACCACAAACTATATAATTGACAACATCAGCATACCATGGAGATGCGTTGACATAAGATAATTGCTCATCTGGAAATGCGTTGACAATGCGTGATTGATTGCCATCTTTGCTTCCAGCTTCCAGACAGTATAAGTGGTCTACTACTTGGATTTCAGATCCTTTCCTGTCTTGGATTTCAATATCAAATTCTTGTAAAAGTAGGATCCATTTGATCAAGCGTGGTTTGACATCTTTCTTCACAAAAAGGTATCTCAAAGTAGAGTGATCTGTGTAGACTGTAATTTTTGTGCCGACAAGATATGAATGAAACTTGTCAAATGCAAAAACTACTGCTAGTAATTCCTTCTCCGTAGTCGTATAGTTCACCTGTGCTTCATTTAAGGTTTTACTAGCATAATAAATGGAATGAAATACCTTCTCCTTGCATTGACCAAGCACTACCCTTACAGCAAAGTCGCTTGCGTCACACATTACCTCAAATGGTTACGACCAATCTGGTGCGACGACAATAGGAGCTTGTACTAGCTGCTTTTTAATTCTAACAAATGCGTCCAAACATGCATCATCAAACAAAAACTTTTTATTTTGCTCCAACAAAGAGCATAGGGGTTTTGATATCTTGGAAAAATCTCGGATGAATCTTCTATAAAAACTAGCGTGACTAAGAAAGCTTCCTATTCCTTTGACATTTGTGGGTGGCAGTAACTTCTCAATGATTTCTACCTTTGCTTTGTCTATTCAATGCCTTGACATGATATTCGATGGCCAAGGACAATGCCTTCAGTTGCCATGAAATGACATTTTTCCCAATTCAGCACTAGATTTGTGTCCTCGCATCTCTTCAATACTTTCGCCAGATTGTCGGCGCGTTGGTAAAATTTTTGCCCATACATAGAGAAATCATTCATGAATACCTCCAATGAATCTTTAATCATGTCCAAGAAAATAACCATCATGCACCTATGGAATGTAGCTGGTGCATTGCACAAACCAAACGGCATACATCGGAAAGCAAAGGTTCCAAATGGAAAAGTGAACATTGTCTTTACTTGATCTTTCGGTGCAATGGCTATTTGATTGTAACTAGAGTAGCCATCTAAGAACCAGTAATAGGCTTTACTAGCTATCCTATCCATTATTTGATCAATGAATGGTAATGGGAAATGATCATTCTTTGTGGCCGCATTTAGACGATGGTAATCCATACAAACTCGTCAATCTGTAACAATACTAGTAGGGATTAGATCGTTCTTCTCGTTACTTACTACTGTGATGTCGTTCTTCTTGGGCACACATCGGACAGGGCTCACCCATGTGCTTTTTTAATTTATTATTTTTAGGAGTAGGATTTATCATTGCATATATATGCTTTAATTCTTATGTAGGAACCCCACACTATGTCGACACAAAAATTTTGAGCTTTCACGACAAAAGGGAGAAGGAAAACCACCATGAGAAGAAGAGGACTTTCACGATCAATCGAGTAACTTCTTTCATTGCTATTTAAGGGGCTACAAATTGGGGACAATGTGTTACCTAAAGTGTGTGGGGGTAATATAGAAAATTTTGCATATAATTTTTCTTATTAGTTTTTTATATTTTTCTTTGATGCGTGCTTGAGCTTGTAGAAATACAAGTGATTGGTTAGAAGCATGTATAATAGGTTAAGTGTATTTGTTGATAAATTTAACATTATGATGAGAAATTTTTAAATTTTTGAGCATGAAATTATTAAGTTCTATAGGTTACATTAAGTATTGATAAAAAAAGTATTATTGATACCAAATGATGTGAATGATATGAGGAAACGAACATGCTAGTATATATGATAGATAGTAATTTTTAAATTGTGTGACTAAATTGATATTTATGCATATTGAGGTGTTTAAGGATGACCTAAGTCATTGTTTGGTTACATTTAGAGCTAAAAAGCTAAACCCTATTATGAATTTCCAATAAGTACCCATATTTGAGCTTATGACCCTTCTTGATGAACCACATTACAAGCCTCGAAAGCCTAAAATGATGATTTGTGTGTACTCTTTTCTTTGGTCCTATTTTGCATTATAATAGACATATGGCCATATGTATTGAGGGTAGGTAGACACATTACGGTGGAGGTTATAAAATAAAGAGTGAAATAGGAAAATCATTATAGTTTATGAACTTTAGTATAGTCGGAAAGAGAGGAATAGAGAAAAATCAAAAAGAAAAGAAATGAGTAGAAACAAAATAAAATAAAATTCATGAGTGAGAAAAGTGACAAAGTCACAAAAATACCAAATAGAAGAAAAAAAAATCCTTACTCAATAGACAAAAGAATACTCATAGGCTAGCTAAAGGAATTAAACTATATTGAGATTTCCTACATGGAGAGAAATGGGAGGTGAGAGAAGGAGAAATAAGGAGTTGAGATGGAGTGAGACATAAAGGGGAAGAATAGGGAACAATACTATGTGTCAAACTATTTTTGTGTTTGTAACCTTTTGTGCTTAACTGTTCTTTGAATTTCATACCTATCCTAAGCCTCAACATGTTACAAGCCGAGAAGAGCCCTATGTGATTAGAACAACTCTATACATGAATAGATATGGAAATTGCATGATATCATTATGGCTATCTGTATTGTACTAGGATAATCAAAGTACTTGTATTAGACATTGATGGATTTATATTGATAAAACTTTGATATTTGTATTTCTTGCAACTTACTGAACTTATACTGTTTCTAAATAAAAATTGTAAAATTACACATTCATTATGTTAGAATTACTGAGAGATATGTAATGCCTAGAGTAGATGTTACAAACCCCGTGTTTGTATGATACAGACTCAAACTCCTTTACTTCTTGTTTTTTTTATTTCTTTATTTTGTTTTGTTTGCTTGAGGACAAGTAAATACTTAAGTGTAAGAGAGTTTGATCTATCGGTTTTATACCTAGCAGATTGAACTATTTATTACACTTGAAGAGCTTGAAATTAAACATTTTTTTTATGTTTCTTAAAATTTAATGTAGTTTTTATCTTTGAATAAATTGTGTAAACCAAGCACTAAAAGGTTATTTTATTATCTTTAAGGTTGATTGAGGCCTAAAGGTTAGCTAACATACATCGCGAGTGTGCAGGAGACTATGAGAAGTTGAACAAATGTGAAACTGATCACTTCGTCATGACATAGGATTTTCTACGTTTTAACGAAGGGGTTAGACTTGAAGATTAAGGGGATTGACTTTTATTTCGCAACATACATAGGCTATGTCGTGACAATGCTTGCACGATGACACCAAATAAGGGGACTGCCTTCTTCCTTGTGACACAGGCCCTAGTGTGTCACGACATCAACCCCTAGACGCGATTTTTACACTGAGTGAAGGGTGTTTCAGTTTTTATAATGCCACATAAATACGAAGGACGGTAACTAACCTAGGGTTGATGAAAACAGCAGGCCAAGGCCATAAATAAGGCTTTTAGCACTAGGGTTTTACACACCTTTTCTTAGTTTTTAGTTTTTACTTTGTATTTTAGTTTTAGAAACAAGGTTGTAATTTTCACATAAACGATCGTGGAATTCTTTCCCGACAGATTGCCAATACAATTAAAGTTTCTTTTTCATTCAATTTATTTAGTTATATGTTTTTATATATTTTTGATTTGATGATGATCAAGAAAACCAACTAATTCCATTTTGGGGAATTAAGGAGTGGAAGTATGAATATTTAATTGTTGCATTAACAGAGATTTCCAATCGGATCAGTTGTTTGGGAAAGGAAGAGAATGAAACAAACACTAGGCTTGACAACCCTAGAAAGTCATTTAGATGGGAATGAACCCAAAATTGGTATTGTCTATCCGTGAAAGCCTTTTCCCCAAACCGATTTAGACTGTGACATCTAGCAATAAGTAGTCTTTATTGACTTGCTATGTTGGCGGAAGATCAGAAGATCCAACTGGATTGTAACTAGTTGATTGAAGTAAAATTCTCAAAAACCAACAGTTGAAGAAACCATACTGAAGCAACCTAATTTCCCCAAAGTCGTTTATCGAATCTACAAATATCGTCCTTCACTTTAGTTTATTTCTTTTTATGATTTTCACAAACAACTCCTTTATTTTATTCTTGTACCATAATCCTTAAAAGTAGTACTAATTAATTCTTTTCTTTGAAGGGATTTAATACACTATCGCCTTAAGCCTCCTTAGGGTACGATCCTTGGAATACTACTAAGTAGTTCGTTGTACAATCTATTACAACCTGACTCGTATACTTGCGAAAGCTGAAAAACACATACCGAACGGGAGTACGTTCGGAAGCGGTCACCTACCATTTGATACGCATATTCATACATCTTGTGCGTAGGTGGATAGCCTACAAGCATACATCAAGGCTATAAAATACCACAAAAGCATAAGCAACCAAGTTACATAATACAAGCCATAACAACACCCAAATAACTACATTCAATTACCATATCTACCTCATGTCATCTTACCATTCCATATTCATCCATTATGTTAAACATACCACATTCGTCACTCATTTCACAACATCATAAGCACCCACATGCATATTACATCAATACATATGAACCATTACAACCATGAGCAAATGATCTTACTACATAACATAACCACATTTTCCTATTACATGTCATATAAGCCGAGTTGAATCAAAATATACCAAAAAGTTTCTGGATAGTGTGATCTCCTCCACTGATTCGATCTTTCAACTTCCACAGAACGTATCTACAATGGAGGGAAAAGACACGAGTAAGCTTATGTAAAGCTTAGTAAGTTCGTAATAAACTTAAACTTTAACTTACCGAAAAACGGTGCTATTTAAATATTTTATAAGATAATTCAATATCATGGTCATGAATTCATTCATTACCTATACACATCACAAGTGTCACAATGTTAGTGAGTTCACATATATAAAACTTATAACATTTTCATGTTATAAAACATACACAAATAAATAGTTATACTATTCATTTAACATTCCACATTTCCCATTTCAAATGTTCATTTCAAATGTTTCTTCTTACATATCTATCCACATAAACATCTCATAAAATACTTTATATGATTATTTCCTTATAATCTACTTGTTTAATTATTTCATTAATCTGTTTCTGTATAACCCATTCATATAACCATATCGTATAGTCATTTCAAAATGTTAACCTTAACACAACATGATTAAAAAATTCCAAGTCAGTAAACATTTACATATACGGATATTTAGAATTTATAACTAATTTATTTTAATGAAATAGTTCCGTATCAACAACCTTTATTCTTCCAATGGATCTTTGCAAAAGTATTCAATACATATGTTCGAAAACAAATGATGCTCGTATGAGCTAATTAAATACAGAGTAAATGTGTCAGGTTACTCGTCCGGGTTAAACAAATTACAACATAGAAAAATAGCCTGGCCAGGGCTATGCATACATGTAAGGTTACCAATCCAAGCTAAACCTTTAAAACGACAACGGATTACCAATCCATGCTAAATTCGTGTCACTTGTATATCTGAGTCCGCAACACATGTTGGAGCTCGATCAGAGTAGAAATTCAGTAAAAAATCTCATGTATGAAACTTTTACTCGATCCATCTAAATCATTTTAGAAATTTAGTATATTTCACAAGTATAACTGTTTGCCTTTGAATGTACTCCCGTTTGAAGTGTATTTTGGGCTTCCGCAAGTATATAGGTCGAGTTGTAATATAGTGTTACAACGAAGTAACAAGAACTCCGAGGATCGTACCCAAGGGAGGCGAAACACTAATAACCTTAATCCTTGCACAAAGAAAAGATCTAATTAGTACTCTTTTTATAATTATAGTACGAAGAGAAAATAAAAGATTGGGTTTTCTTAATAATAATAAAAATCATGAAAATAAAATAAAGAGAGGGAAATAAGATGAGAGATTTCGATAAACTAATTTATGGGGGATTAACTTGCTTTGGTTTGATTTATTCAACTGTTGCTTTTGGGTTTTCTTTAATCAACTAGTCACTACCTTAATAGGATATTCTGACCTTCCACTAACATAACAAGTCAACAAAACTACTTATCTTTCGATTTCACAGTTCAAATTGATTTGGGGTAAAGGTGTTCACGAATGGGTAATACCAATTTTGGGTTAATTCCCATCTAAATGACTTCCTTGGGTTGTCAGGCCTAGGGTTTGTTTCACGTTCTTCCTTTTTCCAAATAATTGATCCCTTGAAGATCCTTATACAATAATTAAATAATCATATCTCCACTCCCTAATCCCTCATAAAGGAATTAGTTCCTCATAGTTTCTTAAAACATCATAAATTCAATAATAAGAATATGCATTAGAATTGAGATTGAATATATAATGGGAACTAAACTTAAGGATTAGTATTGCAATCTGTTAGGACAAAAATCCACAATCGTTTATGTGAAATTTACAAACTCTGTATAACGAAAATGAAAACAACTAAACCTAAGGAAATAAAAATGAATAATCCTAATTTACAAGAAGAAAATTAAAACTAACGAAAGAGTGTGAAAAATGGAGGCTCAGCGGGTCTATTTATAGTATTCTGATGATCGTTTTCCTCAACCTTAGGTCAACTGTCGTTCTCAGATTTAATAATGCATTATGAAGACCAAAACGCCCTTCACTCGGTGTATTTTTGCGTCTAGGAGTTGATGTCGTGACACTCAGAGTCCGTGTCGTGACATAGCAGTAGTGTACTCCTTTGGTGTGATTTCTAGGGCTTGTCGCGACACCCCTATGCCATGTTGTGACCATGAAGGCAGTTCTAGGATTCTTTGAGTCTAGTCTCTATGTTGCGACATCCTTAGTCTCGTGTCCTGACGTAGTGATCAGTCTTGGTAGAATTTTCCTTCTAAAGGTCTCCTGCACACTCACTAAGTGAATTAGCTAACTTTAGGCCTCAATCGGCCATGAAGTAAAACAAAAGACTCATTTTTGCACATAATTACACATTTTACTAACTTTCTTAAAACTTAACTAAATCCTAATAAAACCTTATAATAATACTTAATTTCAAGCTCCTAAAGTGTGAAAACTAGTTTAATCTGTTAGGTCAAATTATGACACATCAATAACCATATAACTTTATCAAGACATAACATTTATAATTAAACACACATATAACCTCAATTCAAATATGTTCATTTACCATGCTGCAAAAATCAATTCTTTATTTCCAATTTCATGTCGTACCTCAATTAATCATGTTAACTATAATATATACATAAATACCTTTATAATTGAATTCAAATTATTATAAACACATTATTTCATCACAAGAATTCATCTATGTAATTTTCCATTTTCTAGTATAACCTTTAACTTAATTAACATTTCAACTTAATCTGTTTAATTGCTTACAATTTATTAAGTAAATGAACTCATTTGCAACATACATATATATAGATATTAAAACACAAACAATAGTTAAACTAAATTAAATTAATTTACAAACTTACCTAGTCAAAAACAACTATGAACGTGACACCGAGGTTTATTTTGCTAACTTTCTTTTTTCTGTGATTATTGTTAGGCTGACTTGTTTATTGATCTGATAAAAATTTTAATTCAATTAACTAATTCAAATGTAATAAAATACTGGAATTCAAGTAATTTAACTTTTATCAACATTTTACACTTTTACTCTAAAATTTTACCTTTTATTCAATTTAGTCCCTAAAATCGAACATATCATATCTTCCAAATTTGAGCTCCAAATTTTAAATCCACTTCAATTATGTCCATATACAACCTCCTATTATCACAATTTATAAAAAAATTCATAACAAAATCAAGATATCCACAATTTAGCCCTTAAATGTAAAATTAACAAAATTTACTTTATCAAATAGTCTTTAAACATTTCATAGCTTCCAAATCTAACAATTTCTATAAAAAAAATCTAAGATTCATCAATGGAAAATTTTAAAATCTTTAACAGTTTTGAAATCAGAGATATGAGAACCTAGTTGCAACGATCTCAAAAACAAAAAAATTACAAAAAAAAAAACTTAAAATGACTTACTAATTGAAGGACTAAGATTCGAAAGCTTCAAATCTTTCTTCTCCAACTTTTGTTTTGTGAAAATGAAAAAAAGATGATGATAATATGTTGTTTTCATTTTAATTTATTTTTTTAAACTTATATTAATTTTTAATTAACCATTATTTAATTAAACAAAACATAAAAAAACTGGATGGCTTATAGCTAGCCTCCACCATCGTTTTCAATTAAAAAGTGGTCTATGTCGAAACTTTTTTTTAAAGAAAAAGTCTCGAAAATATTTTAAAAATCAAAATATGGAGTCGCCACCAATCTTTTTTGTTTGGTGTGATTAGATCACCACAAAACATTTTAAATTTGTTTTGATAAACATTTCGGTCTTCGAAATCTAGAAAATGGGTTCTAGAGTTGGTTATGTATGAGGAAGGATTAGCACCCTGACACGCCCAAAAATTGGTACCTAGTCGACCTTTTTCGATCTTGATTGTTAAAATTTGAAATCTAGAGTAAAATTTAAAATGCTATGCTGAAATGCATGATTTATTTGATGTACAGTTTTAAGAAAGAAATCGAATTTTGTGGGGAAGTCTCGTTATTTCGAAATGATCGAGGAAGGAAGTCATATCCAGTGAGTTAGGACATAACATTTCGAGGTCCGAAAATAACGATCATTCCTTCGTTGCCAATTTCAAACCTTTAAAAGGGTATTCAATTATTCCGGTTTGAAGAAAAACCGCGCCTAGTAAGTTAAGGCACAATTTTTCAAATCCCGAAATAAGGGAATATTGCCTTGATTTTAAAATTATTTGCAGTTTTAGAGAAAATTCGAAAATAACTTTAATTAAAATATTTAAAAAAATGAATGTGCAATTAATGACGGGATTAAATAACAAGAATAAGATGCAATTATATGAATAATGAATATGCAAAATACACATATAATAGATAAAGTACGAAATGCGAAAGGGTATGCAAATCAAAATTATTGAAAAATAAAATAAAGAAATAAACAAGATTAATTTTAGAAGAAATAAAAAATAAAAGATTAGATTAAAACAAAATTGAAATTTTTGGGGAAATATATGAAAATGAGAAAAAACGAGGTAAAAAATGAAATTTTGGAAATTTTGGTGCCAAAATATAATTTTTGGAAGTTCAGGGGTCAAATCTAAATTTTTAGGAAGTTCAGAGGTCAAATTCGAATTTTTGGGAAGTTCGGCAGTTAAATCTAAATTTTTGGAAAGTTTAGGGGTCAAAACTTAATTTACGGAAAGTTGGGTGGTCAAAACTTAATTTTTAGAAATTTTAGGGGTCAAAATATAATTTTGGAAAGTTTAGGGGTTAAAATATAATTTCTAAACAAAATAAGGTCTTCGAGGGTAATAAACCCAAAAAGTTTAACATGTGGCAACACCAAGGCCATTTTTAGTCAAGGACTAACTTGTAAAAATCTTAAAATTATTGGGCAAAATTGAAATAATTTAAAATTAGCACAAAAAGATTAAATTGAAACAAATAAAAAATGCGAAAAGACCAAAGGGGCAATTTGCCTCTTTTCTAAAAACACACGGATCTCTTGGTCGAGTCGGATCTGGATCAGTTCAAGACTCAAAATGACGTCGTTTTTAAGCCAATAAGTCAGGATCCAAAACGACATCATTTTTCTATGTTATATAAACTAAAATTTGAACTTTTGTTTCATTTTAACACCCATTTTCTAAAAAACCTCAAAAAACCTCTTTCGTTTTCTCTTAACATTCTCTCAAAGGCCAGCCCCGTCATGGTGCCATCGTGCACTCCACCGCCGGTCGTTGTCGTCGATGTCGGTCGATCGCCATTTGCGGCAGTCGAAAAAAAGAAAAATTATTTTTTTAAATGTAGATCAAGGCTAGATCCATCAACATCAAGCCATGGTTTTCAAAAAAAATTATCAAGTTTCGATTTTTTTTTTATATTTTTTATTTTAAAAGCTGTTTATTTTCATTTTTATAGATCTCCCCACATCGAAGCACCCCTCATGAACATAGGCGAGTTCGGAGGGGCTTCGTTCGTGGCTTCGATGATCAGCGACAGAAAGGTAAGAAAACTCTAACCGTTTTTTTACTTTCTTTTTTATATTTTAGGTCAAAATAAATAAATAAATAAATAAAAATAAAATAAAAGAAACAATGTATATGTGTATATATGTTATATATGGGTATGTTTGCAATAATAGAGGATGAAAATACCTCAAACTCGAATCTGTATTCTGATGCTTGCAAAATTTCTTTTGTATTTTTTTATTCAATCTCTTTTTTTTCGTGTGTCTGTTTTTCTATTGATTTCAAATGCTTAGCAACTTATAATTGATTTCAGATTGGCTCTTTATAACCAAATTTACAATGATGTTCTTTTGTCTTTTTGCCATTAAAATTGATTTCAACCCATCCTTACTTGTGTAGGTTTGGCAGTGGCGGTGGTGACAGACGGTGGTGGTGCTAACGTGGCAACATATGGTTGGGCAAAGCAGGTGGTTGGCAGCACAAGTTACTGTAATTAGGGTTTGAGTTTAGGTAGGGTTTGGGCTTTTGGGCTTGTTTTAATTGGATATTTTAAATTAAAATAATTTTAATTTAAAAATTTATTTTTGTGTTGTTTTTCGTTTAAATGTTGGCCCAGTCAAAATTGGACTCCAACTGCTACCCTTCTTTGCTCGTTGCTATGTAATAGGAATAGAGCAATGACTAAAGGATGGCCAATTTTGTCTGGTTCCACTGGATTTGGCTTTTTTAGCCCCTCTTATTCAAGTAGCTCACCCTTCACTTCACTAGTCCTTCAAATACATCACATTCGCTTCTCTAACACTTTAGGAAGGTAGAATTTAGTGTCACGATTTCATCTTGCCCTAAGGCAATTACAAAAAGACAAAATATGCTACTGTAGCTTCTCTCAATTCCACTTGCAACTTCAGGGGAATTGAGATTTGTCATCGTAGTCTTTTATTCAATCCACTAACACTTTAGGGATTTGATGTTGTAGCTTCCTCTTGCTCCATTGAAACTTGAGGGAGAAGACGATTCGCTTTTTTGGGATGAATGTTTCAATCTGCCCCATGGTCGGGGTATGAGATTGGATGGCTTCACTCTGCCTCATGATCGGGGTAAGAGATTGTATGGTGTCCTCAATCTTCCCTTTTTGACTTAAGGGTAAAAGATTGGATGATGGATGCAATCTGCTCCTCTTAACTTAGGGGTAAAAGACTGAATGATGGTGTAACTTCACTCCATTCTGCTGTATTCTCAAGGACATTGAGATTTGTTACTTATTTGACCCACTTCTCCGTATCTCATCAGGAAGATGGGGTTTGAAGTTTCACTCGCTTTGAGCTTCACTTCATTATTTTGGTCTACTTCTCTGTATCTCATTAGAAAGATGACCATTTCATTGTTTTGACTCACTTCTCTATATCTCATCAAGAAGATGGGGTTTGAAGTTTATTTCGCATTGAGCTTCGCTTCACTGTTTTAGTCTACTTCTCTGTATCTCATCAGGAAGATGATCACTTCATTGTTTTGACCCACTTCTCTGTATCTCATCAAGAAGATGGGGTAAGTTTCACTCACATTGAGTTTGCTTTGTTAATTTGGTCCACTTTTTTATATCTCATCAGGAAGATAACCACTTTATTATTTTAACCCACTTCTCTGTATCTCATCAGGAAGATAACCACTTTATTATTTTAACCCACTTCTTTGTATATCATCAGGAAGATAGGGTTCGAAGTTTCATTCACATTGAGCTTCACTTCATTGATTTGGTCTACTTCTTTGTATCTTATCAAGAAGATGACCACTTTATTGTTTTGACCCATTTTTCTATATCTCATCAGGAAGATATGGTTTGAAGTTTCACTCGCATTGAGCTTCACTTCATTCTTTTGGTCTACTTCTCTATATCTCATCAGGAAGATGAGGTTTAAAGTTTCATTCGCATTGAGTTTCACTTCATTGTTTTGGTCTACTTCTCTGTATCTCATTAGGAAGATGACCACTTCATTGTTTTGACCCACTTTTGTGTATCTCATCAGGAAGATGGGGTTTGAAGTTTCACTCATATTGAGCTTCACTTCATTGTTTTGGTCTACTTCTTTGTATCTAATTAAGAAGATGACCTCTTCATCGTTTTAATCCACTTCTCTGTATCTCATCAGGAAGATAGGGGTTAGAAGTTTCACTCACATTGAGCTTCGCTTCATAGATGTGGTCCGCTTCTTTGTATGTCAAGAAGAAGGTGACCACTTCCACTCCTCTATATCTCCTCAAGAAGATGGGGTTTGAAGTTTCACTCACATTGAGCTGCGCTTCGTTAATTTGGTCCACTTCTCTGTATCTCATCAGAAAGATGACCGCTTCATTGTTTTGATCCACTTCTCTATATCTGATCAGGAAGATGGGGTTTGAAGTTTCACTCACATTGAGCTCCAGTTCGTTGATTTGGTTCACTTCTCTGTATCTAATCAGGAAGATGACTGCTTCATTTGTTTTGATCCGACCCACAGTAATTCAAGGGTATAGGATTTTGGTGCTTCGTAGTAACTTTGAGTTATAAGATTCACCGTCGTGGTTTTAATCTGCTCCTTTTTAGCTTTAGGGATGTAAGATTCGCCTTTGTAGGTTCAATTTAGCCTTTTACATCTTCGAGATTTACCTTTGTTGCTTCAATCTATTTCTCTACCATTTTGAGATTCGCCTTTGCGACTTCAGTCTGCTTCATCTTCAGTGTATAAGATTCACCGTTACGGCCTAAATCTTTCCCTTCACATCTCTAGGGTATAAGGTTTGCCGTTGCGGCCTCAACCTTTCTCTTCACATCTTTAAGGTTCAAGATTCGTCGTTGCGGTTTCAATCTGGCTTTCTTATTTCTAAGGTATAAGATTTGTCGTTGCGGCCTCAACCTTTTCCTTCTCATCTCTAGGGTACAAGATTCGTCATTACGGCCTTAATCTTTCCCTACAGATACCTAAGGTACGAGATTCGCCATTGCGGCCTCAATCTTTCCCTTCACATCTTTAAAGTATATGATTTGACATTTCCTCGGTTCATCTCGCCATTTTGTGGGAATGAGACTTGTAAAAATATGCTTTCTATAGACCTCTATATAGCCCAAATTATTAGGATGCCATGATCGGAATAAGTCAAATGCTCCTAATTGAATGGTGCATGATATTAGCATGGATGCAACATATCATATTTGTTTTTTTTGGTCCTTAGTTCGACATGGCTTGTCGTTTGCCTAAGTTCTATCACTGATGTCTCACCATTTTTCCTTTTTTGGTTTGGTGCTTTTGATATGAAATCCGAAGAGGTAATCATAAACTGAACTATTTGTTTCAAGACCCTTCTGACTCTCGGGTCGGTTATTTCCACTAGTGGTCCTGTTTCAGGTCCCTATACTATTTAGAAATTTTTCAAAGCGATACTCATGGGTCCTTGTATGCTTTATATTGTTAGTCCATTATCCGTTATTTTTAATGAAAAATGCTTGAACAATGTTGTGAAAGAATATGGTCAAATTTTATTAAGCACAAAATTCAAAGGAATGAGTTACAAACATTGGCCAAATAAAGTTTCCAAGTATAAGGAACAATACTAGGTGTCCTAGATATCAAAGCATGAGCTTCTTTGAGTCAATTTGACGAAGATCAATCTGAGCCTGATATGTGTCTAGAAGACCTAGAGTGTTTTGTCGATGTCTCAAAATTGTAAAGTTTCTCTGTCTTGTTACGTTTGAGGGAAACTATTATTTCAAGGCCATTTTTTGCTTTAAATTTGAGTCGCCCTTTTTGAGTTTTCAACTCAAAATCCTTTTGGTTTCAAGACGCCCTTTGCGGGTTTTCATCTTGACCTCTCCTTTTTTCTTTTTTCCTCTTTTTTTTGTTCATTTTCTTTTCTTTTCCTTTTTCCTTCTTTTTTCTTTTTCTTTTTCTTTCTCTTTTTTTCTCTCTCTCTTTTTTTTCCCTTTTTTGGGTAAAATTTCTTCCTCATCAAACTCGAGTTCTCGAGGTTAGGCATGTCTTTACCGTCCACCTTGGTCAAAATCAAAGCTTCTCCAGAAAAAGCTTTCTTCACTTCATGGGGCTCTTTTGTAATTTGGCAATCACTTTCCTTGAAAATCCTTTTATAGGAGAAATTCTTTTCAAAAATCAAAGCTTCCTCATGGGATCCTCTAGGATAGACTTTGTTTTCATAAGCTCGCATCATTTGTTCTTAGTTCATCAAAGCATGTCGGATAGTTTTCAACCCCTTTTCCTTAATCAAGTGTAACTGATCATATCTGAATTGGCTTTATTCTGTTTCATCAGTTCTAACAAAATTTGGAGGGAAGGAAACTCGACTTTAATGAATAGGACTGCTTCTATTCCATAAATCAACGGCAAGGTGTTGCCCCAGCAAAGATGTTTAATAAGCATAGGGCAAATGATAATTTCTCATGTTAATGAATAAAACTTTTGGACTTTTGGAGCAACTCAACAAGATGTTGCATTGTTTCCACAGATGGTTGTCCCAATTATCATTTTTTCTCGTCTTCATTCCTTAAGCTTACCACTTCCACTAACTCTTTATGAGGTAAGATCTATTTTTCATCTTATTCCATCATTCTTAATAAGTCGAGAGAAAAGTTATAATTTTGATCATCTTCAAAGTCCTGAAGTTCCTCTAAACACATATCTTGCTCTGAGTCAGCATCAACATCGCTCATATCTTTGATATCTGAAGACCTTCAAAGAAGTAAAAAGGGGCCAAAGAACAAAATAAATTTAAGGATGAATGCTTGTATGGTATGAGTATGAGTGTAAATGTTTGTCAAATTGGACAAGAATGAATGTTTTAAAGAATGATCGATTGTGTAGCTTGAGTATAAACAAGTTTGTTTGTTAAATTGGATAAGAATGAAAGAATAATTAGCGAAATTTTTGCCAAGCAAGATAGAAAATGCATTTTCCATTAAAGATAACTAGATAATGTTCATGGGCCCTTTACAAAAAGATTCATATTGCTTTCGGGCCTAAAGTAATAGCTGTGTTTTGAGTATTACTTTGGAAAAGTCCTAAAAACTATAGGAAGCTCCTCCACAGTCTAGTTGTCCAAGACACTTCCAAGGGTGTAAGGACAAACTCTCGATAGGTTCCACTCCATTCTCTTCTTCGGATATGACTTTCTCTCAAATTCCCCCATCATCTTGATTTATCATGTTTTCTCTCAGTTTTTTTT
This sequence comes from Kokia cookei, assembly GCA_039519145.1. Taxonomy (NCBI): domain Eukaryota; kingdom Viridiplantae; phylum Streptophyta; class Magnoliopsida; order Malvales; family Malvaceae; genus Kokia; species Kokia cookei. The sequence goes on from CM076901.1 coordinate 12,545,292, forward strand.
ATTTAGAGTTGTTAACACTCCCTTAACACAAACGTTTTAGATATGAGGGATTTTTATTTCTATGTATGTAATGAAATGCAATGCTAATGAATGCATGTATGCATATGCAACAAAGGCGTTGAATCTTAGTTCAATTCTGTTAGAACAACTTTATTAGAAAATAAATTTCTTTACATAAGGCAGATACGTATATGGTCGTGCCTTAATGCTCAAAGCCTTAATCTTCATAAGGAAATCATTAGACTTCGCCTTGGTTTGACTCCGATTTTAGGTCCAAATTGTCAATCTTGAATGGTTAAATGATTAGTCACTTCTCGTACTTGGGTTAATGTTTGGCTCTTTGTGCGATCTTCATTTCCATCTTACTCGTCTGGCAGACCATCGATTTCTTTTTCATTCTGCATTTGACCATATACGCACTACCATATTGTTTTCTACCTTATCAAGAAATTCATTTTCTTATGACTCGTTTTCTATTTAGTAATCAAGCTTAAATCAAACCTTTCCTTATATGAGGATATAATGCAAGCAAAAAGCAAAAAGCAAAAGAAAACAAGTCAGTACGTTAACAAAATACAAATATAAAACAAGGAACCTAAGCTTGGGAAACTGCTAACAGTTTGGTGTAGTTCTATCCTAAGGCAAGCACTTAGGGCCACTATATGTAGTTTAAGTTCTAGAGTAGAGATACCTAAACCAGTAGATTTCTTGATCCTCACCCATTACAGGCTCATACGGACGAGTTCGGTTTAAGGGGACACATTTCCCATATGTTTGCAAGGAAGTGAAAATTTCATGGAAACATAGGTACGGATGTAATCCCGAAAGTGATTCACTATCCTACATGGAGGTGAAAACCTCACGAAGGAGTAACTTCTCACTTCCACTTAAGGGGTGTAGTGACAGATGCAAATGAATGCAAATATATACTAGCAGTATCAATACAATATTATCACAAAGAAAATGCAAAGGATCGCATATTAAATTAGACCGAGTTAATAAACTTTAACAAAAAGACTCTTAAATAATCGGCTTTTGCCTTGACTCTCTTATTTTTAAACAACGTCCCCAACGAAGTCGACAAGCTGTCGAAACGTTTTTTTTTTTAAGAAAAAGTTTTGAAAATATTTTAAAAATCAAATTATGGAGTTGCCACCAATCTTTTTTGTTTGGTGTGATTAGATCACCATAAAATGTTTTAAATTTGTTTTGATAAACATTTCGGTCCTCGAAATCTAGAAAAATGGGTTTGGGAGTCGGTTACGTATGAGGAAGGATTAGCACCCTCATACGCCCAAAAATTGGTTCCTAGTCGAATTTTCCTGATCTTGATTGTTAAAATTTGAAATCTAGAGTAAAATTTAAAATGTGATACTTAAATGCATGATTTATTTGATGTACACTTTTAAGAAAGAAATCAAATTTTGTGAGGAAGTCTCGTTATTTCGAAATGATTGAGGAAAGAAGTAACGTCCAGTGAGTTAGGACATAACATTTTGAAATCCGAAAATAACGAGCATTCCTTCGTTGTCAATTTCAAACCTTTAAAAGGGTATTCGATTATTTCGGTTTGAAGAAAAACCGCGCCTAGTAAGTTAAGGCACAATTTTCCAATCATGAAATAAGGGAATATTACCTTGATTTTAAAATTATTGGCAGTTTTAGAAAATCGAAAAATAACTTTAATTAAAATATTTTAAAAAATGAACGTGCAATTAATGGCAGGATTAAATAACACAAATAAGGTGCAATTATACGAAAAATAAATATGCAAAATACACATTTAATAGATAAAATACGAAATGCGAAAGGATATGCAAATCAAAATTATCAAAAATAAAATAAATAAATAAACGAGATTAAATTTAGAAGAAATAAAAAATAAAAGATTAAATTAAAAAAAGAAAATTTTTGGGAAAATATGAAAATAAAGAAAAATAGGGTATAAAATGAAATTTTGGAAATTTTGGTGCCAAAACATAATTTTTAGATGTTCAGGGGTCAAATCTAAATTTTTAGGAAGTTCGGAGGTCAAATATAAAATTTTGGGAAGTTAGGGGGTTAAATCTAAAGTTTTGGAAAGTTCGAGGGTTAAAACTTAATTTGTGGGAAGTTTAGGGGTCAAAACTTAATTTTTGGAAATTTTAGGGTTAAAACTTAATTTTTGGAAAACTCGAGGGTCAAATCCAAATTTTTGGAAAGTTCGGGGGGTCAAAATGCAATTTCAAAATAAAATAAGGGCTTTGAGGGAAATAAACCCAAAATTTTGACACGTGGCAACACCAGGGCCATTTTTATTCAAGGACTAAATTGTAAAAATCTTAAAATTATTGGGAAAAATTGAAATAAATTAAAATTAGCACAAATTAAATTGTAACAAATAAAAATGAGGAAGGACCAAAGGGGTAATTTTCTCGTTTTCCAAAAACATGTGGATCCCTTGGGCGGGTAAGATCTAGATCGAGTCAAGGCTCAAAACGGCGTTGTTTTAAAGCTAATAAGTCAGGGTCCAAAACGACGTCGTTTTGCTATGTTATATAAATTAAAATTTGAACTTTTGTTTCATTTTAACACCTATTTTCAAAAAACCTCAAAAAACCTCTTTCTTTTTCTCTCAACATTCTCTCAAAGACTAGCCCCTCCAGCCATGGTACCGTCTTCCACTCCACCGCCGACCGTCGTCATCACCGTAGATCGACCCCATCCTCGGTGGTCGAAAATAAAATTTTTTTTTTTTTTTTGTTTTAAAATGTAGATCAAGGCTAGATTTATCAAAATCAAGCCATGGTTTTCAAAAAAGATTATCAAGTTTCAATTTTTTTATATTTTTTATTTTAATATCTGTTTATTTTCATTTTTTTAGATCTCCCCACATCGAAGCACCCCTCACGAACATAGGGGAGTTTGGAGTGGCTTTGTTCGTGGCTTCGATGATCGGCAGCGAGAAGGTGAGAAAACCCTAACTATTTTTTACTTTATTTTTTATATTTTAGGTTCGAAATTAATAAATAAATAAAATAAAAGAACCGATGTACATATGTATATATGTATATATGTTATATATGGGTATGTTTGCAAATAACAGAGGATGAAAATACCTAAAACTCGAATCTGTATTCTGATGCTTGCAAAATTTCTTTTGTATTTTTTTATTCAATCTCTTTTTTTCGTGTGTATGTTTTTCTATTGATTTCAAATGCTTCATAACTTACAATCGATTTTAGATTGGCTCTTTATAGCCAAATTTACAATGATGTTTTTTTGTCTTTTTGCCATTAAAATTGATTTCAACTCATCCCTACTTGTGTAGGTTTGGTAGTGGCGGTGGTGGCAGACGGTGGTGGTGCTAATGTGGCGACATATGGTTGGGCAAGACAAGCGGTTGGCAGCACAAGTTGCTGTAATTAGGGTTTGGGCTTGTTGTAATTGGACATTTTTAAATTAAAATAAATTTTAATTTTAATTTTAATTTTTGGTTTGTTTTTGGTGTAGATGTTGGGCCGGTCAAAATTGGGCTCCAGCATTCTAATTGCTCAATTGGTCCTTCAATTAATTAAAATTTCATAGCGATTAATTTTTTCGACTTTTACGATTTAGTTAATTAACTATTAAACCACTAAAATTTTTGGACCGAACTTCAATACATATATACAGTAAATCCGTAAATATTTAATGAAAATATTTGTTTACTTGGTTTACATAAATAAGGTCTTGATATCTAATTTTCCAAAACCATTTGAACTTAACTAATTATTTGATTAAATAAAAATTATCAAATAAAATTCACTATATAATAATGCTTTACTCGTAAATATTAAATAATAATATTTACGTACTCACTCGTCGAAATTGTAGTCTTGAAACTACTGTTTCCAACACCACTAAAAAACGGGTTGTTACAACTTTCCCCTCTTAAGAAATTTCATCCTCGAAATTTTCACCTAACAATCGTCGAAATTGTCGCCTTGAAACCACTATTTTCGATACCACTAAAAAACGGGTTGTTACAGATCGAAAATAAAGAGGAAAAGAATATCCTCGAAATGTTTAGGAAAGTTGAGGTAAATATACCCTTATGTTGGAAAAAAAATCAATTAAAAAATGGTTTTCCTGCACAGCGAAAATGTTACACCTCGGTTCTAGCAAGCACAAGGTCTTGTGCTGTCTTTAAACAATATGATTGGCAGAGTGATATTCGCCCGAGTGCCCCTTTTGGAGTATAAAGTGGACTAATATAGTTAAGTGTTTAAGCTAATGAGGGCTCCATGCTAGATTGATATGACTTTTTGGAATGAGGATGTGATCAAGTAAATTAGTATTGAGGGAATGAGTCCATGTCAAAGGTATAATGCATCCTTTTACTGTGGTACTATGCAAGTTAAGTTACAAGGTAAGTTGGTTAGGAACTAACCTAATGTGAACTAGGATAGTTAAAAGGTAAAGAGATAGACTCAATTAGGTTTCTCAAAAGTTGAAGAATTTTGACAAGACAATTTAGTAATGATGTGACATTTTTCCAGTTCCAATAAAGACAAATTATATTAATAGTTATTCCAATTTGAGTGAAGGGAGTTCTCTTCTTCTTTCTTCAAAAGTAAATTTATCTAAGGTTGGAAGACCCAAAAATAATTCCTTAAGATGGATCAAGAACCCTGGATATTTTCAACAATTTCTCCATGTCAAGGTAAGTTTTATGGTTCTAAGTAGATATGTATCAATGAATGAAGAAGTAAGGCCTTGTATGAGAGATATCTAGGTTTGAAATGATTGTAAAAGGTGTTCGAATAGGTTTTAATGATGATATTCTATTTTATAAGGCAGTGGTCGTTGCAGTCCCTTCTTAAATTATGGATCTAAAGTATAAGTTACTACCCGTGGTTGTCATGTAAGTTTCTAATACAAGTCATGCATGTATGGTATTACTTGAGATGTTTCTGTAGAAAGTGGTCAAACTATGAATTTGAAACTAGGAAAGTATGATATGATGGTGACGTTGTGGTATGAATGTTAGATGAGTCTTGCATGTGTAGTTCGTGTGAGATCTGACAAATCAAGCTTGTGATGGATATTCTGATAACGAAAGAAGACCGTACGGGTGCTTCTGAAATGTATGAGATGAAATGAAATAAAGTGTGTGTAAGGTTTTAATGTTGTAAATGCATGAAAAATTTGTCAAGTGAGTCTCTGTTTATCATTGAGGAGTCGTCTAAAGGGGTTCGTCGAGACCTTAAACACTATCTTGAAGGAAAAGTCCATGGCCATGGCACCATATCGTGTAAGACCATAGCTAAGTTATGGCGCCATATGGAAAGAACCAAAGAAAGGTTATTACACAATAGGGTTCCCTACATGTCCCTAAACGATGATGGGAAAACCTCACGAAATGTGAGTCTAGGTAAATCCACATTGTAAACACGATAAGAAAGGAAAGCCTCTGTGGCCAAAGAAAAGGAATGCCTTTGTGACGCACTCTTAAGGATCGCCTTCGTGGCAAGCTCTAAAAGAAAGGGAGCCTTTGTGGAAAATGATGAAAGGAAATGCCTTTGTAGCAAACTCCGTAAGGAATTCCTTCGTGGTACACAGTAAAGAATGGCCCTTGTGGTAACCATTTGAAGGGAACACCTCTGTGACAAACCCTGAAGGAAAGAAGTGGTGGTCATGAAGAACTCTGAAAGAACAGAATGTATGATGAACTCTGAAGAAACAATATGTATGGCAAACTCTAAAGAAATAGTATGTATGACAAACTATGAAGGAACGGTAGGTATGGCAAACTCTGAAGGAAAATGCCTTGCGGCATATCATGTTACAACTTTAATGAGATATTCTTTCGAGCTTCAACTATGCGGGCTTCGTATGAGATGTTATGGTGTACCTTACATGGTCTTAAGACAATAAGAGAGAAACTGGAATGCGCCAAAGCATGTGAAAAATTCAAAGTATAGGGCGAGTAAGCTTAAGGAATAAATCTGAATAATAGTTACATCTGGTAAAGTGAAGAAGGTTATCTATTTGTAATTAATGGAGAAAAGATCATGTATTAAAGATGATTTCAAACATTGTTTCAAGAAGAGTATAGGTAATGAACACCTAATCACGATAAGTTGAAAGAGTGTCCTAAGAGGACGAAATTGTGGAAGCAATGATGATAATAGATACTGACTATGAAACATCAAATTAGAAGGGATTATATTGACCCCTAAATGGCACATTACGTAGCTGAAGCGTACAGAAGAATGGTTTACAGTGGTGGATGATCCATTTGATTATTGAAAATTATAACAAAGGTACATTTGACTATTTCTCACTAAGTTCCTATGAATGTACTTGGGTTTTACTCACTGTTACAAGTCGAATGTGAGACTGCGCCTAAAGGAACGATGCTAGGACTACACCGAAAGAGCGATGTATTGGACATTATGCATACAGAGTAAACTTTAAGGGTGTGGTCGAGTCTGATCAATATTCAAAAGTATTTAATGTAGGATGACTATAATAGACCAGGACATCAATTCAATTATAGTTGTAATTAAATCCTCTGTGTACTATAATTGTGATTCCTCATTGTGTAAACTTATGTAATTCATCATTAAGCTTTATAATGAAGTAACATTACAAGACATTGCTTCGACGTTGCCCGATGCATGGTATTCAGCAAGAGACCCAAATAGAGATCTTTTACAATGGTTTGAATGCTCAGATAAGGAATCTTGTCGATGCATCTGCTAATGGTCCTTTGTTGGATTGTACCTACAATGAAGTTGTAAGAATTTTAGAGAGGATTGCTCAGACCGACTATCAATATCCAATCTCTCGCTCTGCACAGGTAAAGACGAACCCTGGAGTTCTTGAATTAGATGATATTTCTACTTTGAGTGCGCAGGTATCTTCGTTGGCCAATATTATAAAGAATATGAAGGGGACAAGTGAAATTGCTGCTATTCAAGTAGCTCAGCAATTGGATGCGTCGACATTTTCTTGTGAAATTTTCAACGATAACCATAGTTATGAGGATTGCCTATAACATGCGGAAAATGCATTCTATGTCAACACCATTCGAGGGAATTCTTATGGTAACTCATACAACAACTGAGCTCAGTAACCTTGGGGGTATCAAAATGCTTCCGCATTCAAATATGGCAATTCCTCAAATCAAGGAAGTTATAGACAAGGGAGTTACCACAACAACTAAAAACATAATTATAATCAGAATTCTCAGGTAAATTCTCATTCTGAACAGATGCAGGCACATAGCCAGATGCAACCACAATCTCGATTACAACCACAACAGTCTGTGCTTCCACATATGTTAGGATAGCATCATCAGCATCAACAGCAGCAGTTTTCTCAACCAAGGTCAGATCTTATGGCTACTCTTGAGGCATTAATGCGAGAGCATATCACGAGAACTGAAGCAATAGTGCAAGGCAACTCTTCTTCCATCCGAGCATTGGAAGCCCAACTAGGACAGTTGGCTTCTAATCTCAGCACAAGGTCATCGAGTACTCTGCCTAGTGATACTGAGAATCTAACGTAGAGGGGGAAGGAGCATTGCAAGGAAATCACGCTGAGGAGTGAGAAGTAGACAGCTGAACCAAACAGTTTTAATCAGGACCATGTCAACGCATCTAAACCACAGTAACAAGAAGAGGATGCAGCTGAAGGAAGCCAAGCTGAAGTAAATGAAGAGGAACCAACTGTAGTACCATCTATGCCTATTATGTGCCTAACAAAGTTGTCGACATAACTACCAATGTCGACACCGTTGATTTTTCCACAACAACCCACTGTTACAATACCTTTGTCATTTCCACAAAGATTTAAAGAGAAAGTCCATGATCAAGAGTATCAAAAGTTTGTTTCTACTTTGAAACAATTACATATTAACATACCTCTTGTCGATGCTCTTATGCAGATACCCAGCTATGGGAAATTTATGAAGAAGCTACTATCAAAGAAAAATAAATTGTCTGAAATCGAGACGATTGTACTCACAAAGGGGTACAATGTTGTGCTTACAAAAATGTTGCCAACCAAGATGAAAGACCCTAGCAGCTTCACAATCCCATGCTCCATTGTGAATCATTATTTAGGTAAAGCTTTATGTGATTTGGGAGCAAGTGTTAACCTTATACCTTTATCTACTTTCAAGAAGTTAGGAATAGGATCAATGAAGCCCACTGCGGTGACATTACAACTTGCGGACAGATCCTTAGCACAACCTAAAGGCCAAATTAAAGATGTCCTTGTCCAAATTGATAAGCCCGTGTTCTCTGTCGATTTCGTAATCCTAGATTGTGAAGTAAATAATGAGGTTCCCATTATTTTGGGGTGACCATTTCTAGTAATGGGACGCACAGTTATCATGTATTCAAGGGAGAACTTATCATGCGACATAACGATGAGCATGTGACCTTAAGTGTGTATGAGGCATCCCCGTCCAGAACTAAAGAGCAATGTCATCACATTGACGTGTTGGAAGAAATCATTATGGAAGAATTCAAAGCAATAAATTTAGCAGTGTCAGATGAGGATGCGGTGACATCCACCAATAAAATCCTAGCTGAATGTATCGACAAAGAAGAGGTTAATAATTGTGAGCTAAGACGAAATTGGCAACTGGAATCTATGGATTTGTCGAATAGGACAATCCCAATGTTTAAACCATTTATTGAGCAGGATCCTACCTTAGAGTTGAAGCCATTGTCGACACATTTGTAGTACGTCTTTCTTGGTGACAACGATACATTACCTATTATTGTCAACGCATATCTCGAAGCAACACAGGAAAAAAGCTCATCGCCATTTTGAAAGAAAACAAAAGAGCCATAACTTGGAGCATTACAGATATCAGAGGCATTAGTCCCTCTTTTTGCATGCATAAGATAAGGCTGAAAGATTAAGGGAAGCAATCAATTGAGCAACAATGAAGACTTAATCAAAAGATGAAAAAAGTAGTGAAGAAGGAAATTATCAAGTAGCTAGACGCGGGCATCATCTATCCCATTTCTGACAGTAATTGGGTGAGCCCTGTCCAATGTGTACCAAAGAAGAATGGTTTCACAGTCGTGCCCAATGACAAGAACGAGTTGATCCCTACTCGTATTGTGATTGGCTGGCGAGTATGCATAGATTATCATCGATTGAATGCAATCACAAAGAAGGACCATTTCCCACTACCTTCCATTGACCAAATGCTAGATTGGCTGGCTGGTAAAGCCTATTATTGCTTCTTAGATGGCTACTCTGGGTACAACCAAATTGCCATTACGCCGGAAGATCAAGCAAAGACTATGTTCACATGCCCTTTTGGACCTTTTGCTTTCTGACGTATGTCGTTTAGGTTGTGCAATGCGCCAACAACATTCTAGAGGTGTATGATGGCAATCTTCTCAGACATGATCAAGGACTCTCTAGAGGTGTTCATGGATGATTTCTCTGTATATGGACAAAATTTAAACCAATGCACTGACAACCTGGAAAAAGTTTTGAAAAGGTGCGAGGACATAAATCTAGTTCTGAATTAGGAGAAATGCCACTTCATGGCAACTGAAGGCATTATCCTCAAACATCGGATATCTTGTCAGGGCATTGAGGTTGATAAAGCAAAGGTTGAAATCATAGAGAAATTACTACCGCCCACCAATGTCAAAGTAATAAGAAGCTTTCTTGGACATGCTGGTTTCTACAGGAGATTCATACATATTTTTCCAAGATTGCTAAACCATTATGCTCACTACTAGAGCAAAATAAAGAGTTTGTGTTCGATGACAAATGTCTAAACGCATTCATGATAATAAAGAAGCAACTGGTCCAAGCTCTGATTATCGTCGCACCAGACTGGACGCAACCGTTTGAATTAATGTGTGATGTAAGTGATTTTGCTGTGGAAGCTATTCTAGGCCAAAGAAAAGAGAAGGTATTTCATTCTATTTATTATGCTAGTAAAACTCTAACTGAAGCGCAGATTAATTATACAACCATTGAAAAGGAGTTGCTAGCAGTGGTTTTTGCATTTGACAAGTTTCGTTCATATCTTGTCGGTGCAAAGATTACGGTGTACACGGATCACTCTGCATTGAGATACCTTTTTACAAAAAAAGATTCCAAACCAGACTAATCCAATGGATCCTACTCCTTCAAGAGTTTGATGTTGAAATTAGGGATAGAAAAGGATTTGAGAATCAACTAGAAAACCATTTATCTCAACTGGAAGTTGGAAGTGAAGATGGACAAATGTCCAAAATTATCGAAGCATTTCCAAACGAGAAGCTATTCTTTGTCGACGCATCGCCCTGGTTGCTGATGTTGTCATCTACCTTGTGTGTGGGAAGCTACCACTAAGTGCTACTGGTCACAAAAAGATCAGGTTTCTGCGCGATGCTACAAAATACCATTGGAACGAGCCATACTTGTTCAAGGTATGCGTCGACAATATTATCCATCGTTACATACCTGAAGAAGAAATGACTTCAATCTTGTGACATTGCCATGATGCCCCTTATGGAGGACATTTTGGTGGTATAATGACTGGTGCAAAGGTCCTACAGTCAAGATTCTATTGGCCCACATTGTTTCGAGATGCCCACAACTTTGTACAATAATGTGATAAATGTCAACGCACTGGTTTAATATCTCGACACAATAAGATGCTTCTACAGCAAATTATGGAAGTAGAGCTCTTCAATGATTGGGGTATAAATTTCATGGGACCATTCTCGAACTCTTTTGGGAATGTGTACATCTTAGTTGTTGTTAACTATGTTTCAAAGTGGATTGAGGTAATTGCGGTGCCAAAAGATGATGCTCGGACGGTGTTGAAGTTCTTCCACACTTACATCCTTACAAGATTTGGAACAGCTAGAGCATTAATAAGTGACCAAGGTACAACCATTAAGTGGAGACAACATTAAAAAGATATGGTGTGAAGCATTGTATGACCACTACATATCACCCGCAAACAAATGGTCAAACTGAAGTATTCAATCGTCAAATCAAAAGTGTCCTTGAGAAGGTGGTTAATCCATCTCGGAGGGATTGGTCTTCACGGCTACATGAGCATTATGGGCGCTTCGCACTACATATAAAACCCCACTGGGAATGTCGCCATATCAGTTAGTGTGTGGTAAGTCTTGTCACCTACCCGTTGAACTTGAACATAAAGGCATATGGGCAATCAAGCTGGTGAATATGGATTATGATACTGCCGGAAGAAAAAGATTGTTGGACATCACTGAACTGGAAGAAATACGTCGACATGCTTATGAGAATGTCGCAATATACAAGGAAAAGACCAAGATATGGCATGACAATATCATCTTGCATCGATAATTTAGCCCTGGTCAGTTAGTGCTTTTGTTTAATTTTTGTTTAAAATTGCATCCAGGTAAATTGCGACCAAGATGGTCAGGCCCTTTCAAAGTTGTCGAGGCATTCTAGAGAGGTGCGGTGACAATTGAGAATCTGAAAGATGGACAACAATTCAAGGTGAATGGCCAACAACTAAAACACTATGTGAGCCCAGATGTCAAGGAACCAAACGAGGCCATCGATCTGGTCACATTTAAATAATGTCAACGCATTTTTACATTTTCTTTTATTTGTTTCACTTTTACTTGTTTTGTTTTATATTCTTTGCAGAAATAAAAATTGTCTTTTTATCGATGCATTGAATCACAAATTGTCGGCGCATTCTGCAATGAGTCAGCAACACTTTTTCAGCAAGAATCGCGCCGATTGATCTCTCTTCTATCCTAGCCGTTAGATCAAATGAAAACATACGATTTGCAACCTGGTAATTAATGGTTGCAGATGCAATGTTTCCCTATAACCTTTGCAATCATCACGATTTTGCAACGCTTAGGTTACAAAATCCCTTTTCTTATAGATTTATTTTTACTTATAGTCTCCATTATCTCTTCCATTGCTTCTATTTTATTTACGTTCACAAGTTAACTTCTTTTTGCAAGTTTTTCTCACTTTCTTTTTCAGTCACCATGGCAAAAACCAGAGCATCAAAGAACACTTTCAACACTCCTTCAACTTTAACCACTGTGGCTCTGACCACAACACCACCACCGTCTTCAAGGCTGGTTCTATTTTTGACGACTACAGTCAAGGACCATTATCAAAATGTCATGCTAAAGCGAAATCTTTACCCAGAGCAAGGTCTACAATTATCCACGCATTAGACCTTGGGAAAAAAATTGCCCGAATCATCAGCCGCCTACGATGGGAGTTCTTCTACGAACATCCCGCTGGTTACGCTCCCACACTGGTAAGGGAGTTCTATGCAAACCTCGTTGATGCTGAACAGGAATTTGTGTTTGTAAGGGAGGGGCTCATTCCGTGGAGTGCCGCCCAAATCAATGTGCTATTACGGATCCTTGAGAGGGTGGATGACCATTCTCCGTTTATGCACCGATTGGATGATGAAGTTACTACTCAGATTATGAAGGATCTCTGTGTTGATAGTTCCACCTGGATAGGTAATGGGTTCCGTAACTACACTATGCATAGAAGGTATCTTACAACCTTTGGCAAAGTGTGGTTCCACTTTATCAACAGTCGTATTCTTCCGTCCACTCACAGCACTATGACCGTACTAGACCGTAATGTGTCTTCTCTATTCCATCCTACAATGTAGACACATCGACATTGGAGAAATCATCCACGGCCAAATTACGAAAGCTATTGCCAAACAGACTGGTATACTCTCATTCCCTTCTCTGATTATGTTGCTTTGCAAATAGAAGGGCATTATGCCCATAGATGGCGAAGAGGTATTAAAGAACAAGAGTCTCATCAACAAAATCTCTGTTGAAAGGATGACTCATAGCCAAGAGACACTAGTGGCAAAAAGAAGCACCAAAGAAGAAGGATAAAGTAAAGGGGAAGAAGAAGGAAGAACAAGCTGATGCGCCCACAGCCCAAGTGGTATAGAAACTGGCTATTATGAGTCCATATTGATCAAATAAATACGCGCACAATCCGCACTTTGGACGTGTTAGAAGATATAGACTATAGGCAACATATCTTCTAAGCATATATAAAGGCATGGAATGAAGCCATTGTCGTCGCACTGCGCAGAATAAGCCCCAGTCCATTGCCAGATTTCACAGCATTTCTCGATATTTTCCACCCGATGCAAGCCTCTTCCTTTGACCAGTCTACTCCTAATGGTAGGCCTACCCATGCACCAATAAGGATTCACACCTCTGATGATGAAGAACAAGAAGGGCACTCCAATGCTGAGGAGGATTGTCATCACACCTTTGCCAGTCTGTTTGAAGATGAGTTCTCCAACAGTCTGGGTGCAAATATGGCTAAGTGTACGACTATGGTGGAGGAAGTGACTACCCCGATTATACCCATGGGTGTAGGCATAGTGGATGAACAGCATGCGGATGAAGGTTCGGACCAAGAAGATAACCAGCAGAAGGAAAAGGAAGAAGAAGATAAAGAAGAAAAAGAAGAAAAGAATGAAATGAAGGAACCTATCGGGGTGCAGGAGAAAAAGAAAGAAAATGCCTCGATAACGATCGTTGAGGATGTTGTCGGCACACCTAAGAGTGTAGGGGCATCAAGCACTGATGAGGCTCGACCTGATTCGAGCTGGATTAAAATTGTTACTAGCAGCATTGAGGAACTGAATCCTCTTTCCATTGTACCCTATGTGGCACCACTCGCTGAAATCCACCCATCTAAAGCAACAACCGATGAGGCCACCACCCAACCTGTTGAGGAGGAGTAATCCACTGATCCGGTTGGTTGAACGGATAAAAAAAGGAAGAGGCACAAAGATAAAAAGAAGAAACACAAGGAAGAGGGTGAGCGCCCAAAGAAAAAGAAAAAGAAAACAAAGGTAGCCTCTGTATTAGCTACGGAGGAATAAAATTGGTACACTTCTTTGTAGATAGTTTTTCATGCATTTTTATTGTTACTGCGTTTTCTGTTGTCATTGCATTCATTTTGCTAACTTAGTTGCATTGTTGTTGCATTTCCATTATTTTTGTATAATATTGTCAGTGCATTGGGGACAATGCAGACATTAAGTTTAGGGGGGAGATAATGTGAAATGGAAATGCAATTACACCCATATATTTGAATTCTACTTGTTTCTTTTGTTAATGAGAATATGCAAAATTTCAATAGAAATGTGACCATAATTTTTATTTTTATCGTAATTCTTGAATTGTTTGGATGCTGATGTGAAATTTGGATGAATATGAATGAATGGTGAGTCTGCTATTTTTGAATGAATGATTAGAATTGCTTCAGTAATGAATGGATAGTGTTGATGTTTGAATCTTGAACTAACTGACTAGTTGTAGCAATATTGCATTAATAAGAGACACTCCAATGTGAGTGCACTGTGACTTTTCAAGGGAGAATACTCCACTGCAGGTTTAGAAAAATCATATTGCCAAAGGCTGTCACTGCAAGAGTGTGTGTCGATGGGATTACATTCCTAGGGGTTTGTTGCACCCTATCATTACTACCCAGGAACAAAGGTAGAGTAATGTAATGAAATCTCTCCGTCACTTGAAAAAAAATTGTGAATGAGGAAAAGAAAAGAAAAAAAAAAGAGAAAAAGAGAAAAGAAAAAGAAATATTGCTATAAATGCTGTATTGGTTTAAGAAAAAATTAAGATTCATTTCATAATACTTACATTGATGAAGTTGCAATTTTAATTATTCATGCCTATAAATTGTCGGCAGATTATTCTATCATGTGAACATAATTTGTCCACTAGGATTTTAGAAAATTCAAGTTGTGAGAATAATGATTGCGGTGACATTTTTGCTTGTGACTTAGCTAATTTTTGTTTACTTGAGGACAAGTAAAAACTTAAATTTGGGGGTGTGATAGCATTACAAATGACATATATTTTCTCCCTAAATTGGTGTTTTAATTATCTCTTTTGTACTTTATTTAGCATGCATCATGAGCATTTCATACTTAATTTTTATATTTTCTATCTCATTGCTAGTGAGTTTAAATTCTTATTACTTTTATCTCTTTTTGTACTAATGTTGCCGCAAGCAATCGATGTATTGCACCTTAGAATTGTCAGCGCAGGAACTCAGCCCAGAAGATCAATACTAGAAGAAGAATACAGCCACATGATCAGCTTGGAATTACGACTAGAGATGTCGCCACATAGAACCTGAACCTCAAATGAGTACAAAAATAGAGGAATAGAGGACCAAGATTAAACATATAAGAAATATTAAATACGAGTCAAGATAATCGAACACCAAAAGATACTCTCATATTCATTTAATGTCATTAGAATTCATCATCGTCAAAAGAAAAATTAAAGAGTACAATCGAAGCTTACTATCTCTAGATTACTAAGAGGACTCCTTAATCATTCCTCTTGCCCAGCACAAAGCACCTCTCGTCAGATGTTGCTGCAGACTTGCTTCATCAACTTCCTAATTCCCAGCTCAAATCTCAAAATAACACAAAATTTCTAGAATTTAATCCCTTAGTTCTTGATGATTTCTTCATTCTTCTATTTATAGGCTCAAGAAATTACAGATTTCATCCTCCCATTCTCAGATCCAGATCTAGATTTTGTAGCTGTCAAAGTTAGTTAGAGTACAACTTTGCACTCATGCAGTTTTAATGTTTTCTTCAGAGATCTACAGATTGTCGCTATATTGCTGGATGCAATTTGAAAACATAATTGTGGCGACATCTGTGATGTTCCTGCGCTGGTGCTTCCAAATGTGAATTCATCTTGAATTTACCAATTCGAAGTTCATGTTCAGTGCGACGACATCGCTGGTCGCAACCCCAAGCTGATCTTGTGGTTGCATTCTTCTTCCATCATTTAAGCTCCTGGACTGAGTTCCTGTGCTAACAATTCTAAGGTGCAATATATCGAACTGCTTGTGTTGACATTAGTACAAAAATAGATAAAAATAACAAGAAATTAAACTAACTAGTAATGAATTGGAAAATGTAAAAACTAAGTATGAAATGCTTAATATGCATGCAAAATGTGGTACAAAAGAGAATTAAAATACTAATTTAGGGAGAAAATATATGTCATTTGTAATACCATCAGTCATCGCATCTGTCAATGTCGGTAGATTGCACTTCCACTCTCGTGTTTAATGCAATTGAATTCAAGAATAAACAGATGAAAAACATTAAATAAGAATCAAATTGATCAAATACCGAAAGGTACTCTTATATTCATTCAAATATCAATAATAGTTCAGCATCTATAAGAAAGGAGTTAATGAATACATCAGAATATACCGACATTGATATTTGAATGAATACATCAGAATATATAATAATAGTTCGATATATTGCACCTTAGAATTGTTAGCACAGGAACTCAGTCCAGGAGCTTAAATGATGGAAGAAGAATGCGGCCACAAGATCAGCTTAGGGTTGCGACCAGCGATGTCGTAGTACTGAACATGAACTCCGAATTGGTAAATCCAAGATGAATTCAAATTTGGAAGCACCAGCGCAGGAACATCACAGATGTCGCCACAATTATGGTTTCAGATTGCATCCAGCAATATAGCGACAATCTGTAGATCTCTGAAGAAAACATTAAAACTGCATGAGTGCACAGTTGTACTCTAACTAACTTTGACAGCTGCAAAATCTAGATCTAGATTTGAGAATGGGAGG
The DNA here is from genome assembly GCA_039519145.1 of Kokia cookei. Taxonomy (NCBI): domain Eukaryota; kingdom Viridiplantae; phylum Streptophyta; class Magnoliopsida; order Malvales; family Malvaceae; genus Kokia; species Kokia cookei. The sequence continues at coordinate 12,561,955 of CM076901.1, forward strand.
ATGAAATCTGCAATTTCTTGAGCCTATAAATAGAAGAATGAAGAAATCATCAAGAATTAAGGGATTAAATTCTAGAAATTTTGTGTTATTTTGAGATATGAGCTGGGAATTATGAAGTTGATAAAGCAAGTCTGCAACAACTTCTGACGAGAGGTGCTTTGTGCTGGGCAAGAGGAATGATTAAGGAGTCCTCTTAGTAATCTAGAGATAGTAAGCTTCGATTGTACTCTTTAATTTTTCTTTTGACGATGATGAATTCTAATGACATTAAATGAATATGAGAGTATCTTTTGGTGTTCGATTATCTTGACTCTTATTTAATATTGCTTATCTATTTAATCTTGGATCTAACCGCTTTAAGCACGAGAGTGAAATTACAGTTTGCCGACATCGAGAGATGCGGTGAAAAGTTAGGTTAACAAGTAAGTTAGGCTACAGCTGCTTGGGATTGGAAAGATTCCAGTCACTTGTTCTTGGATGTGCAACATTGCTCACACCGAGAGGTGGAGTGATTGTGGGTATTTAAGTCTGGATTAAATAGAGAGCTATTGTTGGTAAGAACTCAAGAGAGATTTATTAATGCAACAATTCATCTAAACTTTACCTTGTCGACGCATTCAGCAGTGTAACTTTGTAGAATCAGTGAACCATTCCTACCCTTTTACACTTGATCAATTTTACATTACATGCATTTAAATATTCAGCACTCAACACTCAACACATTTGATTTATTTTCAGTACATTGACATTTAACCTCTGACATTTAATTTTGATTGCATTGACAATATAAACTATTTTAGTGTGTAGATCTAACATAATTGCACTGACATCCTTACCTCACATTTTACTCATTTTCAGTATTAATTGCTCCGACAGCTAACATCAAGAACCCATTTCCTCGTGGGATCGATATCTAATAGAATTGTCTATAAACTATACTTGCATCGACATGTGTACGTTTGCACAATCGTTGTGACGTTTCAGACGCGATCAAGTTTTGGCACTGTTTCCGGGGAAATTGGCGTTTGTTTTGATGTTTACTTTTGTAGTTGTAATTAATTCTACTTACTTAACTTTTAATCTCTATTAATCTGTTTATATTTCTCTAATTGTTTTCTTTTTTAGATTTTTAATTGTTGCATGTCCACAAAGAGAAATCCTAAGGACATTGTGAGCTTTGATCCGGAGCTTGAGAGGACACTAAGGAGGAAAAGGCAAGAACAAAGGAAAATGGTTGGTAACAACAACAACAATAATTTACCACCATTGCTGCCACAAGATGGAGTTCCTCCAGTGCTGCCACAAATTATTAATGAGATACCGCCACCATGACCATAAGAAGAATAAGTACAAAATAGGACAATAAGAGATTTTGTTGTGCCTATACTTGATGATTTACAACCAGGGGTTGTGAGACCAGCTATTTAAGCTGGAAATTTTGAGCTGAAATCGGTTATGTTTCAGATGTTAAATTCAAATGGACAATATTCTGGTTTTCTTCATGAAGACGCAAGAGAACACTTAAAATCATTTTTGCTTATTTGTGCATCCTTTAGTCAACATGGTGTCCCTGATGATGCCTTGAAAATGCAATTATTTCCTTATTCATTGGTAGGTAAATCGAGAACATGGTTCTTGGGATTGTCGACAGGATCAATTACATCTTGGAATGCGTTAGCAATGCAATTTGTTTTATATTTCAATTCACGAACAATGAATGCAAGGTTGCGAAATGATATTACTACATATCATCAGCTGGATGATGAGAATTTACATACAACATGGGAGCGTTATAAAACATTGTTTCGACGCTGCCTAATGCATGGAATTCAGTAGGAGACCCAAATTGAAATATTTTACAATGGTTTGAATGCTCAGATAAGGAGCCTTGTCGACGCATTTGATAATGGTCCCTTGTTGGATTGTACATACAATGAAGCTATAAGAATTCTAGATAGGATTGCTCAAAATGACTATAAATATCCAATCTCTTGTTCTGCACAGGTAAAAAATAACACTGGAGTTCTTGAGTTAGATGTTATTTCTGCTTTGTCAACGCAGGTATCCTCATTAGCTAATATCATAAAGAATATGAATGGAGCAAATGATGTTACTCCTATTCAAGTGGCTCAACAATTAGATGCGCTGATACTTTCTTGTGAAATTTACGGCGACAATCATAGTTATGAGGATTGCCCACAACATGTAGAGAATGCTTTTTATGTCAACAACATTAAGGGAAGTTCATTTGGTAACTCATACAATAACTGATCTCAACAACCTTGGGGGAATCAAAATGCTTCCACATTTAGATATGGAAATTCCTCAAATCAAGGGGGTCATAGACAAGGGAGTTACAATAACAACCAATAGCAGAATTATAATCAAAATTCGCAAGTAAATTCTCGATCTAAACAAATGCAGTCACATAGTCAAATGCAACCACAATTTCGATTACAGCCACAGCAGACTATGCTGCCGCATATGCAAGGACAACATCATCAACATCAACATCTTGAGGCAATGATGAGCAAGCATATCACACGAAGTGAAGCAATAGTGCAACGCAACTCTTCTTCCATTCGGGCATTGAAAGCACAGCTAGGGCAGTTGGCTTCTAATCTCAGCACCAGGTCACCAAGCACTCTGCCTAGTGATATTGAGAATCCTACGCAGAAGAGGAAGGAGCATTGCAAAGCAATCATGCTAAGGAGTGGGAAGCAGATGGTTGGACCAAGTAATTCTGGCCAATACCATGTCGACGCATCTAAACCACAACAACAGGAAGAGGATGCAGCTGAAGAAAGTCAAGCAAAAGCTAATGAAGAGGAACCAATTGTACTGCCATCTATACCAGCAGTTTTCCCAACTAAGTTGTCGACGCAACTGCCAATGTCGACACCACCGAGTTTTCCACAACAACCCAATGCTACAATACCTTTGCCATTTCCGCAAAGATTTAAAGAGAAAGTCCATGATAAAGAGTATCAAAAATTTGTTTTTACTTTGAAACAATTGCATATTAACATACCTCTTATTGATGCTCTTGTGCAGATACCCAGTTATGGGAAATTTATGGGAGAGTTGTTATCAAAGAAAAAGAAATTGTCCGAAATCGAGACGATTGTGCTCATAGAGGGGTACAGTGTTGTGCTTACAAATAAGTTACCAACCAAGATGAAAGACCCTAGAAGCTTTACAATCCCATGCTCTATTGGGAATCATTATTAATAAATTAAGAACAGGTTCGATGAAGCCCACCGCGGTGACATTACAACTTGCAAATAGATCCTTAGTGCAACCTGGAGGCCAAATTAAAGATATTTTTGTACAAGTAGATAAGTTCGTGTTCCCTGTTGATTTTATAATCCTAGACTACGAAACAAATAAAGAGGTGCCCATTATCTTGGGGAAACCATTTCTAGCAACGGGATACATACTTATCGACGTATTTAAGGGAGAACTTATCATGCGTCAAAATGACGAGCATGTGACCTTTAGTGTGTTTGAGGCATCTCCGTCCAGAAGCAAAGAGCAATGTCATCACATCGAAGTGCTGGATGAAATCATTTCAAAAGAATTCAATGCAAGAAGGTCAGATGAAGATGCAACGGCATCCATTGAGGAAATCCTAGCTGACTGTAGCGATAAAGAGGAGGTTAACAATTGTGAGCTGAGACAGAATTGGCAATTAGAGTATTTGGATTTGTCTAACAAGACAATCCTAGTGTTTAAACCATCTATTGAGCAAGCTCCTAACTTGGAGTTGAAGCCATTGCCAACGCATTTGAAGTATGTATTCCTTGGTAATAATGAGACATTACCTGTTATTGTCAACGCATCCCTCGATGCAACACAAGAAGATAAGCTCATCGCGATTTTGAAAGAGCACAAAAGAGTCATAACCTGGAGCATTGTTAATATCAGAGGCATTAGTCCCTCTTTTCACATGCATAAAATATGGCTAGAAGATGAAGAGAAGAAATCAATTGAGCAACAAAGTTGACTTAATGAGAAGATGAAAGAAGTGGTAAAGAAGGAAATTATCAAATGGTTAGATGCAGGCATTATATACCCTATTTCTTATAACAATTTGGTAAGCCCCGTCCAATGTGTGCCTAAAAAAAGTGGTTTCATAGTTGTGACCAACAACAAGAACGAGTTGATCCCTACTCGCATTGCGACTAGCTGGTCAGTATGCATGGATTACTGTCGACTAAATGCGGCCATAAAGAAGGACCACTTCCCACTACCTTTCATTGATCAGATGCTAGATAGGCTAGCTGGTAAAGCCTATTATTGCTTCTTAGATGGCTATTCTGGATACAAACAAATTGCCATTGCGCTGGAAGATCAAGCAAAGACCACGTTCACATGCCCTTTTGGAACCTTTGCTTTCCGACGTATGCCATTTGGGTTGTATAATGCGCCAACAACATTCCAAAGATGTATGATGGCAATTTTTTCGAACATGATCAAGGATTCCTTAGAGGTATTTATAGATGATTTCTCTATCTATAGACAGAATTTTGACCAATGCACTGACAATTTGGCAAGAGTCTTGAAGAGATGCGAGGACACAATCTAGTTCTAAATTGGGAGAAATGTCATTTCATGGCAACTGAAGGCATTGTCCTCGGACATCAGATATCTTGTCAGGGCATTGAGGTTGATAAAGCAAAGGTAGAAATCATCGAGAAACTACCATCACCCACCAATGTCAAAGCAATAAGAAGTTTTCTTGGACACGCTGGCTTTTATAGGAGATCCACTTGAGAATTTTCCAAGATAGCTAAATCGTTATGCTCATTGCTGGAGCAAAATAAAAAGTTTGTGTTCGATGACAACTGTCTAGAAGTATTTATGACAATAAAGAAGCAGCTGGTACAAGCCCTAACTGTCGTTGCACTGGACTGCATGCAATCGTTTGAACTAATGTGCGACGCTAGTGATTTTACTGTGGGAGTTGTCTTAGGCCAAAGAAAAGAGAAGGTATTTCACTCTATCTATTATGCTAGTAAAACTCTAACTGAAGCGCAGGTTAATTACACAACAATTGAGAAGGAGTTGCTAGCAGTAGTCTTCGCATTTGACAAGTTTCGTTCCTATCTTATCAGTGCATAGACTACAGTTTACACGAACCACTCAACATTGAGGTACCTTTTCACAAAAAAAGATGCCAAACCTAGACTTATCAGATGGATCCTACTCTTTTAAGAATTTGACATTGAAATCAGGGATAAGAAAGGATCTGAGAATCAAGTAGCTAACCACTTGTCTTGACTAAAAGTTGGAAAGTGAAGATGGGCAGACCTCCCAAATTGTCGAAGCATTTCCAAACGAGCAGTTATTCTTTGTTAACGCATCGCCCTGGTATGCCGATATTGTCAATTACCTTGTGTGTGGAAAGTTACCCATGAGTTATACTGGTCACAAGAAGATCAGGTTCATAGGCGATGCTGCAAAATATCATTGGAACGAGCCATACCTATTCAAGGTATGCATCGACAACATCATTCGTTGCTGCGTACCTGGAGAAGAAATGACTTCAATCCTATGACATTGCCAAGATGCTCCTTATGGAGGACATTTTGGTGGCCCAAGGACTATTGCTAAGGTCCTACAATTAGGATTTTATTGGCCCACGTTGTTTCAAGACGCCCACAACTTTGCACAACAATGTGATCGTTGTCAACGCACTGGTTAAATATCTCGATGCAATGAGATGCTCCAACAATTGATCATGGAGGTAGAGCTCTTTAACGTATGGGGTATAAACTTTATGGGACCATTTCCAAGCTCTTTTGGAAATGTGTATATCTTAGTGGCTATTGACTATTTCTCAAAGTGGATCAAGGCAATTGCGGTGCCAAAGGATGACACTCGGACGGTGTTGAAGTTCTTTCACACATACATCATTACAAGATTTGGAACACCAAGAGCATTGATAAGTGACCAAGTGACTCATTTTTATAATAACCAAGTGGCAACTGCATTAAAAAGATATGGTGTGAAGCATCGTATGGCTACTACGTATCACCCACAAACCAATGGTCAAGCTGAAGTATCCAATCGCCAAATTAAAAGCATACTTGAGAAGGTGGTCAACCCATCTAGAAAGGATTGGTTTTTGTAGTTATGATGCATTGTAGGCACTTTGCACTACATACAAGACCCAGTTGGGAATGTCGTCGTACCAACTAGTATTTGGTAAGTCTTGTCACCTGCTAGTTGAGCTTGAACATAAGGCTATGTGGGCAATCAAGCAGGTGAATATGGATTATGATGCTGCTGGAAAGAAAAGATTGTTGGACATCACAGAGCTAGAGAAAATTCGACGCCATGCTTATGAGAATGCCGCAATATATAAGGAAAAGACAAAGAGATGGCACGATAACATCATTTTGCGTCGACAATTTCACCCTGGTCAGTTAGTGCTTTATTTAACTCACGTTTAAAATTGCATCCAGGAAATTGAGATCAAGATGGTCGGGCCCTTTCAAAGTTGTCGAGGCATTCCAGAGCGGTGAAGTGACAATCAAAAATTTAAAGGATGGACAACAATTTAAAGAAAATGGCCAATGTCTTAAGCATTATGTGAGCCCGGACAATAGAGAAACAAACGAAGCCGTCGACTTGGTCACATTATAATAATGTCGACACATTTTTCTATTTACTTTTAGTTATTTTAATTTTAGTTATGTTGTTTCAAATTCTTTTACAAAAATAAAGTCAAATTTTTGTCGAAGCATTGAAGCACAAATTGTCGACACATTCTGTGATGAGTCAGCATTACTTTTTCAGCAAGAATCACGCCGATTAATTTCTCTTCTCTCCTAACTATTCAATCCAATGAAACAGTACAATATGCAGCCTGGCAATTAATGACTGCAGACGCAATGTTTCCCCGTAATTCTTTCAATCATCAACCTAGGTTATAAAACCTCTTTCCTATAGTTTTCTTTTCTCCTCGCATCTTTCATTGTTGCTATAACTTGTCTTCTTCATCGCCTCTATATTTTCTTTTCCGCTCAATAGAGTAATCATTTTTTGTAACCTTTTCTAACTTCCTTCTTCCATTACAATGGCTAAAACCCATGCCTCAAAAAACCCTTCAAAAACTCCTTCCAAGAACACCCCGACAACTTCCACTAGGGCTTCGACCACAACACCACCTCTTTCTACGGGCCCAGTTTTATTCTTGATGACTGTGGCCAAAGATCCCTACCAACTTACCATGCTAAAAAGAAACCTCCACCATGAACTAGGTTTACAACTTTCTCCACATCAGACTCTAGGGAAGCATGTTGTCCACACTATCAGCCACCTTGGTTGGGAGTTATTCTGCGAACATCCCTCTAGTTACTCCCTTACACTAGTCAAGGAGTTTTATGCCAACTCGATGGATTCAGAGCAAGAGTTTGTTTTTGTCCAGGAGGGGCTGATTCCATGGAGAGCTGTGCATATAAACATGCTATTGAGGATTCCCAAGTGAGTGGACGACCATGCACCATTTATGCGTCGATTGGACGATGACTACATGGATCTGATGATGAAGGACTTATGCGTCGATAAAGCTACTTGGACTGGAAATGGGTTCCACAATTACACCATTCACAGATGGTACCTTACACCCTTTAGCAAAGTTTGGTTCAATTTCATCAACAGCCGCATCATGCCTTCAACACTTAGCACTACAGCGACATTAGACCGTATGTGTCTCCTGCATTCGATCCTGCACCACCGATACATCGACATTGATGAGATCACTCATGATCAAATCGCGGAGGTAGCTAGAAAGCAAACTGGTATACTCCTATTCCCTTCTCTAGTTATGCTACTATGTAAACAAAAGGGCATTGTCCCAAGAATGGTAAGGAAGTCTTAAACAACAAAGGCCCGATCAGTGACATTTCTATTGAACGGATGACACGTGACCAAGGAAGCCTCAAAGAAAAAGGATAGAAGCAAGGGTAAGACGAAGGCTGACCAAACCGATGCGCCAATAGAGTCACAAGTAGTGAAAAAGTTAGCTTTAATGGAAGTACACCTAGATTGCATCGACATGCGTTCAATCCACACTGATTGCATATTGGAGGATATGGATTTTAGGCTACATAAATTTTATGCTTACACAAAGGCTTGGAATGAGGCTATTGTCACAGCACTATGCCAGATCAGCCCCACTCCATTACTAGACTTTCTAACCTTACCATCCATCTTCCGGTCGATGCAATACTCATCATCCGAGCAAACTACCCTTGATGGTAGGTCTGCTCCTATGCCAACACGAATTCACATTTCGGATAATGACAAGGAAGAAGAGCACTCAAAGGTTGATGAGGACTACTATTGTACCATGGCTGATCTGTTCGAGGAAGAGTTCTCCAATAGCATTGGTGCGAGTGTGGCTAAACGGGAGGTTGTTGTGGATAAAGATGTTGACGTAACGGAATGCACTAACATTGGCCCAAAAGAACCAGAGCAACATGAGGATGAAGGTACGGATCATGGAGATGACTTGCTGAAGAAAAAGGAATAAGAAGAGAAAAAAAATGAGAATGAAGAGAAGGACCTTACTGAGGTGTAGGAAGAGAAAGAAACAGATGCCCCGACAATGATCATTGAAGATGTTGTCGGCACACCAGAGAGTGTGGGGGCATCTAGCTTTGATGAGGCTCGACTTGCTATGAGCTAGGCTAAGGTTGTTACCAGCAAGATTGAGGAACTGAATCCTCTTGCTATCGTGCCTTATGTGGCATCGCTCACAGAAATCCACCCATAAGTGGTGACAATTGATGAGGCCACCACCCAACCTATTAAGGAGGAGCAATTCGTCAAACCGGTTGGCACGAAGGATAAAAAGAGAAAAAGGCACAAGGACAAGAAGAAGAAGCACCATGATGAGGGTAAGCGCCCAAAGAAGAAGAAAAGGAAAACAAAGGCAGCCTTTTCATTGGATGCTGACGAGTAAGTTAGTACATTTCTTTTTAGTTAATTGTCATGCATTGTTACTGTCACTGCATTCCTTTTGTTAGTTTAATTGCATTGTAGTTGCATTTCCATTATTTCTATATGATATTGTCAGTGCATTGGAGACAATGCAGACTTTAAGTTTGGGGGGAGATAATGTGAAATGGAAATGCAATTACACCCACATATTTGAATTCTACTTATCTCTTTGGTTAACGAGAATTAACAAATTTTCAACAGAAATGTGCCCACAATTTTTATTTTTATGCATAATTCTTGAATTGTTTGGATGATAATGAGGAAATTGGATGAATATGAATGAATGACAGTCTGCTATTTTTGAATGAATGATTAGAATTGCTTCAGTAATAAAATGATAGTGTTGATGTTGAATCTTGAGCTAATTGACCAGTTGCAGCAACATATTATGAATAAAAGACACTCTAATGTGAGTGCATTATGACTTTCCAAGGGAGAACACTCCGCTGCAGGTTTAGAAAAATCATATAGCCAAAGGCTGTCACTGCAAGAGTGCATTTCAGTACAATTACAGATGATGACATTTCTACTTGTGACTTTGTTAATTTTTTTTTACTTGAGGAAAAGTAAAAACTCAAGTTTGAGGGTGCGATGGTATTACAAATGACTTATATTTTCTCCCTAAATTAGTGTTTTAATTGTCTCTTTTGTACCTCATTTAGCATGCATATTAAGCATTTCATACTTAGTTTTTACATTTTCTAATTCATTACTAGTTAGTTTAATTTCTTGTTATTTTTAACTGTTTTTGTACTAATGTCAACGCAAGCAGTTCGATATATTGTACCTTAGAATTGTCAGCGCAAGAACTCAGTCTAGGAGCTTAAATGATGGAAGAAGAATGCAGCACAAGATAAGCTTGGAGTTACGACCAGTGATGTCGCCGCACTGAACGTGAACTCCGAATTGGTAAACTCAAGTTGAATTCACATTTGGAAGCACCAGTGCAGGAACATCACAGATGTCACCGCAATTATGGTTTCAGATTACGTCCTGCAATACAGTGACAATCTGCAGATCTTTGAAGGAAACATTAAAACTGCGTGAGTGTACAGCTGTACTCTAACTAACTTTGAATCTGGATCTAAGAATGGGAGGATGAAATATGCAATTTCTTGAGCCTATAAATAGAAGAATAAAGAATGAAGAAATCACCAGGAACTAAGGGATTAAATTCTACAAATTCTATGTGATTTTGAGATTTGAGCTGGGAATCAGGAAGTTGATGAAGCAAGTTTGCAACAACTTCTGACGAGAGGTGCTTTGTGCTGTGAAAGAGGAATGATTAAGGAGCCCTCTTAGTAATCTAGAGATAGTAAACTTTGATTGTACTCTTTAAGTTTTCTTTTGACAATTATGAATTCTAATGACATTAAATGAATATGAGAGTATCTTTTGGTGTTCGATTATATTGACTCTTATTAAATACTACTTATCTGTTTAATCTTGGATCTGACCGCTTTAAGCACGAGAGTGAAATTACAGTCTGCCAACATTGAGAGATACGGTGACAAGTTAGGCGAGAGCTGCTTGGGATTGGAAAGATTCCAGTCACTTGTTATTGGATGCACAACATTGCCCACACCGAGAGGTGGAGTGATTGTGGGTATTTAAGTCTGGATTAAATAGAGAGTTGTTATTGGTAAGAACTCAAGAGAGATTTATTCCTACAAAAATTCATCTAAACTTTACCTTGTTGATGCATTCAGCATGCAACTTTGCAGAATTAGTGAACCATTCCTACCCTTTTACACTTGATCAATTTTACATGTCATGCATTTAAATATTCAACACTCAACACTCAACACTCAAAACATTTGATTTACTTTCAGTACATTGACATTTAATTCTGATTGTGTTGACAATATTAACTATTTTAGTGTGTAGATCTAACGTAATTGCACTGACATCCAAACTCACATTTTACTCATTTTCAGTATTAATTGCTCCGACAGTTAACATCAAGAACCCATTTCCTCATGGGATCAATATCTGATAGAATTGTCTATCAACTATACTTGCATCGACGTGTGTACGCTTACATAATCATTGTGACGTTTCAGACTCGATCAATCACTGACTTCACTAAGTAGCAATGCCAGATGTGACAACAAGGTATTTTTTATACATGAACTGTCGCAGCAATAAGGTTCCAATGAAATCATACCAATAACAACTCTCTGTTTAACCAAGACTCAAGCGCCCACATTACCCCACCTTCCAGTATTGGCAATGCCTTGCACTTAAGAATAAGTAACTAAAATTCCTCCTAGCCTCAAGCAACTTCCGCCGACTTGCTTGTTAACTTAACTTGTCACTGTACATTCTAGTGTCGGTAGACTGTAATTGCACTTCCGTGGTTAAAACAGTTAAATCCAAGGGAAAACAGATGAGAAGAATTGAATAGAAATCAAAGTAATCTAACATTGAAAGAGATTTCCATATACAATCAATTGTCAATAAGAATTCATCAACATTAAAAGAGGGATTAACAAATAAATCGAAGCATACTATTCCTAGGCTAGTAGGATAATTCCTTAACCGCTCCTCTTGTATCACATCAAGCACTCTTCGTCAGAAGTTATTGCACACTTGCTCGATCAGCTCACCGGACTCCACAACCAAGCTTCAAAGCTTTAGAGAATTTATAGAATTAATTTCTTCACCTTTTAATATCTGCTCTGCTGCTTCTCTCCTCTATTTAAAAGCTTTGAGAATTGCAGATCCCATCTCTTTTCAGATCCAACTTCTTTTGCAGTTGTTAAAGTTTGTTAAAATCCAGTTGTGTGCTCACGCAGAGTTGTCGTGACATCATTGGGCTTAATTACGGCGACAACGTGTTATTCTCCTATGCTGGTGCTTCCAAATGTGTTTGCAGCATGAATTCACTCATACAAAGTAGATATTTCCATGCAGTGACATTTTTTGCCACAATTCCAAGCTAAACTTGTGGCTGCATCTTTGAACTTTTTCTAGATCGATCTTTTGAGATGGATCCCAGCACTGGCAATTTCAGATGCAATACATATGCTGCATATGGCGACAATAATGCACAGAAGAGATAAAATAATGAGAATTTAAGCCACACAACATTGAGTTAGAAAATGTAAATACTAAGTATGAAATGACTATCATGCATGTTAAATATAATACAAAAGGGACAGTTAATACATAAATTTTGGGAGAAAATAAGTGACATTTCTAATGCTATCACACCCTCAAACTTGAGTTTTTACTTGTCCTCAAGTAAAAAAAAGTAAAAAAAGTCACAAACAAAACATGTCACCACAATCATTATTCTAACAACTTAAATCCTTTGGAATTCTAATGTACAAATTGTATTCACATGATAGAATAATGCACCGACAATTTATAGGCATGAATAATTAAAACTGCAACTTCAATAATGTTAGTAACATGCTTTGAATCTTAACCTTTCTTGACCAATACAGCATATATTTCTTTTTTCTTCTTTTATTTTTCCACTTCTTTCTTTCTCTTTTTTTTACAAATGACTAAGAGATGTCATTGCATTACTCTTCCTTTATTCCTGGGTAGTAACGATGGGGTGCAACAAACCCCCAGGAAGTATGTAATTGCGACGACACACACTCTTGCAATAACAGCCTTTGGCTAGATAATTTTTCTAACACATGCAGTGGAGTGCTCTCCCCTAATAAGTCACAATGCACTCACATTGAAGTGTCTTTTATTAGTACAATGTCGCTGCAATTGGTAAGTTATTTAAATATTCAAAGATTAATTCTACCCATTCATTACTGAAGCAATTTCAATCATTCATCCAAAAATAGAAGGCTCAATATTCATTATTATTCACCTAATTCACATATCAGCATTCCAAGCAATTCAAGATTTATGCATAAAATAAAAATTGTGATCACATTTTTGTTGAAATTTGCATACTTTCATTAACCTAAAGACACAAATAAATTTTCAAATATGTGCGTGTAATCGTATTTCCATTTCACACAAGATCCCCCCAAACTAAATGTCTGCATTGTCCCCAATGCAGTGACAATACTATACATATAAAATGGAAATGCAGCTATAATGCAGATAAAGTAACATGAAAAATGTAATGACAATGAGATGCATGCAACTAACTATTGAAAAGTAAACTAACTCATTATTCAGCTGTTGATGAAGTGGCTGCCTTAGCTTTCTTCTTCTTCTTCTTTGGGCGCTCCTCTTCTTCTTTGCGCCTCTTTTTATTGTCCTTCCTCTTTCTCTTTTTGTCCTTGGAATCAACTGGAGCAACAGATTGCTCCTCCACAGCCGATTGAGTGGAGGACTCATCGACAGTAAAATAAGATGGATGGACTTCAGCAAGTGATGCCACATAGGGCACAATGGTTAAAAGGTTAAGATCCTCAGTGCTACTGGTGACTACCTCAGCCTGGCTCACTTCAGGTGGAGCCAAGTTTTCACTGGATGCCTCTACACTTGTAGGTGCATCGACAAATTCTTCCTTGAAATTTATCAGGGCATCATTTTTCTCTTCTTTCAGGTCTTTCATCCTCTTCATTATCCTTCTCCTTTCCTTCCTCTTCCTCTATTTCTTCTTCTTCAAGCTTCTCCTTCTCAGCTGTGTCTGTTTCGATGCCTTCCTCTGCTTCCAAACCCACAGATACGATTGGTGCACGCATCTCCTCAGCAACAACCTCCCTTTCTGCCATGTTAGCCTCAAGGCTATTCAAAAATTCATCCTCGAACAGGCTGGTGATTGTTCAAAAATAGTCCTCCATGACGTTGGAATGTCCCTCGTGCTCCTCATCATTGGAGATATGAATTCTTGTTAGGAATGGGACAGATTGAGGCATACCTTCAGGATTAGGTTACTCGAAGGACAATAGTGCTTCCCTAACAATAGGTGGGAAGACAGAGAACTCTAGCATGATATTTGGGCTCAGACTCCTCAATGTGGTGACAATAGCGTTGTTCCACGCCCTTGTACATGCATAGAAGAGGTTTTACCTGTAATCTATTTCCTCCAACATGCTGACAAGGCGAATCTGGTACATATCCATGCGATCAATGATTTGTTCTATTGCAACCAGCTTTTTCTCAACTATAAGTGTTAGTGGGTGCACTTTCTTGCTTCTCTTTTTTCTTTCTTTTCCCTTTCTCCTTTTTCTTAGGCACCTCTTTCACTAGAGGGGTTTCTTATCCCCTAGACATTCGCTCTACCGAGATATCATTTATCGGCCCCTTGTTATCCAACACCTCTTCACTATTACGGGCCACAATACCCTTTTGTTTGTAGAGCATCATAATTAAAGAAGGGAAAGGTAAGATACTTGTCTGTTTACCCACTACTTCAGTAATTTTATCATGTAAAATTATGCCGACATTAATGTGACGGCCCTTCAGAATGGAGTGCAAAAGGTACATGCGATCTAGTGTCGCTATTATGCTATGGGTTGAAGGCAGAATTCGACTGTTAACAAAGTGGAACCATACCTTGCTATGACTGATGAGATAACGTCAGTGGATAGTGTAGTTATACGGATCATTGCTAGTCCACACAACATTCTCAACGCATAGATCTCGCATCACCAGGTCAGCACCTTCATCAATTAACTCCTCTAAGAACGCAGTGTGAGTATCTGCTTTTTCAACGATGTGGAAAAGTACGATGATGTGAGTCGTACTCGAAGGCGCCAAGCCCTTTCAGACAAAAACAAACTCCTGTTCAGAGTCCACCAGGTTAGCATAGAATTCCCTTACGATAGTAAGGGAATAATCGGTCGGATGGTCGCAAAAAGACTCTCAACCTAGGCGAACGATCGTTCTGATGACTTATTTCCCCAATGTCTTATGTGAGGACAATTAAAAACCCTACTCCAGGTGACAGTTTCTCTTGAGCATGAGATCGTGGTAGTAGTCCTTTGTCACCTTGGAGAGGAATAGGATGGGTTCTTTTTGTGAGGGTTGGTCGGCATTCCGAACCATAGTGGCTAAGGATTCAGTGAGGGATTTCAAAGTGTTTTTTGCTCCTTGTGTTCTGGTCATAATAGTTGAATAAAGAGAGCGAGAGAATTTGCAGAAAAGTTTGAAGATGATGAAGAAGATGGTTGCAGCAGCAATAGAGGTTGTGAGTGAGAGAAGAGAAATGGCAGAAGAAGGGTTTTATAATTCTTTCAATGGAAGAGACGTCATTATTGTAATTAGCTTGGGAAAACGTTGCGACTGCAGCCAATAAATACCAAGTTGCAAATCACACCTCTTGGTTTGATCTAACGGTTAGGGATGGATGAAGATCAATCGACATGATTCTTGCTGAAAAAATTTTACTGAGTCATCATAGAATGCGTCAACAAGTTGTGCTTTATGATGTGTCAACAAAAATGATATTTTTTATTCTTGCATAAACTAAAAAGGAAACAAATGAAAAGAAAAAGAAAAAGGTAAAAATTGCAATGACATTAAATAAATGTGACCACATTTATGGTCTATTGTATTCTTTAATATCTGGGCTCACGTAATGCTTCAATCGTTGGTCATTTACTTTAAACTGGTGATCATCCTTCATATCTTCAATTTTCATCGCACCATGCTAGAATGCTTCGACAACTTTGAAAGGGCCTGACCATATCAAGTGCAATTTACTTGGATGTAATTTCAAATGTGAGTTAAATAGAAGTACCAACTGACCAGGGTTAAATTGTCGTCGCAAGATGATATTGTCATGCGCAGTTCATCGAATTTCTTTCAGCTTGAAAATGTCCAACAATTATTTCTATCCAGTAGCATCGTAATCCATGTTTACCTGCTTGATCGCCCACATGGTTTTATGTTCAAGTTCACCCGATAGGTGACATGATTTACCAAACACTAATTGATACGGTGACATCCCTAACGGGGTTTTGTACACAGTACGAAGTGCCCACAACGCATCATGTAGCCGCAAAGACCAATCTCTCTGAGATGAGTTAACCACCTTCTCAAGGATACTTTTAATTTGTCGATTGCAAACCTCCACTTTGCCATTCGTTTGTGAATGGTATGTGGTGGCCATGCGTTGCTTCACACCATATCGTTTCAAGGTTGTCGCCAATTGGTTATTGTGAAAATGAGTACCTTGATCACTTATTAATGCCCTAGGTGATCCAAATCTTGTAAGGATATATGTATGGAAGAACTTCAACACCGTTCGAGCATCATCCTTTGGAACCACAATTGCCTCGATCCACTTAGAGACATAGTCAACAGCAACTAAAATATACACATTCCTAAAAGAGTTTGGAAATGGTCCCATAAAGTCTATACCTCAGATTTTGAATAACTCCACCTCTATAATAAGTTGTTGGAGCATCTCGTTACAGCGAGATATAGAACCTATGCGTTAACATCTATAATATTGTTGCACAAAATTGTGGGCATCTCGAAACAATATAGGCTAGAAGAATCTTGATTGTAGGACCTTTGCAGCAATCCTCACTCCACCAAAATGGCCTCCGTAGGGAGCATCATGGCAATATCTCATGATGGAAGTCATCTCTTATTCAGGAATGCAATGACGAATAATCTTGTCGGTGCATACCTTGAACAGGTATGACTCGTTCCAATAATACTTCACAGCGTTGCGCATAAATCTTATCTTCTTGTGACCAATAGAACTCAAGGGTAGCTTCCCACAAACAAGATAATTGACGACATCTACATATCATGGAGATGCGTTGACATAAAATAATTGCTCATCTGGAAATGCATCGACAATTTGGGATTTATTCCCATCCTCAATTTCAACTTTCAGGTAAGACAAGTGGTTAGCTACTTGATTCTCGGATCCTTTCCTATCTCTAATTTCAATATCAAACTCTTGTAAGAGTAGGATCCATCTAATGAATCTCGGTTTGGTATCTTTCTTTGCAAAAAGGTATCTCAATGCAGAATGATCTATGTACACTGTAATTTTTGCGTCGACAAGGTATGAACGAAACTTGTCGAATGCAAAAACTACTGCTAATAACTCCTTTTTAATTGTTGTATAGTTCACTTGCGCTTCAGTTAAGGTTTTACTAGCATAGTAAATTGAATGAAATACCTTCTCTTTGCGTTGTCACAGCACAGCTCCTTCAGCAAAATCACTCGCGTAAAACATTAATTCAAATGGTTACGTCCAATCTGGTGCGACGACAATTGGAGCTTGTACTAGCTGCTTCTTTATTGTGAAAAATGTGTCTAGACATGCGTCATCAAACACAAACTTTTTATTCTACTATAGCAAAGAGCATAGTGGTTTGGCAATCTTAGAAAAATCTCAAATAAATCTCCTATAGAAACCAGCGTGGCCAAGAAAGCTTCTTATTCCTTTGACATTCATGGGTGGTGGCAATTTCTTAATGATTTCTACCTTTTCTTTTTTCACTTCAATTCCCTGACATGATATTCGATGACCATGGATAATGCCTTCAGTTTCCATAAAATGGAATTTTTCCCAGTTCATTACTAGATTTGTCCTCGTATCTTTTTGATACTTTTACCATATTATCGACGTATTGGTCAAAAATCTACCCATATACAGAGAAGTCGTCCATGAATACCTCTAATGAATCTTCAATCATGTTCAAGAAGATAGCCATCGTACACCTCTGGAACGTGGCTGGTGCATTACACAATCCAAATGGCATACGTCGAAAGGAAAAGGTTCCAAATAGGCAAGTAAATGTGGTCTTTGCTTGATCTTTCGATGCAATGGAAATTTGATTATATCTAGAGTAGCCATCTAAGAAGTAATAGTAGGCTTTACCTATTAGCCTATCCAACATCTGATCAATGAATGGTAGTGGGAAGTGATCCTTCTTTATGGTCGCATTGAGACAACGATAGTCCATACACACTCGCCAACCAGTAGCAATAGAAGTAAAGATCAGCTCGTTCTTATCATTACTTACCACTGTGATGTCGCTTTTTGTGGGCACACATTGGACAGAGCTTACCCATGTGCAGTCTGAAATGGGGTAGATGATGTTTACGTCCAGCCACTTAATAATCTCCTTTTTTACTACCTCTTTCATTTTCTCATTAAGCCTTCGCTGTTGCTCAATGGATTGCTTACCTTCATCTTCTAGCCTAATATTGTGCATGCAAAAAGAGGGACTAATTCCTCTGATGTCTGCAATGTTCCAAGCTATGGCTCATTTGTATTGCTTCAAAATTACGATAAGTTTTTCTTCTTAACTCGCATTGAAGCTTACGTTGACAATCACAGGTAATGTTTCATTATCACCTAGAAAGACATACTTCAAATGTGTCGGCAATGACTTTAACTTCAAGGTTGGAGCTTGTTCAAATGATGGTTTAAACACAAGGATCGTCCTGTTGGACAAATCCAATGATTCCAATTGCCAACCCTGTTTCAGCTCACAACTATTAGCCTCAACTCTATCGTCGCATTCAATTAAGAAATCATTGGTGGTTGTCACTGCATCTTCATCTAGAACTGCTGAACTTCGTTCATTAAATTCTTCTATAATTACCTCGTCCAACACATCAATGTGGTGACATTGCTCTTTACTTGTAGATGGAGTTGCTTAAACACACTGAAAGTAACATGCTTATCATTATTATGCATAATGAGCTCACCCTTGAAAACATCAATAAGCGTCGTCTCGTTACTAAAAGTGGACGTCCCAAGAAGATGGGCAACTCCTTATCTGCTTCGCAGTCAAGGATGATAAAGTCGATAGGGAACACGAGCTTATTAACGTGAACAAGGACATCTTTGATTTGGCTTTCAGGTTGTGCTAAAGATCTGTCTGCAAGCTATAATGTCACCGCGGTGGGTTTTATAGATCCAATTCCTAACTTCTTGAATGTGGACAGAGGCATAAGGTTAATACTAGCTCATAGATCGCATAAGGCTTTACCTAGATAATAGGTTCCAATGGAGCATGGGATTGTGAAGCTACCAGGGTCTTTCATCTTTGGTGGTAACTTATTTGTTAGCACAATGCTGCACCCCTCTGTGAGCGCAATTGTCTCGATTTCAGACAACTTTTTCTTCTTTGATAACAACTCTTTCATGAATTTCCCATAACTGGGTATCTGCACAAGAGCATCTACAAGATGTATCTTAATGTGTAATTGCTTTAAAGTAGAAACAAACTTCTAATAATCCTTATCATGGTCTTTCTCTTTAAATCTCTGTGGAAATGGTAAAGGTATAATGTTAGTGGGTTGTTGTGGAATAATCGATTGCATCGACATAGACAGTTACATCGACGTTTTTACTGGGCGAATTTTAGGCATAGAGGTCACGACAGATTGTTCCTACTCATTTATTTCTGTTAGGTTCTCGTCAGATTCAACTTCTCCTTGTTGCTATGGCTTAGATGCATCGACATGTTCTTGATTGAAATTTCTGCTTGGTTCAGCAATTTGTTTTCCACTCCACAGAATGATAGCCTTACAATGCTCTTTCCCCTTCTACGTCAGATTTTCAATGTCGCTAGGCAAAGTCCTTGGTGATCTTGTACTCAAATTAAAAGTCAATTGTCCTAGTTGGGTTTCCAACGCACGGATAGAAGAAGAATTACCTTGAACGATTACTTCAATTCACGTAATATGCACTCGCATCAGCACTTCCAGAGCAATCATAGGATCTGATCTTTGTTGAGAAAACTGTTGCTGTTGTTGCTGATGCTATCATTGCATATGTGTCAGCCAGTCTGTTGTGATTGCACTTTAGCTTGTGATTGCATCTGGCTATGTGCCTGCATTTGATCAAGATGCGAATTTACTTGAGCATTATGATTATAGTTCTGCTACTGATTATTGTTGTAACTCCCTTGTTTATAACTCCCTTGATGTGAGGAATTTCCATATCTATATGTGGATGCATTCTAATTTCCCCAAGGCTGTTGAGTTCTATTATTGTATGAGTTACCATAAGAATTTCCTTGGATGTTGTTGAAGTAGAATGCGTTCTTAGCATGTTGTGGGCAATCCTCATAACTGTGGTTGTCGTCGCAAATTTCCCGGGAAAATGTCTGGACATCCATCTGTTGTGTCAATTGAATAGGGGTAACATCACTCGTCCCTTTCATGTTCTTTATAATGTTGGCCAAAGAGGATACATGTGCACTTAAGGCTAAAATTGAATCTAATTCAAGAACATCAGGATTAGTTTTTACCTGAGCAGAACGAGAGATCGGGTATTGATAATCATTTTTTGCAATTCTCTCTAGAATTCGTATAGCTTCATTGTAAGTGCAATCCAACAAGGGACCATTTGTAGATGTGTCGACAAGATTTCTTGTCTGAGCATGTAATCCATTATAAAAGATTTTGATCTGAGTCTCTTGCAGAATTTCATGCATAGGGCAACGTCTAAGCAGAGTCTTATAGCGTTCCCATGTTGTATGCAGGTTCTCATCATCCAACTGATGATATGTTGTGATGTCATTTCATAACCTCATGTTCATTGTCGATGGGCTGAATCGCAAAACGAACTGAGTTGCTAGCACATTCCAGGAAGTAATGGATGTAGTCGGTAGACCAAGGAACGATGTTCGTGCCCTTCTTTGCAAAGAATAAGGAAACAGCTGCTTCTTTAAGGCGTCATCAAGAACACCATGTTAACTAAAAGAGGCACATATAAGAAGAAATGACTTAAGATGTTCTCTTGCATCTTCATAAGGTAAGCCCGCATATTGCTTATTTGAGTTAAGCATTTGAAACATCACAGGCTTCAATTCAAAATTTCCAGCTTGTATAACTGGTCTAATAACCCCTGGTTGTAAATCATCGAGTATAGGAACAATGAATTCTCTGATTGTCTTATTTTGCACCTGTTCTTCTTGTGAAGGCGGTGGTATATTATTAAAGAGTGGTGGCTGCACTAGAGGAACAACATTTTGTGACAGCAATGGTGGAATATCATTGTTATTTCCAACCATTTTTCTTTGTGCTTGCTTTTTCCTTCGAAGTGTCCTTTCGAGTTTTGGATCAAAAGTAACAATATTGTTAAGATGCTCTCTTGCATCTTCATAAGGTAAGCTCGCATATTGCCCATTCGAGTTAAGCATTTGAAACATCACCGATTTTAATTCAAAATTTTCAACTTGTATAGCTGGTCTAACAACCCATGGTAGTAAATCATTGAGTACAGGAACAATGAATTCTCTAATTGCCCTGTTTTACACCTGTTCTTCTTGTGGAGACGATGGTATATTATTAACGAGTTATGGCTGCATTAGAGGAACAACATTTTGTGATAGTAATGGTGGTATATCATTATTATTTCCAGCCATTTTTCTTTGTGTTTGCTTTTTCCTCCGAAGTATCCTTTCGAGTAATGGATCAAAACTAACAATATTGTTAGGATTGCTCCTTATGGACATAAAATACTTAAAGAATTGTGGAAGAAATAACAAACAAAAATAGATTAGTAAAAATTAAAAGTCGAGTAAGAAGAATAATTGTAACTACAAAAGTAAACATCAAACAAACGTCATCCCCGGCAATGACGCCAAAACTTGATCGGCTTGTAAACGTCATAGCATTTTAAGTGCAAGTGGACACTTATCGATGTAAGTATAGTTGATAGATTTGCTCTATCGGATATCGATCTCACGAGGATAGAGTTTTTGATGTTCAATTGTCGAAGCAACTAAAGTTAAAATTAGACTAAATGCTAGTAAGGATGTCAGCGCAATTAAATCAGATCTACACCACTAAGTTAGTCAAAGTTGTCAATGCAATGATAAAAATAAATGTCAGAGCAACTGAAAGTAAAATAAATTGTTGTTGATATTTTGAGAATTTAAATGCAGAAAAGTAAAAGTGTGATCAAGTGCAAAGAATAGAGTGGATCACTGACTTCACTAAGTACCAATGTTAGATAAGACAACAAGGTATTTTATAGATGAACTGTAACAACAATAAGGTTCCAATGAAATCATACCAATAACAACTTTCTGTTTAACCAACACTCAAGCGCCCACATTTACCCCACCTTCTAGTGTTGGCAATGCCTTACACTCAAGAACAAGTGACTAGAATTCCTCTTAGCCTCAAGCAACTTTCACTGACTTGCTTGTTAACCTAACTTGTCACCGTACTTTTTAGTGTTGGTAGATTGCAATTGCATTTCTGTGTTAAAACAGTTAAATCCAAGGGAAAACAAATGAGAAGGATTAAATAAGAATCAAAGTAATATAACATTAAAAGAGATTTCCATATAGAATCAATTGTCAATAAGAATTCATCAGCATTAGAAAAGGGATTAACAAATAAATCAAAGCATACTATTCCTAGGCTACTAGGATTATTCCTTAACCGCTTCTCTTGTATTGCATCAAGCACTCCTCGTCAGAAGTTGTCATACACTTGCTCGATCAGCTCACCGGACTCCAGAACCAAGCTTCAAAGCTTTAGAGAATTTGCAGAATTAATTTATGCACCTCTTGATATCCGCTCTCCTTCTTCTCTCCTCTATTTATAAGCTTTGAGAATTGCAGATCCCATCTCTTTTCAGATCCAACTTCTTTTGCAGCTATAAAAGTTTGTTAAAATTCAGATGTGCATTGACGCGGATCTATTGTGTTCTTTATAAATCTACAGGTTGTCGTGACATCGCTGGGCATAATTTGTAATCTTTAATTACAGCGACAACGTGTTATTCTCCTACGCTGGTGCTTCCAGATGTGTTTGCAGCGTGAATTCACTCATACAAAGTAGATATTTCCATGCGGTGACATTTTTTGCCGCAATTCCAAGCTAAACTTGTGGCTACATCTTTGAACTTTTTCTAGCATCGATCTTCCGAGATGGATCCCTGCGTTGACAATTTCAGACGCAATACATATGATGCATATGGCGACATTAGTGCACAGAAGAGATAAAATAACGAGAATTTAAGTCATACAACATTAAGTTAGAAAATGTAAATACTAAGTATGAAATGACTATCATGCATGCTAAATTTAATACAAAAGGGACAATTAATACATAAATTTAGGGAGAAAATAAGTGTCATTTCTAATGCTATCAAATACTCAGGTGGCAGGGCTGACCATATATTATTCAGGCGGCAGAGTCGACCATATATCATTCAAGTGGTAGAATCGACCATATATAGAAACTAACCCAAGTGCATAAGTACTTAGAAACCTAAAGCTTAATCGAGACTTACAATTACAAGAGAAGAGAATGCTTTTATTAATACACAATACAATTACAATATGGCACAAACTTCTCTATTGCACACTTACTAAAAAAAATGAAAGATCCTACCCCTATATATAGAGTTTAGTGGCCATTGGATTGTTGATACATGTCAACATCCTTACCATTAATTTTACAAATATCTAATAACTAGAATGTTCATTTATAATATCTAGTCTTCTAGATAATATCATATTTTTATTTTATATACTAGAATATTTCAAAGAAAGTATCTCTTAAAGGTTAAGTTTGACTTTTATCTAGAAGTTGTATTGGCTTTCAACACCACATTTGGAAGACTCTGAATCAACACGGCCTCCCTTGCTTATCTCAACTTCATTCATGAAACTTTTGTAGATGGCATGCGTAGCATAGGAACTAATCATGAAGTCTTGCTCTTACAATCAGTGATACATGCTTCCGTTGTGGAACACGATTATGTTCACGATGATAGGGTTTTGATGGGAAGAGCTTTGGCTGAATCAACATTGGAGTCTGAAAGCAGTAACATTGGTATGGTTCCGCTAAAGAGACATTGGTTAAAGAGATGGTAAGGATGATCAGAGTAGAAGATGGAGATGAAGAAGATTACATGATATGCTTGGAGGAGCTGGAGATTGGGTTTTATGCTTCTCGGATGCCTTGTTCTCATACTTTTCATGGGGATTGCATCGAAAAGTGGCTAAAGCAGAGCCGTTATTGTCCTATTTGTCGGTTCAAGATGCCAATGAATTAGGCTTAGATATGAACTTTTC
This sequence comes from Kokia cookei, assembly GCA_039519145.1. Lineage (NCBI taxonomy): Eukaryota > Viridiplantae > Streptophyta > Magnoliopsida > Malvales > Malvaceae > Kokia > Kokia cookei. The sequence continues at coordinate 12,585,915 of CM076901.1, forward strand.
ATTCTTTCATTTATTTCCTATGTGATTGAATAACTTTTGTTAAGATTTAGTAATTTGTTAAAGCTATAGTTAGTTTATGCAAATATAAAACTTAAAGGTACAGTTTGAGAAAAAGCATTATGATATCTGCAAACCTTTGAAAAAAACAATAGTAATAAGAACAAAAGCAAACCAAATATGATGTCTTTTACAATTGTGTAATAAGAAACCCAATATAGTGATGTTTGTAATGTCGCTTCAACATCTCTGGAAATGGTTTGATGAAAACATTTGGGTTAGCTTAAAAAGAATTTAAAAATTGTCTTTGACCAATGGTTTGATAATTATTACCTTATGCAAGTGCTGTTTGATTTTCATTTTTCAAGGAAAAATGCAGTTTGTATGGGATTGTTGTGTGTTTGTAAATGAATTGAAAGCAAGAGATTTTTGTTAGAATCATAAAACAAAATATGGTATAAACTTAAAATTGTAAATTAAGATCTATCATGTCAAATTATCAAGAATAAATAAAAAACAAAATTAGATGTGGAAGCGTATTTAAATTCATTGATTTCTTGAAATCTACGGATCTTGAGGTTTTGATATTCCAAATTAGCACATAAGCAATTTTAAGAGGGTAACTCTTTCTTTTTCAAAGATGGGATATTAGAAAAGTTACTCGTGTGTAATTTGGGAAGCATAACCTTAAAATATAACTTTGGCACGTTAGCCCTAATTTTTAATTAAACCATCATCAATTAGAAATTAGTTACTAGAGTATGTATCTACACATATTTGATTCAGACTTTATTTAACAATTAAAGCCTAATAAACCATAAATAAATTAGATTACTTTCAATTTGAACTAACCTATTATGATAGTAAATAATAACATGTAATTACCCTTATTATATATATGATGTCCATATTTTCCAACAATTTTGAGATGAATTAACCTCAATTTTAACTAGAAAAATGTGGTCATATTTGGAGTGGAAGATTTGTTAACTTTTAGTTAATCTTGCATTTTATCTAGTGCTAAGGTGGTGCATATTAGTCAGTCCATATATCAATGCATATTCAGTTTTTTTTTTTCATACTGCTAGGTGCTTGCACTCATCAGTAAGGATTGGGGTAGGTTTTCTTTAAAATGGTTGAGTGGAGCTCATCGATGAACTTAGTTGGGTTTATTTGTGTGCTGGTGTGTATGTGATTTGAAAATGGATTTTGATTAAAATATTCAGGTAATATCTAAATGCATGACATGGTTGGAATTAGTGATGTAGTTGAACCGAAGATGTTGTTTTATATTACAAAGTAGTTACGAATGGTTATTGTGTTGCATTAGAAAATGTTAGTTGTATTGTTGTTTTCTTTCTTATAAAGAACATAATATATTTTCTTTTTTATTTTATAGTGAGAACTTTCTTTCAAAATTTCATATTTGAATCATATTACTGGTTTATTTTTAAAAAAAATCCAACTAAAGCTTGACTGATGTATTTATCTTTGCTTTGTATTGTTTATTATGTAGCAAAACAAGGATTCTCTTTTGATGACGTCGACAGTGTTTGAAGGGGGGGCTTCAATTAACTTGGCCACTCTTATCGACCCAATGTATTTCTCTACAATCTCATGATTTTTTTTAGAATAACATTGATGTGTGCTGTTTTATTTGATTGTTGTTTCTTGTCTGCATGTTTGTTAATGTTTATTTGACACTTTCCATATAAATTTTGCTACATGCATTTGTAAGTGAAATGTGTGTGTATATATGTTCTTTTGACATATTTGCATACATCCATAAGTGAAATTTACATGTATATATATTCTGTCTTTCTATCTGTTTGTGTATATATATTTTCTTTTCATATATTCTTCCTTTCTATCTATATGTGTGTGCATATACTTTTTTTTATATATATAATTCTTTCTATCTTACATATAAATTTAGCTGCATGCATCTGTGAAATATGTGTACATATATTCTTTTTATTTGCGTGTATAAAATTTTTGAGAAAAATTAATTTTAAATAATTAGAATTAACCTTATTCGTTTTTTTAACTTTACACTTATATTTGGAGGAAATTGGTGTTTTATACATGGTCAAATGTTGACTTGGTAATTAATATAGTAGTTTTTCGTGTATTTTATAATTTTTAAAAATATAAAAAAAAAATTATAAAAAAGTTTAAAATAGTCATTTATATAAACAATTAATACACTTAAATTGTTCTTCTAAAGAAAATTAATTAACTAAAATTTAAAACTTAAAAGCCAAAATAATAAAAAAGCTAAACATTAGAATCATTATGCTTAGTTAGATAATCTTCAAAAGTATAAATTAGGGATGTTAGTGGGTGGGTTTTGTGGGGTTCCATACCATTTCGCATCCAATTGAGCGGGGATAGGTACATGTTTCGCAGATGGTAAGGTGGGAATAGGGACAAAAATTAGACTCACCACGGGTGATAAGGCATGAGCGGGTATGACCTTGTACTCGCCTCATCCCCATTGTCCCGCCCTATCCCTGTTCGCCCGCATAATATAATAAGCATATTTAAAAATATATATTTATAAAAATTTAATTTTGATAATAGCATTCAACTCACATTCGCTATTTTTTTTTTTTAAAATGAGAGCACTCTATAGTTTTCACCCAATTTTAACACACTTCATTTCTTTAGTTGGAATAATATCAAATATGTGGCGGGTTCGAAAACAGATATTTCATACTTTTTTCATAAAAATTTTGATTTATATTTAACTAATACTTATAAATATATTATATGAAGTGGGTTGTAGAACGGATATAAAGGAAATTAGATGGGTCTGGAGACCCACGTGGGTGGTGAGACGGGTTGCTATTTTTTTAGAAAAAAATCAGAGCACTCTACAGTTTTTCACCCAATTTTAACACTCATCACTTCTTCAGTTGGAATAATGTCACATATGTGACGGGGTTCGAAGACAGATATTTCATACTTTTTTCATAAAAATTTTGATTTATATTTATTTAACTGATACTTATAAATATATTATATGAAGTGGGTCGTATAATGGATATAAAGGAAATTAGATGGGTCTGGAGACCCATGTAAGTGGTGAGACGGGAATGGTTTTAATCTTGTGGGTCGTGGGGTAAAAATGATTTTGGCTTTTCTATTTCCAGCGAGTCGTGAGATGAAGATGGAGATAAAAATTCTAGGTGGAAATGGATGCGGAGAAAGCACCCCGCACCCTCTCGCCCAATTGAGATCCCTAGATGCAGTTGAAGAGTAAGCACCCCGCACCCTCCCGCCCAATTGAGATCCCTAGATGCAGTTGAAGAGTAAAATTATTTTGGGTAAACTACAAAAATAGTCATTTTTGTTTGCCTCGGGTTACATTTTAGTCACTTATGTTATTATTTTGTTACGAAGTGATCACTCTATTGTTAAGTTTCTTCATCTCCCTAACGATAATCCTATGTGACATTCCAACTAAATTTTAAGTGTCAACTTGGATTTCCAAATGCGATGAAAACAGATTTTTAATTAAATAAATTTAATTAATTAGAATTTTTAAACCTAAACCTTAACTAAAAAAACCCTAACCCCATTTCCACACGCCTCTCATCTTCATCTTCTTCTTTTTTGATTCCAATATCTTTAATTACAATCTGTCTCAAAGCTTGAATCTTTAAAACTCATTAACCTAAAGAAACTTATGTTTTCAAGCTGCAATTTAGTTATCATTTTTTTGGACGAGATTTGAAGATTCAAGAATTGAATCAATGAATCGAATCCTAATGAAGCAAAGTAATCAAAATAATTATTAAAGGAATTTAAAACATAAGTTTTTTAGGTTAATGAGTTTCAAAGATTCAAGCTCTGAGACAGATTTGTAACTAAAAACATGGAATCAAAAGGGAAGAAGATGAAGATGAAGATGAAGATGAGAGGCGTGTAGAAATGGGTTTTGGGTTTTTAGTTAAGATTTAGGGTTTAAAATTTTGAACTAATTAAATTTATTTAATTAAATATAAATGACTAAAATGTAACTTAAGATAAATAAAAGTGATTATTTTTGAAGTTTACCCAATTATTTTTATTGGTGCTTTAAAATAGAGGCCGTCCTAGTATAGTGTTATTGCGAAGACATCTGGGCCTTCAAGCTCAACCCTACGCCTGCAATTGGATTTCCAGATGAAGATTGACCCGACTCTTCGTTTCCTTTCGGTACTCGATGAATAGCTGGCTCTGGCTGGTGCTAGAAAAAGAGAAACCCAAGACCCTGCGGTTTGGTCGGAAAGAAAATAAATGGGAAGGACAATGGAATGGGCAGGTAGGGAGAAGCACATGGGAGGAATACCTAGGAAGATGGTGTTTCTGGCGGTGGGGACATTTGCCAAGGCAGTAGCAACTCTTCTCAACACCACCTCCGTTCATAATGCTGATACCCTCATTCGTCTTGTGCGCTCCCGACCCCCTGACATACCACTTCTCACTGTTAGCAATCACATGTCTACGTGGGTGCTTCTCCCTTGAATCCTTCTTTCTTCTTTACTCTGTCTTATTAGATACGATTCATATTTTCATCTGCTTTGCAGCTTGGATGATCCACTTCTTTGGGGGTTCAAAGGTTTCCCCTCCTTGGATGCTAATTTGGCACGATGGGTACTTTCTGCTGAAGATATTTGTTTTAAGAATTATGCACTCACTTATTTTTTTAGACTCGGTATGCCCCCTTTTTCTTTCCCATCGCTACTGTCACTCTTCTACTTATCTGTCTTTTTAACAAAAACTATTTTCAGTTATCACATCACTAGTTTATCAGTTCGATTGTATTGTTAGCTTTCACTTGACTTAACAATTATTATTGAATTTACATATAAACATCCATCTTAAGTTGAAGATTATTATTTAGATTAAGAGTTACTACCTAGAGTCGAAAGATAAGTAAGCGTAAGCTAAGAAACACACCAATGCAGATTCTCTGTCTACCACCAGACTGCTGATTCTTTTTCACTTACTGAATGCTCAGTTCACCCCCCTACAGTTGGGTTTTACAGGCTTTGGTCAAAACATACGGGTTTTGATTGACTCTTTCATGGGTCTGATCTTGCTCAAAATATGACTGTTTCTAGCCCTTGCACTTAAAGTTTGTCGTCTGACTGCCCTTACTGATCCACGTTTAAAAATCATGCTTTTACATATAATAGGTACTTGCATTAGGTATCGTTGGAAATTTCTTTTGAACTGTGATTTTTCATCATTAATAATTAATATGTTACTTCTTGTATGAGTTATGGTACTAACTAAAGCCTTTGTTTATACATAGAAGAAATCTTCTGTCAACTTGGTTGCGTTTTTGAAAGACCGGATAATTTTAGTGTAAGAGTTTGTCTCTGAAATTGTAAATTGTGCAGGTAAATGCATACCTATTACAAGGGGTGCTGGAATTTATCAGGAACACATGAATGAAGCTCTTCAATGTTTAAACAACGGAGCCTGGGTATTTCACCTAAATTTATACTATTGTTATTTCGAAATTTTGGTAAATCTTTTATTTCATGGGTTTGTTGGATTTTTCTGAGCTCTTTAATAGATCAAGGTAGACAGCTTTTTTTCAAGGAAATAAATCAAGAAAAGAAATAACAAGATTAACTTTACTGAGAGCACCCTTGAATTAAACTATGTTTGAGAAAAGCAAACTCCTTAAGATATTGAGAATTGCTCGGTCTTGTGTACTTTCATTGATTAATACACTTACTTGTTTATAGAATGATTCTAAAACTTGTAAATAATTTTTTGTTGCTGTAATGAGATTCCTTTCTCAAATATGGCTACTTCATGGCTTTAAGCTTCCTAAATTTTTTTCTATTATGAACTGGCAGCTACATACATTTCCTGAAGGTAAAGTATACCAAGAAGATGCACCTATAAGACGATTAAAATGGGGAACGGCTAGTCTGATTGTTCGTGCCCATGTGACTCCTATAGTTCTTCCTATGGTTCATAGTGGGTTTGAAGAGGTTAGATATCTTTCATCAGTTGCCCTTTTTGTTTCCTCCGAGTGGATTTTGTACGTTAAGCTCGTAGAATTAATTTCCTGGGTCTGTATAAATTTCTTTCCAATAAAACTCTTTTTATGCATCAAAAAGATGTCTTTTACCCACCATGAACGATGATTGTGAACATTCTGCGTGAATAAACTGACTCTGATATTTGATCTACATATGCCAGTTTGACCATAACCCTCTTAGGAAATCGGTTTCCCTAGTTTAGGTCTTGTTTTGATGCAGTAATAGCTTGCATTGGAAGATTCATAGTAACAATGTTAGATTGCTGCTGTTATTGTTGTCAGCAAGATGAAATTGACTGATAGAATGCAACTCCATGATTAAAGGATCCGAACAAAGTGGTTTTTTTTTTTTCTTGCAAATGCTTCATCTCTTTTACGTATTGATCGACTGGCATGGAGCCTACAAGTGCTGGCTGAAAGTTCCGTATACTGTTGTTATTGTTCTTGTTCTTGTTTCTTGGATCCTAGCAATGATAAAGAATTGTAAAATATTCTCTATGCTACAGGCGGGCTGTGTAACCCAGTTTGTAAGCCATTAAAGTGTATAGACATGGTTCTTGGCTGCTAAAGTCATTTGTGGATGGTGTCTCTTGCATAAGATATTTAGACCAACATGCAGAAGTATATTACATATGGTTTTCACGTAGCAGCTCTTTGAAACTTGGATTAAATTGAATTGCATGTTGAAACTAGAGAAAATATGATGAGCTTCTGTTTTTTTTAAATGTTCACATGTGGATTAAAATTTAGCTGTTTGTGGGTTGGGGTGTTGAACAGGTGATGCCGGAGAAGTTTTTTCTTGACAGAAGGCCTCCTTTTCCATTATGCAATAAGAAGATAAAAATTATGATTGGAGAGCCTCTAGAATTTGATGTTCCTAAAATGGGGCAGTTGGCAATTTCAGAGTCTCGTGGTGATCATCCATTTTCTTCAACAACGTCTAGAGGATGGCCCGTTATCTCCTCTCATGGATTGGATTTGGATGAAGCAGCGCAGAGATGCCTCTACTCAACTATTTCAGAGCAATTACAAGCTGTCATGGAGGAGTTACGAAATTTGGGTAAAAATTCCTTAAAATAGATTCTTCTTTTAACTGTTTTCTGCTTAGGTACAACAACAGTTTGGATAGTTGTCCCAGTTGTGGATTTTATTTTTTTAAATTTGGCTATTAAATTTAAAGATTAGTTGAAAATCATGTGATGACATGATGGTTAAAGGTGTTCATCGTTTCAGGTATAGTTTGGGTTTGATCTGCGCTAATCGTATTAGTTGATTCGGGTTTTGTCCTATTATTGTAATTCATCAAGAAAAAAAAAATTAGTTTTGTTGGTAGGACAGATCTAAAGTTTCTGCAATCACTTTAATCCTGCATTCAAGAGTGGGATTTTTACGATATGTACAACATTGGGTTTTTTAATGACATCATAAATATTAAATTAAGTATTACTATCAAATTTTATAGTAAGTGTACCATAGATGTTCTCATAAAATATATATATTTAATAAAATTGGTGTTGAATTAAGAAAAATAATCATCTTTCACATACATAAAAATTGGTGGGGAAGACCAATCTATTGCTTACACTAAAATATTATCTAATACTCACTAAGTGTAAATAATCGATCTATCAATTAATTAAAATGTTCTTTTTAATTATTCAATATTCAAATATGAATAAATAGATGATATCATATTTATGGAATCTCTAAATCACACGTAGCAATATTTTAATTATTTTACAAGGATAGTGAGCATATTTGGGTCTTCTCACCAGGGAGGTAATTTATTTTGAAGAACAGCCGAGGCATTTTCTCTTATGCTTATCATTTCATTCTAACATTTTCTTATTGGTGCATAACTTTTTAAGAAATTTAGTATATCGAGATATTTGTTTAATTCCACCAAGTAGCGGGATATTTACCTCATTTTGCAAAAAAGTCTCAAGATTTTTTTATTCTTCTTTCTCATTTTTAGGGCACGAAAAATTATATCTAGAAAATGTTTTCTATAGTTTTTAATGTTTGTTTCATGGAAAATAATTTTGTTAATGAAAATTAAATTTTTTTTTCTTGTAAATTGATTTATTCTTTTGAGAAGAGTAAATCATTTTTTGAAAAAAATTTTCTTTGAGTAATTTATTTTTATATAAAAGTTAATTTGAACCAAGTCCAATATTATGATATTAAAAATATTTCTTATTTTTTAAATTATTTAAAATATTAATATTAAATATTATAATTTTCAATACATGCATATTTAATAATTTATAATTATTAATATAATTTAAAGTTTAAAATTCGATATTCAAATTCATGGCTCAAGATTTTAAGGTTTCGAAGCTCAAGACTCAAGGCTTAAGTTCATAGTTTTACAGCATGTTTGGCTCGACGGAATGACCATTTCATTCCGTCCCCATTCCACACGCTATATACTGCATCTGTTTGATTGAAATTTAAGTGCTGAATCAATTATTCCATACGTACCTTATTAAGTGTCAACACTGCATGCTCATTCAGAAGGTTGGGCTCTGAATTGTTATTCAGTGCCTATCATAATAACTCTCTTTTTTTTTAAGACGAAAATCTCCTCCCACCTTCGCTCATCATTCCGATAACACTATCAAGAGATCTTCTTGGGTTTTGCATAAAAGGCATCAAAAGACTCTGTTTTTGGGTTTTGCGTGTGGTGGAAAATGCGGAGAAATCAATTTCAGAGGCGGAGCTTTCCAAAGAAATGTGCATGTCTCCCGGCGTGCATCCCGGCGATTGTAGGAACAGAGAGACTCTGATTAACGATGACGTGAAAAGCGGGAAGGGCGAGACTTCTACGGCTACTGTCACTGTGGCAATACCTATAATTGATAGTTAGTTCTTGTTTTCAGCTATTTCTGAATGGCATATATATATATATATATTGTTATTTGAGTTTAATTTTAGTTAATTTGGATTTGCATTTGAGTTTTTAGATGCGTTCTTTCACTTTTTACTTATTGATTCTTGAATTTACAAGTGTTGTTTGAGTGATTTTGGTTCTTGATTCTTGAAGCGTTCTTTTTGGCTTTTTCTTTTCAATTCATGAGAGTCATTTTAACTAAAATTTGATTTAGTTGTTTTAAAGGTTCAGCGCCAATTGCTTTAGATAAGGGGAGGAGTTCATTCTCTAAATGGACTATTGGCCAGAATAGAATCCAAATCCTGAGACTTCTACACCTTGGTGTAGGCTTTTATCCAGTTGGCGTTGGTAAGTCCAATCATTTCTTTAAGAAAAATATCTTCTATAGTCTTTGTTTTATTGATAGTTGACATATAAAGCATTCTCTCTTATATTATCTTTTCGATCATAATCTTCTCTGTATATTTAAGCATTTAGTGTTTGGTAAATTTTAGATTTATGAACTAGTGTCGGTCTTTCTGAGTTTTGACTTAAATAAAAAATCTAATAATATTTGTAATGAGTTCAGCATTTTTGTGAACTGCAGAATCCTAATGTTCCCATTTGCACATCAAATTTCACAATTGGATTGAGTAAACACAGCAATTTCCAATTAAAGGACCAGACCATTAGTATAACTCTTTGCAAGATAAAACACACTAAGGTATCACTTCCATTTTGCACTTAACATGTTGCTTTTATTGGATTGTTACAAAATTAAGAATGCTTCTGCAACGAGCAATTTGACACTTGATTCATATGATCCTGGATTCTATCTCTCTTAAGATGCTTTAGCTCTTTGGATTTAGGGTTCTGTTTGCTTTCTTCCTCTTTTTTTTCAATGTTTTGTTTAGGAAGCCATTGTTTTTATATTCTTTTTTTTTTGGAGATAAACTCCTTAATATGTAATTGCAGTATGAGTACTCATAATTTGTCAACATGATCAGCAAGAAGGAAGTGGAGTAGCCATTTTAGAAAGTTGTGGGAGCAAGGGGTCAGTGCTAATAAATGGGACAATGGTGAAGAAAAATACCAGTTGTGTGCTGAGCTCAAGTGATGATGTGGTTTTTGGTTTGCTAGGGAATTATGCTTATGTATCCTTTTCTTGGGTTTGAGTGCTATTATAGTGCTTTAAGTTACTCAGTTACTCTAGTGGTGACGCATTATGTGTCTATGCTTGTTTTGTTATCTTCTTAATTTAATTTCACTTGATCTAGATATTTCAGCAGCTCGTAATTGAGGTTGGAGTTAAAGGTTCAGAGGTCCAGAATTCCATAGGAAAGTTTTTGCAACTAGAGATGTCAGGAGATCTGTCAGCTGTTATCAGAGCTACTATTTTGGCATCACTTTCAAGCTTGAGACCAGATTTATCCCACTAGAAATCTCCTTCTCAAGGTAGCAGTAAGATCTGGTACATCCTAGAGGTGCCTACTCAGTTTGTTGTTCATGATGCCACAGATGTTGATCTTGATGGCTTGGAAGGAAATTCAACTGCTAACATAGGGATCAATAAAGCTTCAGAGGTTGGAGCAATCACCAAAAATCTTCCTCTTAGCTTCAAATGTTTTGGCAGCCATTTCTTAGCTTTATGTTGTTGATTTATTTTCTTTTCTTGAATCTAAGTGAAGGGGTTTTGAAAAAAAATTTGAGATGTAGGTTATTTGCAACTTACCTTTTCGAATATGTACAGGGCTATCAAGAAAGCCTATCAGTTCTGCTCATAAACATAACCCTGTCTTTCTATTTATGATTTCCTGGTTGTCTGTGCTTTCTGTTACAGCAGAAGAAATGCAATTTGGAAATAAAATTTGTTTATTTTTGGACTGGACTGAAGCCGCGATAGCACATATTTCTTACTGATGATCTAGTTATTTTATGAAAGCTTATTTTCAGTGGAAAGTCTTTTTTCTAGCCACAAAGGAAATCGGGTTAAGATTTCTATATTAGGATGGAGCTACTTTAATATCAAATATGTTAAATATTTTAATATAATTTAATATAAAATATTTAATAATTATCTTATTAAAATTTAATAACAATAACAATAAATGACTAGAATACCTTTAACAGAACTTTTTAGATAGATTTATTGTTATTAAAATTTAATAACAATAACAATAAATGCATGTTTCTTTGAAAAGCTTTGCCTCTGAAATCGATTTCTTCACATTTTTCACCACACGCAAAGCCCAAAAACAGAGTTTTCTGATGCATTTTATGCGAGACTCAAGAAGATCTCTTGCTAGTGTTATCAGAATGATAAGTGAAGGTGGAAGGAGATTTTCATATTAAAAAAAAAAGAGCTATTACAAGAGGTATTTAATAGGCAATTCAGAGTCCAATCCTTTGAATAGATATGCAGCGTTCACACGTAATAAGGCTCGCATGGAATAATTGATTCGACACTTAAATTTCAACCTAACAGATACAATATTATAGCGCGTGGAATAGAAACGAAATGGAATGACCATTCCGTCGAACTAAACATGCTGTAAATTTTAGGGGACAATTTGAATGCAACTTGGTGAAACTTTCCATATTTAAGTATATTAAAGGGATATTTTTATAATTTAGGATTTATTATGATTTTGCCTCTAAATACCACCTTATGTCAACTATTTAGGTGGCTAAGCTAGTGTAGAAAAATTAAGATAGATTATTTTTATGTTTCTTTTCTTTTCATTTTTTCTTATTCTTACAATAAGGTGTTTTTCTTCTTCTTCTTTTTTTAATTTAGATTTTTATTTTCATAATGTAGATCCTTTTTATTTTTTTGTTGAACTTTACACTGTAGATTGCTTGGACCTATATGTTTTATCTGATTTATATATGAGTATTTCTTTCCTTATTTTTATTTTTATATATTGTTTATCAAGTGTTTGATAAAATTTCAATATGAAAATTTGAATGGGTCATGTGCTAATATTATCCTTATTCCTTGATTAATTATTTGATTGCTTGATTAAGTTGTTGACTATACTTGCTTAGTTATTTTTTATTTGGTTAAATTAAATTATCCAATATATTAAAATTGACGACTCTAATAGAGCACTTAGATAAATTGTCCAATATACTAAATTTGAATAAGTGAATGTTAAATATTAGTAAATTATAAATACTACCTTATAAGCCTTTGAAAATAGATTTGGTTGGTTGAACATTTGTTCTTTCCTTTTCATATTTCTTAGTTTAGGTTTTCATTTCTTTTTCATTTTTTTTGTTTTTGTTGTAGTATTTTTGTTACTTCATTTTTTGTTGGAACACAATGGATGGAGATGTATTAAATGCTCACGCTTCATTGGATGTTTATGTATTAATGAGCATTTTCTCAACTATTATCTTTTATATTTTATGCATATCATGTGTTTGTTAAAATGCTTGTGTGGAATTTAAGTTTAATCATGTGCTAAATTATTTTATTGGTTGATTGATGAGTGAGTTACTTAGCTAAGTTATTACAAATTACAGTATAACTGACGCCTTTAGTGGAAGATTTAGATAGATGAGATCGAGAGGAGACTATATCGTGTAGAACTATGATACACTTGTGTCGAATAGCGAGATCGAGAGAAGATTTATATGCCTAAGTGAGACTGAGAGGAAAGCTTAGGTGATATCTTTTAATTTAGGATAAGATCGAGAGGATATTCCTATCTAGGAGTAGAAAACAATATAAGCATAATAGGTTTATTAGCTTATTTAGTAACCCATGACTCATTCAAACATCACTTCAGTCCATTTGCATTGTTTCTAGTACAAAGGAAAAAAGTTGGTTTGGTATTTTTATTTGTTAATTTAGATGTATCTCAAATGTTTTTTGATTTTAACTTGCACTAATAATTTTCGACTCGGTTAGATTAGTAATTGCTTAACCTGTAATTAACTTGATAAACATATTTGTCAATTTGGCAATCCCTTGAGTTTGATCCTTGGAATACTCTGGTGTTCCATTGTAATACTACAAATATTACAACTGACCTATTGTTGGGAAATGTGCCCATATAGTAGTACACATCTAACTATTTTCTATGTATTTAAACGATGGATAAATAAATAAAGTTAATTTCACATTTCACTATTACATCTTTTGTGTTCTTTTCTTTCATGTTTTGCATACATAGTGAAATTGTGACAAACAAATATTAGCTTATCGATTGTCTAAGTTCAAGCTGATGATAAGTGACGCTGTAAGAACGTTTATATTGCGAGAATGATAACTTACTTCAGTAGATAATCTAAACGAGTTTGTAATCCCGTATACAATCAAAGTGAGTATTTGATTCAAATACATAGAAGGATTATTATGTCATCTACAATTCCAATTAGGGAGATGACTAGTCTTGGCTATCAATGCAGTTAACTCCACGAGTAAAGGCATAAATGTACCCATTGGAAGGATGATAAATTAGACTAGACCCAAGATGAATTAATTATGAATATGTTTATGAATTAATTCACTTGTGACGTTCATGGTGCGACTTACCTAAATTGTAACACCCTATGCCCAACCCGATCGTCAGGTCCATGTATCAAGTGTCACAAACAACTCGAATACTTAACGAATTTCTTGTATGACTTACAAACTTAGACTATATCAATTTATACATAAATTAATACTATTCAATGTTACTCGATTTCCAGAAAATAATAATATTCGAGTCCAAATTAAACTCCTATTATATTCATGGTCATACAAACACTAAATTCTTACAGATATTCTATCTTATTAAACATGAATAATGATTTACAAGTTTTAATTTGAGACTTTGTTGCAGATAATTTAAAATGATTCTTGAGGCGTGACCTCTAGAGGTGCCCCTCTACATGCATTATACAACTACAATGCCCTTCTCGCAACTCTGGCAGTGTCTGGCTTGGTCCCTCCACATGAACCTCAAGTCATTCATTTACCCTGCATACAAGGCAGTAAACTTATAAGTTCAAATGAACTTAGTGAGGACCTGTAACTCGATATTCATAGAAAATTCTTAAATTTTTGGGAGAAGAACATTTCATGTACAGAATTAAAACTCCTATGTATTTTAAGGGATTCCACAATTGGACTGGCATTGTTGACACCTATACTTTCTTTGCATCAATCGTTCGTGGACTTAATGGATGACTTAGCCGTTGGTGTATTCTTTCAGGTAACCCTTTTTCTAGACTTAACCTTATCCTGTTCCATCCCATACTCCCATTTCACTTTCATGGATCAACTCATCAAAGAGAACCATATAGGTGAATATGCATAATATCGACTATTACTTTTACCGAACTAGCAATTTTCCTCACTACAACGACAAGTTTCTCACTTGTTCCACTCATTCCATGCTAAACTCAACATATTTTTACCATATTACTGTAATGTTTACCTACATTTAACTTAGCCATTGTATAAACCCTGCCTTAAGGAGATCCTAATCTAACATCCTCATTTGCAGTCTCGAATATAAGATTTGGCTGATTGATAAACACCCATGTTTCTTTGCGGACTCGTATTTGCAAGATAGTCTCGTAGGAATTTTCCACTTCAGACTATTCTACTAAAATACTCTAGTAACAAATAGTTCTTTGCAGATTACCTCTTCCTTAGATTTCCCTAGATAGACCTTCACATTTGACAATCTCAAATGGGCATTCCTCACTTTATGTAGTCTTGAAGGACTTTCGTTTCTCTCGTTATTCCCTAACGGACTTCCAAACCAAAATAGTCCCCGGTAGACTTCCTTATTAAAATAGTCCTCGACGAACTTTCCTCTTCTTCTAGAAATCTCTTTATCCATGAATACATAGGGCTAGTATTTGTATAATCATCTAGCTTTATTACAACTAAAGTTGATTTGCTCGCCAACTTTTATGCACTCTAATGGCGAATACCTATTTGCCTACACTTTTAAGGAGTTCCTCCTTCTTACATATACCCACATTAGAACACCTTTATCAAATCCACTTACATTAAAAATTTGGCAGAGCCAATCATTATCATGCTTGCCCATGTTTGCAAACTCGCTACACTCATTTTATCAAACTACTCATTACGCGAGGCATACAGTGATTTTCCCTTTTTGTGCCTTGATAGACATCTTGCTTACCATCTCGATGGACTATCTTGTATTTTCTGTCCCAACAAACTATCGCTTGTGTTCTGTCCCAGCAAACTATCCCATGTTTTTTTTTTTATTTTGAGTCTTTAAACCTCTTTTGAGGTGTCAGTCTGTAGAGCCTGTATACCATCATCACGATGTCGCCCTAAAGAGCATGCAGACCATCACCTCGGTGTTGCTCTATGGAAGCTATAAATTGTCATTACGGTGTCACCCTAATGGACTAGTCGATAATTGTCGTCACGGTGTCATTCTAGCGAACCAATAGATAATTATACTAAGATGCCTCCTAACTCCCTTGAGTTCTAATACAATCCCCCATTCCTCCATTACGCAATCTTTCCCTATTTTCATCTACCCAATCAAGGTAATTCCTCCATACTCAGCGTAAAATTAAGATCATACCATTCACGCAAATCAAGGTATTTATTACATAACACATAGTATGCCACTTATTAAAAATTCCATGTGATAAACATTTGGCATTCAACAATCATACTTTCAAACATTCACATACTTGTACAAGATCATGCATTCACAACATACTCATTCACCCTTATTGCACACACAAAAACGGACTCAGACAAATTCAGAGCAGGCACTACACAAATAATCCACAACACATTTCATCAACCACGGAAAGGTGGAGTATAGAAATGTAAACTCGAAATATATAGGATTTTTCAATAGATCTTCATCACCTTTTAACTTGAAATGATATTAAACTCGAGAAATTATTTAATAAATTTATGAATTTTGTTTAAAAATTAAATTGGAACATGAAAATTATAAAGATTTGATTTTATGCTTTATTATATAGTTTTTTTTATGCACAAAATGACTTATTTTATGATTTTATTTAATATGTTATGCTTTAATAGTAAAGTGGGCCATGCAAATTAAAATTAATTAAAGCATGAAATTATATTTATTTAATGGACATGTGTTATTTCATTAATTGGATTTGTTAAAGATTATAAAATGGGTAAATTAATTATTTAATTTGATCCAAAATAATTTCATGTGTTTTGGACAGGTCTAGTTGTTTGCTGGGTCACAAAACCATCCAACCCAAGTGAATGAAGAGCCCAATTTCGGCACACACTTGGTTTCCCAATAAAGAGTTTTGGGATAATTGCAAGGAGTCCCTGTAGTTGAGAAAAAAAATCAAAATTCAGCCTAGAAGATTGCAATTCACTTCATCTTGATCCTTGCTTGATTTAGCATGGTTGAATGCTTCAACCAAGCAAACAACCAAGCTTGACTTCCTCAACTCATGGCCAACCATGCATGGGAGAATAATAGGGGATTCAACGACCCTATTATTAGTAAGCAAGCCCCTCAACCTCACCTATAAATAAAGCTCTCAACCTCACTTCTCAAATCATCCCTTCATCCATCATTCCTTCATTTCTCTCTCAATCTCTTATTCTCTAGTTTGTTTCATTCCCATGCCTAGTAGCATCATTGTTCTCTTCATAATTTAGTCAGCAAAAGCCTCTGAAAGATCCCTTGGCCGACCACCTTGGAGAGCCATCAGCAAAGGAGCGAAGAAAAGATTCGAAGGAGTCATCTTCAATTGGAGTCTCGATGACAGCCACTTCGATAGGGTTTATTCTTTCTTTTCTTATTATTTAATTTTATCATGCTTGTTAAGTTTTATTCGATCTTGTTATCAACAATGGTAGCTTAATTTTATTTAAGCTAGGATGACTGTATTATTTTAATAAAGTTCATTTGATTCATGCTTATGATGTTTGTGCGTCAATCAATCATATTTTCAATCATACGTGATTGGATGCATTTGAATTAGCTGAGCAATCCTGACCAGACGATGACTAGTGGAAATAATAATTGAAATATACATGCTCAATTTAGACATTGACCCAATTAAATTGAGGTTCATGATAACTTTGACGAGCTCTATTATCTTCTTAATTTTTAGATTTATGTGATTAAATTGTCTCAAACCTGTCACGTCCCTATTACTTCACATAAATGCTAAGAAACCCTCAGTTTAATATGATAAGTAAAATGTATATTTTACTAAATAAAAGATTTCGGGAGGATTTAATTTGGTTTCCAAAGTCATGAAAGACTGAGTTGCCATAGAATTTTTTTTGAATATTAATAAGCATGTTAAGAATGAATTAAGTTAATTAATGTGACTATCCTAGTTTATATATGTTATTAATGTTGTCATTGCATTTTTCTGCTACTAAAATCCATCCATCCATTTAGTTAAATATCATCTTAGGTTTAATTGCATTTAGTTATAATTAATTAATTTTGAATCATCATCTCTCTCAAATATATTTTGTTTCTACCAAGTTGTTTAATTTAATTTTACAATTTATTAATTAACAAATATAGTCCCTTCGAGACGATAACTCTATTACTTACTTATTACTTGATAATGACTATGTACACTTGCACAAACCTGCGCGTTACAAGTTTTTGGTGCTGTTTCCGGGGACTGTTGCCTTAATTATTTTTTGTAAATTTATTTTTTTGCAATTTGGTTTTTATATTATTTCTAACTTTACTAATTTATTCTTTTATTTTTGTAATTTTCTTTTTAGGTGTTTGTGAGCATAGATCGAATCATCGATTTACTCCCTATAAACCCTGAAATCAAGTGAACATTCAGATAGAGAAGACGCGAACGGTTAGCCTAGAGACAAGCCGAGATGGACCTTGGAAATTAGAATGATGGACAAGGTAATGGAGCTAACCATGTGCGCAATCCCATCCTCATTGTCGATGATAGGGATCGTTGCATTAGACAGTACATTGCGTCACTCTTCAATGAGTTAATTCCGAGAATTAGGAGGCCGGATATTGAGGCACCCTAATTTGAATTTAAATCAGTGATGTTTCAAATGCTATACAAGATGGGCCAGTTTAGTGGTATGCCCATGAAAGATCCACATCTTTACCTTCGATGGTTTATAGAGATTAGTGATTCATTTAAGATAGTAGGTGTGATTAAAGACGCACTGAATTTAAAGCTGTTTCCATATTCGTTGCGAGATCGAGCACAAGCGTGACTTAATTCGTTTCCACCAAGTTCAATTTCTACTTGGAAAGACTTAGCAGAAAGATTTTTAGTTAAGTATTTTCCACATAGAAAAAAATGCTAAGTTGAGAAATGAGATCACAACTTTTCAACAATTGGATGACGAGTCTTTCTACGAGGTGTGGGAGCGATTCAAGGAGTTACTTTGTAAGTGTCCTCATCATGGGATTCCACACTGTATCAAGTTGGGGACGTTTTACAATGGTCTCAACGCACACACAAGATTGGTGGTAGATGCTTCTATGAATGATGTTATTTTGTCTAAGTCTTATAACGAGGTTTATGAGATCATCGAGAGGATCGCTAGCAACAACTATCAATGGACAACAAATCGAGCAGCTTTAGGAATACATGTAGTTTAAGCTCATGAAGTTGACACCCTCACTTCACTCTCAACTCAGGTATCGTCTATCTCTTCTATGTTAAAACAATTTATCGCTAATGGTGTGAATAATTTTGTAGCTCAACCACCAAGTTAGTTCGAAGTTGTTTCCTGCGTGTATTGTGGAGATGAACATTCTTTCGAGAATTATCCATCAAATGCTGATTCGATTTATTACGTGCGGAATCAATATCAAAATAAAAGTGGACAGGGACCCCATTCCAACTTCTACAATCCTTCATGGCGTAGCCATCCGAACTTTTCTTGGAGTAATCAAGGAAATGAATCAAACAACAACTTCATGTAGTATAGACACAACCAATTTTAAGGGTTTAACCAACAAGCTCCGAAACCACCCCAAGTCGAATCATCTAATAGTTTGGAGAACTTGTTAAAGGCATACATGGTGAAGAATGATGCCTTAATCCAAAGCCAAACAACAACACTAGAAAATTTGGAGAACCAAATGAGCCAGTTAGCTATGAAGCTTTGTAATAGACTGCAAGGAGCCTTGTCGAGCGACATAGATAATCCAAGAAGTTTGGGTAAAGAACATTGCAAGGTAGTGGAATTACGAAGTGTTAAGGCTTTGTAACCCCGAGTGATTGATGTTGAGGATGAACCCGTTGAGGAGGAAAGTGAACTAGCTGTTGAAATTCCTACATCGAAAGAGTCAGAATCTACAAAGTCTGAAGAGGTAAACCCTAAACCTGTGAATTTTGATAATCTAACATCTTCTTTAGATGCAAATTTACCTCCTCAGAAAAGTTGTCCAATTCAGCCTAAAGTTTCATCACCTTCATATACTCAAAGATTGCAACAACATTAGCAAAAATAAGAGTTATAATTCAAGAAGTCCTTGGATGTTCTAAAGAAACTTCACATCAATATCTCGTTGGTGGAGGCTTTAGAACATATGCTCAATTACGTGAAGTTTATGAAGGAAATTCTATCCAAGAAGAAAAGACTTAGTGAGTATGAGGTTAATGCCTTAACGAATGAGTGCAGTACGTTCCTACAGAACAAGCTGTCGCCAAAATTGAAGGACCCTAAAAGCTTTACTATACCTTATAATATTGGAGAATCTTACTGTGGTAAAGCTTTGTGCGACTTAGGAGCAAGTATCAACTTGATGCCCAAATCTATTTTCAAGCTGTTGGGAATAGGCGAAGTTAAACCCACGACTGTGACACTTCAACTAGTGGATTAATCTTTAAAATATCCCGAAGGAAAGATCAAGGATGTTCTGGTAAGAGTTGATAAGTTTATATTTCTTGCTGATTCATTGTCTTAGATTTTGAAGCAGATAAGGAAGTGTCGGTCATCCTTAAGAGACATTTCCTAGCCACAGAAAGAACGTTAATTGATATCCAAAATGGTGAACTCACCATGCGAGTTCAAGACGATCAGGTAACATTTAACATTCTTAAAGCAATGAAATTTCTCGATCCAACGGAAGAGTGTTCAGTTATGGACGAATTAGAAACCATAGTTTCTATGGAAAGCAATTTTATGAAAGACCTATTGGAGAATGCTTTAGAGTTTGACCCTTTGGAAGATGACGAAGGTAATGGAAACATGGCTTTGATGGAAGCCAATCTGAGAGACTATATTCAATCAACACGGTTTGAACCATTAGAGTTAGAAGCTCGTGAATATGTGCAACCTAAGTTGTCAATCGAGGAACCACCTAAACTTGAACTAAAGATACTTCCTTCTCATTTAAAGTATGTTTATTTAGATGACTGTTCTACTTGTGATAATTTCAGCAAAATTAACAGAATATCAAGAGGAGCAACTAATTGTTGTTTCAAAGATTTAAGAAAGCAATCAGTTGGACCATAGTTGATATTAGAGGAATAAGCCATTCTTTCTACATGCATAAGCTTATTTTAGAGGAGGGTGAACGAGCTTGAATTGATTGGCAAAAGAGGCTCAATTCTACCATGAAAGAGGTAGTGCAAAAGGAAGTGATCAAATGGTTACGTGCGAGAATTATCTGCCCCATCTCATATAGTTCATGGGTAAGTCCGATGCAATTATTGAAGAAAGGTGGAATCACGATTGAGAATGAGAGTAACGAGTAAATTCCGACGAAAACTGTTACGGGTTGGACTAGATGTTAGATCGATTGACAGGTAATAGATTTTACTATTTTTTAGATGACTATTCGGGATATAAACAAATAGTTGTAACCCTAAAAGACCATCATAAAATAACCTTTACTTGCTCTAACGGTACGTTTTCTTTTAGGAAAATACCTTTCGGTTTATGCAATGCACCAGTAATATTTCAACGATGCATGATGACAATATTTACTGATATGGTTGAAAATTTTGTTGAGGGTTTCCTGGATGATTTTTCTGTTTTGGTAATACTTACAATGTTTTCTTGAGTAATTTGGCTAAGGTGATTAAGATATGCGAGGAGACAAATCTTGTCCTTAATTGGGAGAAGTGTCATTTTATGGTTAAGGAAGGGATTGTCTTAGGACATAAAATTTCCAAGAGAGGAATTGAAGTTTCTTAGGCTATGCAGGTTTTTACCGAAGGTTTATCAAAGAATTTTCAAAAATTTCTAAGCCTTTATGTTTACTGTTAGAGAAAGATACACTTTTTTTTATTTTAACAAAGCATGCTTGGAAGCTTTTGAAGAACTGATAAGACGATTAATCTCAACCCCAATAATCAGTACACCATACTGAAACTCACCTTTTGAGTTGATGTGTGATGCAAGCGATTTTGCTATTGGAGCTGTGATAGGGCAAAGAAGAAACAAAGTGTTTCACCGTATCTACTATGCAATTAGAATGTTGATAAGAGCCCAACTCAATTATACGGTAACTGAAAAAGAACTCTTTTCTATAGTTTTTGCTTTTTACAAGTTCCATTCATATCTTATAGGTACCAAAGTTCCGGTGTTTATTGACCATGCGGCCATTAAATACTTACTCACAAAGAAAGATGCTAAACCAAGGCTAATTTTATGGATACTCTTACTCCAAGAATTTGACCTTGAGATCCAAGATAGAAAAGGTGTTGAGAATTAAGTAGTTGATCATCTTTCAAGGTTGGAACAAAATAAGGTAACTCATTCACTTGTTTCTATCAACGAGAATTTTCTAGATGAGCATATCTTCGAGGTAAGTCGAATTCATGAAACACCTTGGTTTACTATTTTGCCAATTATCTAGCATGTGGAATAATTTCTCGAGAAATGACATACCAACAAAGGAAGAAATTCCTTCATGATAGTCAGTATTATTTCTAGGAGGATCCGTTCTTGTTTAAGCAATGTACAGATAACATAATCAGGAAGTGTGTAGTTGAAAGTGAAATTGCTGAGATCTTGTACCATTATCATCCATCTCCAAGTGGGAGACACTTTGGTAGTTCATGTACTGCAGCAAAGATTTTACAAGTTGGATTCTTTTGGCCTACAATATTTAAAGATGTTTATGCACATGTGAAGAATTGCAATAAATGCCAAAGGATCGAAAACATATCAAGGGAGATGCCTTAGAAAAACATCTTAGAAGTTGAAATGTTCGACGTATGAGGCACTGATTTTCTGGGCTCATTTCATTCTTCATATAGGAACAAGTATATCTTAGTTGCTATGGATTATGTATCCAAGTGGGTTGAAGCCGAAGCATACCCAACAAATGATGTTAAGGTAGTCATGTGATTCCTACATAACCATGTGTTTACACGATTTGGGAATCCAAGAGCTATCATTAGTGATGAAGGTTCTCACTTTGTAAATAAATGGCTTAAGTGGTTGCTTGACAAGTATGATGTGTAGCATAAGATTTCTATTGCCTATCACTCATAGTCGAATGGGCAAGTTTAATGAGTGAATCGTGAAATAAAAGATATTCTTGAGAGGTTAGTATGCCCTAGTAGAAAAGATTGGTCTAGAAGGCTCGATGATGCATTATGGGCCTATCGAACATGTCATTTGCCGTTGAAATTGGAAATAAAGCTCACTAGGCTTTGAAACAATTAAAATTGGATCTTAAGAAAGCCGGTGAGAGATGAATGTTACAACTTGATGAATTGGAAGAGCTGAGATTATTTCATATGAGAGTGCCAACATGTGTAAAGAAAGATCTAAGAGATAACATGACAGTCATATACAACCTTGCAAGTTTAAAGAAGGAAAAAAAATATTGTTGTTTAATTCAAGGCTGAAGTTTTTTCTTGGGATGCTCAAATCCTAGTAAAACGGACCCGTATACCATCTACAAAGTTTATCCATATGGAGTTGCTAAATTGTACAACAATTATGGAGGTACGTTTAAGGTTAATGGTCAATGTCTCAAACACTATTGGGATGTTGAAATTGAGCAAGTTGAATCCTCACTCAAACTAACAGACCTTTAATTTTTCATGACCTCACTTGTGAAGAAATAAATAATTAGAAATTATTTTTCTTAATTTAGTACATTTAATTAATTATGTCTAAGGATATTGAAACTTAAGCGGGACCACTATGACCCCTCTAACCTTTCCTGGGAATTAATTTAATTTAATCTTCTGAGAATTTTTTTTTTAATTAACTTTGAAATTTTTATTTTTATTTAATTTTAATTTTATTGTTTATATTTAATAAGGGGGTCAAATTGACCCAAGTACTAATCAGTTTATGTTTAAGTCTAGTTTGTAAATACAATTTGGGCTTGAGGTCCAAAACAACAAAGAGGAGAAAAATTTACCCACATTATTGTCCAAAATAGGGTCTTCAAACCCTAATTTTGCCACCACCTCCTTCCCTTTTCTTTACTTACCGCCAAAATAATCATTGTGTAGCTAATTTTTTTCTACAAAGTTGCTCTAGCTTAATGCTATATAAACCCCTCTTTAGCACCATATTTTTCACAACCATTAAAGCAATTAGCTTAAACCGTAGCCACCCTTATATTTTCTTCTTACCGTTAACCTTAAATCTTGAAGAAATCCCCAAATTTCTTCCCTTATCGAAAAAGTCTTCATTGCAGCCACAAGGAGTTCGCTGGAGCAACCCTATCGCCTTTGCATACCTATCACAGCCACACGCTCATCATCGTCGTACCACCATTATTGTCGCACGACTATCGCCGCTGCAAAACATTGCCATCACCCTACCTAATTTATTTTTCATATTCCTTTGCCAAAAATTTTCCAAATTTTATGGAAAAATATCATATCTCGCCAAAGAACTAGATCTTCCAAGACTACTACCAAAAATCCAATTATGATAGATGACGAAGTGAAAGAGAGTTTTGGTTCAATCTTCAAGAATTAGCCCATGATGCCAGAAAAATGTTTTAACTTGAAGAGCACGATAGGATGCTTATACCCTTGTCATTTCGAAATAAGGCCAATGCTCTCAATTGGGAACACTTTTGTGATGCTCGTTCACTTCTTGATGAAGAACTAGTTCGAGAGTTTTATGCTAGTTTGATTCTATAAGAAACAATTGAGGTTATTATTTGAAAGAAGAAGGTACCTATTACTTTTAAGTCCATTAATGATTTGTTTAACTTACCTGATGTTGAAGAAGATGAGTACTTTCCTATGATGAAAAATATCAATTGAGATTTTCTTCAACAAGTACTTGATGTAGTTACAAATCTGGGATCCCAATGGATTATGAGAAAGTATGGAAGCCATTCTTGCTGAAGAGAATACCTAAAACCAATAGCTAAGGTATGGTTTTACTTTGTTCGAAATAGCTTCATGCCTATCTCACATAGTTCCAACATCTCAATGGAACGAATACTCTTGTTGTATGCGATATTGATAGAAAGGTCTATCAATGTGGGAAAAATTATTCTCAAGAAGATCCATGACTATGCTAAAACGAAGACAAGAAGTGTCTATTTCCCATCACTGATCACTTCACTTTGCTTAAGGGCCCAAGTTTAAACAAAAGAAACTCTGAAGGGTCATTATGTTCAAGGTTGCATCACAACCTATGACCTTGAAAGATTAGTGGAGAGTGTTCATGAGCTGAACAAAAGTGAACAAGGTGAACCAACTGAACCAGAAACTGATGAGTCATCAAACAAAACTGAAACTTAAGTTGATTTAGTTGTTGACATTGAAGAAGTAGAATCTGAGGATGAGCTAAACAATCCTTGAGGAACCTAACAACTCTGAACCAAGAGATGAGCCAAAAATTGATGAGCCAGTCGAGCCAATAATCAATCTTGAATTGACTATTCCAATGACCACTCCTTCAAGCACTTCAAAGAAATCAAAATTGTCAATTATAATGGATGTGTAAATTTATGCACAATCAACACCAAGCTTACTGTATATATGCAAAGATTAGAGATAATTCCATTAAAAATAATTTTAAGAATATCTCTAACAGTTTTGTTCCTAAGTTCCCAGATTTTATCTTCGAGACATGAAAGGAAGAAGATGAGTATGAAAGCGAAGATGGAACTGAAGGCAAGGAAGACAAGGGGGATTAGTCAAATAAATAAAAGGGGGGATTCTTATTTTTATTTAATTATTCTTAGGTCCTTAGGTGTTTATTTCATTCGTAGTTAGGATTTTTCTTTCTCATAATAAAACATTGCAAACATGAATAAGCTTAATACCTCTTTATTAAAAAAACACTAAGCGATGTGGCAATGAGAATGAGCATGTCTAGAATTGGATTGTTAAGAAAGACTTGGTATTTGAGCAGTCTTTATGACTCACTGACTGCTCCCGAACGTACTCCCGTTCGGTGTAGATTTCAGCTTTCGCAAGTATACGAGTTAGGTTGTAAATATAATGTGTTTACAACAGAACACTTGGAAGTATTCCGAGGATCGTATCCAAAGGAGTCTTGAGGCGATAATAAATGAAATTCTTGCAAATAATAAAATTAATTAGTACTAGTTTTAGGGTTTATAGCACAAGGGAAAATAAAAGGGTTAGTTGAAGGCATGAAAAAAAGATCAAAATAAGATAAAACAAATGAAATATGAGTTGTAGAAATTCTTATAGACGTCTTTGGGAGATTAGATTATTTCAATATGGTTTCCTCAATTGTTAGGTTTTGAGGGTTTTCCTCCAATCAACTAGTCACTACCCCGTTAGATCTCTTGATCTTTCGCCGATTTAGTGAGTCGGTAGAGATTACTTATTGCTAGATGTCACAATCTAAACCAATTTGGGCAAAAGGTGTTCACGGACATTCCCACCTAGATGACTTTCTAGGGTTGTCAGGCCTAGTGTTTATTTGATTTTCTTCCTTTCCCAAACAGTTGATCCGAAAGGTAAAACCCCTATAAAACAATAATAAATTATTCATACGTCCACTCGCTAATTCCCTAAAATGGAATTAGTTCCTCATGGTTTCTTTATTCATTAATAACATAATATAGGAAAACATGTAAATCAAGAATTAAATGAAAAACAAACTAAATTGTATTGAGCGATCTGTCGGGAAAAATTCCTCGATCGTTTACGCGAGTTTCTACAATCTCGTTTCAAAAGCCAAAGACAAATAAACTAAAACTTTAAAATTAAAGACTAAGTAATTATGTGTAAACCCTAGTGCTAAAGGTTTTATTTATAACTTTACATGGCTGTTTTTCCTAAACCCTAGGTCAGCTGCCATTTCTCGTGTTTAAGTGGCATTGTAAAGACCAAAACGCCCTTTATTTTAATGTGAGATCTACGTCCATGGGTTGATGTCGCGACACACCAGGTCCTATGTCGCGACATAGTCATCAGTCTCTTCGTGAAGCACCGTTCTACAGGTGTTGTTACGACACACCTCCTGTGTGTCGTGACAAAGAAGTTAGATATAAAGTTCCTTCAGTCTGGTCCATTAGTTGCAAGGTATATATAAAGTTCCTTCAGTCTGGTCCATTAGTTGCAAGGTAGCTCTGCCTATGTCACGATGAAGTGATCAGTTTCCTTTAAGTTCACTCTTTTGTGGTTTCTTGCATGCTCACTAAGTATGTTAGCTAACCTTTAGACCTCATTTGGCCTTAAAGACAAATAAATCATCACTTTAACTCTTAGGTTACACACTTTATTGAAATAAGAAATCTAACTAAATGTTATGAAAATATTACGTAAATACTTGATTTCAAGCTCTTCATGTGTGACTAATAGGTCAATCTTCTAGGTACGAAACCAGTAGATCAAACTCCCCCACACTTAAGCCTTTCCTTGTTCTCATGCAAACAAAACAAAAATAAAGGAAAATTGAAGAGCTTGAGTTTATGGTTATACAAAGAATGACTCATAGCATGTAGTCTACGTATCATATATTTCTTAATAACTTTGGCATGATAATTAAGCAACTTTATCATTTTAATTAGAAACAATGTAAGTTCAGTAGTTTATAAGAAATACACATATTAAGGTTTTATCAATATAGATCCATCAATGCCACATATAAGTACTTTAGTTATTCGAGTACAATACAAACAACCATAATGAAATCATGCAATTTCCCTCTTTATTCATGCATAAATTTGTTTAAGTCACATAAGATTTTTCGACTTGTAACGTGTTGAGGCTTAGGATGGGTATGAATTTTAAGGAACAGAACAGAAAAGGTTACAAACACGACAATAGTTTGGCACAGCGCATTGTTCCCTATTTCCCCTTTATGTCTCACTCCATCTCACCCCCTTATTTCTCCTTCTCTCACCATCCTTTCTCTCTATTTTAGGATCCTCAAAATAAAATAATCCCTTTAGTTGAGTATTTTCTTTCTTTCTGATTCTTTGAGTAAGATTTTTTCTTTTTCATCTCATTGGTGACTTTATAATTCTATAACTATTCACATGTTGTCTTACTCATACTTCTTTTGTTTCTACTCATTTTTCTTTTTCTTTTTGATTTTTATCTATTTTCCTATTCTGGCTAGACTAAAGTTCATATATTATATTAAGTTTCCTAATTTTATTTTGTAACTCCCACCTTAACGTGTCTACTTATGTAACACCCAAAACTCGAAAACGTCGCTAGTTATGATTCTGATGTTTTAGTATTCATATATCACTGTTCATCTTTATCTTCATGTTATTCATCTTTACTTTATTAAAGAATTTCATTTACATGTCATATATCGTCATTTAATCATAAACAAAAATCAACAAGGGCAAAAAGGTTATTTTTGACATTCTTGAAGACTTCTATCGGTACTTGTTAGACAAGTATTGATAGTTGACAAGTTAGTAAACAATTCAGGAATAGTGCAAACTTCTACCAATAAAAGTGACAATTCTACCGATACAAGTGTCTCTTCTACCGAAACAAGTCTTACTTCTACAGATACTAAAAAATCCAGAGAGATAAAAGTCTCACCTTGCAACTTCTACCGATACAAGTATACAAACTACCAATACGTCTAAACACATAACTACCAATACTTGCAATTCAACTATCGATACAACCCAAGTCAGTGAACAACCTCTCTCCTACCCTATACTTCTATCGATATATGCATGGGTTCTACTGAAACAAGTATGCAGAATCTCAAGAATCATGCCAAAACACAAGTTTAACAACACAAAACATTCATGACTTCAATATGTGTTAAGCCAACACAAAATACCTAGATTTCAAGTCATTACATAGTACTTTTAAGTCTTTACTCCAAATTGCACAACATGCATTACTACATTCAACATTTTATAACAAAGTTTTCACAATCCTGAATACATAAAACAAAAGATAACATCATCCTAGTACATGCCATAAGATCGAGTGATGTAAAAACTACTAACGAGCCACGATAGTGTGACTTCTGAGAGATGATGATCCGATCTTCAATTAGAAAAATGATCTACAAAATAACAATAGCATCTTTGGTAAGCTTCATAACTTAGTATGTTCGATAGTTTTAAAGAGTTACCAAACATTTGTATAAAGCAGCTATAGCTCAATCGAGCCAGGATAATCTCGTTTCTTTTTCGAGTCAATTATGAACTTCCACTTTTCTGTCTATTACTTTCTATTACCAGTACCCGATGCTGCTCACACGAGCTATTGAGGACTCGCAACATATGCGGTACATCAGCCATCGGTACAGTCTATCTGTAAATTGTTCCCTAGCGATGCTGCTCACACGAGCTGTCAGGAGTATGCATAAAACATAAGTCCCAACCATCAAAGGGCTTATAATCCACTTAGGATTCATATCTCTTTTCCCGAATCACGATGCTACTCACATGAGCTGTTGAGCACTCACAACATACGCAGCACCCCACCCATCGCGTAGGTATCTTTCAACTGCTTAAAGCCTACTATCTCTTTCGTCTCACTTCTTTGATCTCTTTAATTCCAAATGTTTCCAATTGTTGGGCAATGATAATATACATACAAGAAATGTTTAAGTAAAAATTTACATTACGAACTTACCAAACTAAATCGCAGTTACGGTTAGACTTCAAGGGCTACTTCGTTAATTTTCCTTTTTCGCGATCTGAGACACGATCGTAGTCTACATCCACAATTCATTCAATTCTCACATTAAATCACACAATCAAATCATTTAACACAATTTAGTTCTTTTTTGGGAAAATTACAATTTTACCCCTAATACCTTCCTTTTATTCAATCTAGTCCTTTCCACACAAAACATGCAAAATAACCATTTTCTTACATAACCAACCTTAACCGAATTCTCTAGGGTGTTTACCCAACCTTTTCACATATTCATTTGCACAACAATACATGTATTTTCATCATTTCCAAAGTTTAGTCCTTAAACCCTAATTTCATAAAAAATCTCTTTACAAAAAGATCTAACCCAAGCATCAAACATTCAAATCTATCAAAAGCTCCCAAGAACAAGCAAATTCAACAATGGCAAGTTTCACAAAATTTGAAAGATTCACAAATTAGTCTTTAGATTAGCTAGATTAAGCTAACACGGAGTCATAAACATAAAAATTACTAAAAACAATCAAGGTTTCCTTACCCAAATCAGAGCTCAAATTTTGCAAAAGAAAACCCTAACTTCTCTTTCTTTTGTCGTGAGGAAGAAGATGAAGTGTTGAAAATATGATTTAATTCCCATTTTAATTCATTAATTTAACTTATATACCTAATGACAATTTTGTAAAATTTCAAACTTTCATAATTAACTTAATTAACCACTCATTAACCTTAATTAATCCTATTTAGGTTTAATTCATCTCCTGACAAATCACCATTAAAATACTTTTGGTTAATTTACTCATTTGGTCCATCTAGTTGGACAACTCAACTTTTACATATTCAATTAACCATCTAAATGTCAAAATTTCTTAACCAAACTTTAACGTGATGCTAATAACATTAGAATTATTAATAATAAATACGTTTTTGACTCGACTCGTCAAAGTTGTTACAACTTACCCTCAATGTTAATGGCCATACGTCTATTTCTATGCAAAACAGGACCAAAGAAAAGAGTATACACAAAATTTTCGTTTTAAGGCTAAAGAGGCTTATAATGTGTTTTATCCTCAAAGATAGGTACTAATAGATAATTTAGAATAGGGTTTCACTTTTTAGCTCTAGTTGTGTCAAACAATGGCTTAGGTCATTCCTAAACGCCTTAATATGCAAAAATATCAAATTCATCACATAATTTCAAAATTATCATCTATCATATATACTAGCATGATTGTTTCCTCATATATCGCACATCACTTGATATTAATAGTACGTTTCTATCTATAATTTAACATAACCTATAGAACTTTAAAATTTAATGCTCAAAAATTAAAAATTCCTTACTATCATGCCAATTTTACCAATCAATATAATTAACAAATTATACATGCTCCTAACCAATCACTTGTATCTCTACAAGTTCAAGTACTCATGAAATTTTAAAAATAAAAATTATATGTCAAAAATTCCTATGTTACCACCACACTTTAGAAAACACATTGTCCCCAATGTGTAGTCCACTCAAATAATAAAAAAAGAAGTTACCTGATTTATCGTGGAGGTCCTCTTTTTCTTATGGTGGTTATCCTTCTCCTTTTGGCGTTAATGTTCGAAATTATTGTGTCTTCTAACAATATGGTGTTCCTACAAAAAGAATTCAAGCATATATACAAATATAACTACTAATCCTACTCTTATGAATTATATAAGTCTTA
Source organism: Kokia cookei (assembly GCA_039519145.1). Lineage (NCBI taxonomy): Eukaryota > Viridiplantae > Streptophyta > Magnoliopsida > Malvales > Malvaceae > Kokia > Kokia cookei. The sequence continues at coordinate 12,616,558 of CM076901.1, forward strand.
TAATGAAAAACAAAAATTATCCAAAAGTTACAAATTAAAATTGTTTCAAACAGTTATTCTTCCTCATCCATCTCATCCTCCATCTCTTCACTATCATTCCTTTCTTCTAGCTCTTCATCATGATGCTCCTCCTTCACTGTCCCAAACATGTCCAAAGTGTAGTTAGAGACTCTAAGGTTATGTTGTCGAGCAACCTCTTGGAATATTGGTCTCGATTCATGCATCCATTGAAGCATCCAATCTTGCTTTGCATGAGTCTCCTTACCAACTCCTTGTTGGGCTGGTTCCAACCTTGATGTGGACGTTGGTGTAGCCGTCGAAGATCATTATTTCTTCTTCCCTTCTCTTATTTGTTTAGCACGAAGTTCTCCATATTATTGGAAGGGTGTATCGTCAATGATACTTTTTGATGGCTTCAAAGTTTGTTCGATGGACGTCATGGACACTCCTTCCCTTCTACACAAGGCTATGATTAAGGAAAGAAAATTCTTACCTTCTGGGTTCCTACACAACGACTCATATCTTTGTGGATCCATTTCCCTATACAAACCTGCTTTTTCTGTAAAATTGCAAATAACAATACTGCTCGAAAAGTATTGACATTAGAAACATATAAAGTAAGAATCATACGGGTACAAATAAACTGAATCCACATCTTAGCTTCAAGAAACATGATAGCTTGATTAAATGAAGTGGAAATGCTAGTGCCTGGCCTTAATTTCCATTCCCCCTTCCCTCAGTTAGATAAATAATTGCCTCATGTATATCGATATCACTAAAGGACTCTAAATCAATTTGATCTAAGAAATCCTGATCATAATATGGAGGATTAAAGAAATTACAGATTATTTTAAGGTTTACCTTAACACTAATTCCCCTAATTACTAAGGTTTTCCAATTGAGTTCATCCCTAGTCCTAAAGATGTGATCTTTTAGAGCAACATAAAATTCCTAGACTACTGGGATAACAATTGGTTCTATAAGATTGTCCAAAAGCGTTCCTATCTATTGTACCTAACTAGAGGTCAAATTTCCTTGCACAAAACCATCAATGGATAAAAACCCCTTTCCTAAATGAAAAGTTTTTCCTCGGAGTTCATTAAAATATTTTTCTACATTTGGTTTAAAAAATTGGAAGGAATTGTATCCAATGACCATTCCGTTTCTATGTACGTCTAACCTTTCTAGGAGGCATTCTAAATGATAAAGATATAGAAATAAGAACTTTAAACCTGGATGATTGTGCTTTCCCCACTTGCCTCGAAACCTGAAAAGTAAAGAGAAAAACTAGAGAAAGGAAAAGGATTTATAGGTTTTTAATGTATTGAAATAAGATAGAATGAGTTACAATAATGTTTAGCTATATATACAAGTTAATATTTAGGGCTTCAAAGCATAAAAACTCGAAAAAATAAGTCCTAAGCCGTTGAGTTGCATAATTGGGTCGGGTCATTCTGTAGAAAATTGCAGTTGATGTCGCGACATAGGAAGTTTTTATCGCGACATTCCCTTCAGTGTCTCTTTGTCGCGACATAATGGAGTTCTTGTCGCGACGTTCTCCTCAGCCTTATTTTTTATCGACACTGTCTACTTTGTTGCAACGGAGAGACTCTCATGTCGCAACGTCAGCTTTAGATTTGCTTTTTCCGAACTCTGTTACTTTTGTTGCGACATAACTCATAGTATGTTACAGCAAACCCTTGTTTTCTATTAAAAACTAAAAGAAAAACATGTTAGAATAAGATACAATATTATACAAAAGTTAGTACCACCTGTTTTACCTTTAAGTCTTACTACCAGACTCGTCCGGTATGCTGACCCTTGCCGATTGAATCCAATTTTTGTCACCTTTTGTCCACATCTCATGTGCCCTTTCCAATTCCTTCAATTGATCCCTCTCTTTAAACTGATTAATTCTTTCCTCATTCATGAATAGGATATGATTGTGCTTTTCTCCCTCATTTAGTTCGAGCAGATGACATCTTTCATTATGCTCTTTAGTTTCATCACTTTTATCCCCACATTTGAAGATTTCCACCTCTCTATTTATCCTTATAGTGAACTCATTATTTTTGAGGTCGATGGTAGATCGTGAAGTGGTTAAGAACAATCTTTCTAGCAAAATGGAGATATCCTTATCCTCCTCAAAATCTAAAACAACAAAGTTCGCAGGGATGATGAAACTTCTTACTTGGACTAAGACATCTCCTAAAATTCCCCCTCCATCTTACATATGATCGATCTGCCAATTGTAATGTAACTTGGGTATTCTTAAGATCTTCACTCCCAAGTTTTTCAAATACTGACAAAGCAATTAGGTTTATGCCTTGTTAAACTATAGATTTCCAATTGTAATAGGAATAGTGAAACTGTCAGGATCCTTTAGTTTTTAGGGAATTACCTTGGAGATAATATTATTGTAAGATGCATTGACCTCCACTTGCTTACTTACCTTTATTTTCCATCGCCTTGACGTAATTTCCTTTAAGAATTTGGTGTACTTTGGTACTTTCTCTATCAATTCAATCAAAGGTAGGTTAATATAAGAGATTTAAAAAGGTTGAGAAAACTTACAAAGTCATCTTTATCTTGTCGCTTCTTTTCCTCCAACCTTTTTGGGAACGAAATTGAGGTACTCTTTTCTTTAAGCAAATCTTCTTTCGTTTCTAATACCTCTTTTATGACTACCTCTATGGGTTTGATAACTTTAGTGTCATTGTCAGACGGTATGTTAATGACCTCATGGGGTTTGTGAGGTTCATCTTCATTCTTAGGTGGTTCTAGGCTACTCAGTACTTTGCCCGATCTTAACTCTAATACCTTTACCTGCTCTTTACCTTCTCTTCAGGGATTATTTTTTGTATTACTAGTAATTCCTGAACCAATTTGTCTCAATATGTCGCTAATCATGCTTATCAATTGATCCATTCTTTCCTCTAGTTTTCCCACTGATCTAATGGTATTAGCACAATCAGACTGTACTTGTTTTTACATCCGCCCTCATGGAGTGCATCTCCCCTTCAATTCTATACATTCGTTGACTACATGTAGCATGGTCGCCTTGCGTTGCTTTTTTCGATTGTCTCTGTAGGAATGTGGGTTGATAGCTAGGGTTTCTCATTGGGTTATTGTTATTATTCTCCCCTTGGTTTCCTCCCTACCTAAAATTAGGGTTATCCTTCTATCCTGGATTATAAGTATTTGAATAGGGATTTCAAGAACTTACATCATTAGTCTCCTTCTAATTCATGAGATACTGATAAAGAGACTTATCTTCTCCATTAGATGGTGGTGCTATTGTGGTAGACTTGATTCGTTTCAGTCTCTCCAGCAATTGTTGGTATTTATCATCTTCTTTTATCATCTTTATCGAAGCGGGCTTCTGTGCATAAGTGAACCACTCAGTAGCCACTAAAATGAATTGGTTGCCATGTTTTCTATGAGCCCGTAAGCATCATTATATGTTTGATTCATTTGAGCTCCTCCTGTCGCACAATATAAGGTAGATCTGGCAGATGCATCCAACCCATTATAAAAAGTCTGTAATTGTATCCCTTCTGGCATACCATGATTCGGGCATTTGCGGTATTAGCATCTTAAATCGATCCCATGTTTAATAGAATCCTTCACCCTCGAATTACCGAAAGGTTGACAGTTCTCACCTTAGTTGGATGGCTTTTCCCATAGGGAAAAACTTTTGTAAAAATTTCCTTTCCAGTTCATCCCATGTTGTGATAGATCCAGGTGTCTATGCATCTAACTATGAAAAGCATTATCAGTTAGTGAAAAGGGAAATAATCTTAGACGAATGGCATCATTAAAAATGCCATTAAACCTAAAAGCATCGCACAATTGTAAAAACCATTTCAAATGTAAACTAGGATCCTCAAACATAGTTCCTCTAAATTGTAAATTATTTTGGATCATTTGTATCATAGCCAGTTTTATTTCAAAATTATTATTAGCAATAGTTAATGTAGCAATACTCCCTTGAGTTAGATCTATAGTAGGTAAAGACTACTCCCTAATAGTTCTCTGCTCTTCCACCATTGATTCATTCGTAGGGAGATGTGGAGGTATATTGATGTTTTCAACGTTAGTCGCGAGATCTTCTATTGGATCAACTTGTTTTTCTCTCTCCTCCGATGGTGGGTTTTGGATAATCCGTGGGTTTCTACGAGGGTGTCTAATTAATGATTCAGGGTTAGCAATAGGCTCAACCAAGTTTCCTTGACTTCGAGTCATAAACCAAAAATAAATAAACAAGAAATAACAAAATATGAAAAATAAAATAAAATAAATAAAAACTCTTATATATAACCTAAAATTTTTCTAATTATTCTATTAGTAATGAAAGAATATGATTTAATAAAGTGTTGCCTCCCCGACAACGACGCCAACAACTTGATCGCTCCTGAATGTATTCCCGTTCGGCATAGATTTCGGCTTCTACAAGTATACGGGTCAGGTTGTAAATATAGTATGTGTACAACAGAACACTTGGAAGTATTCTGAGGATCGTACCCAAAGAAGGCTTGAGGCGATAGTAAATGAAATTCCTGCAAATAATAAAATTAATAGTACTATTTTTAGGGTTTATAATACGAGGAAAAATAAAAGAGTTTATTGAATGCATGAAAAAAAGATCAAAATAAAATAAAACGAAGGAAATATGAGTTGTTGAAATTCTTATAAACGTCTTTGGGGAGATTAGGTCATTTCCGTATGATTTCCTCAATTGTTGGGTTTTGGGGATTTTGCTCCAATCAACTAGTCACAACCTAGTTGGATCTCTCGATCTTCCATCGATTTAGTAAGTTGATAGAGATTACTTATCGCTAGATGTCACAATCTAAACCAGTTTGGGGAAAAGGTGTTCACAAATGAGCAATACCAATTTTGGGTTCATTCCCACCTAGATGACTTTCTAGGGTTGTCAGGCTTAGTGTTTGTTTGATGCTCTTCATTTCCCAAGTAGTTTATCCGAAAGGTAAAACCCCTGTAAAACAACAATCAGTTTTTCATATGTCCACTCCTTAATTCCCCAAAATAGAATTAGTTCCTCCTTGTTTCTTTATTCATCAATAACATAATATAAGAAAACATGTAAATCAAGAATTGAATGCAAAACAAACTAAATTGTATTGAGCGATCTGTCTAGAAAAATTCCTCGACTGTTTACACGAGTTTCTACAATCTCGTTACAAAAGCCAAAGACAAATAAACTAAAACTTGAAAATTTAAAGACTAAGTAATTATGTGTAAACCCTAGTGCTAAAGGCTTTATTTATAGCTTTACATGGCTGTTTTTCCTAAACCCTAGGTCAGCTACCATTTCTCGTGTTTAAGTGGCATTGTAAAGACCAAAACACCCTTCGTTTTAATGTGAGATCTGCTTCCAGGGGTCGATGTTGCAACACACCAGGTCTTGTGTCACGACATAGTCATCAATCTCTTCGTGAAGCACCGTTCTATAGGTGTTGTCGCAACACACCTCCTGTGTGTCGCGACAAAGAAATTAGATATCAAGTTCCTTTAGTCCGGTCCCTTAGTTGCGATGTAGCTCAGCCTATGTTGTGACGAAGTGATCAGTTTCCTTTAAGTGCATTTGTTTATGGTCTCCTGCACACTCATTAAGTATGTTAGCTAGCCTTTAGGCCTCATTTGGCCTTAAAGATAAATAAATCATGACTTTAACTCTTAGGTTACACAATTTATTAAAACAAGAAATCTAACTAAATGTTTTGAAAATATTACGAAAATATTTGATTTCAAGCTCTTCAAGTGTGACAAATAGTTCAATCTACTAGGTACAAAATCGACAGATTACTCACGTCTCTTTCTTACAATCCGACTTGGTACTTAGTTTTCATTCATTACTTTATTTTTACAATGAGGACATTGCTTCTTTTTAAAGGGGGGTAAGGCAATTTGCTCGAATTTTTAAAACTTTTAAGTATATTTCAATCTTTTTACATAAGTATGCTTTAATAAATGAATATTTAGAGAAAATTTTTGTTAAAGTTAGTTTGAATGCAAGCATGAATGATGATTCTATCTAAGTTGAATGTATGTTATCGTGAGCTATGGAATGCATGTATGTTCTTAGTCTTAGGTAATGTGTGCAATGGAAATGTAGTTTTTCTTAAGATTATACATGCATGAAGGTTTATGTCTTTAGAATTGACTTAGTAACTTTCTTGAGGCGAAATCCTAGGAGACATAATAGTCTAAATATGATATAGATGTATTTTTTTTTTTTTGGATTGTTTGAGCCTTTCAAGCCTACCTTATGATATTAAACCCTTGAAATTTTAATTTTGAGCTTAATGGCTTGTTTATTGCAAATTACCTAAATCATAAGTCATATTACCATATTTTTAAGTTTATCCTATTTTGTATACCCATTTTAACTAAAGTTGTCTTGGTGATCAACATTTCAGGAAAAATTCGAAAGGATGCACATGCTCATGTTAAAAAAAAGTGAAGAAAAGTTTGCTCAAATTCTGAAAGAAAATGTATGAGCATGAGTTCAAATAAGTTTGGGGGTTGTTCAAAGATCCATTCAAAAAGAAGGTTGTGTTGCAAAAAGATTTAAGACAAATTTAAGGGTTAAGATTATTGAAACCGAAAAATTCACTTCTCTTTAATCCCTACCTTTAGCCTAGCCCTATTAAAACCTTATAAATGACCTGTTGATTTGATGATTATGTCACTTACATCAATTGAGAGGAATTACTAAGTTCAACAAATAAAGACCGCAAAATAAACCTTATGATTGTTTTGTTTAGATTGATAGAAGATTATGTTGAATGGTGAATGTTGCATACGACTTTGAAATGCATGCAAACTATAACTCATGTTGGCATATCTTGATAATTAGTATGAAAATTTTGAATAATGTTTGCACGCGAGCTACTTATCAATATAAAAAAATTATGAACATGACTTTGTTGATGTATGATTAGGGGTGACCAAAACACGATTCGATTCAAAAAAATCGAAAAAAATTTTGAATTTCGAGTTAAATGAATCGAGTTAAGTTTTTGAATTCAAATAACTCAAAGAATTCGAATAAAACGAATATCAAATTATAATATTTTACATTTTTACCTCAAACCCCCAAACATTTTTACTTTCCCCCAAAACTTTTACTTCCCTCCCATCCCACCCCCTATCTGCCTAAACCTATTTCCCTCAAATTTTTTTTAATGTTTTACCTCCAAAATTTTACTCCTCCCATTTACTTTCCCCAAACACCCTCAAAATTTTTTATTTTCCCCCAAAACTTTTACTTCCTCCCATTTTTCCCTAAAACTTTTACTCTCCTTCCATCCCACCCCATCTACCCCAAACCCATTCCTCCTTACCCAATTTTTTTTTTTTGCATATTTTTCATCCTAAATTTTACTTCCCTATTTACTTTCCCTCAAAATTTTACTCCCCCAAACCCTCAAATTTTTTTATTTCCCCCCTAAATTTTTACTTCTCACCCTTTACCCCAAATAAAAAATCAAAATCATACAAAAATTCTTAAACCTAATTAGTAATAATTTTATTTATATATACCATTTATATTATTAAATTAAAATTCACGTTTTGTACTATTTATATTATTGAATTGTTTAATCATATTGAATATTTGTATTAAAATGAAATTATTAATGATTCCATAAAATATTCGTGTTAAAATTTTATGTTGTTCCAATTTCACATTTTATCTTTAAAATAACTTTTATTAAAAAAATCACATTTTTACATTTAATATATATTTTAATTTTAAAATACATAGTGACAAGAATTAGAAGATAATTGAAACAACTAAACAAGTAAAGAAGCTAAACCTATATAAAAGATTAATAAATAAATTATGAGAGAATGAAAGTTAATAACAAATTTGATTACAGTGGAGAAATTTAATTACGGTGAGTGACGGTGGTTACAAGGATCGAAAGTTTTTTTTAAATTTAACTCAAACAAATATATTCGATTCGAACTCCATCATACTCGATTCAATTCAAGAAAATTTTAAATCGAGTTAGGATGATAAAATAGGATTCGTAGACTCGATTAACTCAAAATTTTTTCATTCGATTCGATCGAATGCTCACCCCTATGTATGATTATGTGCCAAAGATTGATGCTGCTTACACATTTTGCAATATTGCTTAGAAAAAACTTTGTTGTGCGTGAACATTACTCGAGACGAATGATGGTGTAAGTTTGGGGGTGTGTAAACTCGAAAATATATAGGATTTTTCTATAGATTTTCATCGCCTTTTAACTTGAAAATGATATTAAACCCGAGAAATTGTTTAATAAATTAATGAATTTTGTTTAAATATTAAATTGGAACATGAAAATTATAAATATGTGATTTTATGCTTTATTATATAGTTTTTTATGAACAAAATGACTTATTTTATGATTTTATTTAATATGTTATACTTTAATAGTAAAGTGGGCCATGCAAATTAAAATTAATTAAAACATGAAATTATATTTATTTAATGGACATGTGTTATTTCATTAATTGGACGAGTTAAATATTATAAAATAGGTAAATTAATTATTTAATTACACTCAAATTAATTTCATTTGTTTTGGACATGTCTGATTGCTTGTAGGGTCACAAAACCGTCCAACCCAAGTGAATGAAGAGCCCAATTTCGGCACACACATTGGCTACCCAATAAAGAGTTCTGGGATAATTGCAAGGAGTCCCTACAATTGAGAAAATAATTAGAATTCAGCCCAGAAGATTGGAGTTGACTTCATCTTGATCCCTGCTTGATTTAGCATGACTTCGTCAACTCACAGTCGGCCATGCATGGGAGAATAATAGGGTATTCAACCACCGTATTATTATTAAACTAGCCCTTCAACCTCACCTATAAATAAAGCCCTCAACCTTACTTCTCAAATCATCCCTTCATCCATCATTCCTTCATTTCTCTCTCAATCTCTCATTCTTTAGTTCTTTTCATTCCCATGACTAGCATCATCATTCTCCCCTTCATAATTTAGCCAGCAAAAGCCTCTGATAGATCCCTTTTCCCGACCACCATGGAGAGCCATCAATAAAGGAGCAAAGCAAAGATTCTAAAGGAGTCATCTTCAATCGGAGTTTGCGTGACAGTCACTTCAATAGATTCTATTCTTTCTTTTCTTAGTATTTAATTTTATCGTGTTTGCTAAGTATTATTCGACCTTGTTATCAACAATGGTAGCTTAATTTTATTTAAGCTAAGATGATTGCATTATTTTAATAAAGTTCATTTGATTCATGCTTACGATGTTTGTGCCTCAAACAATCATGTTTTCAATTAATTTCATGTATGCATTTCATTCATGTTTTATTGGATGCATTTGAATTAGCTGAGCAATCCTAACCAGACGATGACTAGTGGACATAATAATTGAAATGTGCATGCACAATTTAGACCCTGACCCAATTAAATTGAGGTTCATAATAACTTTGACGAGCTCTATTATCTGTATAGTTTTTAGATTTATGTGATTAAATTGTTTCAAACCTGACACGTCCCTGTCACTTCACATGAATGCTAAGAAACTCTTAGTTTAATATGATCAATAAAATGAATATTTTAATAAGTAAAGGATTCCGAGAGGGCCTAATTTGGTTTCCAAACTCATGAAAGATTGAGTTGTCATGGAATGTTTTTCGAATATTAATAAGCATGTTAAGAAGGAATTAAGTTAATTAATGTGGTTATCCTAGTTTATATATGTTATTAATTGTTGTAATTGTGTTTTTCTACTACTAAAATTCATCCATCCATTTAGTTAAATATCATCTTAGGTTTAATTGCATTTAGGGATCAATTGCATTTAGTTATAATTAATTAATTTTAATCATCATTTCTCTCAAATATATTGTGTTTCTACTAAGTTGTTTAATTTAATTTTACAATTTATTGATTAACGAATACAATCCCTGTGGAGTCGATAACTCTATTACTTACTTATTACTTGATAACGACTCTATACACTTTCACAAACCTATGCGTTACAAGAAACTCACCAAACACTTTCATCCTTGTAAACTTAGCTTCTCTAAACATCGTAGCTTCCTTCGACTTGGCAGCTAAGCATGACAACCAAAATAAAAATTAAACAAAGGACAATCATACTTTAGAAACCTATTTTCAATAACATGTTGAAACCTTTCATTGTTTTTTTTCCAAAAATCCTTAACTCACTTTTCTTTCCTCAAATTCATGAAGGCAGAAAGGTTAAGAATCTTACTGATTTATGAAAATATCTACTGGTAGACATCAAACTCCAGTTCCAGCTCAAAATGCAAAGCTTTCCCTTAAACACTCTCTTCTTCAAGGCAAACTAGAATTCACCAAAAAAGAAAGAAGAAGATGAAACCGAAATAAGAAGAATTCCCTTGCAAAACAACACTTCTCACATATATAATCCCCTACGCATGATCATCAAAGACCCAATTCTAAATCATGAACCAGTAATCATTATGTTTCCCATTAAGGAACTGACCAATTACAACTTAACTAAACCATAATTGAAACTCAACTATTTGTCATTTAGCCACTAAATTTTTTTGAGATTTTTAGTAGAGCCCGTCGACTTTCTATTTTATTCAATTAACTCCTAACTCTTCCTGAATTTCGAGTCTTTAATAGGAACCAAGTGTGACATAAATCTTGAGTTAGTCATTAACCATGCATATAACTCATTTGATTTTATATAAGTGGAGGCTTATGCTCTAAAGATGATCGAGCCGATAGCCGATATGTTGGGTACATGACTTTACAAGTGTTAGCTCAATGGATCAACTCAATAATGCTAGTAACGGAGGTTAAATAGGCATTTGAGAAGTTGTGGTGGAAGAAATTGAAATTTTCAACAAAGAACACAAGGATTTATAATGGTTCGGCCTTAAATGCCTACTCCACTACCTTAGCTTTTCACAACTAATGATTTTCCCAAATCCACTTGATTTGTATAACCTTTGAGGATAAGGTTTAACCTTTCAATCTCTCTTAAGATTTATACCCTAAAATTTTAAGATATAACTCCCTTAAGGTTTTTACCTAAACCTTAAGTATAAACTCTTTCTCAAAGAGAAACAAACAAGCAAACAAAGAAACAATCCTTACAGGATTAGAATGTTTGTCAATTAAGCACAAATACAAAGAAGAACACTTGAGCTAAATGAATACAATGAAAGCTCACAAGTGTTTACAAGAAAAGGTAAGAAAGATTAAACTCTAGGTTGTTTTGATTGATCTTTAGGCTTTGCACGTTGCTCTTGTTGATGCTAGACCTTTGGAAGATGGTATTTATACCCTCTACGTGAATTCTAACCGTTGTGGTTGTTAGGAAAGTAATGTAGCTATTGCAGCCATAAAAACCAGCATTAAATATAGTCTGCAACTTCGTTGTTCCGGTAAAAACATACTTGTATCGGTAGAGCTGAAGTTGTATCGGATAAAAGTGAAGTTCTAAAAAGTAGAAGTCCCAAGGTAGACAACTTTACAAAATATTACCGTTGGAGTATTGGTAGAATTCTGAGGGTTTCAATTGGTATCGGTAGAACCCATCAGAGTATTTGCAGAAGTGTGGGGGATGCTGAACTTTGGCTACTAACTTAACTTGTTTCGGTAGAAGTCTTCCAAGTATCGTTAGACTTGACCAAGGTATCGGTAGAAGTCCCAGGCCAAAACTTCCTTGCTCACTGGAGTATGTTCTACCAAAAGATCTCTTGGTTGTATCGGTAGAACCAAGAGTTATATTAGTAAAGGTCCTAGTTCTACCGGTAGAATTTTAAAGCTTTCTTAAGGTTTTTTCTACCTTGAGTTCTACCAATATTTGTCCTACTAAGTATCAGTAGAAGTCTTTCAGACTTTAAAAATTTGTCAAAAACTAAGTTATTTCAAGGCTTTTTAAATGTTTATTTTGTCCAACACTTTGAAAATAATTTTTAGGACTTATAAATAATTTTTTGCAAATTTAAGTAGGAGATTTTTAGTATACTTTTTGTTATATCAAAATACTTGAAAAACTAGAGCTAACAACTAGCAACAATGGAATTCATAGCTCGGTTAAAAAATTAACAATATCCTCTCATTGGCATTATGTGGATTGATAAATATGGAACGTGACCACGGGTTGCTTGTTCTCGACCGAGCAATTTATCACAGTCATTAGTTGACAATGATCATATTAATCATTAAGAAGACACAATGGTGACAATAAGATAAAACCAGATTGTATTGAGTGAATGGATTTAACTCAAAGGAATCAAGGGTATCGTATAAGAGTAACATACACATGATGAGGTCATTAGACAAAGTAGTTAGATGAATTACTTTCGTAAAAAATATACAATAAGGAGTTCTCAATCATAGTACTTCTTGTGGACTGACTCCATAATTAAGTAAATTGAAAATTATCATAACGATGTTTCTCGACATAATTTCAGTTACTCAAGCCTAATTATATATGTCCAATTGGTCTCTTCGCTAGATCAACAAAAGCTCGATCAGACTGTATTTGAATCAAAAGAAAATTTTACAACTTTGGAGATAATTTAATTGAGTCGATTTAGTCAATTTGAATTTAAATTAGGCGGTCGTGAGAATTGTTCAACTAGAAAATTTGATTAAAGAATTTTTTTATAAAATTAATTTGGAAAATCTCATGATTTTTGGGAAAATCAATTTTGATCAAGTAAAATTAAATTAATCAAAATAATTAAAATAAATATAATTTTTTTAGAAATAATTTTCAAGTCAGACAAAATAGCCCAATAGATAACTGAACTTGAAAATTGGACTTGAGATCAAAAATTAAATCCGAGAACCAAAACCCAAATATTGGTTGAATTGAGCACTGCATATGAAACTGAGACTACCGGGTAACTTGATTTCAAATTAACTTATCCAAAGATGATATTGTTTTAATGAATTTAATTTTATATTAAATTTAATATTTATCTAGATATTAATATGATATTAATTTAATATTAATGTGATTAATTATAATTCTAGTTGAACTCTTTCTAAACTATCCCTATATAAAGAAAGCTTGAGTCATAATTCTCACACACTTGAATTAAAGAGTAAATTGATCCTTTTTGTTAAAAATTTCATCCCTTTGTATTTTGTTGAAAACTGAGGTAGATAACAAAATGACCAAACAATAACACATTGTGTGTCACGTATACCTTATGTTGACATATAATGATCAATTTTTAACAGCAAAATAAATGAAATTTTTAATAGTCAATTTACTATTTAATTTGACGTATAGTAACTAATTTATTCATTTTCTTTTAATAAAAAGCTAAAATATAATTAAATTTCTAATACAAAAATGATATGATGCTTTTGCCGCTTTAGAGCATATACTATCTTACATTTACAACAACTAAAATACCCTTTTTTTCGAGGATTTAAAGAGTCTAGAAAAATTTGTTTCCAAAACTTAACCAATACAATAGGCTCAAACATCATACTTAAGTTGCTTGGCATCCTTTTCAATCCAACACAGATGACATTGTTTTCATAATAACATCAATCTCTCAATTTCCATTTTAAATACGAAAAAATAAATTTTGTGATATGGACACTGTTGTTACATTCATTTATTATTTTAATCATCCGTTTACAATTTATCATTACATACACTCATTTAGTCACTTAACTTTAACAAATTTTTATTTTGATCACTTATTTTATCTTTTAATTTTTTAGAATTAATCTTAGTTTTTTTTAGTAAGTGAAAGACTTGAATTTTTATAGGAAAAATCTGAGTTAGAAAAACGTATTTTGCCTTTTTAATTTCTTTTAATTTTTTATAGGAAGGGAAAACTTGGTTTTTATAGGAAAATTTTAGTTTTTAAAGAAAAAATAATTTATCTTTTTCATTTCTTTTTTTTTTTTAGAATTAACTCTATTTTTCTATAAGTTAGTATTTAGAAAGTCACCTAGTAATTGAATTGGATGTAATTGCATGTAATTACACAAGAGTGACATGTTTGGGTAATCAATGTAATTGGTGAAGTCTATTGAATATGGTGTAATTGGTGAGGTCTACTGAATTTGGTGTAACTGGAGAACCCCAATTACGCTTTTCAATTTTTAGGTGGGAGGATAAGAATTGGAGTAATTACATGAGTAATTATACCTAATGTTTGGGATAGTTATGACAAAAAAAAGTTATATTATAAATCCTAAAAAAAGTATACTATAAAAAATAATTTGTGTGTTAAATCTTAAAATTTCTAAAGTTATGACCAAAAAGTGTTGGAAATTTATAGATTGCAAATTAATTATTCATGAGCACTATTCAAATTAAAACTGATGATTTATCATCTTTCAAAATTAATTGAAAAGTGATGATTTATCATCCAATGGATACATTTCCATGGGATAAGTCTCTTCCAAAAGGTATGCCCAATATAAAAGGGTTGTGACTCTTCAAAAAGTGTCCATTGAATGCATATAAATAGATGGACTATGATGCTCACAAATATACATTTTCTTTTTACAATAAATTCCAATTTTCAGAAATTAGAGTAAAAGTTAGGGAATTTCGCGATTTTGCTAATCAAAGGAAATTCAAAACTTCGTTGTATCCCAAAGGACCTTTGTTTTAACCCTCTAGTAACTTTGTGTGAGGGTAAATAGTTCTTTTTGGAAAGCATCACCCATGCCTTAAAATTTACTATTTAATTCAACATCGTCTCCGGATTTATCTTCTTTCAAAAACTCCAACAAAAAGTATATTGTAAAAAATAATCAGTGTGTTATAATATTGATATAAAAAGTGTCATAATATATTTATTTATAAAAAATTATAATAAAAAAAAGTATAGACATAACTCATTTACGTATTTGTGTTTCATGAACCCCAAATTTATGCTTATTGATCGTTCATCTTTCCAAGAATGGTCTGAATTCAAATCATTATTGTACAAAAAAAAATTGTTTATCTATCCACGCTATGTATTATAAAAGAAAATATACTTATTTATAAAAAAATGTTAAAAAATAATTTTCTAAAGTTATGACAAAAATTTATATTGATATCATAAATGTATATTACTTTTAACTTTACTTATGTATAAAAAGGGTTATAACATTGAACAAGTTTTTCTTTGAATTAAGTTTATGTAAATTTTTTATAATTAAAACTATAGAATATTTACACCATAAATCTAAATATTATGTGGTAAATTGTTATACATCGTTTTATTTGATAATATGTTTTGATATAACAAATTAAAATATTTTTGAATAAATTTTAAAGTAAAACAAAATTTGCAAAAGGATAAAATCAAGTTTAAATGGTTTCAATTGAGTTAAACATTTTTAATCAAGTTAAAATTGTTTTAAAACAAGTTAGTATTGCTCCAGGCCGAAAAGTGTTTCTACTTTTTGGCCAAGTATCAGCAGTTTTCAAAATATCGATACCTATTCTAAAATCAATACCAAATTGACATTCTATTTTCAATTTATTATAAAAAATATTGACACCTTTTCAAAAAGTATCGATACATGTTATCAGGTATCGATAAATTGTCTTTGATGTTGTTGTAAACTAACTTTAACAATCACTGAATTAGGCATTAAATGCTAATGGTATCGATACTCATAGAAAAATATTGATACCTTTTGTTGCAGGTGAATTTAATAATCTCGTATTTTCATCCCCAACGGTTTTTTTTATTCATGTTTCCAACAAGCCCAACAGTTGGAAATGAATTAGAGGGTATAAATATCATCTTCCAAAGGACCTACAACAACTAGAGAGATTATCAAGCCTAAAGATCAATCAATACAACCTTAGTGCTTAATTCTTTCATATTTTTCTTGTACACACTTGTGAGCTTTCATTGTTATTCTTTAGCTTAAGTGTATTCTTGTTTATTTGTGCTTCTAATCTTGTAAGGATTACATCTAAGTTTGCTATTTGTATTTACTCTTTGAGAGGGTTAAGTCTTAAGGCTTGGGTAGAAACCTTAATAGAATTGCAATCTTAAGATTTCGGGTAGAAATCTTAAGGAGATTGTAAGGTTAAATCTTATCCTCAAAGGTTATCAAATTAGTGAATTTGGAAAAATCCTTAGTTGTGGAAAGCTAAGGTAGTGGAGTAGGCAATTGGGGTCGAACCACTATAAATTGTTGTGTTCTTACAATTTCTTAAAGGTCAATTCACCTCATCTTGGTGATTTCGAGTTGATTTTTTAGCTAACAATTGGTATCAAAGCTAGTCTCTAAAGACAATTTAACAACCAAGAGAAAATTCTCGAAGAAGCTCAAACGATCATCAACTCATCCTACAACACTGACATCTACTTCTGGGTCAATTTTCTTTGGTGAGTCTCAATCTATCTTCAAATCACATTATTCCAATGGTGCTAACTATTCCTATTGGAAGGCAAGAATGATGTTGTTCACCTAAGCAAATAATCTTACCGTATGAGACATTATTATGGATGGTCCTTCAATTCCATCCAAAAAATAAGGAGAGCTTTTAGTTCCAAAAAAGCAAGAAGGAATGGAAGGAGAAAGATAGGAGAAGCATTCAACTCAATGCCAAGGCAATGCACATTTTATTTTGTGCAATTGGTTCGGACGAGTATAGTAAAGTTTCGTCTTGTTCAAACGCCAAGGAGATATGGGACAAACTTGAAGTCACCTATGAAGGCACTAGGTGAAGGAGTCTAAAGTTGGAATCTTTACACTCAACTATGAAACTTTCAAGATGAAGCCCGAAGAGGATATTAAGGAGATGTCTGATCGGTTTACAATCATCATAAATGGATTAAAGTCTTATGGGAAGATTTATCCAAATAAAGAGATGGTAAGGAAGATGCTTCAAAGCTTACCTAAATCATGGGAAGCCAAGATGACCGCAATTAAATTTAGAAACTTTGACATTGGATGAGCTCATCAATTCTTTGCTTACACATGAGATGTGACTCGACAAAGGGGTCGAAGAAGAAAAAGTTAAGAAGAAGAAGGTTGGTGTTGCTCTAAAATCCACCACAAATGAAGATAGTGAATCAAGTGAAGAGGTGGATAAAGATAAAGAGATGGAGATGTTTGCTAGGAGATTCAAGAGGTTCATGAAGTCCAATAAAGGAAGAAGATTCCAAAAGATGGAGGAATTGAAGCTTAAAACTACCAAGGAAAAAGATCTCATTATTTGCTATGAGTGCAAGAAATCGAGACACAGCAAGTTTGATTGTACTCAATGGAAGAAGATGGGATCAAGCAAACAAAATCTTAAATCTTATGTAGCTACTTGGAGTGATGATGATTCCTCCGATGATGAAGATCGAGAAGTAGCCAACCTATGCCTTATGATCATCAATGATTCTAAGGTAACTTCTAACTCATCTATTTCCAATTCTTATTCTTTTGATGAGTTGCAAGAGGCCTATGATGAATTAGCCTTGGAATTTGAATTAATGATTTCAAAATATAAGAAAACTATTTCAAAACTAAAAGATGAAAATAATTTACTCTCCAAAGTCAAACATGAACTTGAAAGTAAAATAAATGATATGCAAGTTATTTTAAATGATTTTGAGAAAAAGAATTGTGACTTGCATAATTTACTTTCTGAAGTTCATGATAATCATCAAAGCAACTTGAGTTGCTTAAGAGTGAAAAAGCTCACTCTAACAAAATTTTTGAAAAAGGGATTGAAAGGGAGAAATTTCAAAACAAAATTTATTAAAAATAATTTTAATTTTTGTAAACATAGAGGTCCCTTAAGTTTTTACGAAAGAAAAACTGTTAAGAGTATATGGGTCCCAAAAGGACTCATTACTACTAGAGATAAATATATTCTTTCTAAGTGGATATCTAAAGGGACTAGAATCTTGGAAACTAATGCTTATGGACTCAAAAGAAATTGGATACCAAAAACAAAAATTTGATTCTATGTTTATAGGAAAAGGTGCATT
This sequence comes from Kokia cookei, assembly GCA_039519145.1. NCBI lineage: Eukaryota > Viridiplantae > Streptophyta > Magnoliopsida > Malvales > Malvaceae > Kokia > Kokia cookei. The sequence goes on from CM076901.1 coordinate 12,634,529, forward strand.
GCTTCAAGGAGAAAATCACTAATGCAAATTCTATGTGATTGCACCTTAATGTTTACTTGGTATGCTAGTTCATTTGTTCCTTATTTTTAATATATATCTTTGGACTAACCACTTTATTTTTCTCTTAAGCTTTATTTGATTATTTTTATAAAAAAAAAAGGGGAGAAGAGAAAGGTAAATTTAATGGTTGATTGATTATGATTAATTGATTTTATGCCAAATTTAGTGGTCATGTTTTCGAAGTAAAATGAATGTCAAATTTGAATTTATGTTAATTTTTTAAGCCTTAAATTGAAAATGACTTTTATTAAGGGGAGCAATTTATTCAAAAACAAATTTACCAAAAGTTTTGTTATATCAAAAAGGGAGATTGTTATACCTAGCTTTGTTTGATAATATGTTTTGATGTAACAAATTAAAATGTTTTTGAATAAAAGTTAAAATTGAACAAAATTTGAAAAATAATAAAATCAAGTTAAAATGGTCTCAATTGAATTAAACATTTTATCAAGTTAAATTTTTTTTTTAAAACAAGTCAGTAAGTATTGATAGCTTTCAAAATATCGATACCCATTCTAATATCAATACCAAATTGACATTCTGTTTTCAATCAATTACAAAAAGTATCGATACCTGAGGTATCGCTATAAACTAACTTTAATGGACACTGGATCAGACATTAAATGCTAATAGTATCGATACTCATAGAAAAAGTATCTATACTTTTGTTGTAGGTGAATTTAATGCTTTGGCATTTTTGTCCCCAACAACTCTATTCATTTTTCAATCAACCCAATGGTTGAAAATGAATTAGAGAGTATAAATATCATCTTCCAAAGGATCTATAAAAACTAGAGAGATTATCAAGCCTAAAGATCAATTAATACGACCTTATTGCTTAATTCTTTCATACTTTTCTTGTACACACTTGTAAGCTTTCGTTTTTATTCTTTAGCTCAAGTGTATTCTTGGAAAACATTCTAATCTTGAAAGGATTACTTCTTAGTTTGCTATTTGTCTTTACTCTTTGAGAGGGTTGAGTCTTAAGGTTTGGGTAGAAACATTAAGGGAGTTGTAATCTTAAGATTTTGGGTAGAAATCTTAAGGGAGATTGTAAGGTTAAACATTGTCCCCAAAGGTTATTAAGTTAGTGAATTTGGAAAAATTCTTAGTTGTGGAAAGCAAAGGTAGTGGAGTAGGCAATTGGGGTCGAACCACTATAAATCGTTGTGTTCTTTGTTGCTCATTCATTCGTTGTTTCCACCATTTTCTTAAAGGCTAATTCACCCCCTTCTTGGTGATTTCAAGTTGATATTTTGAGCTAACATAAATGTTATTTATTCAAATACAAAAAGTTATTTTTACCATATTGTGGGGTACAATATCATCAAGAGAATGAAACTAGACATAAGCACTGGAGATGCTCGCAAACTCTTTAATTTGAGACATTCAAAGCTTCAAAAATTTCCTTATTAACATCACCACCTCAATATAGCATAAAAAAGTTGAATCGCGTGTACGAAGATATTGCATACTTCATAACTTCATTCATAAGTGGAATTGAAATGATCCATACTTTGAAGAGTACATGAAAGAATATCTTCTTTCAAGTTACGGACATCCATAAAGTAATATTCATAACTTCATAAATAATGTTATAAATATTACTTTATGGATGTCCATAACTCTCAAGTTATAACCTCCATTATAACAACCCCACTCATCTATGAGATAAACCCCCCATCGATTATGAAAATCATATGTAAGTTATTTAATGTATGTGTTAATGAATCACTTAAGTAAGCTTCATTTATTTATGTTACATTGAATGTTAATTACTTATAAATAGAATCCTACGTGAATGAAAATTGAATAAGAGAAAATTCTTTGATTTTATCTATTGATTTTCTCTATTGCTTACTTTAAGTGTTCTTTATTTGATTATTTTATAACACGTTATCAGCACGAGCCTTTATAAGTTCATAGTGAAGTTCACTCCATTTCGACTTTATATAATTTGCCCGTATAACTCCCGTTAAGCTATATACGGTATACATATTTTCATCATTCTTTTATTTTATTTTCTAGATGAAATATTTACTTTGGATAAAATTTGCACATTTATTTTTACAACTAAAATGTTATAATGATAATTATATATACATGTTTTTTTTACTAAAAGAAAATTCAATTAATGTAATTTGTGTTAAGTTATTATTATGACTATTCCTCTGTATGCCAATATTTGACATACACATTATTATTTAGAAAGTTTGGTATATATATAATTGACTTATTTTACGATTGAGAATGCTTATTATTTAACTAATTTTTTTTATTTGATTCAAGTGATTATAATGTCAAATCTTGCCAAACTTGAATTTGCGGCCTTAGACATATAAGGCAAGAATTATTTGTCATGGGTGCTAGATGCTGACACCTAGATGCTAAAGGTCTAGGAAATACTATATCAGCAGATAAAGAAGCATCTAATCAAGACAAGGCAAAAGCAATGATTTTCATCCGTCATCATCTACATGAAAGATTAAAAGTGGAATATCTCACTGTGAAAGACCCTTTTAAATTGTGGAATAATTTAAAGAAAGATTTGATCATCAGAAAACTGTGATACTCCCTAAAGCTCGTTCTGATTAGATGCACTTACGATTGCAAGATTTTAAGACTGTAAGTGAATACAATTCAGAACTTTTCAAAATTAGTTCTCAACTAAAATTATGTGGAGAAACATAACTGATAAGAACTTGTTAGAGAAAACATTTTCAACCTTTCATGCTACTAATGTGCTCTTGCAGCAGTAATATCATGAAAAAGATTTTAAAAGGTATTCTGAATTGATTTCATATCTTTTGGTGGCTGAACAAAATAATGAGGTGTTGATGAAAAATAATGGATTTCGTCCCATTGGTTCTACATCATTCCCTGAAGTGAATGTAAGCAGTACACAATAATTATGAACATGGAAAATATAGAGGTCGTAGTCGCAGTCTTGGTTGTGGACGTAGTGGGAGACATGGTCGAGGATGTACTAGTAATGTTATCATGGTGGTCATAATAGTGGTACTTCTAAACACCAGAAAATGAATAACAATGAAGGACAAGAAAGAGGTTGTCAAAATAATCCTTCAAAGATTGTTGAGAATTTATGCTACAGATGTGGTATGTAGGGGCATTGGTCACGTACCTATCGTACGTCTGAGCATTTTGTGAAACTTTATCAAGCATCCATTAAAAAGAAGGCAAAGAATATGGAGATAAATTTTATATCTCAAAATGATGAAATGGAGGCAAAAGATGAAAATATTCACTATGACCATGCCTATGAGGGCGATAAATTTCATGACCTTAATAATATAAGTCACCTACATATGACAAATTTCTTGGAGAATCATTACAAAAGTTGATGTTATTTTGACATTTTCATGTTGTTTTTAGTATGCTTTATTTTCTTGCATAAAGAATAATTTATATATTTAATAAATATTTGCAATATTTCTCATATTGTATTTTGTTTATTTTTTATGAAGAATATGAATATTTAACAAAGTTTCGTTGGACCCAAAATCATTGGAGACATGTGTCTTGGAGATAGTGCAACAACACACACGATACTCAAAGATAAAAAAAATATTTTTCTCATTTGACAATAAGTGATGCCCATGTTAATACAATATCGGGTAGTTCAAAACTTATTGAGGGCTCCAGAAGAGCTATTATGTTATTACCTAAAGGTACAAAAATTGTTATTGATGATGCTTTATACTCCACTAAGTCTCAAAGAAATTTATTGAGTTTTAAGGATATTCGTCTTAATATATATCATATTGAGACTATGAATGAGAAAAATATTGAATATCTATACATTACAAATGTTGAATGTGGAAAGAAATATGTTTTGGAAAGGTTACCTACTTTTTCATTAGGCTTATATTATACACATATTAGTGCAATTGAGACACATGTCACTACAGACCAGAAGTTTGTAGAACCGTATACTTTTACTATTTAGCATGACCGATTAGGCCATCCCGGATCTATTATGATGAGAAGAATAATCGAGAATTCAATTGGACACCCATTAAAGAACCAAAAGATTCTTGAATTCAAGGATTTATCTTGTGTTGCTTGTTCTCAAGGAAAATTGATTATTAGACCATCACCAACTAAAGTTGGGATTGAATCTCCTACATTTCTAGAAAGTATTCAAGGTGATATATGTGGACTCATTCATCCACCATGTCGACCATTCAGATATTTTATGGTATTGATAGATGCATCTAGTAGGTGGTCACATGTGTGTTTATTATCAACTCGCAACCTGGCGTTTGTGAGACTACTTGCTCAAATAATTCGATTAAGAGCACAATTCCTAGATAATGCAATCAAAACTATTCATCTTGATAATGTTGGTGAGTTTACGTCCCAAGCTTTTAGTGATTATTGTATGTCAATTGGAATAAATGTTGAACATCTTGTAGCTCATGTTCACACACAAAATGATTTAGCTAAATCGTTTATCAAACACCTCCAACTAATAGCTAGGCCATTGCTTATGAGAACAAAACTCCTTGTTACATCTTCGGGATATGCTATTTTGCATGCAGCAGCACTTGTGCGCTTCAGGCCAACATGTTATAATAAATACTCCTCATTACAATTAGCTTTTGGTCAGGAGCCAAATATTTCCCATCTTAGAATTTTTGGATGTGCAATATATGTTTCAATTGCTCCACCACAACGCACAAAGATGGGTTCTCAAGTTATGAATCTCATTCTATAGTTAACTATATTGAACCATTAACTGGAGATTTATTTATTGCACAATTTATTAATTATCATTTTGATGAAACAACATTCCCAAAATTAGGGGGAGAGAAAATACAACTGGTAAAAGAGATTACATGGAATGGATCATCATTATCTCAATTAGATCCTCGTACAAATCAATGCGTACAAGAAGTTCAAAGGATCATACATTTGCAAAACATTTCCAATCAACTGCCAGATTATTTACTGACTTAAAGAGAATTATAAAATCTCACATACCAGTTGAAAATGCTCAAATACGAATTGATTTCCCAATTGGGCAAGCTGTTAGTGCAAAAAAAAGTAATCCACGCCTAAAGCGTGGAAGACCAGTCGATTCCAAAGATAAAAATCCTTGTAAAAGGAAAGGAGCAAATAATCAAAATGGTTATATTGTGGAGGCAAGTGCCCAAGAAGAGGCCAAAGATATAACTAATCAAAAAACCCCAGAAGAGGTCCAGGTACTTGAAAATGATGATAACAAAGAGATCTCAATTAGTTATGTTACTTCAAGAAAAAGATAGAATCGAAAAAATATAGTTGTTGACAATAATTTTGCTTATAATGTTTCTATTAAAATAGCAAAAGAAAATGAGGATTCTTAGCCTAAATCTATTGAGGAATGTAGAAATAGAGAATATTGGCCAAAATGGAAAGACGCAATTCAAGTAGAATTAAATTCACTTTCTAAACGTGAGGTTTTTAGAGCTATAGTCGAAACGCCTAATATGTAAAGCCGGTAGGATATAAATGGATATTTTGCGAAAACAAAATGAGAAAAATGAAGTCGTAACATATAAAGTACGACTTGTCACACAAGGATTTTTTCAAAGGCTTGGCATTGATTACAAAGAGACATATTCTCTTATGGTGGATGCAATCACGTTTAGATACCTTATTAGTCTGGCAGTACGTGAAAAACTTGGCATGCATCTAATGGATGTTGTTACAACCTATTTGTATGGTATACTTGATAGTGAAATTTATATGAAAATCCCAAAAGGATTTAAAATCCCTGAAGGATATAGAGTTTCTCGAGAAAATTATTGGATCAGTCTTTGTGATAATTGCTATTTATGTTAATGATCTAAATACTAATGCAACTCCTGAAGAGCTTCAAAATGATGTAAATTACTTAAAGAAAGAATTTGAGATGAAAGATCTTGAAAAAACAATATTTTGTCTTGGCCTGCAGATCAAGCATTTAAAAGATGGAATTCATGTCCATCAGTCAACTTATACGGAAAAGATATTAAAGAAATTTTATATGGATAAAGCACATTCATTGAGTACCCTGATGGTTGTAAGATCGTTAGATGTGAATAAAGACTTGAAAAAACAATATTTTGTCTTGGCCTGCAGATCAAGCATTTAAAAGATGGAATTCATGTCCATCAGTCAACTTATACGGAAAAGATATTAAAGAAATTTTATATGGATAAAGCACATTCATTGAGTACCCTGATGGTTGTAAGATCGTTAGATGTGAATAAAGATCAATTTCGTCCTTACGAGAATAGTGAAGAGTTTCTTGGTACTAAATTACCATATCTAAGTGCCATATGGGCATTGATGTATCTTTCAAACAACACAAGACCTGATATAGCTTTCACTGTAAACTTGTTAGCAATATTTAGTTATTCTCCAACACGTAGATATTGGAATGGAATTAAACAAGTATTTAGATATCTTAGAGGGACCATTGATATGGGGTTATTTTATTCAAATGATTCAAAATCCCTATTAGTCAGCTATGCTGATGTTCGATATTTATCAGATCCACATAAAGGTTGATCTCAAATGGGATATTTATTTACATGTGGAGATACTGCCATATCATGGCGTTCAACAAGTAGACATTAGCTGCCGCCTCTTCAAATCATGCTGAAATAATTGCAATGCATGAGGCAAGCTGAGAGTGTGTTTGGCTAAGGTTATTAACCCAACATATCTTGAAGATATGTAATTGCCTTTACAGGAAAATATGCCAACTATCTTATACGAAGATAATGCAACATGTATAGCTCAATTGAAGAGTGGTTACATAAAAGGTGATAGAACGAAACATATTTCACCAAAATTATTTTTCACTCATGATCTTGAGAAGAAAGGTGACATAGAAGTTCAACAAATTCGTTCTAGTGATAATTTAGCAGATCTTTTAACCAAAGCACTACCAACTTTAACATTTAAAAGACTACGAGACAAGATTTTAATGCGTCGACTCAAAGATATAATATGATGTTGTCATTAGGGGGAGTCTAAAATACGTTGTACTATTTTCCTTTAACCAATGTTTTGTTTCATTGGGTTTTCTTGATAAAAGGTTTTTAACGAGGTAGCTTGTAATAGAAGATTGTGTACTTTTTTTCTTTCATTTGGTTTTTATCCCATAAGATTTTTCCTAATAAGGTTTTAATGAGGCACATTTTTATTAATGGACATCCAAGGGGAGTGTTATAAATATTACTTTATGGATGTCCATAACTCTCAAGTTATGACCTCCATTGTAGCAACCCCCTAATTTATGAGATAAACCCCCCATTGATTATGAAAATAATATGTAAGTTATTTAATGTACGTGTTAATGAAGCACTTAATAAGAGAAAATTCTTTGATTCTATCTATTGCTTATTTTGAGTGTTCTTTATTTAATTATTTTATAACAAATAATACATATTTAAATTTAGATGATGAATAACTCTACCAAGGACCAAGAGATGATAATAAGAAGTATATGTTAAATGTTAGAGAGAGAATAACCCAACAAGTATGAAGTCCAATTAGATAAAATTGCATATGCTGTTGATTTTTCTTATTATTTTTATAAGCAATCGCATTATCGATTACTTTCTTATACTAACATATTACGTATGATTATTTTGATTTTAATTTTTGTTACTCATTTAGAATTTTTTTATCATATCAATAATTTTTATAGTAATTAATATATTTTCTAACAAATATATAAATTATGCAACCGTGTAATTACTATTTGTACTGTCAAATATTACATGGAAAATTACGATATAATTACGATATAATTACACTTTATCAACCAAACATGTTTAGAAAATTACAATTCTTTGTAATTACAAGAGTATAATTATTACCTTAGTAATTATGCAATTATATTGGGGGGTTTTATTAAAATAATACAAAAAAATATTATATACCAAAATAATATATTCTCCCTATTATTTACCAAAACGGTACACTTGGGGGGAGTGGTGTCATTTGGGTAGGCGGCACCACTGTTCATTCTGAGATAAAATTAATTTTATTAATATTAAATAAAAAAATAATTATTTAAATAATAAATTTTAAAAAAATACTGATACGGGTTTTGGTCAAACCCGGTATTTAAATACGGGTTTGGTATTTTTAGATGGTGCCTACCTGATAGGCGGCACCAATGATGCCTACCTACCATGCGGCACCTAGTCCCAATGCCTGTTGCCGCTGCTGCCCCAATTACTGCTGCCGTGTGCTGGCCCAATGCATGCTGCTACTTGCATGAAAGAAAGGAAAGGTAAGATATATGAGGACCTTAAATGGTCCCCCAAACACACAACACACACACACACTTGAAGCAAAAAATCAAAGGAAGAAAAGAAAAAGAAGGAGGGAAGGAGGGTGGAATGGCAGTAACAAAGAGAGAAGGGAAGGGGAGAAAAGAATAAAAAAAAAGAAGAAGAAAGGTATGTTGTTTATGATTTGATTATTATTTAATTTTTTGTATTGCTCTTGAAAAAAATCATTTAAATATTATTTAAATTAAACTAAACTTATATCCTAAACAAAAACATATTGTTAATGTTCTTAATATTTATATTATAAATAATATTTAACAAGTTAACAACCTCTTAAAATAATCGCAATTGTAAATATAAAAATTTGCACTCGATCTCATATATAAACAACAAAAATTCTATCTCATTTTCCATTTTTTATATAGCATTCATCAAGTAAATGACCGAATTAATAATTCTATTATGGTTGCTTTGAAGAGAAAATTAATTGAGGAGGTAAATTGTGATAATTTTGATAGTTTTTTTAAAATATTTTTTATTAAAACAATATATATATATATATATATATATATATATATATATATATATTGTGATGTTTACATAAAATTTTGTTAACTTTGATTTATTATTTTGATATAATAATATTAAGAAATAAGTATATATTTAAATAAATGAAAAATATGTTTCTAATATATTAAAATTTAAAAAAAATAATTTTGAATATTAAAAAATTGAAATAAAAAATATTTTTAAATTTTTAAAATGATAAATTAAAGAAAAAAATAAAAAATATTAGTAATTATTTTAATATTTTTAAAAAAGAAACATTAAAATGTGGTTAATTGCCCTTCGTGGTAATTATTTTTTAAAAAGTAAAAAAGAAATAAACATAAATGTAGTAAATATTTTAATATTTTTTTCATCAAAAAAAATTCTTATATTCGATATTTATATTTTAATAAATTACGAAATAATTTTTTAATATAAATTTAACACTTAACCCGTAAAATGTAAGAGTAAATTCAATACTTAAAATTTTAATATATCAAAGTAATCAATATATAATTATTTGTTTTTATATATATCAAGAATTTTAATTACTTCTAGTTAAAAATTGTATTAAATTACTTCTGACAAATTGATAATCTCAATTTTTTTATTGCAGATGTGAATATAGATTTGTTAATTAAGGATGATGACCACATATCGGCATCTGTATATGTACAAGTAATAAATTGTTATTTGTTACAGTATGAAAAGTTCATTTAATTTACGATATTAAACTAAGTTCTATTAACTATATCGGTAATTTAATAGTCTCAGGATGTGTACCGAAAATTAAGGGCTCGCGTGAATGGGATAAATTATGACCCAGACAAACGCATCATGCCATACTTGATTGCAGCTGGATCTGGAGCTGCTTCACTAATTTGGACATTCGATTTGCGTTACGACTTAATTTCCGTTTTGGTCGAGCGGTGGCTGCCAGAGACCCACACGTTTCACTTACCATGTGGTGAGTGTACCATCACACTAGAGGATGTTGCACTGCAGATTGGGCTTCCAATCGACGGGATGCCCGTTACGGGGTCATTGACGGTATCTGACCCAACGACCCTTTATGAAAGCTTATTAGGAGTCTCACCCGGTGATGGTGAATCGAGATTCACGGGATTAAAGTTCACATGGTTGAGGGAAAGATTCCACCATCTACCAGCTGATGCCACTGAATTTGATGTGATGTGTGCCGCTCGGGCTTATATATTGCACCTTATAGGGGGTGTACTGATGTCGACGGCAAATGGAAACAGAGTGCACATCATGTACTTGCCCCTATTGACCGATTTTAATGAAGCGGGTCAATATAGTTGGGGCTCGACAGTACTAGCGATGTTGTATCGTGACCTTTGTCGATGCACAAAGCCTGCTGCCGTTAACATTTGCAGGTGTCTAATATTGTTACAATCGTGGACCCTATATCGGATGCCTTTCTTGGCTAATATCAAACACCTGCTATACGTTTTCCCACTTGTGAATAGGTGATAACATCTAATCTTTGTCCACAATTATTTGATTTTTTTGTATGTAAATTTGATGTAATAAGTTGTTTTTCGTAGATGGCGTGGGAATCCGAATATCGGAAGGTCATTCACAGTTCCAATATATCAGCAGATGATCGAGACATATGCGGGGGAGATGGTAAGTTATTTGTGACATGCAACTACATGAATCTTCATTTATTAATATTAATTGAGTCGTCTTACTATAACAATGTTATTTAAATTTGCAGTTCCTTTGGATGCCCTATTCAGTCCTTAAGGTGGTGACTACTATTCTCTATTTTGCTCGTAACCACTCGCACTTATGGTGCATTGACACACCAGTTATATGCTTTTAAACAGTCGAGTGATACCACGGGGATTAAGTACTTCGACAATTCGGGTACATACAAACCATCCCAAGAGACCCAGTTGATATAGGAGATATTCATGGTATCGATAAGAAGGGGAGATCGGGAATGGACTGGGGGCAAGTGCACAAAAGATACGTTGCAGTGTGGGCGAGACGGGCGGAGCAGATACCTCAACGTGACATAGATCACAGTTTCACTTTTGAGGTATCCATAGAGTATAGATAGTGGTATTTCTAGATGGGGAAACCATATATATATAGTGGGCAAACAATGTTAGTCCCCCAGTTCATGCTACCACGTGGGAACCACTTTCAGCCGCCTAAGCCTGAGCTTGAGCCGCAGCACTATTCGGAGCCTGCACTCGAGTCGGAGCGTAACACCGAGCCGACGCCTAAGTCGTATTTTCCAGGGTGGTCAGGGAATGCATATAATACGAGTTGGTCAGCGCACGAGTATCATTCAGAGTTTCTCGGGTCCAGCACCGATGAGCAGAATCCGATATCGTCTTTGATGTTTGATATCTTCAGCCCGATACCACCACAGTTTTCTACTCCTTTCAGCCCGTTGCAGTACTCTACTCCTCCTCGCCCATTACCGCTGCAGAACTTTAGTCATGGCTCATCATCATCAATGACACCCGAAGGTGCGAAAGACGATGACATTAAACGTTGTGAGCACCCGCAACGTGCTCGTCGACCACCACAATGTTTTACTCCTAGAACCACACCATCGAACCATCAAATGCAATGAGATGGGTCTTAGAATTAAATATGTTTATGTTTATGTTTATGTTCTTATTTATGTTTATGTATGCAAATATTTTGTATTTCCTTTTTCTACACAACAACTACTTATGATCGTTTAATGTCATTTGCTAAAACTCATTAAATAAATTCAAACATAAAAATTATTAAATAAATTCAAATTTAAACATAATTAATTTCAAATTCAATCATAAACTTAATTAATTCCAACAAAAAAGTGACCAATAAAAATAGCTTAATCCGGGCCCGATCCGGATGACTGACCAATATGGTAGGTTCGTTGGGGGCAATTACGTCGAGTATCCCCAGCCAGCCTACATATTTCACACAGCTTGCTGCCGTCTATTTTCTCCATAATGTCCATTTCGATACGGATTCTGGAAACATTCGTACGACCTTTCGGATTCCTTCGCAAACCTTTGTTCGGTATAAGCTCAAAAGTCGTCGGAGGCACCTCCCATGTGGACAAGTCAGGCAGGACAAGGAACTCGTTTTCCCAAATACGTAACGCGCACTGGAGAGTGTAAACGGGGTCGATGAACTGTTCAACATTGAGCGACACTTTAGCACAAGTTGCAACGACATGCGCACATGGATAACGAAGTGTATCGAACCTCCTACAATCGCAGTGTCTGTTCTGCAAATCAACCCCGTATGACCTATGTGGGATACCAGGTTTTCAACCAAATGTCTCTGTAACTTGAAATCGTTGAAATTGTCATGAATATATTTCAACGTTCATCGTCCTCGCTCTCTGACGATTTGCATCCATTGCATTCCTGACTATTTCGACAAAAATGTGTCTGGCATTCATCTGGTCGATTTGTCGTGTCCCCATTACTGGCATCAAAGTAGCCAGCCTATAGAACGTAGCCAAGAACACGGATGAAATCGGTAGATATCGTATTCTCTTGAACACGCCATTAACCGACTCTGTCAGATTGGTCGTCATTTGACCATATCGATACCCGTCATCAAAACTTTGAGTCCATTGCCACGGTTCCATGGTACCCAACCACTCTCACAATGGCTTGTTCGCTTCACCTTCCATGTCACGCTCAAGTCTGGTCATTTTTTACCGGAATCGGTGTGGCTCTAACTCGTACGCTGTAGGAATATTAAGAAAACATAATTTATGCTCTCGAATTAAAACATAAAAAAATATAACTTAAAACAAATTTTTTTTACCCATTCTCACAAGTTGTCTTCACCAGTCTGCATTCTTATATTCTTTTTAAAAGTTGGCCACAATGCGTCGGCTACAATAAATCGATCTCCATGGTACACCGGTACGTCTAATAGCCACAATAATCCCCTTCCCTCTATCGGAGATGATGCAAATATTATCGTTATGAACAAAATACCTCCCCAGGTTCGTAAAAAAGAATTCCCATGATTCCATATCTTCTTTGTCCACAATAGCAAATGCTATCGGGAGCACGCTCTGGTTCCCGTCTTGAGCCACCGCAATTAGTAAAATCTGCGCATATTTCCCGTATAGCCAGGTCCCATCTACTTGAATAAATAGCTTGCAGTAAGGAAATGCTCTAACACAGGGATCAAATGTCCAAAATATACTGGAAAATTCTTCTTCCCAGTTGTAAGTTGTTATCCGGACCATAATAAGGCCGTGTCACCAACTCAATCACAGTCCCAGGCACGTATTGTCGCATTGCGGCTATCCACCCTAGCAACTCATTGTACGATGCATCCCAATCACCGAACAACTATTCCATTGCCATCTATTTCGTAATCTATGCTTTTTGATATGAAACTCGAAAATGGAATCGTGCTTGCATCTCGACAATCAGTGTAGAAACTTTGATGGTCGGATCGTCCTTCACCATTGGCATGATATGTGTGCAGATAGTTCTGGAATCGAGTTTCCGGTGATCTTCTGACAAACGTGTTGAACTGCATGTGTGAGGCTCAACAAATTTTCTTTTCTCTCACTTTTGCGACTTTTGGATATGTAGCTCATACCCGTCAATTGCAGCCTTCTGTCCAACACTCTCCAATATATAATGTCGGTTTAGACACGACGACTTTGTAGTCCACTGACAAATTCATGCTATACTGCTTAATGGCAAATACACACTCTTCCTTTGAGTCAAACCTTTGACCCACGAACAACTGTTCAGGTTCTGGTGTAAGTGTCAATCTGTGAGCAGGCATTATATCAGGGTACTCTTCGAAATCGGCTGCATATGCCGCATCAGGGTTTATAAGTGACATGTTTGCCCTAGCAGGATAATTGTACATCACAATACGTCAACCATCCGGGACCTATTCATTCAGGCATTCCTCATTGATATCATCCGGGGCCTCGTCCATGTCGGGATCACTATCAATATCATCCTCGTGATCAGAAGGATCACTACTATCATATCCATCATCACCATCCGCATCATTATCGGGTGCAGCATTAAGATCGATATTGATCCCACTGATCCCGCGAGCTACAGATTGATTATCAACGTAGGATGTCGGAGTCATCATACTTAATGGAGTGGGATCTTCAGCTCTCTCAACATCAGTTAGCTTAGCAAATAACTGAATCGATGCATTTTCATTACTCTGATTCCCACAACAAAGAGCGATCATTGCCTCAACATCTTCATCGTCTACGAGTTCCATCTCAGTAAATTTGATAGGATCTGTTGAAACTGAAAACTTATAGAAAAGTTTTGAGACTCTTCTCCCACAACGTCTAGCAATTCTTTCACTAATCTTTGCCTTCATATTATCCACTGAGATATTTTTACTAAATCTCATTGCTAGTTGTTGACGACATTCAAATACACATCCAATTGTTGTTGTCAAAATTTTTCCATCGAAATAAACGCATACGAAAAATTGATTTTTTATCTGTTAAAAGAAATAAATAAGATTTTTTACACAAATAATATAAAAAAATTATTTATTATAAATAAATAGAATTACAATTAAAATTTTCTGCTAACCTTCTGTTTCCTTTTCTTCTTCAAAACTTTTGCTTCCTTTCCTTCTTCAAAAATTTGCTGTTAAAATTTGCTTCTCTTCTTTTCTTCTTTCACTCAATAATTTGTGTTTACACTGATCTGATGGGGGATTTAAATAGTTTTGACAAAGGCACCACTAGTGCCGCCTACCCAGTAGGCACCATTGGTGTCGCCTACCCTAAAAACACCACTTGTCAAATTTGAATTTTATTTAATTTAATTTTCTTTTTTTAATATAAAAATATATATAATTAAAAAAAATTAGCACTACTCACCTAGGTGTACTATTTTGGTAAATATGGAGAGTATTATTTTGATAAATAAATATTTTTTTATATTATTTATTTAAAAAAATTTGAGTTAGTTTTATTCAATATTTAATTTATTTTTTTTATTTTATATTATTATTTTCTTCAATTCTTATAAAAAATATTTTTTTACTTTTTTAATTTTTTATAATTTGAATGGATTAATATATATATATATTTATATTATTTAAATTATTAATTTTATTTTTTGTATTATATTTTGGTGTATAATTTTTTTTTGTATTATTTATGTCAAAAACCCTAAAAATTCGGATAAAAAATACAATGTGGGGTTGGTGCAGGCTACCAGGTAGGCACCATCCCATGTACCACTTTCGTATTTAAATACCGGGTTTATATTTTACCGGGTATACCGGGTGTTGTTTAATATTAATCAATTCTTGTGTTAGAATGAACAGTGGTATCGCCTACCCAAATGGCACCACTCCCCCCCAAGTGTACCATTTTGATAAATAATGAGGAGAATATATTATTTTGGTATATAATTTTTTTTTGTATTATTTTAATAAAAAAGCCCATTATATTGTATTATCCAATTTACAAAAAAATTACTAGGATTTTATAAAAAAAAAAATTGGATTTTTACAAGAAAAACCATTTTATTTTTTAAAAAATTTGCTTTAATTTTTTCTTTTTTGAATTTTTTTTTAGTTATTTTTTCAATAACACGAGGTTTTACAAGGAATTGCCTAAATTTTTACATGAAAAAATTATGAGCTTGTACATGAAATTGCATTATGGGTGAAAAACTTAAGGTTTCATCTCAAGAGCTAAATAATTCAATTCCTTAAATTGGGTGACTAAAACGAGCATGTCATATTAACAGCTGATGAGTAGGATGATAAAAATATATAACGACAATCACTAAAATGATAGAAGTATGTAACAACACTCATGTTGCAAATTTTTTTATTTTCGGTACCCAAAATGAAAAATTATAAAAGTTGCGTGACCAACTATAATTTACCTTAACCTCAACTCTAGAGCGGCCACTCTAATGAACTGTGAAAATACCCAAACAGATCCTGTTTTGAGGCTGAATCCAACAATAAGCATGACCTTGCGGAGAAAACGAAGTAATGCAGGATCCTAAACTCAGGATTGCTTTGGATACTGGTTTCTTGGTTTTAGGTTTAGCAACTGGAGGTTTATAGGTGCGAATTCATGATTGTCTATAAAAAAAGTGAGGAAATGGGTTTTAGATGTCGGTAATAAAGGTGGTAATTCTACCAGGATAGGGGTTATGGAGGTCACAGACAAGGGAGGGGTTAATAGTGTTTTTATAAGGGCTGCTCAGAAGATCATCAAGCACTTTCAGCCCTGCACAAATCTAGCTTAGAAGCTTGGCCCATCTTGATTTCTTTCTTCACCAAAATCCCTCTGCAATCCTGCTGTAACACCACTTGCCATCGCCAGGGACAACTGTTAGCTCTAATACTAATGATGATGGTCATAGATTAACAATCAAACAACACTACAACAGCAGGAAGAACAGAGATAGAAAAGGAAGCATGACAGAAAGGGGAAAGAAAAGCCTTAATATAGTTCAGAGAAGTTTGTTAAATTCTTCATTCCAGTATGTTCCCATTCTCTGCTTCACAGGTCATATAGGCATAACAAAACAAAAGATAACTCTGCAAATTTGTTTCTGCTACAACCATACTTAACCATTACTTAAAAGACCTGAAGAAAACTAGTGGGCTGGTATGGCTTAATTTTTCAGACTGCAGCATTCGGCCATTCACAAGTGAAGCTAATCTATTTCAGACAGCCTTAAGTTCACTACTTATATAGCCAGCTAGCATTTTCCAGTTCAGTAATTTAGGCAGATATAAACTCTTTGATCTTGCATTGTGCATAAAATGCCTTACTAGGAAAAAAAATGGCATTCAACAAAGAAACCAAGAAACATCAAAATCAGGGTTAATTAAGACTCATCTATAATCCTTAAACAACAATATGATCACAGCATTACAGATCGCAAAGTCATTCCAGTTGGAGCTCAGGTCTATAGTTTGGACCAAAATATTATGCTTACTTTAGCACTTAATATTATATTTCATCAATGAACTCAAGAAGATCATCAACTTCTTGCCTCAGTGCTGTAAGTTTCTGTTGCTGCAAAGCCACCCGGTTCTCAATATCACGGGCCCCCAACTTCTTCTCATAACCGTCCACCACTGTAGAGTGCTTCACCATTACTTTTTCCTGTAATTCTCTCTCCTTAGCCACCAGCTCCTCCACCTACACAGATAAAAAATATATATCACTTATACGAATATTCCATATAGAGCAAATTAAAAGCATAAATGCTATTGGCATCCAGAGCAAACAGAATATTTCTGCCATGCATAGTCAAGTTACAACAAGAATACTGTTGCATGCTAAGGTTTAAATTTTACCAAAACAAGATGTTGCAACAAATGAACAATTGACAAACATGAAAGGCAACAAATCCATATCTAATTGATCTAGAAAAGTTAAGCAACAACACCAAACAGTAAAAGACAGGTGAACCTTGGGTAATACTTGAGCAGCTGATGGAGAAGATTGCAAGAAGGTCAGCAAGGATTTCAATTCTTTGGACAGCTCTTTTAACAAACCATCAGCTGCTTTTCGAACAGCTTTACAAGCTTGAATGTTCCCAGTCCTAGAAAGATCACGTAGTGATGCTACCAGGTTATCATGTGTTGTCAAGCATCTACTTATGATATTCTGAACCTGCTGAATCACTGCCTGAACCTGAAATTACAGAGAAAATTCTTAAATCAATTCACTTGTACATGGTGATTTGGGTGAGCAAAGTAAATGGCATAGTAACATCCTACTAACCTCTTCCCACTGCTGTTTAGCCAAATAAGAAGCAGAAGACTTGGAGATTGATATGTCTGCATGCATATAAACAATGCAAGCAACAAAAAAGAAGAAAAACCCTGAAATTAACATCAGTGGCTCCCTAAGCATTGATAGTTTACTGAAATGGTAATAGACCTGAAAGACAAACAAACAGCAAACCATTAACCCTGTAAATATAGGGTTATGAAAACCTAATGTCCAATATTCTGTGTTTGGAGGTACCAGAATGGTGGCATTACACTAGTATGCTAGAAGCAGTGTGCATGATATTCAGACTGAAAATTGAGAAAGAAGCTGAGCAAAAAAAAAAAATTGAGAAAGAAGAATACTTGGAAAAATTGATTGTGCTCAGGCACCACATTAGTCTTTTTGAGCACAACTACTGGTCTACCATCAATATCCAAGTGGGAGATCTTGGTCTGCATACAACCATAAACACATTATATATAAAAAACCAAGCCTTCAGACACGAAGTTCAACACAAATACGACCCTATGTTATGGTCCAATAGAAGAGAAATAATAAGCCTGCTAATACCTCTTGCCACTGCTCCACAGGAAATGGAGCTGCTACAGATATGTCACTAGAACCCTCAGACAAAACAACCTGCAATCGAAGTACCAGATCAATGTGAGAGGATGCTAAGAAAACAACTCTCTTACTATTCACCAGACTGCAATTATATCACACAAGCACATATCTTAGTCCTAAGGTCATAATAATAGAGCAGCATTAGTGCCCAGTTTAGTACTTGGTGACATATTTTAATCATAACAAATAAGTAGTGTAACTATGTCTATTTAGTAAGAGTTGAAATATGTACTTATACAAGCTTTAGGCAAGCTCAGGAAGGAAGTGATACCTTCACAATGAGTGCATCAATAACCAACTCAACCATTGGGCTACCAAAAGTGATATTAAGAAAGCGCTTCCCATCCGTCTCATATAGAAAGTCCTGAAGTGGCAAGCCATATCCAATGGTAAAAGCAGTTCTCCAGCCACCAAACATCGGGTACCTAGGTTCAATCAATAGTTCCGTCTACAAAGACGAATGGTACTTCAATAAGAATAAAATACCAAATGATAGATACCCTTAAATCCTACTCAGCATTATAACCTTTTTGGAGTCACCCCGCAGATGAGACGTTGATATATTGCCAATTTCATCCCTGTAATAAACAGAATGTGCCCTTGGTGGCAAGTTTGCAACAAGATACCTAAAGGCCGATGCACCACGAATGTTCGGTCTGGCCTGGAAATCAAGCCTGTAGTGTCAAAGTAATAATTCAGAAACAAACTTCCAACCTGGCATGGTGCTCACCATAGTCTATAAAAAGGTAAAGATATGAAGTAACCTGGAAAATTCACCCTTGCTCTGGGCACCACCATGTATGAGCTTGTAATGCTCGGTGACTTGCACATTACCCCAATGGGAAATTTCTATCTCTCTCACCAATTCTTGAGCAACAGCAAAGGGTAAATTGCTTTCAAAATGAACTGCTATGGGTGAGAATGAGAGTGAAGGAAGATTCTCATAAGGACCATATTTGATTTCTGAACCATGAATCTTTGTATTCTCAAGTTTTGTATAGGATTCAATTCTAGAATCAGGCAAATTAACACTTAGAGACTGAAACTTGACAGCATAAGGAGATAGATAGTGTGCACTATCCTGGTATAGTACAAGCTGAATATCAGCCTGAGTGATTTGCTCAGGAATAGGTCGCAATGCATGGGTAAATACGGCCAAGACATCAAAAGTGAAGCTATCACCCTCAGCCAATCCCTTAGGCAAAGATACTGAATAGAATGTCAAAGCAGCAGGCATGTCTTTTGGGTTGGCAGCCTCAACAGGAAGAGCAACAACAGGGATTTTGACTTTCCCTTTCCCTTCATGTGGAGTAGCCATCAAATATGCCATGTTTTTGGCTTGTTGCTCAGGAAAAGCCAGCAAAACCTCGGACACCTTCTCGGGACCTGCATTCTCCACCTAGAAGACAATATAACAGCACATGTAAGAATAAAGCCGAAAAGAGATAATAGAGTTGAAAGCATTAGCAATTTGAGAGTGAAAAGAAAAGTGAGTGTTACTGAAGCACCTTCAAAGTTGAAGAAATCCGAACAATATGTGATGTCAAATATATCTGCAACACATAGGGACGCTTTTAACATAAAAAATTTACAGATGCAACTATTGTAGCAGTTCAGATCAACCCAAGAGATGAAGTTTCAGATGGATAAAATCTTCAGAAGCAGCCGTGAACAAATCAGAGAAATGAACTCGCAAGGAATACTAGTAATAATATTAAACCCTAGAAAGCTTGAAAATTTGAAACGAGAAGGATAAAAACTTACGCGTCGATCGACTTTGGAAAGGACCAGATCGGAAAGTGCGGGTGATGCCAAAGTTGCGATTGTTAGCATAAGGAAACAAAACCTGAAACTCTCCATTGTCGGGAAAATGAATCTCTACTGCACATGACCACTAGTTGACTTATTTTGTTTCTGGTTCCTGTAGTGTACGAAGGGCTATTTTGGTAATCTACTGTTACTTAGTAGCAAAATTACATTCCTAGTCACCAATATTTAGTAAGTTTTTTTTATTTGACTTAATTATAAAAAATTATAAAATAATTCCTTAATTATATGTTTTTTTTATCACCCATCGTTAAATGATTAATACAAAGATAATGTGTCAACTTATAAAATTGATATAGTAACAATTTTAACTTTTAAACATTTATACATTGTGTCAATTTAGAATTTAGTTTAAAAAGTTTAATACTCAATATTTACATATTGTGTAATTTAATCATTTTGCAGTTTTATTTTTATGTGACCTTTTCACCTAAACAGGTAAAAAAAATATCAGCTAAATTTGATTAAAAATATACTAAAAATAGAAATACACAAAAACTAAATATCATAATTTTTACCTTTTCTCATTCTTTAATTTTGATACTCTAATTCTCTATTGTTAGATTGAACACTAACAATTGAGATGACTTAATTTTCTTCAGTTCACTCTTCATATATTTCATAAAATTCATGCTTGATTCATTTGAAGTTAATTCAATCGAGCTGTTCTTGTTATTATTATCGTCATCAGCATTAATGTCTCCAACGAACATAGAGAGTCTCGCTACTCATTCAATTAACTCACTATAAAAAGGAAAATAAAAGTGCTTTTGAATCATCAACTTCCAAAGTTAAAGTTGCAATAAACTTAGTTGAGTTTAGGGAGTGGATAAACTAAAAGGCTTAGATAGCTATGAATAAACTTGCATTATCGATAGCCAAAGCTGACATCAATCGGTAGATTTCACTGGTAAATATGAGCAATTAGAGTATTCTCACTTCATCCCTTTGTGACATTGTCCCTACATTTAACTGAATGGAAAAATGAACAACAATAGTAAGAAACAAAATTACCTAAATTTTGTAAACTAGCCAATTCAATTCATTGAAAATAAAAAGTACCCACTTTATCAATTCAACTCAATTTTAAGTCTAACAACTTAAAAAAAAAACCTTCGATTTGCTTCATCAATGGCATCCAACTCAATCAAACAAAAAATGAGTTAATTATCATCGACAGATATCAAATTCTCAACCATTTAAAGTATAAAGAAATCAATGTATTTGAGGATTATCTAATTAAATAATATTTTTCTTAAAAAAATTGATTTTATTTTAATTTTCTCATCACGTATTGAATTATATTTTCATGTAAACTAGGATAAAATTAGGTCATCTGTAAACATTAAGAGCTATTTTTTTTTTTAAATTAAGATTAAATTGACAAAATATATAAATATTTAGGGTTAAACTTGTTACAATGCCAATTTTAAAAAACGTAGTGTTATCTCTTCGTTAGCCATTTAACAATTAATGACTAAAACAGGAAAAATTGATTAGGTGGGTGATCATTTTATAATTTTTCATAGTCTGATGACCAAAAAAGAAACTTACTTATAGATGAGTGATTACTAGTGTAGTTTACCCAATTTTGTATAGTGGGATTGAAAATTGGACATTAAATGAGTTGAGTTTGAACCATGAAGGCAAGCCTCCATGTTAGATCATTGGTACACCACATGGCATAGCGAAAAATTAAATCCGATGATCACATCTAGGGATTCATGTGCGAGGAACGAATTGGGGTGATAAGGGTATGAACGATTACCTTTAATCGTTTGAAAATTGACTGTTGTGAAACGGATTGCGCAATTGTATGCAGATTCCAAGTTGTTAGGAAAAGTTTCAGCCTCTACGTAATCAACCTGATATGACAACAAACGACATAACTCTCTAAACTTTTCTGAGAGAATATTGTATATTGACGACTGCTAGACCATAAACACAATTCTGCTATAAAACCCTAATACAAATTCAAGATATTCTTTCCTTTTATTTAATATCTCATATTAAAAACGGAATTATCCCTTTAGAGAAATAGATGGAAAGTTATTAAAACATTATATCCTTTCCAAAAGGATATCAACTTCAATGTTTTAATATTTGACAGAAATTATTATTATAATTATTTATTTTAATAATTTCGGTAAACTATTTTCAGTTAATATTAAACTTTTATATGAATCAAATTCATATATCAATATTAACTATGTTCTCTATTCGTGTACAACAAGTTTGTACACATATTGTGTTTAATATTTAATTGTCAAATTAAATTAATTCAATAATTAATTTAAATCATGTGATAGTTAAATATAACACCAATTGTGTTTGGATTATGTTCTTTTCAACCATAGGGTGTGACCCTGTAGGCTGTTGTAACATTAGTAGTAATACTAGAACGATTCTAATATTACAAACAATGAGTGACATCTAGCAATGCATCATTGTTACCTAAGTTATAAGAAGTCATGATTCGACATAACCTCTACGTGATTAACCCTTCATATATCAAATCCTTTTGTCCTTTATATCTAGAATGGGCACAAGTTAGGGAATAATCACACTTGCATAGTCCATCTAATGTTTCTTGATATCTTAAGTAAACTATGATAAACAAATAAGTATGATATCTCACATCAACTTATTCGAGCATGGCCATGCATATCTAGTCTCACTCAATCAAGTGGCCTAAGATATTTCTTCCATTATGTAGGAGGGACAAATCCTATATTGATCAACCATATCCCACTACATAGATTGTGGTATATCCAACAGCCTTTATAGAACAACCAATTACGATGGACGTTTGATTGTATCAAAATATACAACTCACGACGTAGGGATAATGATTATCTCAAGTCTGAGAATTGTATACATAGTAATCACTATGAGTAATGTTGTGACTATTACATAATAATCCAAGAAACATACTCATAGCAGGTCAGTCCAATATGTTGTTCTTTAACATACATACTCATGTATTGATTTTGACATCCCATGTCAATGACAACACTTTGTCATTAATAAACTGCATGTTAGCCTTAATGCATTATTGTTGTCCAAGCCCACAATAATACTCGACTAAGGACCTTTTAAGAATAATCATATTATTCTCAGAATATTATTATAAAACAGTTTATTTATATACACAGAAAAGAAATTGAAATAATAATGGCAATGCCTTAGATTAATAAACGATATAAAATAAGTATGTTATTACAATCATCTTATGATTGCTCTTTAGGCATACTCTAACTCTCCATGCCTAGATTGGGCTAATCCAAAAATTGCTTTTTCTTTAAAAATATGCTTTTAAGTCTCTATATTCTTCTTATATTTAGAATTTAGTTTATTTACTTTTATTTTCAAGAATTTAGTCCATTTGCTTATTAAATTTCAAAATTTTGGGCCCAATTGTTAAAATTATTGTATTAAATTTGTTTGCATGATATTTTGAAATAAAAAAGCACTCACTTGGTAGACTGATCAGCCACGATCTAGATTGTTATTTACATACATTTTTCACAAACTTTAGCCTGTTTCATGAGCTAAATTAAGTCATTTAAGTGTTTATTTGTGTTTCACATTCAAAGTTGTAATTTATGTTTTTCTATAGTTTTTATTACATTTTGATACTTAAAAAGATTACGTGGTCATACAGGTTACTTTGGGAGCTAAAGATGCAACTTTGGGTTGAAATTGCTACCAATGTTACGACAACAAAGTATGGAAGTCGTGATATAAAAAATAGACTCGAAAATAGCATCAGAAACGAACCTGGAGCCAATGTTACGACATCGGGCTACGGGAGTTGTGACACCAAAGACAAACGCGAGGAAGGTCTAAACATAACCACCCCCGTGATGTGTGAGCACTTGATGTCGCGATGACACAACATTTTCCTAAATTATCTCAGTAACGTTTTCAAAGGTCAAATGTGTTTTTTTCCTGTCGAACTCTAACTATTTGAATGTTATTTTTGTAACACCCAAAACCTGACACTGTTGTCGATTAAGGTTCCGAGGCTTACAGTTCACTCACAACCAAAACAATCACATTATCAAGTCTCAATTCAACATCACACTTAATAAATTAAAGTGCCCATCAATTTTATCATATCATTCTCATTTGCATCATCCCAATTCACAAGGACTTGATTGAAATACAACTGAATAATTGCACGAAACATCAAAATTCACTAAAACAAAGGCCACACGGCCGTGCCCCAGATCGTGTGCCAGACCGTGTGCATACACGAAATACCCTTACACGGCCGTGTCACAAACCGTGTGACAGGCCGTGTGGACATGAGAAAAATTACCCCACACGTCCGTGTGTTAAACTATGTGCTAGGCCATGTGTCTGCTCAAAATAAGGCCACACGGTAGTGTCCCAACCCATGTGTTGCTTGTGTGAACCCTACACTTATTTACCCATGGCACAAACCCGTGTAGTGGCCCATGTGTCAAGTCGTGTTCACCCACGAAAGTCCAAATTAAATAAGCAAAATTTCATACCATTCACGTATTAAGCATAAATCTTAACACCCTTAAAAGTCCTAGTGATATACACCATATTACATTCAACTTCACATGAAAAAGAGGCAAAAACATACCATATATTCATCAACCACAAGCATTTCAATACCTTTACATAAATGCTACTTAAAAATACAAGTTATGTTAACCAAAGCAAACTTCATTCAACTAGACTAATTCATTTATACATGTTAACCAAAACAAGTACTAAAGAAGACAACATCCTAGTACATGCCATATAATCAAGTGATGTAAAAACTACCGAATGAGCTCCCGAGATAGTGTGATTTCTTTGAGGTGATCCAATCTCTAGATAGCAAAATGAAATCTACAAAACAACAACAAATCCACTGGTAAGCTTTCAAAGCTTAGTAAGTTCATAAGGTAAGAATAATTTACCACATCAATCAATTAAGTCCTACAACATAACACAACTCGTTCGAGCCTCGTATAGAACAAATGTTCCTCCTAAGCTGAAATAACCTTACTCTCTAATCGAGATGTAAGAAGCTAGAGCTCTACCCGAGCTATAACAACTTTACGCTCTAACTGAGACATAAGCATGTCCAAAGCTCTACCAGAGCTATAAGAGCATTACGCTCTAACCGAGATGTAAACATGTCCAAAACTCTTCTCAAGCTATAATAGCATTACGCTCTAACCGAGACATAAGCAGATCGAAGCTCTACCCGAGCTATATTGAATCAAAGCTCTAACCGAGCTATCCTTCGATAAATCTCTAAGCCTTCCATTGTTGATTTGCCCAAAGATATTACAAACAGTGTGAAATAACAATAATAAATAATGCTCAAAATAATCGTACGAGCTTACTGGACGAAATTGTAGTAAGGCTAGACTTTAGGGACTATTTTACAGTTTTACCTTTTCCACGATCCATGGTATGATCTTGATCTATCACAACAAACCAATATATTTTCTCATTAAATCATGTAATTTATATTATTTATTACATTTAAGTCTTTTTAGGGAAAATTTATGAAATTACCCCTAACATTTCATTTTTATTCAATTTAGTCCTTAGACCCTAAATATTCAAAATAACCATTGTCTTTTATACTCAACCCTAGATGAATATTCATAGCCTTTATACAAGACCCTAAAATCAATTATTTCACAAATACATAAAATTTCATCATTTTAACATCTTAGTCCCTAAACCTTAAAAATCATCAAAAATCACTTTACAAAACATCAAATCTAACCACCAAGCTTATAAATCTACCATAAACTTTCAAGAATAAGCTCATTCATTAATGGCAACATTTATAACATTTGACAGAATCACAAATTAGTCCTTGGGTTCTGACACCATAAGCTCTGATATCACTAAATGTAACACTCAAAACTCGACACCATCGTCGATTATGGTTCCAAGGCTTACAGTACATTCACAACCAAAACAATCACATTATCAAGTCTCAATTCAACATCACACTTAGTAAATTAAAGTGCCGTTCAATTTTATCATACCATTCTCATTTACGTCATCCCAATTCACAGAGAAACTTGATTGAAATACAATTGAATCATCACACAAAACATCGAAATTCATTAAAATAGGGGCCACATGGTCGTGGCCTAAATCGTGTGGCAGACCGTGTACATACATGAAATACCCTTACACAATCATGTTACAAGTCGTGTGACAAGCCATGTGGACATGCAAAATTACCCTACACGCTCATGTGTGAAACTGTGTGTTGGGCCATGTGTTTGCTAGAAATAAGGCCACACAGCTATGTCCCAGCCCGTGTGTTGCCCGTGTAAACCCTGTACTTATTTACCCAGGGCATACACCCGTATGGTAGCTCGTGTGTCAGGCAGTGTTCACCTACGAAAGTCCAAATTAAATAAGCAAAATTTCATACCATTCACGTATCAAGCATAAATCTTAACAACCTTAAAAGTCCTAGTGATATACACCATATTACATTTAACTTCACATGAAAATGAGGCAAAAACATACCATATATTCATCAGCCACAAGCATTTCAATACCTTTACATATATGCTACTTAAAAACACCAGCTATGTTAACCAAAACAAACTTCATTCAACTAGACTAATTCATTTATACAAGTCAACCAAAACAAGTACTAAAGAAGATAACATCCTAGTACATGCCATATAACCAGGTGATATAAAAACTACCGAACGAGCTCTCGAGATAGTGTGATTTATTCGAGGTGATCCGATCTTCATACAGTAAAATGAAATCTATAAAACAATAACAAATCCATTGGTAAGCTTTGAAAGCTTAGTAAGTTCATAAGGTAAGAATAATTTACCACATCAATTAAATGCCACAGCATAACACAACTCATTCGAGCCTCATACAGAACAAATGCTCCTTCTGAGCTGAAATAACCTTATGCTCTAACCGAGACATAAGCAAGCCAGAGCTCTACCTAAGCTATAATAACTTCACGCTCTAACTGAGATATAAACATGTCCAAAGCTATACCCAAGCTATAATAACATTACGCTTTAACCTATACATAAGCATGTCCAAAACTCTACCCGAGCTATAATAGCATTATGCTCTAATCGAGACGTAAGCAGATTCAAGCTCTACTCGAGATATATTGAATCAAAGCTCTAACTGAGCTATCCTTCGATGAATCTCTAAGCCTTCCATTGTCAATTTGCCCAAAGATATTCCAAAAAGTGTGAAACAAAAATAATAAATAATGCTTGAAATAACCGTACGAACTTACTGGATGAAATTGCAGTAAGGCTAGACTCTAAGGATTATTCAAAGATTTTCCATTTTCCATGATCCGTGGCACGATCTTGATCTATCACAACAAACCATTCAATTTTCTCATTAAATCATGTAATTTATATAATTTATTACATTTAAGTCCTTTTAGGAAAATTTATGAAATTACCCTTAACATTTTATTTTTATTCAATTTAGTCCTTAGACCCTAAATATGCAAAATAACCATTCTCTTCTATAATCAACCCTAACCGAATATTCATAGCCTTTATACAAGACCCTAAAATCAATTATTTCACAACAAATACATGAAGTTTTATCATTTTAACATTTTAGTCCCTAAACCTTAAAAATCATCAAACATCACTTTACAAAAACATCAAATCTAACCACAAAGATTATAAGTAAAGCTCATTTATCAATGGAAAAATTTATAACATTTGACAGAATCACAAATTAGTCCTTGGGTTAGCTAGATTAAATATTACGAACTCAAAAACATAACAATTACTAAAAACGAACATGATTTGCTTACCCAAATCAAAGATTCAAGTACAACATTGGAAACCTTAAGTTTTCCCCCTATTCGGCCGTGTTAAGAAGAAGAAGAAAGAAGAAAAATGTTGTCTTTCTTTCATTAATTATATATAAATAATTTTGGCATTTTTGTAAATTTTTAGTCTTTTATCATTAGACTTAATTAGTCTTTTTTTAACGTTAATTAATTTCATTCATATTCAATTTATCTCATGATAATCCACCCACTTAATTCCCATTGATTAATTTGTTTATTTGATCCCTCTATTTAAACAAATTCAACTTCCGCTGCTTCTACAGTTTAGTCCTTTTGATCAATTAACTATCTAAACAACACGATTCCTTAATCAAAATTTAATACGATGCTAACGACATCATAAATATTAAATAAATAAGATTTAAGACCCGACTCATCGGAGTTGTGATCCTGAAATCACTATTTTTGACACCAACCAGACTATTACAATTTTAGGCACTTTAGTCTTTCAATATTAGCCTATATAAAGGGCCATTATAACCAGAATTATGAGGATTCTTGGGGAGTGAGACACTATTCTTCTTATTTTTATTCAAAATTTCATTTTTATTTAGTTATTTTTATGTTCGTTTAATCGAAAGATCTTATTCCAAAGTGAGACAATTGTGAGTATAGAATGTTTCAAAAAAGTGCTATTACATCAATTACTCAATGAACATTCTCTATCTCTTTTCTTATTCTATTATTTATATTTCTTTCTTTATCTTTGTTAATTGAATTTTTGTGTAAATATTAGAATAATTTGTGCTTTATATATCTTGCATGATTTAATTGTTTAACCTGATTAATTAATTAAGGTGATGATAACCTAAAATTAAGTATCTATTCAAGAGAAATTAGTATACTAGGATTGACGACCTTAGTGAAATATATAGATAGGTCAGATCGAAAAGGTATCTTGTCGAGTAAAACTTATGCCAATGAGTGAGACCTGAAGGGTATTTGTATGCCTAGATGAGATCGGAAGGGTATCTTAGGTGGTAATCCTTAGTGAAGATGAGACCGAAAGGGTATTCATAGCTAAGGGTGGTAAATACTTTAATTAAGGGTAATTATTGACCTAGCTAATAATTAGGGAACGTAATTGATTCTAGGCTAAGTAGCTCGTGTAATCGAACATAGGAATGAGAAATTTCGATAACTTAACCTAGGATTAGATTTAGTGTTAGTTTAATCTAATTAGTTTATTATTATTATCTTACTTTGGAATTTGCACTACTAAATTGTGACTATAGTAGATTAGTAATTATTGTGGGTAATTGATTTTAATAGCATTTTTCTCCAAATAGCAATCCCTTGGGTACGATCCTCAAAATACTTACCAAGTGTTCTATTGTAACACATCTATATTACAACATGACTTGTTCGCTTCTAGATACCACAATTAATTTTATATATTTTATTTGCATGATTTTCAGCCTTGACGTTCGCACATCGGGGTGCAGTCAAGTTATTGGCGTCATTGTCGTGGATTGCGATGGTTATCTAGCGTAATTTGATATGTCAGATTAGGCTTTCCATTACACTTAATGAGCTTATTCTTGAGCAATTTGAATGTTTTTTCTATGCTTTTACTTAGTTTTAGCTTTTTTATTTAATAAGTAATTTAATGTGTTTTATGCTATTTTTGAGACCCGAGTTGGCCAAATGTGCCATCGAAAACTTAATGGTTGATTGAGTGTTGTAGGGAGTCGATGGTGGCCCGAACGTGAAGGAAAACATCACCTAAAATAGGGGTATCGCGATATCGAAGCATGGAAGTCATGACACTCCAGCAAGTGTTGAAACAAAGAAGATTGAGGCCATCTATAGTGGTATCGCGATACCAAGACACCCAAGGACCCCCTATTTCAAGACTGACAAGGGTATCATGATACTATACCATGGGCATCGCGATACCACTGATGATCAAGGCAAAAAATGATTGCAAGGGTAGTT
Source organism: Kokia cookei (assembly GCA_039519145.1). NCBI lineage: Eukaryota > Viridiplantae > Streptophyta > Magnoliopsida > Malvales > Malvaceae > Kokia > Kokia cookei. The sequence continues at coordinate 12,664,443 of CM076901.1, forward strand.
CTTGCCCAACTTCAACACCAATAAAAAATAAACACTGATAGGCATTTTGGGCATAAAATTTGTGTTGTAATCAAATCAAAAGCCATGTTTTGGTTGGGAAAAAAAACTCACTTTTACATTCTACAACTTTTACAATCTTTTTAGCTTAGGGTTTAGTTGCTTTCTTTATTTTTTTAGGGTTTAGGTTCCAACTTTTCTAATTTTTGGTTAAGTTGTAAGTTAGTTAAGTTTACTGTAGCTTGGTGTTAATTTTCATTTAGTACCTTAAACTTTCATTATATTTGCACTTTAATACTTTGGTTTAATCCACCTCAGCTTTGTTTTATTTTCACTTAATAAAGTTCTCATCTTTTGTGCTTTTAGTTACCATCATTGTTGCCATTGTTGTTTTCTTATGTTTTTATCAAATCTTCTTTGAGTTTATATTAATGCATTTTCCACTTGAATGTTTGATGTTTGTGTGTTTAAAAATGAGCATGAGTAGTAAATACTAAGTGGTTGATTGATGGAAATGCTGGTTAATTGATTTTTAGGTTTAAGGACTAAATTGTAAAATATGGACAAAATAAAATAGAATCCAAAACTTAGGATTGACACCCCTAAAGGAAAATCTAGATAAGTTAGACCTAGAGAAGATCTTATCGGGCACTAATTCGATCGTCTCGAGTTAGTTTGGTGAGGTTGAGAGATAAATCGAACAAATTAGACTAATTTGGTAAAATTAAGGACGAAAGGTAAAATTAAGCCAATTTAGGATTATTAGTGATTAAGATCCCTAATTTGAAGGTTAATTGACAACATGGAAACCAACTAACTGCCGTTTGTTATTGAAATTGTTAGTTTCATAGTTTACGTGTTTTACAATTTAGTCATTTTCAGTCTTTAGGTAGTTAATTAGCTTAACTCCTTGATAATGACTTGTCATAATATGACACCTAGTGAGTAGTTAGCTAGCTTTCTTGATTACATGTTGTAGGATAAAAATCACTTAGTCCAGAAACTCTCTTAGGTTAGATAATTGGAATACTCGGGTGTTCCATTGACACTATAAATATTACAACTAACTTGTCACACTTGTAGATACCGTATATATTTATTGTTTAGTGTTGGTTCTACGCCTCGGTGCATGATCAAGTTGTTAGCACTGTTATCAGGGATTTATTGTAAAATTGAGTGATCTTTAGTATCATTGCATGCTTGTTAGGGAGAAAATTAACAAAAACTAGGTTTATAGATATGACACTCTTTTTGCTTGAGTTTATTTGTTGTTTGGTTGAAAAATCATTTGTTGACTTGTTTATATTCTTTTTTATGCCATGAGTAAATATCGTGGATTGAGAGCACCATATGTCAAAAAATAAGCAAATAAAAGCTTAAGTGAGGGATCAAAATAGAATAGAATGGAAAAAATGATTAAGAGTGGAAAAAGAAAAATTGTGTAACAACCCATTTTTCAGTGGTTTCAGGGCCACAAATTTGATGAGTGAGTCTGTAAATATTAATATTTAATATTTATGAGTCAAATATAGTATAATAATAAATATTAATTTATATATATTCATGTATTTGAATGAATAGTTAGTTCAAGTGGTTTTGAAAAATGAGGTTTCGAGATCTCGTTCTATAAACTGAGCTCGTAAATATTTTTATTAAATATTTATGGAGTTACTATATAGGCATATTGAACTTTGGTCCGGAAATTTTAGTGATTTGATTTTTAATTAAGTAAAAAGGGCTAAATTGTAAAAGTTACAAAAGTTGAATTTTATTAGTTAAATGTAACTAATAGCCATAAAAAGGAAAGTAGGTAGACTTATGGTTAATATACCATGTCATAGAATAGTGGACGGTGGTTTACCAACTTTTGATATTTTCATCATGATTTTAATATATATATTAACTATTAAGTATTAGGTGATTTGAGATAAAACAAAATAAAAAGGAAAACAAAAACATAGTTACCTTTATTTCTTCTTCCTTCAACCGTGAAGCACCATTGTTGAACAAGGGAAAATTCGACCACGCTCCCTTTTATGCTTGGGTAATGATTTGAGGTCCGTTTTCAACCATTTTTTTGTTTTTAAGTTCGTTTTAATTTGATCTAGCTAATATGGGGATTTATTTGTAAAACTGTTAAGAGTTTGGGGATTTTTCATAAATAATTTTGAGGTGTTTTTTTATTTTAATGGATGAATGATTAAAGTTGATAGCTAGAAATAAGTATTTTGTTAAGTGATTTTTAGTGATTTTGAATGTTAGAGATTAAATTGTTAAATAGCAAATTCAAGAGAAAAAATGTGAATTTGTGAAAGATGTGGGTTATTTTGGACCCCTAAGAAAATTTGCTAACATGGGTTCTCTTTTAAAAATGGTAAATTTGCAAGTTATTAGTGTAAGGACTAAATTGAATAAAAGGAAAAATGTTGGGACAATTTTGTAAATTCATATTAAAATGGGTTATAGGCTGGAATTAATTATTTTAAGCTAATTGAATTATTTAATTGAATGAAGTTATATTATTTAGATCAAGAAGCATTACAATTAGATTTAAATCAAGAAAAAAGCTAAGGTTCCGAACTAGTTGTTGGCTCTGTTTTAGCAATCGTTCTAATTAAGGTAAGTTCGTATAAGGATTAAATTTGTTATTGTTGTTTTAGATGGAATATTAATTAATAATTGTGATATGCATAATTAGATTGATATTTGTGTATTAAGTTTGGTATAATAGATTAAGTTGTGAATCTAATTAAAATTAAAGTCTATTTATATGAAAAATATGAACTTCATTTATTTTGTAATGGAATGGTACAACGAAATGAAAGGAAAGATTTTGGATAAGTACAAAGGTCCCGTTTGAACCTTATGAATACTTAGGATACAAATGACATGTCATTAGCGGTTATTTATAGTTTCGAGTGCTGGTCTTGGGTGTTCTACCAATGGTTGAGGTCCTGCATTTGTTGCGGATTCTTTATAACTTGTGTGAGCAGCACCGTGTAGCCTAACATCCCGACCCACATCTCGTGTGAGCAGACCCATTTCACAGCTCGTGTGAGCATATACGGTTACATGTTACAGTCACAGCTTGGGTGAGCATTTTTCCGAGTATCCGATGTTATTCCCTTTGGTTCAACGGGTGATAAAGGCTTAAATGAATATGTATATATATGAAATGTTATATGGTCAAGACATGAAAATTGGAAGAGGTTGATATAAATATTTGAAATGGGAAACTATGTTTATCGAACATGATGGGTGAGATATGTACTTGTTATATTATTATTACATGTTTCATTAATTATTGGAATTATATGTTTCTTTGTGATACTTACTAACCGTGTGAGGTTGTGTTATACAGAAAAGGAATGTAAGTACAATATTTAATGAATTTCCAGGTGTTAAATGATAAAAGTAAAATGTTTAAATGAAATTGTTATATGAAATGTTTTTTATGAAATAGATATATGAAACGATTATATTAAGTGTTTATACGAAGTATTTGTAGAATTATAAATATGTGAAAAGGGATAATTGAAATGAATACTTGAAATCAAGATAATAAATGTTAAGAGATTATGTGATGACTGATGTACCAATGTGTTTATGGGTACATGTGTTTGAAAAGACGAGTTATATATGAATTCACTAGTATGGTGAAACTTGTGATGTGTATAAGTAATTAATGAACTCATGATCGAGATAGTGAATTATCTCGTAAAATGTTTAAGTTGCATTCTTTTTGGTAAGTTAAAGTTAAAGTTTATTATGAACTTACTAAGTTTTAACCAAGCTTACCTTGTTTGGTATTTCTTCCTTGTAGATCATCGGATTCGAGTTACCGATTGGATTACTTTTGGAGATCACACTTTCCGGTAACTAATTGTTTATTTTGGTCCGATTATAAGTGGCATGTAACTAGGAAGTTGTCTATATGTGTTATAAGCATTATGAACATGCTTTATGTTATTTGAAGTAGAAGATGTGTATATTGATGTAAATCTTAGTAGTTTTTGGTTGATTTGGTATGATTTAGAGTGTATCTGAATGTGTTTTGGTCATATGAATACTTAAGGAAATGGATTGGTTTGGTGTTTAAGCAAGTGGTTTGAAAATGGCTTGTATTAGGGGCGATTTGTGAAGCACACGATCTGGGATACGGGCCGCCACTCGGTTGTGTGTCATTTTTATTATAGGTGCAGGTTTCATACGGCATAGTGCATGGTTTGAGACATATGTGTACCAAGTCAGTGAGTTACATGATCTGAGTACACGGGCATGTGGAGGGACCACATACGTGTGTGGGGTAGCCACACGACGATGTGTGGAGCGACACGGATTGACATTTGTCACATGGCCTGGCCACACTACAGTGCGAACCCTATTTTCAAAATTTTCCAAAATTGTCCATTTTGTTTTAAAATGATCCCTGAATGTTTCTAAACTATTTTTAGGGTCCTGTAGGCTCGATTTAAGGCCCATAATTGTATTTTTCTATGGTTAATTCAAGTTATTGAATGTTATTATATTTTTTTGAATAATTGTATCTATTTGAAGATTGATGTTCCGAATTGTATCGTAACGCTCTGTAACCTTTATATAATTGGTTTTTTGAACAAAGATTAATAATTATTTTAGAAATTTATACTTTTTAGAAATACACCCCTTTTAATTTCAATTTATTTTAAATTACATGTTTTTCTTTAAATTAAATTATTTCATATATTATTAACTTTTTTTTACTAATATTTTAAAATCAATTTACACTCTTTAGTCTTTAGATATATTAAAATTATTACACACCATAAAATTTAATTTATATAACACAAATTTGACCTTTTATATTGATTTCTTTTATATTTTTACTTCTTCCACCAAATTGATTCAAGCATATGATTTTTTATTTTTTTTTGCGAGTAAAAGATGCACCATTAAGATACATATCATATATTTTGTATTATAGTTAAGCGGACCTATATTTAATTTAAATAAAAATATTAAAAATTCTGAGTTTAATTTTTTTTAAAAAAATTAATATTTATTTAAAAACTACATTATAGAAAATAACAAAATACTTATATATTTTTAAATTGATTCACACAATCAACTTATTCATGGCACGAGTATGCAAACTGATAAAGATAATATAAGATTATATATAAAAATTGTCAACTTACAATTGGAACTATTATTTTAACAATTATGTTATAATACTTATTATTATCGACCCACAATCCGAATGGACCTAGGTCGGATTCTATACGGTTAGCACATTGAATTCTTTCGCATGTTGAGCTTGCATATCGAGTTCACGATGTGGGTTTGCACGTTACTTCATAGACGAACCCAATCGTATAAACGTTTGTTAAATCTAAAGTAGAGTATATATCAGCATGCATGAAACCTACCTACAATATCACATCCATAAATAGTAATTATATTATATAAATATACAATTCCACCCACTTAAAGGATATACAACACTCAACAAATTACAACTATTTTTATTGTTCAAACAATATCCCTTTTTGTATTTTTATTAAACAACGAATTGCTCATACAATCTCATACAACAAATAATAAGTAAAGGAAACTAGATCAATCATCAACATAAATGAAGCCAAATCAAGTTGGAGTTAAAAAATAACATTAAACCAACCAATTGCTTGTTACATACTCTCTCCTTTTTGGAAAATAATGCAAAGGAGCTTCCTACTAGACACATTAGATAAGTCATCAAGCATCAAAACTCAAAAGATTAAACCAATTAAGTATTCAAGCATACCAAGCTTCTAGATGCGGTGAAGAGCTGATTTTTCCAAGTTTTTTTTTCTCAAAAGGCTAGCCCAGATCGATCAGCGCCATCGAGTCGGGGTCTGATTCACTTAGTCACCATTGGTGGCTATTTTGTGATTCTCAGGCTTCTTTTGATCAATGGGACTACTGTTGATGCCCTCAGGAAAGATGGCAACAATACATTACACCTCACAGTTGATAATAGAAAGAAGTTTGCACATGTTTGCTATTAGCTAACAGTGCCGTTCTCGCTGTTCAAAATACCCAAGACGAGGATTTCTTACTTTTTTTTTAATAAATTTTGAATTTTTAAGTAATCTTTTTTTTTTTTAAAATAATTTCTAATATACGTGAAGTTCTACAATTCTTCTTAATTTTCCATTACTTTTTTTTAATAATTTTTTATTTTTTAAAATATATTATTTTCTTTATTTTTATAATCTTATATTTATTTATTAATATCACGTATAAAATAAAATAGTACCATATCAATAATTTTCTCCATGCAGAGTGCCACATTAGTGAATGTTGTTGATTGTTAGTTAACTAACATACACATTTGTTTTCTCGTTTAAATCTGATTAAAGATTAATTTGGATGGGAGATGCATTTACCTGTCATTAGTGTAAAAACAATGGTGACAATTAGATTATATATTGTAATGATACTATAACGTGAAACAAAATATAAACAAAATACACCGCACCACCTCACTCATCTAATTTAACGAAAATATGAAAGATAAATAGTTTAATCGCTTTAAAAAAATAATTTAATCAATTAGCTACGAATGTTGGGTTTATGCCAAAGTTTAATTGTTGAAGTGACTCCCAAAAATAGGTACTCTCATGAACTGAATAGAATGTATACACGTATAGTACTAAAATATATTGACTAGGAAATAAACCAAAACTAACCCCGTTAACTATGGAGAGTGATATTCCAAGTGAGAGAAGATTTGCAAGTATTTAACACGGATTTCATTCTTTCTTCTCTCACTTATTCAGGTATGATATCTTTAGCTCCCATTTGATTTTGGTTCTACCTCTTCTTTTTCTTCTCTTCTTCTGTTCAGTAGAAGATTGCTAGTTTTCCGTTACTTAATTTTGTTACTTTTCTTTTGACTTTTTTTTTTTTTCCAGATATTGTGGGTTTGGTGGCAACCATGGATTCATTTAAAGGGCAAGGAGGCATTCAGATGTTGCTAACTGCCGAGCAAGAGGCTCAGCACATTGTTTCTAGTGCTAGAAACCGTAAGAAAACTATCTCAAATGCTTAACATCTAAATATATTGCTTTCAGAGTTTTTGTATGTTTTCCATAGATCAATTTGGATGTTGATTTTCCATTTAAATTATGCCATTGCTCAGTGAAGATGGCAAGGCTAAAGCAAGCCAAAGAAGAAGCTGAAAAGGATGTTGCCCTCTTCCGCTCCCAAATGGAAACTGAATACCAGAATAAAATCTCTGAGGTACATATAATTATAATTATATAATTTTTTTTTATGAATTATAATGGGAGGGTAAAGCCTTAACAGTTACGCGACTGGCGCGACTCGAATCCAAGTTATACCTGAGATAATAAACACCCTTAACCATCAAGCCAACACATTGGATTCAATATAATTATATTTATTTTATATGTATAAAACTTGTAAAATAATGTTTTATATGTTGTACTTGTTACAATATTATGTTTTTTTTTGGTCATGTTGTTTAGTCAAGTGGAAACTCTGACAATACTGTGAAACGACTTGAAGAGGAAACTGAAAAAAAGATTAAAGCCTTGACGAAATCAACTTCGATGGTATCAAAAGAAATAGTTGAGATGCTCATGAAACATGTTACAAGTGTGAAGATTTGATACAAGAGGTATGTCCTCTCTTCTAACTTCGTTTAAATTACCTATAATTTGCTATAATCTCTAAATTGAAAAATATTATACCTTAAAATACATTTGAATTCGTGTTCTTTAAGTTGTTGCAATAACAACGCCATTAATTAAGTTAAAACTAGGTTGATAATATAATTAAATGTTATTTGAGAGAATGTGTGTTTGTATATGTAAATCAGAATTTATTATTGAAATTATCATGCATATTATAAAAATTCGCCACTCTTAATAAAATCACATTATTTGCTCAAGAAAAAGTTCTTCAACCGTACATAGTAATCTAATGACAAAATCTTATATATCTACTAGTAATTTAAAAACTTTATTAAAATTGTTTAACATGCTTTTGAAAAATACTTTTAAATTAAAAGTTCTTTTGAAAAATTAAAATATTAATTTTTGGCTTTTAAAAAATCAAGTTTGAACTAAATTATCTATTTCCTCTCATTTATCATCTACAAAGGTAAGTTATTTTCATTTTCATTTTTAGAATTTATTTAAAATGTATAACATTATATATTTGGATAGATAAGGTTATGTTTATACGTAAGTTTAATATTTAAAATATGATTTTAAATATTCAGATTAAATGTTACAAACAATTTATATTAATTTGTTTAAGTACTTAAAATTTACAGTAAATTATTCGTTGTATTTTTATTATAATTTAAGTTGATATATTTAATATAATATAATATTAACCATTTTAAATATAATTTATTTTACATTACAATATCATGTTTAAAAATAACAGTTTATTGTACTTTTAAGGGGAGGACTTAGGTTTGAATCTTGAAGACGACATTGTTGAGAGGGGCAGTCATGAACCTCGAACATGCTGTAGTTAAACACTTAAATCTTCTACCAAGTTTTTATAACACATTCTCATAGTATTTTTCAAAAGTAATGATAAACTAAACCTATATAATTTTCCTCTAATTATTCTCTTAATTGAGATTGTAGTTTTCAATAGTCTATATAATACATGTTGTGACACGTATTCATGGTAGCCTTTCCATCCTAAACCATTACATATACTGATAGAAACTCAATCTTTCTTATATTTCAGTATGCAATATGAAGTTAGACAAACATTGGAGATTGTGAGAAATGAAGAAAGAATCTGGCTTAATAAGCATCTGATGTTTTCAATTCTAATAATGGGGTCAAGAACCCTAACTTTTTATTTATCTTTGAGGATGATTTAGTTGTCTAAGATTTGCAACCTTTTCTGCCTCAAGCATAATTGAGAAGTTTGGTTTATTGTTCTCTAGATGTAAGCAATTTTTCACTCTAAAAACCTTCTATCTAGTTAATAAATGCTTTAAATATTAATTTTCTAATTTGAAACTAGAAAACTAGCAATCAAGAAACAACTCCACATGCATTACCAATGAGAGGTTAAAAAGAATTGATATTATTTGCAAATGCATGGATATTTTTCTCTCACTTTTTCTCTTGTGGGCATTATGTGCTTAGCGCTCCTCCACCATCATAAGTGGGTGTTGAGTTTAAGAAGCATGGTGGGTGAATATATTTCTTAGTTGCAAAGTATTAGATGGGAAGTTAGAAGTATGATTGAAGGAAGGGTAGAATATATTTCTTAATTGTAAACTTTGTGTTAAATAGTTATTACAAGTTGTTGACAATCAAATAGCTCGAGTGGTGTCAAGGTAGTGGGCACTGTTTCAATAATCAAATGAAAAATAGTGAACAAACAAACAAACAAAAAAAAACAAAGAAGCTCTTTACGCAGTTTGATTATTCTACATCTGTGGAGCCTAACTGATGAGAAATATATAATCTCTTCAACAATTGCAAAGTGGACTTACACGATCACACACTCCGTGGTAATTTCTCTCACCCTTGTACTTTGAAGACTTGATATTCTCACGACTAAATTCATCCCTTGTGAATTCAACAAATAAAACCACAGCACAAGGTTTTACTATCAAAATTTTACTCATACAATAAGGTTCTCACAACAATATATTAAGTGTTTAATTCTCTCTATACATTCACCGATGCAAGTCTCTCAATTATGTAGATTTTATTTCAAGAGTTGCTTACATATGAAGATCTATATCTATCCCACTAATACACCTATCAGATAAGTTAAATACATTATAATAACAACAAACAATGAAAAATGGAATCTCGGCAACTCAACAACAAAAATCACAATCCAACCCAAAGTCCACAATTAAAGGTATTGTCTTGGGTAATTTTGAATCAATCTAATCACCAATTTATGATTCTCCAAGTGATATGATCTTCCATAATGATCTAGATATCAACTATATGATCAACATAACCCATATAAATCGTTCAATAAATTGCCAACACCTTAGATATGAAAATTGTCAGCATATAGATCTGGTGACTAGAGAGGGGACACTACCTTTGGCACCAAATTGCCAATTTCATATTAACAACAATAATGATTTAATTTTTTTTATTAATTTTTTATTTTATGAATATATATTTAGTGCAACTTATTATCTACACTAGTTACAACTTACATCACAATAAGTCTTGATAGTTTTATGTTATTTATTGTTGGCAAATTTTATGTGTATTTTATGATATAATATGTAGGTTTAGTTTAGTATTGTTTTTCAAAAGTGTTTTTGGGCCAAAAACACTTTTGAGCAAAAACTAAAATTTTTGCTTTTGCTTTTGACTAAAAAATGGTTTTGTAAATATTTTTTTGTCCCAAAAGTACTTTTGAAAAGTTCAAAAGCATCTTGTTTAGCAATGTTTTTATCTCAAAAGTGATTTTTGTCCCAAAAGTGTTTCTTAGAAGTAATGCTAAACTAGCTCGTAGTAAATTTAATACTAAAAGAAATATGTAGTATAATTTAATTGTTAAAAGAGAAGTAGAATATTAGGCTCTGTTTGTTTATCAGTAGTTGATTTTCTGAAAAATATTTTCCTTCTTTTACCGTGTTTGTTTGCTGGAAAATCAACTCCCCATGTAAATCATTCTCCAAAACACGAGAAAATGAGGGGTTTTTTTTAGGAAAATGTCTTATGGATTTTTTTCGGTAAGACATTTTACAATCTTCCTCCTTTCAACATCCTAGCAAGGAAAACCCTCTCCCCCTTTCCCCTTCCCCCTTCCTCTCTTTTTTCTTCTTCTATATTACATTTGATCTCCTTTGGTCGTATAAAATCTTCTTTTTATTTGAAAAAAAATCCGAAAGGAATCAATGGAGAGGCAGATAAAATACCCTAAAATTGAACCAGAAGACAATCAATTTAAATTCTTCTATTCCCAAGTAATTCTTTTTTCTTTCTTTCTCTTGTTGAATATTTGTTTGGTTGCCTAGAAAACTAAGGAAAAGGAACTGGAAAGTTTGTAAATTCTGTTTCTGTGCTTTTTCTAATAGGGTTTAGCCGAATGGTTGAGTAAATAGCCTTAACTAAGATAGAATACAACTTTATTTTTTATTCTTTGAAAATGGAGCATCTGTTAGTTTTTTATTATTATCTATTTTGGATTAATTGTTCCTGAAAAAAAAACGTTGATTTTAGCTAAATTCTACCTTAATGTAATGGTATTCATCGTTGTTCTTGTTTCTTGTTTGAAATTAAAGAGATGTCAATTCTTTATTGTGCTTTTGATATATTTATTATTGTGCTTTTGATATATTTACCTTTTAGCTAACTTTTGTTCATCAGTTTGTTTTACTTTCTTTTTCATATCACTTCCATGTTCGAGGCTGCTTTCAATGTAATAACATTTAAACATATGTCTATTGTATGTGTGTATACATGAATGCGAATTAATGACTTCGAGACTTTCTGCTAATACTTAGTAGTTTTTGTTATTGTTCTAGTAATTTATTTTGGAATTCTGTTTTTATTTAAAGAACAAAGCTGTCTTAATATTTAGATGAGTGTGTAAATTTGGCCTTGTTTCCTCTTCATCACTTCACTTATAATATTGAAAACTTAATAGAAGTATGCTTTATCTTCTACCCTATAATTTATGGAATCAATGAATCAGTTGTTTTGCCTGAAATTTCACTAGTTGCTGCTAAAAATCATATCTCCATAAGAAAAATTGTTAGGTTGTGTATTTTTTTTTTCATAAATGGATAGAGAAAATGTCAAGATGCCCCACAAGATTTGGTAATTTGTCAACTTGACTCACATGCAATGCATTGTCACCCTTTTTGTTGTTTCCTTGCTTATAATTGGACCTCTCATTTTATTCTATGTGTTATTGTATTTAGAAATAATATGTTTAGCTGAAGCAATTTATGTTTGCTTTATCAATTAAATTTCCTTTTACAACGAATTTTCCTTGTATTGGTTGTATTGGCCTTCTTGGAGGAGTATGGATGGCCTAAAGACAAAAAGATTGACTGCAACTGAGCTAGGGATTATGTACCTAATAGAAGCCTTGTCATTGCATTGCATGGTATGCTAACATTGTATTACCTTATTAGAACTGTAGTTAGTATGATTTTTTGGCAATTTGTAATAAATATCACTATTTTCTAAACAATGTATGCAAAAACAATTTGTAATAAGTCATTGCAATATATACAAAAACAATGTAAAATATAAATTTAATAGATATAAAATAAACTCAATTAAATAATGAAAAGACAATAAATTCTTAAATGTATGTTTGTTTCATTTAAAACAGTTTTTATGAAATATTTTCAGAAAGTCTGTCAAACAACAGAAAATATTTTACACAAATTCATCCAAACACTAGAAAATAGTAGCTTTCCTAGAAAAGTAAGCCATTCTCTAGAAATTATTTTTTGGAAATCATTTTCAATCAAATAAACGAACCCTTAGATTCCAAAAGTCTAGAGGTATCTTTCCTTATTTTAAGAAGATATGTGATTTAGTAGATATGAATTAGACTTTATATGTGATATATCTTCAATCATTATTAGGGTAATTGAAATGGATGAGTCATTGAAGATTAGAATTGGTCTTTTTGAGCTGGATAAAGCTACGTTCCAAAAGCTTATATATTGGAGCTTAATTTCTCCTTGCAAGATGAAGAACTAAATGTGCACATTCCTGTTCATTGCAAGAACTTTATTGAGTGCAAATTAATGAAATTATAATTGTTCAATCAATTAGTTTCTTAAGCTTTCTTGAGGAAATGCTTATTTTGGTGGAGTTCATTCTAAATGTACGATAGAGAGGTTGCAACAATCAAGTGTTTGGCTAGGTTTAAATCATACATTGTATTGTGAGTTTATTCTGGATTCCTCACTACGCAAGGTCTTCCAAATATAGGTTGATACTAAGTTGCACCAACATTTGCTTGTGTTCATTTACATTATATTTTCATCTACTTGTTCCATCGCCAGTTATAATTGCACGAGTAACAACCTAGCAACCTCAATATTTTCAATTGGTAATAAATTCTTACAACCTAGCAACCTCAACATTTTCAATCGGTAATAAATTCTTACATTGAACGAATTTGGTGGGATCTACTATTTCTTTTTGAGTTATGGAGAATGCAAAGGAAGGAAACTCAACATCCTAACCCCTATATTAAATGAATCTAATTATGCATATTGGAAAACTCGTATGAGATTATTTGTTAATCCATAGATAAAAGGGCATGGAAAAACACCAACAAGTACTGCAACCTGTCGTATCATTCAGCTTTGGCTCAACACTTTCTAGCTTTTGGAGCTTTAGAGGAACCATATGCTCTTTCCAATTTATCCTTCTTGGAGAGGTAAATATACAAATAGAGTTTCAATATTCATCATTTATGATGTTGCTTTGAAAAAAGATGAATCAAGACTCAATTGAATACATTGTGGAGAATGCATTCCTTAGAATTAGATCCCTTACTAGTAAAAATGCAGAGGTTCGAAACAAGGTGTCTTGCTGTTTACCAGGGAATGAAATTTCAGCTAACAATTTCAGACATAGAGCACGAATTATTCCATGGTTTTGAAGATTGACTCTATGCATTTTTGGACGATCTCAAGAACCACGATATTTATCGAGATATTAAACTTACCTATAAATGAATTTGGATGTATTGATCTTTTATTTTTATTTTTATTAAAATTCAACTAAAAAAAAAAAAATTTCAATAGTTAAGAGTTAAATTTATTTCCCAAAAATATAGTTAATTTTTTGACTAATTGTTTTTAGTTTCATAAAACAGATGTAACGGAAGGTAGCATAAAACATTGGATTGATTTCTATTTCGAAAATATTAACTAATATATTTTTTATCACAATTTCCAGAAACAAGTTGATTTTTTTATCAATCTAAAAATTTGAGTCACGCCTAATTCAAAATAAGAATTTTAATTTAGGTCACCCAAATAGTATAAAAATAAACATTACTTTTTAGAAAGTAATACAATTAAAGTGAACGTGTTTTTGGATATCACCCTGCCCGAACAAGATTAATATCATACCGTAAAATGAATGAAGACACTCACGATTATTCCAAAAAAAAACTAATGCAATTAAAGTGAACACATTTTGGATACCACCTTGATCTGAACAAGATTAATGTCAAATCGTAAACAAATGAAAATAAATGTGATTATACAAAAATTAAAATAATATAATTGAAGTGAAGGCATTAATTCAAGAAATAGTCAATCTATTTGGGATTTGCATCATAATTTCGTCCCTTAAATGAGCTTTACTTTGGCAAAATCAGAAACTCAACTAATTCTTTCTAAAGAATTAATTAAAACTATCTAAAGATTTGGGGTAAATGTTTCACAGAAGTATCAATATCGTTATGGATGACTTTTGAGATATTAAAATCATAATAGCTTCATTATTGAATTGTGATTTAGATTTTGATGGGTCAATGGGTTATGATGTTTGCATTGAGATTTTTGAAGTTTTGTTGAGTTTACATTGATGTTGATACATTATTATTCATACTGGAATGGAGTTGTTCTATACTATGTTTTTGAATGATATTTACATAGATAACGTTGTTCTCTATTGATTTTTCATGCTAAAGGCTTGGAGGCATTATTTGTAGCGTTTTCTTTTATAGCTAAAGAAAGGTGTTTTAGAGTGTTTCTCTAATCTCTTTTGACACAATCCATGATCTGATGTATCATTTTCTTTGAAAAAAAAACCAAATCATAAAACATTCAAAACCTCACGGTAAAGAATATAACTTCCTCTCAAAATCAATCTCAAACACAATAAAAGTTCAAACCACAAGTCTGATAAACAAAACTCGTAATTCGGATCAACAAAATAACAAAATGTTAAAGGCACCTTAATCAAGCAAAATGATAAGTGCTAAAAAATAACATATTTTAACTTCATTCTTAATGCGTTTTTGGGTGATTATTCGATGTTAATGGTAAGTTTTATGCTCCTAATCCTTTAAATTCATGTTTTGATGCTTAGGAGAGCATTTTGGAGCGAAATGAGAAAAAATTAGAAAATTAGAACAAGTTACAAGAGCAACATGTGCTAACCCATTCTACACGACCTACCACACGACCATGTGGTAAGCCGTGTCAATTTCGTGGATTTGCACTCTGAACTACGGAAAATCTTGTTTTTTTAAGGTTTTTCAAGCATTCTAAGACGTATATATGAAAAAAAGATAAGAAGATAGGAGTGAGTTATCATAGAATATTCAAGAAAACAACTCAGAAAAACACCATTGAGGACGATTTTGAAGTAGATTTTCGTTAAGGTTGAATATTCCCAGTTGATTTCTTAAGAGATTATCATGAGTTTCTTTCTTTCTTTCGGTTATACTATCTCTTGGATGTTTTTATTTTCAAGCATGAACTAATTTTCTAAACAGCTAGGGGAGGTGAACCCTACGATGGATTTTTTCGTTTGATTTTTATTTTACGCAATAAATATTTAACTTATTGTTCTTAATTATGTGTGCTTAACTCTTGTTTTAATATTTCTAAATTGTTAATCCATGTTTGATGTGCTTAAATCAGAGGTTGAATAGACCTTATTTAAGAGTAGATCTTGCATAGTTGAGTGGAGTTGCATGCAATCCTAGAAATAAGATGACATAGATCTAGTAGATTAGAGTCAAATCTAATAGGGGAATCCATAGCACGCATTAATGCGATAATAGGGGTTTTAATTAAAAAAAATTCAATTAATCAACCTACAATTAGTTGCTCTTCTTCTTGAAAGATACATTAGCATAATTTAGGGATTTCTACGGATCAAGTTACTAAGTACAAAAATTGCATAATTTAGATTGACGATGACAGATGAAATCTAAGTGAATTCTTTCCAGGGTATTGTTTTGCTTCTTGTGTAACGATTCGATTAGAGCGGTAACAAAAATAGTGATTTCGTGACCACAATTCCGACGAATAAATTATTATTTACTTTTAATTAAATATGTTTGGAGTAATTAGTTAAGTGATATTAAAATTTTACTAGAAGATTTTATGTCTAATTAGTAAAATAAGGAAAAATGGATTAAATTGAAAAAGGTACAAAAGGTTGTGGTTATTGTCAAAGGAACTAAATAGTTTTTAATGGTGAAATTGTGGGTTTTCATGTCAAATTTATCATGTTATAATGTTAGTGGAGTTAGGTGAAGTTATAGTAATATTAAATTAAATGTTATGAATGCTAAAATAGTAATTAATTAATTAATATCAAAAGGAAAGAAATAACAAGAAAGAAAAGTTTTCTTTGTTCTCTTCTTCCCAATGAAACTATGAGAAAAAAACCACCATTTTTAGAGAGCTTGAGTTCGGCTAGGAAGAAGCTTGCATGTAAGTGTGTTTGAGCTTTGTTTTTCATGATTTTTGTGTTTTTAAGCTTGTCATGGTCTAATCTAATTATATTATGAGTTAGATTATGAAATGGTTAGACTTTATGTGAATTTAAATGAATGACGCTTTTATATTTTTAAGATGTTTATGAGTTAGTTAGTGAGCCCATATGATTGTTGAGTATGTTTTTTTTAAATAAATTGCAGTAAATGAGACATAAGTATTAGATTATTGAAGTAGTAGAATTTATGTAAATTTGGTAAAAGGAGTGAAAACATGATTTGTTGTGAGTAAATGGGAAATTCGATTAGTCAAGTTTAATGAGAAAATGATTAAAAATTTAAGTTATTGTAATAAGGCCTACATCGATAAAAGTTTAAAATAATAGGGGCAAATTCGTAATTTGACCTAAATGATAAAACAATAATTAAACGAAATAATTGTGTGTGTGTGTGTATATAAGTTAAATCATATATTTTAGATAAAGAAAAAGATCAACCGAACCTAGACCGAGGAAAAGCTAAAGTCGTGGAATAGTTGTCAACTTCGTTTTTCCAACTTTAGTAATCGAGGTAAGTTCGTATGATTTATACGTGATTAAACATTTATTTATGTATTATTTAAATATTGTTATTGGGAATATATGCATAAAAATAAAATGGAAATATGATGTGATGATGCTTATATACATGATAAAAGGAATTCCCTTTGAAACTAGAGAATTCCTAGGAAACAAATGACATGTCATTAGGAAGTAGATGTATTGGGTGCTGGGCTTGGAGGTCCCATCGATGGTCGAGATCCAACATGTGTTGCGGATTCTCTGTAACTCATGTGAGCAGCATCGTGTAGCTACCATTCGGACCCATAGCTTGTGTGAGCATGCCCATTTCACAGCTATTGTGAATACTATTGAAAAGGAAAGGGAAAGGTTTCCGAGTATCAGAAGTTATTCAAAATGGTTCAATGGGTATAAATTATATGATGGAATGGAAATTATATTGATGCTATGATTAGCTAATTCAAGGTAAAGAAAAGGGTAATTGTTGTACCCATCTTATGACAAAGGCATTATTTTGATAGATATGATATTTATTTGCTAATGAAAATTGAGTTGTGATGGTTAAGAATGTGAATGATTTATAAGAAATATCGAGCATGGATGCATATTTAATTATGAGAATCTTGGTAAGTGAGATTTCTTATATATGAACTTACAAAGCATGAATTGCTTACGTTGTTGTTTTTCCTTGTAAGTGTAGATCCTCGGAAGCTCACCGGTTTTGGACATCGTCGGAGACATATCACACTATCCAACAACCATTTTGGTAGCTTTTTTAATCCTTTGATCTTGGTTATAAATGACATGTATAAGTGGTTGATGTGTTGTATAAAGAAGATTGTTTTGACTTTGTAGATATTATGGTCTACCCATGCTTGTGTGCATATTTGGCTAGGCTTGTAGTGCTTTAGTATGGTATATATTATGTATCCCTCTTGCTAGCTATTACATATGTAGTTTTAATCAAGATATGAGTATGTATGTTTAAAAGCTTATGATGTTTAAAAGCTATTACAAAATGTGGTGCCTATGATGACATATTGGTTGAATGTTTAGATGAGTAAACTGTATGTGATATGGTGTTTTAAATGGAGTTTGTAGGTTATGAAGTTGCATGTTAATTGTTTTGTTCTTGTGTGTAATGGACGCAGATAGTTATGTTTGAACTTGTAAAAAAATGCAGCTTTTATTAACTTTGAACTCATGTATTGATATTTCAGTATTAATATCGATACCTATTGGTATGTGCAGTTTAAGAATTTAAAAAATACCAAATTGGTATTATTTTTATTTAGGTACCGATATTTATCATAAAATCGATACCGAGAAATAATTATCAAAACCCTTATTTTGTAAAGGAAAATAATATTGAGTTTTGGTATCAATTTTTAAAAAAAGTATCGATACCACTATATTTTTTTTTTCTAGATCGACCTTTAAAGATTATTTTAAATGTTATTTAATAAATTTTATCATATATAAGCTTTACATATAAGGTCTTGTATGAATTAAAATTTTAATATATATAAATGTATGAACAATTTATGATGAATTGTTATGGTAATATGTGGTTAAATGTTTGTTTTGTCTAGTAATGCTCTTAAACCTTCATTTGGCGATGGAGACGGGTTATAAGTGTTACATGTATTGGTATCATAGTTACGGTTTAGTCGATTTTGGACTAACGTAGCGTGTATGAAGTCTAGAAATACATGCCATTTTATAACCTGTGATAGTGTGATATCTCTTGACATGATTTGAACAATGTTTTCATATAGATAAAAGATGTCGCATAACCAAGTTGATCCCGATGAGATAGAAAGTAATGCACAAGCTACAATTCAAGGAGCAGTTAATAGTAAGCAAGCGACTACAGGTCGTGGAAGTGAGGCAAAAGAAGCCTTCTTCCAAATGATGACGGATTGGTTTACAAAATTTGTAAGATCAAACCCTACAGTACAAAGACCTCCACCCCCATTAGCTCCTGAATTGGTTCCCCCTATGTCTCAAGGTTTGGAATACGTATGGATGAGTCAAACTCCTCTTGAGAAACTTTATAAATTTGGGGTAGAGGAATTTCGAGGCACAACTGAAGATGATCCTAAAAGAGCTAAATTTTGACTTGAAAATACAACTTGAATATTAAATGAATTATCTTACTCTCCCGTTGAATGTCTAAGGTGTGCTATATTGTTATTGTAAGATACATCATATTATTGGTGGAATACTATTATAGCTGTCATGCCAGAAAATCATGTGACCTAGGAGTTTTTCCAAACAGAGTTCAGAAAAAAATATGTTAATAAAAGAATTTTGACAAGAAACAGAAAAAGTTTTTGGAATTGAAGTAAAGTCATAAAACTGTGGTAGAATATGAAAGAGAATTTGTTCAACTGAGTAAGTATGCTAGAAAATGTATCCCGAGTGAAGCTACTATGTGTACTTGGTTTGAGGATGGATTGAATGAAGACATCAAGATACTTGTGGGAATGTTGGAAATAAAAGAATTTGTGAAGTTAGTTGATTGAGCACATAAAGCTGAAGAGCTCAGTAATGAGAAAAGAATGGCAAGCAGAGAGTCAAGATATTTGGGTAAACGACCTATGGGGAAATCATTTTCTTTACCATCGAAGAAATCAAAAGAGTTCCATAGTCGTATGTTAGTTCTATCGGGATTTTTTGGAAGAAATAGAGGAAGGCAGCAAACAAGTTCGAGACCTCAACCTACATCGATGTCAAGTGTAGGAAGCGTTCGTAATATCAAGCCTGAATGTCCTTAGTGTAATAGAAGGCTTTTTGGAGAGTGTTGACTGAATGATGGATCTTGTTTTAAATGTGCTTCCTTTGAGCATTTCTTGAGAGATTGTCTTGAAAGGTTTGATAGGGATAAAATTCAGAATACATGATCGGGTAATATGTCATCCAGAGGGAGATCAACTAGAGCTAGTGGTAACACTGGAATGCTAGAAGTGGGACAAAAGATTCAATGGTTAAGTTTGAAGCTCGGGAACTAGCTAGAGCTTATGCGATACGAGCTAGCGAGGAGGCTTCAGCCCCTGATGTGATCACCGGTACATTTTCTATCTTTGATGTTAATGTTTATGCTTTGAATGATTCGGGATCAACACATTCGTATATATGTACAACATTAATGTTAGATAAGAATTTACCAGTTGAATTAACTAAATTCGTGATTAAGATAACTAATCCTTTAGGCCAATATGTGATAATAGATAAAGTTTGTAGGAATTATCTTCTGAAAATTCAGGATTGCTACTTTTTGACTGACTTGATGCTATTACCTTTCAATGTGTTTGATGTGATATTAGGCATGGATTGGTTTGCATGATGTTATAGTAAGTTGTAGATAGAAGTGTATTGTGTTGAAATGCTAGGATGGCGTGTTGATTACGGTGAATTCAGAAGGGTGTGAAAATGCTTTGAGAACTATTTCGGTTATGTTAGCTCAAAGTTGTATTTGCAAAGGTTGTGAGGCATTCTTAGCATACATTTTAGATACAAAAATTTCAGAACAAAAGTTAGAAGTAGTTCCGACTGTGAATGAATTTTCAGATGTGAAATTTTCTAGGAATACCATCGATTAGAGAAGTGGAATTTGCTATTGAGTTAATACTGGGGACTACAACCATATTAATCACTCCATAAAAAATGGCACCTGTTGAGTTGAAAGATTTGGATGCACAGTTGCAAGAATTAACAGACAGAGGATTTGTGAGACCAAGCTTCTCTCCTTAGGGTGCACTAGTACCTTTTGTCGAGAAGAAAGATGGATCATTACGATTATGTATTGATTATCGTCAAAGCAATAAAGTTACAATAAAAAAAGTATCCTTTGCCGCATATTGATGATTTGTTCGATCAGTTGAAAGGTTCTAAAGTGTTTTCAAAGATTAATTTGCATTCAGGATATTATCAGCTCCGTGTTAAATATTTTGATGTATCAAAAACTACTTTCAAAACCAGGTATGGACAGTATGAATTTCTAGTCATCCCATTTGGGTTAACGAATGCACCTGCGATATTTATGGATTTATGAATAGAATTTTTCGGCCTTATTTGGATAAGTTTGTGGTTGTATTCATTGATGATATTTTGATTTAGTCACGAGATGAGGATGAGCATGTGCAGCATTTGAAAATATATTGCATACTTTACGTGAGAAGAAACTTTTCACGAAGTTTAGTAAATGTGAGTTCTGGTTACGAGAATTGGTATTTTTTGGACATGTGGTATTTGCTGATGGCATCAGAGTAGACCCGAGTAAAATATCTGCTGCGTTAGATTAGAAGCCTCCGAAGAATATTACTGAGATCAAAAGTTTTTTGGGTCTGGCTGGATATTACATAAGACTTTTAAAGGATTCTCGATGATTACATCACCTTTAACGAAATTGCTCCAGAAAGATGTGAAGTTTAATTGGAATAAAGAGTGTTAGCAGAGTTTTGATCAATTGAAGATAATGTTAACTGAAGCTCTTGTTTTAGATAAGCCAGAGTCTGGTAAAGAATTTTTAGTTAATAGTGATGCTTCACTAAATGGGTTAGGCTGTGTGCTGATGCAAGAGGGTAAAGTAATAGCGTATGCTTCACGAAAACTAAAATTGCATGAGAAGAACTATCCTATGCATGACTTGGAACTTGCTGCGGTTGTGTTTGCATTGAAGATTTGGCGACATTTTTTATATAGAGAAATGTCATATCTTTATTAATCATAAGAGCCTAAAATATTTAATGTTGCAAAAAGAGCTTAATCTGAGGCAACGTAGATGGTTGGAGCTGTTGAAAGATTATGATTTAATCATTGACTATCATCTAGGTAAGGCTAATATTGTTGTTAACGCATTGAGTTGAAAGTTTTTATTTGCTTTGCGAGCTTTGAAAGCGCAGTTGTCATTGGTTGATGATGGTTCTATTTTAGATGAATTAAAAGCTAAACTAATGATTCTACAAGAGATTTGAGAAGCTTAGAGAAATGATTTTGAATTGATCAAGAAAAGGTGACAGATGAGAGAAGCAAATGAATCCAAATTTCAGCTTGGTATTGATGGTGGTTTGTATTTCTGAAACATAATTTGTGTTTCGAAAAATTTAGAGATTAAGTAGAAGATTTTACAAGAGGTTCAAAATAGTAACTTTTCGATACATTCGGGAAGTAACAAAATGTACAGTGATCTGAAACAATTGTATTGGTGACTCGATATGAAGAAAGAAATTTCAAAATTTGTATCTAAGTGTTTAATTTGCCAACAAGTCAAAGTCGAGCATCAAGTACTGATCGGTGTTTTTACGACATAACAATTGTACAAGCGTACACACTTCGATGCAAGTATAGTTGATAGACAAATCTATCGGATATCGATCCCTCAAGGAATAGATTCTTGATGTCTAAATGTCGGAGCAATCAAAATTGAAATTAAGTGTAATGTGAGTACTGATGTCAGTTCTGCCCACTAAAATTAGATATCAATGTCAACCCAATCAGAGTCAAATGTCAGGCGTTAAATATCAATGTGCTAAAAGTAAATCAAATATGTTGAGTGTTGAGTGCTGAATATTTAACTTGCATAAAATGTAAAAGTGATCAAGTGTAAAGGGTAGAAATGGTTCACTGAATATAGCTAAGTTGCAACGCTAGATGCGTCGACAAGGTAAGATATAGATGAATTTTCACTGCAATGAAGTCTCTTTGAGTTCTTACTAACAACAACTCCCTATTTAATCCCAACTTACAATCACTCCACCTCTTGGTGCGAGTAACGATGTGTATCGAAGAACAAGTAACTGGCTTTTATCCCAGTCTCGAGCAGCTCTCGCCTAACCCACTTGTTAACCTAACCTGTCATTGCATCTCTCGATGTTAGCGTACTATAATTTCACTTTCGTGTTTAGAGCGGTTAGATCCAAGAATAAACGATAAGTAGTGTAAAGTAAAAATCAAAATGATCTAACATCAAAAGATACTCTCATATTCATTTAATATCATCAAAATCCATCATTGTTTAAGAAGAATTAAAGAGTACAACGATGCTTACTATCTCTAGACTACTTGGCCTACTCCCTAATTGTTCCTCTTGCTCGGCATCAAGCACCTCTCGTCAGAAGCAGTTGCAGACTTGCTTCATCAGTTCCCCGATTTCTAGGTCAAATCTCCAATTCACATAGAATTTTCAGAATTAAATCCCTTAGCTCCTGATGGTTTTTTTCCTTCTTCGTTTATCTATTTATAGCCTCTAAAATGTTTCAGGTTTAGCATTCTCTCTCAGATCTAGATCTGGATTTTTGCAGCTGTCAAAATTAGTTAGAATACAACTGTGCAGTATGTTCTTCACAGATATGCAGATTGCCGCTACATCGTTGAGCGCATTCTGAGGTTATAATTGCAGTGACATCTGTGAAATTCCTACGTTGGTGCTTCCAGGTATGAATTTAGCTTAACTCCTCTTATTCAAGATTCATTTTCAATGTGGTGAAATCTCTTGGTCATAATTACCAGCTGATCTTGTGGCTGCATTCGTCCAATATTAAGCTTCTAGGCTTAGTTCCTGCGCTGATAATATTAAGACGCAATATATTGGCTGCTTGCGTCGATATTAGTACAAAAATAGATAAAAATAACAAGAATTTAAACTAACTATCAATAGTTGGAAAACATGGAAACTAAGTATAAAATGTTAATAATGCATGCTAAATGAAATATAAAAGAGACAATTTAAACACTAAATTGGGAGAAAATCTATGTCATTTGTAATACCATCACACCCCCAAACTTGAGTTTTTACTTGTCCTCAAGTAAACAAAAATTAACAAAGTAGCAATTAGAAATGTCACCACAATCATTATTCATACAACTTGAATTGTTTAAATTTCTAATCTTTAAACTGCATTCATATAATAGAATGATGCGCCGACAATTTACAGACTTGAACAACTTGAAACTACAATTTCATTAATGTTAGTATCATGCATTGAATCTTAACCTTCCCTGAACCATTTCAGTAATTTTTCTTTCTTTCTTCTTTTGCTCATTGTTGTAAGTGACTGAAAGATGTCATTGCATTACTCTACCTTTGTTCCTGGGCAGTAACGATGGGGTGCAACAAACCTTAAGAGGCATGTAATTGTATCGACACACACTCTTGCAGTTACAGCCTTTGGCTAGATAAGTTTTCTTTTCTTTGTCTGTAGTGGAGTGTTCTCCCTTAAAAGTCACAATGCACTCATATTGGAGTGTCTTTTATTCATACAATGTCGTTGTGCTGATCAGTTAGTTCAAGATTCAACACCAATACTATCCATCCATTACTAAAACAATTTCAATTATTCATTCCAAAATAGAAGACTCAACATTCCTTCATACTCATCCAATTTCCATATTAGTATTCAAACAATTCAAGAATTACGCATCAAAATAAAAATTTGTGGGCACATTTCTATTGAAATTTTATCACTTTTCATTACTAAAGAAACAAAATAAAAGTCAAATAAGAAAGTGTAGTTGCATTTCCAAGTCACATTAGCTTCCCCCCCAAACTTAATGTCTGCATTGTCCCCAATGCACTGACAATAGATATACAAAATTAATGGAAATGTAGCTACAATGTAGTAAACTAAGAAGAATACAATGATAATGAAAATGTAGGTCATAAGAAAAATGCATGAAAACTAACTAAAAAGAAATGTACCAAATTATTCAGCAACAGCCAATGCAGAGGTTGCTTTGGTTTTCTTCTTCTTGTTTGGGCGCTCACCTTCATCGTAGTGTTTCTTCGTTTTCTTGTCCTTGCACCTCTTTCGCTTCTTATCCTTTGAACCAACCGGCTTGGTGGATTACTCCTCCTTTGCTGGTTGGGTGACGACCTCATCAATTGTCACCTCTGATGGATGGATCTTGACGAGTGCTGCTATGTAAGGCACAATAGTTAGAGGATTCAGTTCCTCTACTTTGCTAGTGACAACCTTAGCCTAACTTGCAGTAGGTCGAGTCTCTTCCAAGTTGGATGCCCCCACAATAACCTCAACGATCATTGTTGGGGCATCGGGTTCCTTCTCCTCCTGCACCTTGGTAGGTTCGGTTTCTTTCTCCCCTTCTTCCTTTCCTTCTTCTTCTTTTTCTTCATCCTTCTCTTGATCACCTCTCTGATTGGCTTCCTCTTCCATATGTTGCTTAAGTTTCATTGGGCCAATGTCAACACAATCTACTACATTGATATCTTCTTCCGTAATAGTTGCTCTTTCAGCCATATGTACGCCTAAACTATTGGAGAATTCATCCTCGAACAAATCAGCAATGTTGCGATAGCAATCCTCATCAGCCTTTGAATGCCCTTCATTGTTTTTATCATCAGATATGTGAATTCTTGTTGGTATTTGAGTAGGCCTTCCATCAGTAGTAGGATGGTCATATGAGGAGTGATGCATAGTGTAGAAGATATCAGGGAATGCTGAGAAATCTGGCAGTGGTCTGGTGCTGATATGACGTAATGCAGCGACAATGGCTTCATTCCAGGCTTTTGTGTATGCATAAAATACATGCTGTCTGTAATCCAAATCGTCTAAAGTGTTCATGATGCAGATTGTACCTGTATCTATACGGTCAAGATGGATTTTTGAACTAGCCAATCTTCTCAACACTTGTGGGTCTGTGGGCGCATTGGTCTGTTCTTCTTTCTTTTTCCCTTTTCCCTTGTCTTTCTTCTTCGAGGTTTCCTTGGCCATAGGTGTATCTTGGCCTCGTATCATCCTTTCAACCGATATATCGTTGATTGAACCTTTGTTGTCTAAAACCTCTTCATCATCTTTGGGCATAATGCCCTTGTGTTGATAGAGTAGCATGATAAGAGAGGGAAAAGGAAGGATACCAATTTGCTTTCTTACAGCTTCTGTGATATGATAATGAATAAACTCCCCAATGTCGATGTGTTGGTAATGTAGGATGGAATGCAGTAGACACATACGGTCTAGTGTGGCCGTAGTACAATGGGTTGAAGGCATAATATGACTGTTAATGAAATGAAACTATACCTTACAAAAGGTTGTAAGGTAGCGTCTATGCATTTTATAGTTATGAAATCCATTTCCCGTCCATGTAGCACCATCGACACAAAGGTCATTCATCATCTGGGCCAGCTATCATCGTTCAAACTATGCATGAAGGACGCATGCTGATCTATCCATTCCGGAATCCGTAGCAAAACATTGATATATGCCGCACTCCATGGCACCAACCCCTCTCAGACAAACACAAACTCTTGCTCTTGATCCACCAAATTTGCATAAAATTCCCTAACCAGAGTAGGGGAATAACTTGAAGGATGGACATAAAAATATTCCCACCCGAGGCAGCTGATGGTACGGTGGACTTGTTTTTTGAGAGTTAGCTGTAGAGAAAGTTGGAAGCCCTGTTCATGGTGGATGTTGCGATTTAGCATAACATTGTGATATCGATCTTTGGCCGCAGTTGTTAGGAACAGAACTGGGCATGTGGATGAAGGTGGTGGTTTTGTGGATGGAACTTTAATAGGAGTAGTTGGAGTGTTCTTGGAGGAGGGTTTAGGAGTGTTTTTGGAAGCACGGGTTTTAGCCATGGTGAAAGAGAAAGAAAGTAAAGAAGAGCTGCAGAGAAATATTGCTTCGAGATAGGAAAAAGAAGTACGAAGACACTGAAGGAAATCAGTTGCAGTAACAAAGGCTGATGTGAAGAGAAAAGAAAACTTCCATGAAGGGGATTATATAACCTAGGAGTAATAAGTGGAGAAACACTGGGAAAAAGTTGCGTTTGCAACCAGTAATTACCAGGCTGCAGATTGTACTAATTTGTTTTGATCCAACGACTGGGAGAGGAAAGAATCAATCGATGCGATTCTTGCTTAAAAAGTAATGCTGACTTATCGCAGGATGCGCCGATAATCTATGCTTCAATGCGTCGACAAAAAGATGATTTTTATTCTGCTAAGAATTTGAAACAACATAACGAAAAGTGAAACAACTAAAAGTAAATAAAGGAATGCATCGACATTATTTAAATGTTACCAGGTCGACGGTTTCGTCTAGTTATCGAACATCTGGGATCACATAGTGTTTAAGACGTTGGCCATTCACCTTAAATTTTTGTCCATCCTATAAGTTTTCGATTGTCACCGCACCGCTTTGAAATGCTTTGACCATATTAAATGGACCTGACCACCTTGATCGAAATTTCCCTGGATTCAATTTTAAACGTGAATTAAATAAAAGTACCAATTGACTAGGATGAAATTGTCGACGCAAGATGATGCTGTCATGCCATTTCTTTTTTATTTTCCCTTGTATATCACAACATTTTCATAAGCATTTGTGTCGGATTTCTTCTAATTCCATGATGTCAAACAGTCTTTTCTTTCCAGCAGCATCATAGTCCAAATTCACTTGCTTAATTGCCCACATGACTTTATGTTCAAGTTCGACAGGCAAGTGGCAAGACTTCCTAAGCACTAATTGATATGACGACATCCTCAACGGGGTTTTATAAGCGGTGTGAAGTGCCCACAATGCGTCATGTAGCCATGCAGACCAATCCTTCCTAGGTGGGTTAACCACCTTCTCAAGTATGCTTTTAATTTGACGATTAAATACTTCGGCTTGACCATTAGTTTGTGGATGATACGTGGTAGCCATACGATGCTTCACACCATATCATTTTAATGCAGTCGCTACTTGGTTATTGTAGAAATAAGTGCCTTGGTCGCTTATCAACGCTCAAGGTGTTCCAAACCTTGTGAGGATGTATGTGTGAAAAAATTTCAACACTGTTTAAGCGTCGTCTCTTATCACCGCAATAGCTTCAATCCACTTTGAGATGTAGTCAACAGCCACTAAGATATACATATTTCTAATAGAATTTGGAAATGGTCCTATAAAATCTATACCCCAAACATCAAAGAGCTCTACCTCTATAATGGGTTGTTGGAGAATTTTATTGCATCGAGATATTGAACCAGTGCGTTGACAACGATTACATTACTATGCGAAGTTGTGAGCTTCTCGAAACAAATTAGGCCAATAGAATCCTGATTGGAGGGCCTTTACAGCAATCCTTGTGCCACCTAAATGGCCTCCATAAGGGGCGTCATGATAGTGTTACAAGATTGACATAATTTCTTCTTCAGGTACACAGCGGCGAATTATATTGTCGGCACATACCTTAAATAGGTATGGCTCGTTTCAATGGTATTTAGCAATAACACGTATGAACCTACTTTTCTTGTGACTAGTTGCACTTATAGGTAGCTTTCAACATACAAGGTAGTTGACGATATCAACATACCATGGTGATGTATCAACAGCGAATAATTGCTCGTTAGGAAATGTTTCGACAATCTGAGTTGTTTGTCCATTTTCACTCCCAATTTCCTGTCGAGACAAGTGGTCAGCTACTTGATTCTTAGATCCTTTCCTATCTCTGATTTCCACATCAAATTCTTGGAGGAGTAAGATCATCTGATGAGTCTAGGTTTGACATCTTTTTTGTTGAAAAGGTGTCTCAATACTGAGTGATCTGTGTAAACTATGGTCTTTGCGTCAACAAGATAAGAACGAAACTTGTCAAATGCGAAGACTACTGCTAGCAACTCCTTCTTAGTCATGGTATAATTGACCTGTGTTTTGGTTAGAGTTTTACTAGCATAATAAATTGTATGAAATACCTTTTCTTTTCTTTTGCCTAGGACAACTCCTACAACAAAGTCACTGGCATCGCACATAAGTTCGAATGGTTGCATCCAATCTGGTGCGATGATAATCGGAGCTTGTACCAACTATTTTTGTATTGTTTTGAACGCGTCCAGACAAGCGGTATCGAACATAAACTTTTTATTTTGCTCTAATAATAAGCATAAAGGTTTTGCTAACTTGAAGAAATCTTTGATGAATCGTCTATAAAAGCCAGCATGTCCAAGAAAGCTTCTTATTGCTTTGATAGTGTTAGATGGCAGTAATTTTTCGATGATTTCGACCTTTGCTTTATCAACCTCAATGCCCTGACAAGATATCCGATGCCAGAGGACAATGCCTTCAGTTGCTATGAAGTGGCATTCTGCGAATTCAGAACTAGATTTGTGTCCTTGCATCTCTTAAGACTCTTACCAAATTGTCAGCGCATTGGTTGAAATTCTATCCATAAACAGAGAAATCATCCGTGAATACCTCTAAGGAATCCTCAATCATGTCCAAAAATATTTCCATCATACATCTCTGGAATGTTGCTGACGCATTACACAACCCAAACGGCATGCGTCTGAAAGAAAATGTTCCAAAAGGGCATGTAAACGTTGTCTTTTCTTGATCCTCCGGTGCAATAGCAATTTGTTTGTATCCAGAGTAACCGTCTAAGAAACAATAATAGGCTTTACTAGCTAACCTATCTAGCATCTGATCGATGAAAGGTAATGGAAAATGGTCCTTCTTTGTGGCCACATTCAATCGTTGATAATCTATGCATACTCGCCAACCAATTGCGATGCGAATAGGGATTAACTCATTCTTATCATTGTCACAACTATGAAACCACTCTTTTTATGCATACATTGAACGGGGCTTACCCAATCACTATCGGAGATAGGATATATAATGCTTTCATCTAACCATTTGATAATCTACTTCTTCACTACTTCCTTCATATTTTCATTGAGTCTTCATTGTTGCTCAATAGATTGCTTCCCTTCATCTTCTAGCCTTATCTTATCCATGCAAAAGGAGGGACTAATGCCTCTGATATCTGCAATGCTCCAGGCTATAGCTTTCTTATGTTCTTTTAGAATTACGATGAACTTATCTTCTTGCATTGTGTCGAGGGATGTATTGACAATAACAGGTAGTGTCTCGTTATCACCAAGGAAGACATATTTCAAACGTGTCGACAATGGTTTTAACGCCAAGGTAGGAGCTTGCTCAATAGATGGTTTAAACACTAGGATTATCCTGTTAGACAAATCAAAAGATTCCATTTGTCAATTTTTACGCAGCTCACAATTGTTCACTTCTTCTTTGTCAGCATAGTCATCTAGGATGTCATCGATAGATGTACCTGCATCATCACTAGAAAATGTTGAACTCGTTGCATGAAATTTTTCCAAAATAATTTCGTCCAACACGTTTATGTGGTGGCATTGTTCTTTAGGTCTGGATGGTGATGCCTCAAACACATTGAAGGTTACATGATCATCATTATGACGTATCACTAGTTCTTCCTTGAACACGTCAATAAGTGTTCTTCCTCTTTCAAGAAATGGCCATCCCAAAATAATGGGTATCTCCTTATCTGCTTCGTAGTTTAAGATGATAAAATCAGTAGGAAACACCAGCTTACCAACTTGAACAAGAACATCTTTAATTTGTCCCTCCGGTTGTCCAAGAGATCTATCCACCAATTGCAAAGTCACTGTAGTGGGCTTCATCGAACCTATTCTTAATTTCTTAAAAGTAGACAACGACATTAGGTTAATACTAACTCCTAGATCACATAAAACTTTACCTAAGTAATGATTTCCTATGGAGCATGGGATTGTGAAGCTGCCATGATCTTTCACCTTGGTTGGCAACTTGTTTGTGAGCACAGCACTGCACCCCTCTGTGAGCGCAATTGTTTCGATGTTAGACAATTTCTTTTTCTTTGATAACAGTTCCTTCATGTATTTCTCATAACTGGGTATATGCATAAGAGCATCTATTAGAGGTATATTAATATGCAATTATTTCAGAGTAGAAACAAACTTTTGGTAATCTTTGTCATGGACTTTTTCTTTGAATCATTGTGGGAACGACAAAGGTATTGTGCCAGTGGGTTGTTGTGAATAACTCGATGGTATCAACATTGATGTTGCATCGACAGCTTATTTGGGCAAACTGTAGGTAGCGATGGTACTATAGTTGGTTCTTCAGCATTGATTTCTGCTTGATCTCCTTCAGTTATATCTTCTTCTTATTGTTGTGAAGTGGATGCTTTTACATGGTTTTGATCAGAATTGCTTAGCCCTACTGCCTGTTTTACACTCTTTAATGTAATTGCTTTGTAATGGTCCTTCCTCCTTTGCGTTGGATTTTCAGTATCACTAGGCAGAGTACCTGGCGATCTATTGCTGAGATTAGAAGCTAACTGATCGAGTTGAGCTTTCAATGCTCGTATGGAAGAAGAATTTCCTTGCACTATTACTTCGATTCGTGTGATATGCTCGCGCATCATTGCTTCAAGAGCAGCCATAGGATCTACCTTTGGTTGAGCAAACTGCTGCTGTTGATGTTGTTGATGCTGATGATGTTGTCCTTGCATTTGTGGTGGTACAGACTATTGTGGCTGTAATCACGATTGTGATTGCATTGGATTATGTGACTGCACCTAGTCAGAACAAGAATTTATTTGTGGATTCTGATGATAATTCTGCATTTGGCTATTGTTATAAATCCCTTGCCTATAACCCTTTTGATTTGAGGAATTTTCATATCTGTATGTGGAAATATTTTGATTCCCCCAAGGTTGTTCAGAACAATTGTTGTATGAGATACAAAATGATCCCCCTCGATTGTTATTGACGTAGTATGCATTTTTTGCATGTTGTGGACAGTCCTCATAACTATGATTGTCATCGCAAATCTCACAAGAAAATATCGGTGTATCCAATTGCTGGGCCACTTGTATAGGAGCAACATCGCTTGTTCTTTTCATATTCTTTATGATGTTGGCCAGTGAGGATACTTAAGCTGACGATGCAGAAATAATATCTAATTCAAGTAGTCTAGGGTTAGTTTTTACTTGTGCAGAACGAGAGATTGGATATTGGTAGTCATTCTGGGCAATCCTTTCTAGAATTCGAACAACTTCATCATATGTGCAATCCAACAATGGACCATTTGCAGATGCGTCGACAAGATTTCTTGTCTGAGCATTTAAACCATTATAAAAAATCTCAATCTGGGTTTCTTGTTGAATTTCATTCATTGGGCAACGTCGAAGCAATGCTTTGTAACGCTCCCATGTTGTATGTAAATTCTCATCATCAAATTGATGATATGCAGGGATGTCATTTCGCAACCTTGCGTTCATTGTCGGTAGATTGAAACGTAAAACAAAATGCATTGCTAACGCATTCCAAGATGTGATAGATCCTGCGAGTAACGATGTGTATTGAAGAACAAGTAACTGGTTTTTATCCCAGTCCCGAGCAGCTCTCGCTTAACCTACCTGTTAACCTAATCTGTCACCGCATCTCTCGATGTCGACGTACTACAATTTCATTTTCGTGTTTAGAGCGGTTAGATCCAAGAATAAACGATAAGCAGTGTAGAGTAAAAATCAAAATGATCTAACATCAAAAGATACCCTCGTATTCATTTAATATCATCAAAATCCATCTTCGTTTAAGAAGAATTAAAGAGTACAACGAAACTTACTATCTTTGGACTACTAGGCCTACTCCCTAATTGTTCCTTTTGCTCGGTATCAAGTACCTCTCGTCAGAAGCAATTGCAGACTTGCTTCATCAGTTCCTCAATTTCCAGCTCAAATCTCCAATTCACACAGAATTTTTAGAATTAAATCCCTTAGCTCCCGATGATTTCTTTCCTTCTTCGTTCGTCTATTTATAGCCTCTAAAATGTTTCAGGATTCAACCTTCTCTCTTAGATCTAGATCTGGATTTTTGTAGTTGTCAAAATTAGTTAGAATACAGCTGTGCACTCATAGAGTTCTAGTATGTTCTTCACAGATCTACAGATTGTCTCTGCATCATTGAGCGTATTCTGAGATTATAATTGTAAAAACATCTGTGAAATTCCTGCGTTGGTGCTTCCAGTTGTGAATTTAGCTTAACTCTTCTTATTCAAGATTCATTTTCAATGTGGTGACATCTCTTGGTCGAAATTACCAACTCATCTTGTGGCTCCATTCGTCCAACATTAAGCTTCTAGGCTTAGTTCCTGCGCTGACAATATTAAGACGCAATATATCAGCTGCTTGCGTCGATATTAGTACAAAAATAGATAAAAAAAACAAGAATTTAAACTAACTATCAATGAGTTGGAAAATATGAAAACTAAGTATAAAATGTTAACAATGCATGCTAAATGAAATACAAAAGAGACAATTTAAACACTAAATTGGGAAGAAAATCTATGTAATTTGTAATACCATCAAGTACCTTCTGGGTTACTTTAGCCTATTATGATTCCCGAGTGAAAATGGGAACGGGTTACCATGGATTTTATGTCGGGTTTACCTATGTTTCCTCAGAAGAAAGACCCTATATGGGTAATTGTTGATCGTTTAACGAAGTCTACACATTTAATTCCCGTTTGTATGGACTATTTGCTTGAGAAATTAGCTGAGTTGTACGTTGTGAAAATAATTAGACTACATGGTGTTCTTGTGAGTATAATATCTAATCGGGATCCGCGTTTCACTTCAAGATTTTGGGGTAAGTTACAAGAAGCTCTTGGAAATCGATTACATTTTAGCACAGCCTTTCACCCACAAACAGATGGTCAATTTAAGCGATTGATTCAGGTGCTTGAGAACATGCTCCATTGTTGTATTCTTTAGTTTGAGGATAGTTGGGAGAATTTTCTACCATTGGTAGAATTTGCATATAACAATAGCTATCAATCGAGTATCAGAATGGCACCGTATGAAGCTTTGTATGGACGAAAATGTTGAACACCATTATATTGGATTGAGTTGGGAGAGAAAAAGCTTTTTGGTACTAATTTGGTCCGGGAAACAAAAGAAAAAGTTATGGTCATTCGTGAATGTTCAAAAGCTGCATCAGATCATCAAAAATCTTATGCCGATTTGAAGAGGAAGGACATTGAATTTCAGGTTGGAGACAAAGTATTTCTTAAGGTATCGCCTTGGAGGAAAGTTCTTCGTTTTGGTAAGAAAGGTAAACTGAGTCCATGGTTTATTGGACCATATGAAATCATTGAAAGAATCGGACCAGTGGCTTATCGTTTAGCTTTACCAGCTAAATTGGACAAAATGCATGATGTGTTTCATGTGTCAATGTTAAGGCGATATAGATCTGATTCTTCGTATGTGATTTCACCAATGGATGTTGAAATTCAAACTGATATATCGTATAGCGAAGAACCAATCAAAATTTTGGCTCGGGGAATCAAAGAGTTAAGGAACAAGCAAATTGCTTTAGTAAAAGTTTTATGGCATCGTCACAAGATTGAAGAGGCAACTTGGGAACTAGAAGAGGCTATGAGAATGCAATACCATAATGTATTTTCTAGTTAGATTTTTGGGACGAAAATTCCTAAGGAGAGGAGGGTTGTAATGACCTAATTAGAGCGGTAACAAAAATAGTGGTTTTGTGACCACAATTCCGGTGAATCAAATATTATTTACTTTTAATTATATATGTTTGGAGTAATTAGTTAAGTGGTATTAAAATTTTAGTAGAAGATTTTACGTCTAATTAGTAAAACAGAGAAAATGGATTAAATTGAAAAAGGTGAAAAAGGTCGTGGTTATTGTCAAAGGAACTAAAATGTTTAAAATGGTGATTGCATGTCAAATTTACCATGCTATAATGTTAGTGGAGTTAGGTGAAGTTATAGTAATATTAAATTAAATGTTATGAATGCTACAATAGTAATTAATTAATTAATATCAAAATGAAAGAAATAACAAGAAAGAAAAGTTTTCTTTGTTCTCTTCTTCCCAACGAAACTAAGAGAAAAAAAACCACCATTTTTAGAGAGCTTGAGTTTGGCTAGGAAGAAGCTTGCATTTAAGTGTGTTTGAGCTTTGTATTTCATGATTTTTGTGTTTTTAAGCTTGTCATTGTCTAATCAAATTATATTATGAGTTAGATTTTGAAATGGTTAGAGTTTATGGAAATTTAATTGAATGAAGGTTTTATATTTTTAAGATGTTTATGAGTTAGTTAGTGAACCTATATGATTGTTGAGTATGTTTTGTAAATAAATTGCAGTAAATGGGAGATAAGTATTAGATTATTGAATTAATATAATTTATGTAAATTTGGTAAAAGGAGTGAAAATATGGTTTGTTGTGAGTAAATGTGAAATTCGGTTGGTCAATTTTAATGAGAAAATGATTAAA
Organism: Kokia cookei; assembly: GCA_039519145.1. Classification (NCBI taxonomy): domain Eukaryota; kingdom Viridiplantae; phylum Streptophyta; class Magnoliopsida; order Malvales; family Malvaceae; genus Kokia; species Kokia cookei. The sequence goes on from CM076901.1 coordinate 12,699,557, forward strand.
AATTCAAGTTATTGTAATAAGGACTACAGTGATAGAAGTTTAAAATAATATAGGAAAATTCTTAATTTTACCTAAATGATAAAACAAGAATTAAACGGAATAATTGTATATATATATTTAGATGCTAATTAAGTTAAATCATATATTTTAGATCAAGAAAATGATCAACCGAATCTAGACCGAGGAAAAGCTAAAGTCGTGGAATAGTCGTCAACTTTGTTTTTCCAACTGTAGTAATTAAGGTAAGTTCGTATGATTTATACATGATTAAAAATTTATTTATGTATTATTTAAATGTTGTTATTGGGAATATATGCATACAAATACAAATGGAAATATGATATGAAGATGCTTATATACATGATGAAATGAATTCCCATTTGAACCTAGAGAATACTTAGGATACAAATGACATGTCGTTAGGAAGTAGATGTATTGGGTGCTTGTTGAAGGTCCTACAATGGTTGAGATCCAGTAAGTGTTTCGAATTCTCCACAACTCGTGTGAGTAGCATCGTGTAGCTACCATTTTGACCTACAACTTGTGTGAGCAGGCCCATTTCACAGCTCGTGTGAATACTATTGAAAAGAAAAAGGGAAAGGTTATATTTACATGGAAAGGTTTTCGAGTATCTGAGGTTATTTGAATGGTTCAATCGGTATGAATTATATGATGGAATGAAAATTATATTAATGCTATGATTAGCTAATTCAAGGTAAAGAAAGGGTAATTGTTGTACTCATCATATGACAAAGGATTATTTTGATAGATTATGATATCTATTTGCTAATGGAAATTGAGTTGTGATGGTTAGGAATGTGAATGGATTATAGGAAATATCAAGCATGAATGCATATTTAATTATGACAATCTTGGTAAGTGAGATTTCTTATATACGAACTTACAAAGCATAAATTGCTTACGTTGTTGTTTTTCCTTGAATGTGTACACCATCAGAAGCTCACCGGTTTTTGACATCGTCAGAGACATATCACACTACCTAACAACCATTTTGATAGCTTTTGTAATCCTTTGATCTTGGTTATAAATGACATGTATAGGTGGTTAATGTGTTGTATATTGTTTTGACTTTGTAGATATTATGGTCTACCCATGCTTTTATGTGCATATTTGGCTAGGCTTGTAATGCTTTAGTATGGTATGTATTATGTATCACTCTTGCTAGTTATTACATATGTAGTTTTAATCAATATATGAGTATGTATGTTTAAAAGCTTAATTGTTACTAAATGTGGTGCCTATGATGACATATTGGTTGAATGTTTAAATAAGTACATTTTTTGTGATAAGGTGTTCTAAATGGAGTTTGTAGGTTATGGAATTGCATGTTAAATGTGTTGTTCTTGTGTGTCATGAATGCACATAGTTTGGTATGTTAGAACTTGTTAAAAAACACAATTTTTACTCTGAACTCAGGTATCGATATTTTGGAATTAATATTGGTACTTGTTGGTATGTGCAGTTTAAGAATTTAACAGAATACCAAATTGGTATCGATTTTTATTTAGGTACCGATATTTCTCATAAAATATCGATACCGAGAAATAATTATCAAAACCTTTATTTTGTATTGGAAAATAGTATTGAGTTTTGGTATCGATTTAGTATTGATACCTTTATATGTTTTTTTTTTCTAGATCGACCTTTAATGATTATTTTAAATGTTATATAGTAATTTTTATCATGTATAAACTTTACATATAAGGTCTTGTATGAATTAAATTTTTAATATATATAAATATATGCACGATTTATAATGAATTGTTACAGTAATATGTGGTTAACCGTTTGTTTTGTCTAGTAATGCTCTTAAACTTTCATCCGATGATGGAGAGGGGTTAAGGGTGGGGTTAGGGGTGTTACATCTTGATTATTGATTAATTTATTTTCGTGATTTGTTCTTTGTCGTGTTCATTAGTTAATTAATTTAGTTAATTTTAGTTTTAATCTATCACTCAAATTATTTGGTTAAATAATAAGAACTACGATAATTCCTAGTGCTTTCAGTTTTCGTAGGAATGATATTTTTACTCACCGTAGTTATAATATTAATTGATAGGTGCACTTGCCTTAGTAAAAATTTTAGTTAGTTCATGACACATCACATAACCAAAAGAATCACTTAAAATTAATCATCCTTGACATTAAATTAGGATTCTTTATATTGCTTGCTGTCACCAAGAAAGCATTAGAAAATTTGGGTACCAAGTATCCAAGAATTAGTTGCGTAAACACTTTGTTGCGAGATGGCCAACCATGTAACAGCTCGAACAAGTGTCGAATAGTCTAAGTGCAAGCTAAAGTGGTGGATAGTCCAAGTGCAAGACAAAGTTGTGGATAGTCTAAGTGGAAGAATATTGGTGAACTCTTCATACACGACAAGCTTGGTAGATTGTCCAAGTGAGAATAAGCTTGCAGGCACATAAGTTGCGAAAAGCTTGGCGGATTGAACACATGTAAAGTATATCTATGGAGTATGCTTGCAATTTGTATCAGTGGATTCATGAAAATATTTTGGTGCATGCTACACAAGTTATATTATGTGTGTTTGATAAAACCAATCTTAGTTGGTAGAAAATTTTTTTATGTATTTAGGTGATGAATGACTTGTTTAGGTTGTGTGCAAGTTAAATTATTATATTTTCAAGATTGAATTAGTGGAATTAGTTGAGTTCTATCAAGAATCAACTAATATATATTGTATTACTTGTATTTGAAAAAAGTGTGTCAAAAAATATAGCAAGTCAAATTGGATTGGTAATTCTTTGTTTTGCTTTCTTTCTTTATTCATAACTTTAGCACACTCTTACATAAAACATTAGCTTGCATCCATGCCACAAAAAGGATTTGTAGACAACAGTAAGTTCTACGAATGATTCATTAATCTTTATAATCCTAAAGGCATGATAGCAGAGAGACTCACCATCGACCACAAAAAATCTTTAATGAACAATCCTTGGCAAATCATATCCACCAAACAAAAAACAAGGATAATCAATGCACTAAAGCAACAAAATAAAACAAATCCACCCACTTACAAAATTTCCTCGAGGCAACTGAATTGCAATACTTGAATGAGTTGGTTCAATTTTGTTGTGAGATGACCGTTCACACATCATGCAAAGTTGGCGAACCCTTCAACTTTGGTGAACTCTCAATGATTTTGCGAATCCCCTTGCAAATGGTGAACACACCAGTACGAGTGAACCCTCTAAGATTGGCGAGCTCTTTATTTTGGCGAATTGGGGTCGTAGGACAAATTCAAATTAGGGTTGAGGTAAAACATACAAGTTGTCTAAAGATTAACCTTGAAGCTACGAAGCAAATGGATTTGAAGAAGCTAGCGTGCAAGTTTTATTTACAGAATATATTTTCTTTTTAGAAGATTTAGTATTTATTAGTATAATATATTTAACGTTAATTAGCATAAAATCTTAATTATTTGTTTCCATATTTAGCAGTTTTCTTGTTGTAAATACCCCTATTTCATTATTTAAAAACATAGTGAAATATATAAAACTTTAGCAGGCAATTTTTGTTAGCTCGATAGACCAAACTGAAATCGCCAAGAGGGGGGTGAATTTGCCTTCAAAAAATTAATGGAAGCAAAGAGAGAATGAAACAATGAACGTAAAGATTTAGAGTGGTTCGACCCCAATTTCCTACTCCACTACCTTAGCTTTCCACCACTAAGGATTTTTCCAAATTCACTAATTTGCCCAACCTTTGAGGACAAGGTTTAATCTTACAACTCCCTTAAGATTTCTACCCCAAATCTTAAGATACAAACCTTTTCAAAGATATACAAATAAGAAAACGAAGAAACAATCTTTAAAAGATTAAATCGTTTGCAAATTAAGCTCAAATACAATGAAATACACTTGAGCAAAATAATACAAGTAAGGCTCACAAGTGTACGTAAGAAAAATATGAAAATATTAAGCTCAAGGTTGTTTGATTGATGTTTTTTTCTTGAAAGTGCTTTCTTTTTGTTTTAGGATATTTAGAAGTTGGTATTTATACCCCCTAATTGATTTCCAACCGTTGAGGTTGTTGGAGTCATGAATAGAGTCATTGGGGATGTAAAACCAGAGCATTTAACTCACTTACAACTACGAGTATCGCTACCAAATAAAATGGTATCAATATTTTTTTGTAATAAATGTTAAATTTATAGACTGTTGGAGTTTTACAATCGATACTGAAAACATTTTACTGATATTTAAGAAAAAGATATCGATAACGTATCGATACTTTGTAGGGTTTGCGAAAACAGAATGTCATTTTGATATTGTTTTTTAAGATGGGTATTAATATTTCATAAAATATCGATACTTGGTAAAATGGTATCGATATTTTTTAAGGTTTGTGAAAATAAAATACAAGTTTTGTCTTGATTATTTGAAGGGTATCAATATTTCCAAAATTATTGATACTTGGCCAAAAAGGTACCAATACTTTTTGGACTGGAGCAATTCTAACTTGTTTGAAAATCATTTTGATTTGTTAAAATGATTTTGAATTGGTTAAATTTTAAATTTATTTCAAAAATTTTCTAAAAGTTCAATGTAAGTATTGAAAATTTTATCTCTTAGACTTCAAATTGAAACATTATTTTGTCAATTTTCTTCAATGTTAACTTTTATTCAAAAACACTTCAATTTTTTATATAAAAAAGAATAATCAATCAATTTACCTTTTCTTCTGTCCCTTTTTGTTAAATCAAATAAAGCTTAAGGAAAAAAGTTCATCATAATAGATCGATAAAAGTGAATGGGCAATGAACTAAAACATTAATGTATCTCAAAATATAAATAAAGCAATAAAACATAAACATAAGCATTGAAAAAATGTAGGTGCAAATGTTATGATATGAAATGAATGTCCTAGATTTACTCTAATCATCATTTTAAGAAGAGAAAGAAGGGGTCAAAGCAAAACGAGCGAAGAGAGACGCCATATGCTTCTCCAAAATTGATAGCCTAGAGTTGACAACTTCTCTAAATCCTCGAACTTTATCTCTATGGTTTCAATCTTCATCTCAAAGTCCTCGAAAATTATTACTCGAAGAATGTATGGCATCGAGGATGGCACTATTGACCTCCAATGAAAGTTTAGCACCACGTGAGGAAGAAGTCGATGGAGGAGCATGCTCAGGTGTCAAAAAGTCTTCAAAGCAGTGTCAATGTCGTCATTTTCATTATCTTTCGGATGGCCGCTCTTAATCCATATACTGGTGGAAGCATTGTAATGATATTCCGAATGATGAATGACCCCATAACTAATAGGTTGGTTAGAAGTAATGGGGGTGTCTCCATGAGTGCTAACACCTAATCACCTTAAGAAATATGACAAATACGTGCCATGAGGAAGGGTGATATTTGTATTATCCCCCTCCCAATAGCCTTAGTAATGTCATTAAACATTATGTGGATGAGGTCTGGATGCTTATCGGATTTAAAACAATCGAGCCACTAATAATGGGTGTTTCGAAGCTTAACATGTTTTCTATAGTGTAAAGGTTCCAAGTAAGGATCAAGTGGAGGACACAATCTTGTAGATTAAGTTTGGATGCTGATCCGAATTGAATAAAAAGGGAAGGATTAAAATGACCCTTTTCATCGGAGTTTCCTTCAGGAGGCAAATGAAGCTAATCGCCAAACTCTTCAACAGTGATGAGTATTGGGGTTTCCAATAAAAATGAGGTGATGGTTAAAACGGTTTTGCCAAACTCATCATGTTCGAGTTTGGCATTGGAAAAGAAAGCTCGAACAAGATTGAAATAAGTTGGTGAAGAAATATTTATAAAATCTATCCAACCCCAATTTTATAAAATAGGGAGATAAACAAAACTAATAGCCTTTAACATGGCTAAATCCACTTTCCTACACTCGCAAACTCTTTTTGGAGCAAAATCTTAGTTAAAATGAAATAGTGTGTTTAAGGTTTAAAAACATTCACTAAAAGACGACTCCAACTCACTAGATAGATTAGAAGAAGATGCACTAGTCCTAGAACGTTTCTTGGGAATCGTTCTAACTATTTAACCATTTAGAAAACACTAAGACTTGAAAGAAATTCTTTAGGGAGTTTTAACAAACACTTGTTGGGTTAAGGGTATGAGGAAAAAATTTTAATAAAAACCTTAGAAATAGGTAACTTTTGTAACAAAACACAATATATAAATTTCAAAACAAACCAATAAACCATCAAAAAGCACTATTCAACCTACATTTTATAAAATCGACAAGTTGAAAATTTTAGGGTTTTACCTCAAAAATGTTGAAATAAGGAAAAACTTCGAGTAATGTTGAACAAATCTTGATGAAATGATGTTTGAAGGTGTTGAGAAGCCAAGATTTAATGAAGAAAACAAAAAATTTGAAGAAGATTTTCATAATAGTTGAGAGGTTTTCGATGAAGGGAAGAAAGATTTTTAGGGCTCTTTGAAATCTATTTTAAAACAACTATAGGTACCTTTAAAACCTTCGAGGTATTAATATTTTTCCACGAGTATCGATATTTTATAAAAGTATCAACATTTTTAAATTGGTATCGATACCAAAATGCGATTCTTTTTTTCAAGTGTAGTGAAAATTGCAAAATCGAGATTTTTAAGCCTTAAGAGTTCCTAAAGGTCCTATAATGATTCTAAGAACATTCCTAAATGTTTCATATGAAAAATCTAAGCTTGATATATATAATTCATGAAGCAAAATAAGTTAAGAAAAAAAAAATGCTAAATTAAGGTCAAAATAGAATAATTATCCATATGAAAACCCATAACTTTTTGCATATAAGAGCCATATAAATAATGCATAAATACTTTTGCAATAAATTTTAAGTCATAAAATTGTTTTAAAACATTAAAGTGCTAAAATTTATTTGAACACAAAATTAAGGCAAGGTAATAATATCTAATTCTCCTCTAAGTGTTCAAAATATTTCTTTATCTAAAGGTTTAGTAAAAATAATAACTAATCGGTTCAAAGTGTCTACATATTCTAGAACTATTTCAGCTTTTTGGAAATGATCTCTAATGAAATGATGTTTACTTTCAATGTGTTTAGTCCTAGAATGTTGGATGAGATTTTTAATGAGACAAATAGCACTAGTATTGTCACACTTGATAAGAATTGTATTTATATCAATTCCATAATCCTCAAGTTGTTGTTTCATCCATAAAACTTAAGCACAAAAACTACCGATAGAAATATATTTGCTGCGGTGGTGGACAATGCAACACTATTTTGTTTCTTTGAAAACCATGATATTAGCATGTTGACTAGGAATTGACAAGTACTAGAGGTGCTTTTCCTATCTAATCTGCAACCTCCAAAATCTGCATTCAAAAATGCATGGAAGCTAAAGGATGAGTCTTTAGAATACAAAAGGCCTAAATTTGGAGTGTCTCTATGGTATCCAAAGATTCTCTTAAGGGCTTACAAATGTGATTCCTTAGGTCAAGATTGATATCTAACACACAAGCATACACTAAACATAATGTCGGGTCTACTTCTGGTAAGATAAAGCAAATAACCAATCATTTACCTATATAATTTTAAACCAATACATTTATCTTCCTCATCTTTATCAAGCTTTGTAGAAGGACTCGTAGAAGTAACTTGTGGTTTGAGAGTGTTCATCCCAAACTTCTTGAGCATTTCCTTTGTGTACTTAGCTTGATTTTTGAAAATGTCATCCTTTCTTTGCTTGATTTGGAGTCCCAAAAAGAAATTTAGTTCTCCCATCATGCTCATCTCAAACTCACATTGCATTATCTTAGAAAGTTATTGACAAAGAAGATCATTAGTTGAACCAAAAATAATATCATCAACATAAATTTAAACTACTAATAAATCTTTGTCTTTTCTTTTAATAAAAAGTGTTGTGTCAACCTTCCCTTTACAAAAACCTTTTTCAGTAAGAAAATTTGATAATCTTTCAAACCAAGCTCTAGGAGCTTGTTTCAAACCATATAAAGCTTTTAAGAGTTTGAAAATATTGCTAGGAAATTTTGGATCTTCAAAATCGGGTAGTTGTTCAACATACACTTCTTCATTTATAAAACTATTTAGAAAAGAACTTTTTACATCTGTTTGATATTACTTGAAATCATTAAAGAATGAAAATGCTAAAAGCATTCTAATGGCTTCCATCCTAGCTACAGGAGTACAAGTTTAATCATAATCTTCCCTTCCTATTGAGTGTAACCTTGAGCAACAAGTCTACCTTTATTCCTCACTAATTTACCACTCTCATCTAGTTTGTTCCTAAAAACCCATTTAGTGCCTATAGTAGATTTATCACTAGTTCTATCAACTAGGGTTCATATTTTACTTCTCTCAAATTGATTTAACTATTCTTGCATAGCAAATGCCAGATATTTATCATTTAATGCTTCATTGATATTTTTAGGTTCAATGCATGAGATAAATGCAACATACTTACAAGTATTTTTAAGAGAAGATCTAGTAATTACCCCTTGGGATGGATCTCCCAAAATCATACCATCATTCACATAGTTGAACTCTCTTGAATGAGTGACTTCCCTTTACTCAATAGAAAGTTCTTATAGAGCATCTTATGTTTGTTCTTGAATATTTTCATTTCATGATTGATCCTCTTTATCATTATTATTAAAAAATTATGCATTATCATTATCAACACAAGAATGAATTCTTTCTAGGAAGAGGATTAGAATCATAAAAAATAACATGTATTGACTCTTCTACTACTAAAATTCTTTTGTTAAAAACTTGATAAGCTTTTGAACTTAGAGAATAACCAAGAAAATTTTCTTCATCATTTTTTGCATTAAATTTACCAATATTATCTTTGTCCTTGTTTAAAACAAAACATTTTCATCCAAAGGGATGAAAATAGCTAATGTTAGGATTTTTATTTTTGAAAAGTTCATTTGAAGTTTTCTTTAAAATAGACGTAATCATCACTCTATTAACAACGTAACAAGTTGTGTTTGAGCCTTCCGCCCAAAAATATTTTGGTACATTATTTTCACAAAGCATGTGGAATGATGGAAATGTGCAAGTGTACACAATTGTATCAAGTAATAAAGTGACAAGTAAATGTCGAGTTATCGTACCCACAGGAACTGTGTCAAAAAAATAATTGTGAAATAATTAATCAACAAATTGGTTAGGGAAAAGATAATTATTTTGAAGAGTATCAAACTAAACTAAAATTAATCTAAGTTAAAAATAAAATAAAAATTAAATCCAATGCACAATTTCTAAACTTTAATCAATATGACATAAATGTGTTAGGTTAATTGCTTCAATTACTTAATTAAATCTAAATCATGTTCATGCTTGTTACAAAGTAAATTCACGACAATCATATATTTTGTTAACTTATGAACAACATTACTTACAAAAATCAAATTATTTCTTGATGATATTCCTTTGTCAATTAAACCGACTAAACCAATTTTAATCAGTAAATGTGTTAATGTACATGCATACTTTATGAACTAAAGTAATATCTTTAACATATACCTATGTCAATTCAACCGATTAAGTTAAAATTCACAAGTAAGTTAATGATCAAGTGAAGTAACAACATAAACCTATATTGAAACAATTTAATCACAAAATCTTGCAAGTTATGCAAAGCAATTATATCATTCAATATCATCGCTAAATTTAACCCTTGGATTCCTTAGAAGATGAAACATGCACAAATTAAATAGTGTGTAGATTAATCACAATTTCAACCCGCTTAAGTTATTAATTATTAGTTATATCACAAGAGCAATGCAAATATAATTTAGGCACGATAATATTTAATTAAACAAAATATTTAGGGCCTATAACGACATAAACATGATTGATGATAAATTAAGCAATCAACACAATCAACCCAACACTTAAGAAAATTTAAGTCATTTTAATTAAATAAAGAATAGTATTCATCATAATAACAACAAGAATTTTAAAGAGAGAAAAGGGATTAGAATTAAATCAAGAAATTTTTCAAGAACTATTGTTGCATTTTTCGTCGCCCTTGCTCGATTCTTCTCAGATCTAGGTCTCTAATGAACACTCATTGAAGTTATTTCCAAGGCAAAAGACCACTCTTTCCCAAAAGGGGGAAATCGGCAAAGGATGGAAGGAAGGGAAATGGGAAGGTTTAGAGAGAAAACTAAAGAAATAAGAGAATGTGTTGTGAATTGGTGATTAAAATGGGTAGCTTAGGGGGGTATTTATAGGTGGGAGTTAGAGGCTATTTTTAGCAAATGAACTTCAACCCAATTGATTGTGCTATGAACGTCACATTAAATATGTGCAAGTGTACACTGTCGATATAATTATAGTAGATAGAAGTGATTCTTTTGAATATCGATTCCACAGAGATGGCTGTTCATGTTTAAATCTGTCAAGGCTATTTGAGTTAAAATGAAAAAAACTTTAAGAGTAATGTCAATGCAAATTGGTTGAAACTACATAGGTTAAGAATTAAATTTGTCAGTGCAAATGTAAGATAAATTGTTGTAGCAAATTAATAGAAAATGAATTGGCTGTTATGATGTTGTAATGTAAATTTAGAAATATAAAAGATATAGATCAAGTGTAAAGAATTTGAGAGGATCACTGACTTCACAAGTTGGCAACTCTAAATGTGACTACAAGGTAACTAATAGATGAATTGTCGTTGCAATTACGTTCTAATGAGATCTTACTAATATCAACTCTCTATTTAACAAAGACTTAAGTACTCACAACTACCACACCTTCCAGTGTTGGTAATGCTTTGTACCCAAGAACAAGTGGCTAGAATTCCTTCTTGCCTCAAGCAACTTATGCTGTTTTGCTTGTTAATCTAACTTGTCACCGCACCTTCCAGTGACTGTGACTGCAATCGCACTTTCGTGGTCAAAACAGTTAAATCCAAATATAAATAGATGAGAAGAATTGGATAAAACTCAAAAAGTAAATCTAACATTAAAAGATAATTTCGCATACAATTAACAGTCAATAGAATTCATCGGCATTTAAGAGGGATTAACAAATGAATTGAAGCATGCTATTCCCAGTCTACTAGAATTCTCTCTTAATCGTTCCTCTTTCATTGCACTTGGCCGCTTCTCGTTAGAAGCAAAAGCAGTTTCGTCCTTGTTGCATCAGGTCACCTTCCTCTGGAATCAATCTTCCATGGCAGCTGACTTTGGGAATGAATGAAAAATTGTAGATTTGATTTCTTCACACTTTGTTATCGATCTTCTCTTTCTTCCTTTTATTTATAATCACTGGCAAGTACAGATCTTCACCCCTTTTCAGATCTAACTCCTTTTTGCAGCTGTAAAAAGTTTTTTATTGCCAGCTATGCACTCATGCAGTTCTGATTTGTTCATTAGACAGTTACAGATTGTTGCAATATTGCTGGGTGCAAATTATTATTTTAATTTGCTACGACAACTTAACATTCTTCTGTGCTGGTACTTCTAGATATGTTAGCAGCGTGAAATTCCTGACAAAATGTAGAAGCATTCATGTGGTGACATATTTAGCTGCAATTCTGGATCAAACTTATGACCGCGACTCTGAATGCTTTTCTACTCTTATCTTCCTAGGTGGATTTCTGTGCTGACAACTTTAGACGCAAAACTAGTACTAAATAGTACTAAATACAACGACATTAGTAGCACAGTAGAGATAAAATGAAAGAAAGTAAGATCAAACAACACTTAGTTAGAAAATGCAAATACTAAGTATGAATGCTAACAATGTATGCTAAATATGATACAAAAGGAACAAATTATACACTAATTTAAAGAGAAATTAAGTATCATTTCTAATGCTATCACACCCTCAAACTTAAGTTTTTACTTGTCCTCAAGTAAATAAAAGTTAGCAAAGTTATATCTAAATTCCTGTCACCACAATCATCATTTTAGCAACTTATATTCTCTGGAATCCTAATGTATAAATTTCATTTATATGCTGGAATATTGTGCCGACTATTTATAGGCATGAATAATCAGAATTACAATCTTCACTAATGCTAGCATCATTCTTTAAATCTTAAATCTTTTTAACCAATACAACATTTATTGTATAATAATATATATATATATATATATATATATATATTTCTTTTTATCAACTTTTCTTTCTTTATTTCTTTCCTTTTTTTTATGTGACTGAGAGATGTCATTACATTACTATACTCTTGTTCCTGGGCAGTAACGATGGGGTGCAACAAACTCCCAGGGAGCATGTAATTGCGCCGACACACACTCTTGCAGTGACAGCCTTTGGCTAGATAATTTTTCTAACACTTGCAGTGGAGTGTTCTCCTTTGTTGAGTCACAATGCACCTACATTGGAGTGTCCTTTATTAATAGATATAATTATATACATAGCTGCAAGATAGTAAGTTAATTCAATATTTAAAGGATGATACTACTCATTTATTACTAATACAATCTCAACCATTCATCTAAAATAGAAGGATTCAACATTTAATCATATTTATCCAATTCACGCATTAGCTTTCCAAATAATTCAAGAATTTACGCATCAAATGAAAAAAATTGTGGTCACTTTTTTTCTTAACTTTGCATACTTTCATTTAATTAAAGAAACAATTATATTCCTAAACTTGTTGGTGTAATTACATTTCCATTCCAAACTTCCCCCCAAACTTAATGTCTGCATTGTCCCCAATGCAATGAAAATACTACACAAACAATAATGGAAATGCAACTATAATGTAAATGCTAGAACAAATAAAATGCAGGGACAATAAAAAAATGCAATGACAATGAAATGAAATGTATGCAACTAACTATTGAAAAGTAAACTAACTCAGTGTTTTGTACCAGATGACGTGGCTGCTTTGGTCTTCTTTTTCTTCTTTGGGCGCTTCTCTTTGGCCATCTTCTTTTCCTTTCATTTGCGCCTCTTTTCTTTTGGTTCAGCCAGTGGGGTTGATTGCTCCTCCATGACTAGTTGAATGTTGGCTTCATCGACAGTTACGTTCGATGGATGTATTTCAGCAAGTGGTGTCACATATGGCACAATAGCTAGAGGATTGGAATCCTCATTGTTGGATGTGATTGCCTCAGCCCAGCTCACCTCAGATGGCGTTAATTGTTCAATAGATGCACTGACACTTGTAGGTGCGTTGACAAATTTCTCTGATAAATTTGTCGGGGCAATTTCTTCCTCTTCTTCTTTTTCCTTCTCTACTTTTCGTTCTTCTTGTCCTAATTCTTCTCCTGCTTCAAGACCCACAGAAATAGTTGGCGTGTGCTCCTCCACAGCAGCAACCCCTCTTTCTTCTATATTGGCTCCCAAACTATTCGAAAGTTCATCGTCATAGAGGTTGGCTATGTTTCGGAAGCAATCTTCTATATCCTTGGATTACACCTCTTGCTCTTCATCATCAGAGATGTGGATTCTATTTGGGGATTGGACGGATTGGGTTCATCCTTCTAAAGCATGTTACTTTGAGGATGGAGTAGCTTCCTCGATAATGGGAGGGAACACAGGGAATTCTGGCATCGGGCTTCTGCTCAAGCCGCGCAATGTGCTCACAATAGCAATATTCTATGCCCTAGTATAGGCATAGAATAAGTTCTGTCTAGATTGCATTTCTTCCACTACGCTAACAAGTTTGATTTGTCTACTGCTCATCTGATCAACAAACTTTTCAATCTCATCAAGCTTCCTTCAAATCAAAGGATCTACGGGCGCATGGGTCTAGGTGGCTTTCCCTTTCCCTTTTCCCTTTTCTTTCTTTGGCGAGGCCTCCTTCACCATATTTGTTTCCTATCCCCTTGCCATCCTCTCCACCGAAACATCATTGATCGGGCCTTTATTTTCCAAAGTTTCCTCCCTTTCACGAGGTACAATGCCGCTTTGTTTGCAAAACATCATTATCAGGGAAGGGAAAGGCAAGATACATGTTTATTTGGTGGCAACTTCAGAAATTTCTTGGTGAAGGATTGTGCCGACATCAATTCTTCATCCCTTCAATGTAGAATGTAGCAAACACATTTTGTCTAGCATTGCAGTGGTGCTATGAGTAGATGGTAGTAGACATCAGTTTATAAAATGAAACAACACCTTACTTTGGACAATGAGATAACGACGATGAATGGTGTACTTGTTTGGATTGTTACCAGTCCAAACCGCGCCGTCGATGCATAAGAAACTCGACATGTTCATCTTCTCCCTCAATGATATGGAAGAGAGCGTTTATGTGGTCAGCGTTCCAGGGCACCAAACCTTTACAAAAAAATATGAATTATTGTTCCGGATAAACCAGGTTAGCATAGAATTCCCTTACCATAGAGGGAGAGTAGCTTGTCGGATGGTCATAAAACTGCTCTCATCCCAAATGAGAAATTATTCTGGCGACCTGTTTCCCCAGTGTCAATTGTGAGGACAATTGAAATCCTTGTTCAGGATAACAGTTCCTTTTCAGCATAACTTCGTGATAGTGGTCCTTCGTTGCTTTCGACAGGAATAGAATAGGCTCTTCAGGTTGTAGTTGGTCGGTATTCTTAACCATTGTAGCCGAGGATTTAGCCGCTGATTTGGATGGGGTTTTTGCTCCATATGTTCTTGCCATGAGTATTGAAATAGAGAGAGTGAAAGTATCTAGCAGAAAAAATAGAAAGTTGAAGACAAAGAAAATACAGCAACAACGGAGGTTGTGAGTGTGAGAGAATAGTTGGCACAAAAATGGAGTTTTATAGACGATGGAGGCGAAGAGACATGATGATTGCTAATAGTACACTGTGCCTGCAGCCAATAAATGCTAGGACACATATCGTACTTTTTTGGGACGATCCAACGGTTGAGGATTGGGGTGAATTAATCAGAGTGATTCTTGCCCAAAACGTTTTGCTGAGTTATTAATACAATGCATCGACAAGTCGTGCTATCAAGTGCATCGAAAAAAAGATCTTTTATTCATACATAAAACTTAAGAAAATGAATTAAAAGAAAACAAAAGACAAAAAGTAAATATAAAAAATTGCAATGACATTATTAAGAAAATGTGACAAAGTTAATGGTCTCATTTTGTTCATTGATGTCTGAGCTTCGATAATGCTTCAGTCGTTGGCCATTTACTTTAAATTGGTGCCCATCGTTCAAATCTTTGATTATCACCGCACCATGTGGAAATGCTTCGACAACTTCAAACGGTCCTGACCATCTTGAACGCAATTTCCCTTGATGTAATTTTAAACGTGAGTTAAATAAAAGCACGAATTAACCAGGAGAAAATTGTCGCTGCAATATAATGTTGTCAAGCCATCTCTTAGTTTTTTCTTTGTAGATGACAGCATTTTTATAGGCATTGCATCGAATTTCTTCCAACTCTGAAATGTCTAACAATCTTTTCTGTCCAGCAGCATCATAATTCATGTTCACTTGCTTGATTGCCCGCATGGCCTTATGTTCAAGTTCGACAGGCAAGTGACATGATTTTCCAACCATCAACTGATATGGCAACATTCCTAACAGAGTTTTGTAAGCGATGCAAAGTGCCCACAATGCATTATTCAACCGTGAGGACCAATCTAGTCTAGATGGGTTAAACACCTTCTCAAGAATACTTTTAATTTGCCGATTAGAGATCTCCATTTGGCCATTCGACTTTGGATGATATGTGGTTGTCATGCGATGCTTCACACCATAGCATTTTAAAGCTTTTGCCACCTGATTACAGTGGAAATGAGTGCTTGATCACTTATTAATGCTCGAGGTGTTCCGAATCTTGTGAGGATATATGTGTGAATGAATTTTAACACCGTCAGAATATCATCCTTCGGAACAGCGATTGCTTCTATCCACTTGGAGACATAGTCAACAGTTACCAGAATATCACATTCCCAAAAGAATTTGGAAATTGTCCCATGAAGTTTATACCCCAAACATCAAAGAGCTCAACCTCCATGATAGGTTGTTGAAGCATCTCGTTGCATAGAAATAGGGAATTGGTATGTTGACATTTGTCACATTTTTGAGCAAAATTATAGGCATCTCAAAATAATATAGGCCAGAAAGATCTTGATTGTAGGACCTTTGCAGTAGTCCTAACACCACCAAAATGGCCTTCATAAGGAGCATCATGGCAATGCTTTAGGATCGAAGAGCTCAACCTCCATGATAGGTTGTTGGAGCATCAAAGAGCTCAACCTGCATGATAGGTTGTTGGACCATCTCGTTGCGTTGAGATATGAAATTAGTGCGTTGACATTTGTCATATTGTTGAGCAAAATTGTAGGCATCTCGAAATAATATAGGCCAGAAATATCCTGATTGTAGGACCTTTGCAGCAGTCCTAACACCACCAAAATGACCTTCATAAGGAGCATCGTGGAAATGCTTTAGGATTGAAAGCATTTCTTCCTTAGGAATGCAACAACGAATGATGTTGTCGGCGCATACCTTGAACAGGTATGGCTCATTCCAATGATATTTTGCAGCATCCCAAAGGAATTTGACCTTCCTATGACCTGTAGCACTCAATGGTAGCTTTCCAAAAATTAGATAATTGACGACATCTGCATACCATGGAGATGTGTCGACAAAGAATAATTTCTTATATGGAAATGCGTCGACAATTTGTAATTTATTTCCATCTTCACTTCCAGTTTCCAGACGAGAGAGGTGGTCTGCTACTTGGTTTTCTGATCCTTTCCTGTCCTTAATTTCAACATCAAATTCTTGTAATAAAAGGATCCATCTAATTAGCCTGTGTTTTGCATCTTTCTTGGCAGAAAGGTATCTCAAAGCAGAATGATTAGTATACACTGTAATTTTTACGTCGACAAGATATGAACGGAACTTTTCAAATGCAAAATCTACTGCCAGCAACTTTTTCTCAATGGTTGTATAATTCATCTGTGCTTTAGTTAGAGTTTTACTAGCATAATATATTGAATGAAATACCTTATCTTTTCTTTGTCCAACCACAACACCTACAGCAAAGTCGCTCACATCGCACATTACCTCGAACGGTTGCATCCAATCTAGTACGACGACAATGGGTGCTTGCACTAGCTACTGTTTAATCTTCAAAAATGCTTCCAAACAAGCTTCATCGAACAAAATTTTTTTATTTTGCTCTAACAAGGAGTAGAGTGGTTTTGCTATTTTGGAGAAGTCTCGGATAAATCTTCTATAAAATCTAGCATGGCCGAGAAAACTCCTTATTTCCTTTACATTATTCTGTGGAGGTAACTTTTCAATGATTTCCACCTTCGCTTTATCCACTTCAATGCCCTGATAAGATATTCGATGACCAAGGACAATTTTTTCGGTTGCCATGAAGTGCCAGTTTTCCCAGTTTAAAACCAAGTTGGTGTCCTCGCATCTTTTCAACACTTTTGCTAAATTGTCAGTGCATATATCAAAATTTTGCCCATACACAAAGAAATCATCCATAAATACCTCTAATGAATCCTCGATCATATCAGAGAAGATGACTATTATGCACCTCTGAAATGTGGCTGAGGCATTATACAAACCAAATGGCACTCGTCGAAAAGCAAAGGTTTCGAATGGGCAAGTGAAAGTTGTTTTTACTTGATCCTCCAGCATGATTGTGATCTGGTTGTATCTAGAATATCCATCAAGGAAACATTAATAGGCTTTACCAGCTAGCCTATCCAGCATTTGATCAATGAATGGAAGTGAGAAGTAATCCTTCTTTATGGCTGCATTTAAACGACAGTAATCCATACACACTCGCCAACCTGTAGCAATACGAGTAGGGATTAGCTCATTTTTATCGTTACTTACCATTGTGATACCACTCTTCTT
Organism: Kokia cookei; assembly: GCA_039519145.1. NCBI lineage: Eukaryota > Viridiplantae > Streptophyta > Magnoliopsida > Malvales > Malvaceae > Kokia > Kokia cookei. The sequence goes on from CM076901.1 coordinate 12,717,385, forward strand.
AGGCACACATTGAACCAGGCTCACCAGTGTACTGTCCGAAATAGGGTAGATGATGCCTGCGTCCAACCGTTTGATAATCTCCTTCTTCACTACTTCTTTCATTTTCTCACTCAGTCTTCGTTGTTGCTCAATTGACTGTTTTCCTTCGTCTTCCATCCTAACTTTATGCATGTAGAAAGAGGGACTAATGTCTCTAATGTGTGCTATGCTCCAGGCGATGGCTCTTTTGTGCCGCTTCAATATTTTGATTATTTTTCTTCTTGGCTTCATCGAGACTTGCGCTGACAATTACAGACAATGTATCATTTTCACCTAGGAAAACATATTTCAGGTGTGTTGGCAATGCCTTTAACTCCAAAGTCGGAGCTTCTTTGATCGATGGTTTAAAAATAGGGATCGTCCGATTCGTCAGATCCAAAGATTCCAATTGCTAGCCATGTTTCAGCTCACAAATGTTAGCTTAACCTTTGTGATCACATTCAGGTGGGATATTGTCATCAGTTGTCACCGCATATTCCTCTGGCACTGCTGAACTTCGTTCATTAAATTCTTCTGTAATTAACTCATCAAGAACATCAATGTGGTGACATTGTTCCTTACTTCGCGATGGAGATGATTTGAAAACACTGAAGGTTACATGTTCATTATTGTGACACATGATCAATTCGCCCTTGAAAACATCTATAAAAGTGTGTCCAGTTGCTAAAAATGGTCGTCCCAAAATAATGGGCACCTCCTTATCAATTTTGCAATCAAGTATGATGAAATTGGTTGGGAATACGAACTTATCGACATGGATGAGAACATCTTTAATTTGTCTTTCAAGTTATGCCAAAGATCTATCTGCGAGTTGCAATGTCACCGCATTAGGCTTCAGATGACCAATCCATAATTTCTTAAAAGTTAACAATGGCATAAGATTAATGCTAGCTCATAGGTCACATAGAGCTTTACCCAAGTAATGATTTCCAATAGAGCATGGAATCGTGAAACTGCCAGGATCTTTCATTTTTGGTCGCAATTTATTTGTCAATACAACATTACACCCTTCTATGAGTGTAATCGCCTCAATATAGGATAGCTTCTTGTTATTTGATAATATCTCCTTCATAAATTTCCCATAACTAGGGATCTGCAGAAGAGCATAAACTAAAGGTATATTAATATATAATTGTTTCAATGTAGATACAAACTTTTGATAATCTCAGTCATGATCTTTTTTCTTGAATCGCTATGGAAATGGCAAAGGTATGTTTACAGCGGGTTGTTATGATATAACAAGTTGTGTCGATATGGGCAGTTGCATTGACAACTTCTTAGGATGAATGGTCGGTATCGGTGTAACTACTGGTGGTTCCTCCTCATTTGCTTCTGCTGTGTCTTCTTCAGATGCAACTTCTTCTTATTGCTTTGGTTCATTTGCGTCGATAGGTACCCGGTTAGAGCTGCTACTGTGTTCGGTAGTTTGGTTTCCACTCCGCAATGTAACAACCATGCAATGCTCCTTACTTTCTGATTTGGATTTTCAGTATCACTTGGCAAAGCACCTGGTAGCCGTGTGCTCATGTTAGTAGCAAATTGTTCTAGTTGTGCTTTCAATGCTCGGATGGAAGAAGAATTTCCTTGTACAATAGCTTTTGTTTTGGTAATATGCTCACACATCAAAGCTTTAAGAGTAGCCAATAGATCTGATCTAGGTTGAGAATATTGCTATTGTTGTTGTTGATGCTGTCCTTGGATATTTGACATCACATTCTGTTGTGGCAGCATTCGAACATGTGGCTGCATCTGATTGTATGACTACATCTGCATCTGTGATTGCATTTGATTAGGTTACGCATACATTTGTAGATTGTAATTATAAATCTGCTGCTGTTGACCATAACTTCCTTATTGAAAATTACGTTGATTTGAGGAATTTTCATATCTGTATCTGGACTCCCCCATGGTTGTTGAACTCTATTTGAACTGTTGTATGAGTTACTATATAAATTTTCATGGACGTTATTAACATAGAATGCATTTTTAGTATGTTGTGGACGATCCTCATAGCTATGGTTGTTGCTGCAAATTTCACAGGAAAATGTCGAGACATCCATCTGTTGGGCTACTTGAATAGGGGCAACATCACTCGTCCTCTTCATGTTTTGATCATGTTCACCAATGAGGACACTTGTGCACTTAAGGCTGATATAGCATCTAATTCCATAACTCCAGGATTTATTTTCACCTGAGTAGAACGAGAAATCGGGTATTGATTATCACTTTATACAATCCTATCTAAGATTCACACGGCTTCATTGTAAGTGCAATCCAACAACGGACCATTGGCAGATGCATCAACAAGATTTCTTGTCTGCACATTTAATCCATTGTATAAGATCTCGATTTGTGTCTCCTGTTGAATTTCGTGCATGGGACAATGTCTCAACAGAGTCTTGTAATGTTCCTACGTAGTGTGTAAATTCTCATCATCTAATTGATGATATTTCGTGATATCATTCCGCAATCTAGCATTCATTGTCGGTGGATTGAATCGACAAAACGAATTGAGTTGCTAGCACATTCCATGAAGTAATAAATTCAGTCGGTAAACCAAGAAACCATGTTCGTGCCCTCCTTTGAAAAGAGTAAGAAAACAGCTGTATCTTCAAGGCATCATCAGGAATACCATGGTGATTGAAGGAAGCACATATAAGCAGAAAAGATTTGATATTCTCCCTCGCATCTTCGTGAGTTAAACCTGCATATTGTCCATTCGAGTTAAGCATTTGAAACATAACTGATTTTAATTCGAAATTACCAGCTTGTATTGCTGGTTTAACAACTCCCGGTTGTAAATCATCGAGCACAGGAACAACAAAGTCTCTGATTGTCCTGTCTGGAATTTTTTCTTCTTGTGGCAACGGTGGTGTATTGTTGACTACTTGTGGTTGCACCAGCGGAACAACATTTTGTGGCAGCAATGGTGGTAGATCATTATTATTTCCAGCCATTTTTCTTTGCTCTTGTCTTTTCCTCCGAATTATCCTTTCAAGCTTCAGATCAAAACTAATAATGTTGTTAGGATTTCTCTTTGTGGACGTAAAACACCTAAGAAAGAAAATTGAAAAGAATTAACAAAAGATTAGTAATCAATAAAGTTTAGAAAAGAAAAAAATAAATGCAACTACAAAAATAAATATCAAACAAATGTCATCCTCGGCAACGGTGCCAAAACTTGATCGTGCTATGAATGTCACAACAAATATATGCAAGTGTACACTATCGATGCAAGTATAGAAGACAGAAGTGAATCTATCGAATATCGATCCCACAGAGATGACTATTTATGTTTAAATCTGTCGAGGCAATTTGAGTTAAAATGAAAAGAACTGTTAAGAGTAATGTCAACTCAAATTGGTTAAAAATACACAAGTTAAGAATTAAATTTGTCAATGCAAATGTAAGATAAATTGTTAGAGCAAATTAATGGAAAATGAATTGGTTGTTGAGATGTTTTAATGTAAATTTAGAAATATAAAAGATATAGATCAAGTGTAAAGAATTGGAGAGGATCAATGACTTCACAAGTTGGCAACGCTAAATGTGACTACACGGTAACTAATAGATGAATTGTCGTCACAATTACGTTCTAATGAGATCTTACTAATATCAACTCTCTGTTTAACAAAGACTTAAGTACTCACAACTACCACACCTTCCAGTGCTGGTAATGCTTTGTACTCAAGAACAAGTGGCCAGAATTCCTTCTTGCCTCAAGCAACTTCCGCTATCTTGCTTGTTAATCTAACTTATCACCGCACCTTTCAGTGACTGTGACTGCAATCGTACTTTCGTGGTCAAAATAGTTAAATCCAAATATAAATAGATGAGAAGAATTGAATAAAACTCAAAGTAAATCTAAAATTAAAAGATACTTTCGCATACAATTAATAGTCAATAGAATTCATCGGCATTTAAGAGGGATTAACAAATGAATTGAAGCATTCTATTCCTAGTCTACTAGAATTCTCCCTTAATCCCTACTCTTGCGTCGTACCTGGCCACTTCTCGTTAGAAGCAGTTGCGTCCTTGTTGCATCAGGTCACCTTCTTCCAAAATCAAGCTTCCATGGCAGCTAACTTTGGGAATGAATTGAGAAATTGTAGATTTGATTTCTTCACACTTTGATATTGATCTTCTCTTTCTTCCTTCTATTTATAATCACTGGCAATTACAGATCTTCATCCCTTTTTAGATCTAACTCCTTTTTGCAGTTGTAAAAAATTTGTTATTGCCAGCTATGCACTCACGTAGATCTAATTTGTTCATTAGATAGTTGTAGATTGTCGCGACATTGCTGGACGCAAATTGTGATTTAAATTTGCTGCAACTACTTGACATTCTCCTGCGCTGGTACTTTTGGACATGTTAGCAGCATGAAATTCTCGATAAAATGTAGAAGCATTTATGTGGTGACATATTTAGCCGTAATTCTGGATCAAACTTGTGACCGCAATTCTGAATGCTTTTCTACCCTTAACTTCCTAGGTGGATTTCTGCGCTGAGAACTTTAGATGCAAAACTAGTACTAAATACAGCGACATTAGTAGCACAGAAAAGATAAAATGAAAGAAAGTAAGTTCAAACAACACTGAGTTAGAAAATATAAATACTAAGTATGAATGCTGACAATGTATGCTAAATATGATACAAAAGGAACAAATTATACATTAATTTAAGGAGAAATTAAGTGTCATTTCTAATGTAATTACCGATTTTCATCAATTGTGCAAAAATTGTAAAAAATACATCAAATCCATGCTTAATATTTATAAAAATAATTAAAAAAATAATAATATTTTGGTAAATTAAATACAAATTAATTATTTTATAATTAAATTGTATTTTTCGACAATAATTACTAAGAATTTGCATGAATTTGAGTTAAAAAAGGCATGAAAAAGTCTATATATTTTCATCGTTCCACACCCCCAAACTTAATTCATTGCTCATCCCTAGTGATGCACAAATCACAAAAGAAATGATCATTTCTCTCCATACTTATGAATTATTATAACCAAGCACAAAAACAAGAAATTAGAGATTATGTAGCTCAAGTATGTATTTTATTCAAAATATCTTTAATTATCATCATGCTTAACAAAACTATATTAATTGCTTTTCTCAATAAAGACATGTCAAAATCTTACCACTGAATTTTTATTCCCTCGGTTAAGACCAAACTACAATCATTAAGTTTAACTTATGTCTTCATATGCTGAACATAGAAATTTCTCTCCACTAATGTAGGTAACACTGAAATCTTGAATCAAATAGGTCTTTTGAATAGGTTGTAACGGGGCTAGACTAAGGGTAAGTAAAAGATAGATATATTTAAAACCTTAGACTCAGCTTGCAGCGGACCTTCAAGATAATTATCTTCAATTCCACCAACTTTTTTCGAACACTGAATGCTCATGCTCTTTTCTCTTTTTCTTTTGAATACATTTGCTCTATTTTTTTCGTTTATTTTTTTCTTTTTTTTTAGCATCATTTTGTATGTAGTACATTTTGTTGAGCATTTTGGTACTTCTTCTCAACTCCCCCAAACTTATTTTCAGAACATATATTTGAAAGACTGAATCTAGTAGTTGGGACAATTTAGAGATAAGTACGAGAGATAGGCTGACTTATCATTTTAAGGTAAAAAGAAAATCAGGCCATATAGTCTCAAAGTGGACTTTAAAGGATAACATTCATCAAGGTTAGTTTGAAAGGTTGAAATAGTCCAAACAAATATTGCCTTAATCATTTTCAAAATTTCATTCTTCCTTGGATTTTACCTCAAGAAATTACTAAGTCAATTCTAGAGACTTAAACTTTAATGCATGACTAGCTTCTATAAGGAATTAAAAAAAATTTATGATATGATTCACATATTTTATTAAGAGTAGCATTCGTATCATGGTTCAGCTTAACATCACAACCACTGAGATAATTGAATTTTATTTATACTAAAGCTTAACATAATCAACATAAATTCAAATTTTCGAGCAAAATTATAATTAAATTCATAAAATAAGAAGAAATAACAATTATTAAGAAGTTTTCGATTTTCAGCCCCCTACTTAAGATGAACAATGTCCCCACTGTTAAAAACAATAAAGAGGATGTAAAAATAAAAGCGAATAGATATTGTACACCAGGTAGGATCAAGGAAGAGGAGATGAGTCAAATTTGACTACTTAAATACCAAGTTCTTCCAAGGTTCACTCCTAGACATGTACATATCTATTGCCACACCCTTATTTTTCTAATTATTCAATTATTGACTTCAACCTCTTAATTTATTATGCAAAAATTAAAACTATCCTAATGATCTAATCACTTAAGACCTAATCCTAAGTTCATTTAATAATTAAAAACATAAACTAACCTAAGAAAATAAATAAAGAAAGATAATAAATTCTCGCTTTTTATTAATTTGTGTCATCCCCTTTTTTCGAGATTTCTACAGTGTGGGGAAGTGATGCTACAACGAAGAGAAGGGGTAGTGAGTGTTGGATAGTTTTCTCCTCATTACTGTTCTGGGCCTCGAGCCCAAAACTGCAACAATTTTATTATCTGCACTGAAATAAAACTTGACAGAAACAAACTAATTAAACCTTGGTTCAACTTAACCCTCTTATTGAACATAAAAATAGAAATGAAAATAAACTTGAAATTAAAAACAAAAATTAAAGTTCCTTTTAGGCTACTTAGAAAATTTTTCTCAAAAAATTACATTAAATTAAGTTCCTAGGAAAGGTTGGACGGGCCATAAATGGTCCTGCTTAAGTTCCAATCTCCTTATTGAAAATTAATTTAATGTACTAATTCAAGAAAAATTTTCTAATCATGTCATTTATTCAAATGAGAAACAAAGTGAAAATAAATTAACGGTAGAGAGAGTGAAGAGAACTCCCTCAATGTTATTGGTGATTGTCATTGACAAAGGCGATGTTGAACATCCATTTATCATACTAACCGTATCCATCTAGAAAGAAAAAATAAGGTTGCCCAAAAATTGCATACAACATTTGATAAAAAAAAGTAGCAGTTAAAGATGGTCTTTCTGCGTTGCTTTACTCGACTTCCTGTCATTAATACAAAATTGCCTACCCATGATGATCCTTAATGGAGTCAGCTCATCATTTGTGAGATATTCTTTCTTTGGTACAAGTCCCACCCACTAAATGTCATAGATGAGATCCATGACCCTTTCTTTTAACCCTTGAGACTCGTGTTTCCTAGGACCAAATACTCGAGACTGACTTACACTCTTCTATCCTTCGATAGAACTCTTTTTAGTATCTAATGACCTTTTCAAAATCAGTAAGTCTAACTTGAGTGGCTCTTCTCTCGATGGGTTAAGTTGCTTGTACTCATGTGCTGCTAGCTCTTCCAACGAATCATTGAATTCAAATTTTGTAGGAACTAGCAGATCTGTCTTGAAGATAGTCGAACAATCTTTAACCTTATTAGGAGATTTTATGACCTCGAGTACATTAAATGTCACCTACTAATCTTGAACTCGCATGGTGAGTTCACCTTTTTGTACATCGATTATCGTCCTGCCGGTTGCCAAGAAAGGCCTTCCTAGGATGATTGGTACTTTTTTGCTTCAAAATCTAAGATAATAAAGTCAGCAGGAAATATGAATTTTTCAATACGTACCAAGACATCCTCGATCTTTCCTTCTAGGTATGCTAAAGATTGATTCGCCAATTGGAGTGTAACTGTAGTCAGTCTAGCCTTACCAATACCTAATTGTCTAAACATAGACATAGGTATTAAGTTCATACTTTATCCCAAATCGCACAAAGCCTTACCGTAATAGGATTCTCCAATATTGCATGGTATGGTGAATCTTCCTGGATCCTTCAACTTAGGAGTCAACCTATTCTAGAAGAATAACCTACATTCTGTAGTAAGGGCTTGATCGTTCCCAAATGGACTCCCGTTCAGTGTAGATTTCAGCTTCCGTAAGTATACGAGTCAAGTTGTAAATACAGTGTGTTTACAATAGAATACTTGGAAGTATTCCGAGGATCATACCCAAAGGAGGCTTAAGGCAATAGTAAATGGAATTCCTACAAATAATAAAATTAATTAGTACTAGTTTTAGGGTTTATAGTACAAGGGAAAATAAGAGAGTTTGTTGAAAGTATAAAAAAAGATCAAAATAAAATAAAATAAAGTAAAGATGAGTTGTAGAAATTCTTATAGACATCTTTGGGGAGATTTGGCCATTTCCGTATGATTTTCTCAATCTGAATTGTATTAAGCGATTTGTTAGGAAAAATTCCTCGATCGTTTACGCGAGTTTCAACAATCTCTTTTCAAAAGCTAAAAACAAATAAACTAAAACTGAAAGTTAAAAGCTAAGTAATTGTGTCTAAACCCTAGTGTTAAAGGTCCTATTTATAGTTTTTACATGGCTATTTTTCCTCAACCCTAAGTTGGCTACCATCCTTCATGTTTAAGTTGCATTGTGAAGATGAAAACACCCCTCGCAAGATGCAGAGTTGGAGTCTAAGGCCAATGTCGCAACACACCAGGCCTTGTGTCGCGACGTAGCAGATAGTCTTGGAATTCTTCGCTGCTGATCCCTTTTTTGCGACATAGAGTGGTCTATGCCATGACGAAGTGGTTAGTATCACTCTGGTTAGTTGCTAGTAGTTTCCTGTGAACTCACGAAGTATGTTAGCTAACTTTTAGGCCTTGTTTGGCCTTAAAAGCAATAATACAACCTATTTAGCACATTTTATTTAGAAAATGAAACTATACTAAAAATGCATAAAATATAAAGGAAATTACTTGATTTCAAGCTCATCAAATGTGGAAATAAGTTCAATCTACTAGGTATGAAACCGACAGATCAAGGCTACATTTTCAAATTCTCTCAACCTTCTCTTCTTAGACAAAAATTCCTTCATGGCTTTCGTATAGTTCAGCGTTTTCTCCAAAGCTTCTATCAACGAAATGTTGATACGTAGTTCTCTCAACACATAAAAAATTCTCCTAAATTGCATATCTTGCTTATGTTGTTGGAGTCTTTGAGGATATGGAGGTTGTGGAACCTTGGCTTGAATTGGACAACTCTTCCAGTCTTCGAATTCTCAAATTTAGTTCATTAAAAAGTGGAACAGCATACTGCGTTATAACATGATCCTTATCATCAGCAATAAGGATTGGATTTCGAACATTAGCAGCTCCATTCCCTTGAACATCAATTCGATTCTCAATGTCCATTTCTGTAACTTGTCTTTGGGCTTGTCTTTCTCATCTTCTCTATCTAAATGCCTGCTCGATGTCATGGTCGATAGGAAGTAAATCGATGATTCAATCAATACCCATAACCACCTGAAATAGTCAGAAAAAATTAAGTAAAAATTAAATAGAAAAATAAATAAACCAAAATGTAAAACAAATAATTACAAAAATCCCCGGCAATGATGCCAAAAACTTAGAACGATTGAAATGTGCAAGCGTACACAATCGTATCAAGTAATAAGTGATAAGTAAATATCGAGTTATTGTACCCACAAGGACTGTTAGAAAAATAATTGTGAAATAATTAATCAACAAATTGGTTAGGAAAAGACAATAGTTTTGAATAGTATAAAACTAAACTAAAATTAATCTAAGTTAAAAATAAAATAAAAATAAAACTTAATTCTAATGCACGATTTCAAAGCTTTAATCAATATGACTTAAATGTGTTAGGTTAATTGCTTCAATTACTTAATTAAATCTAAATCATATTCATGCTTGTTACAAAGAAAATTCACGGCAATTCGATATCTAGTTAACTTATGAACAACATTACTTAAAAAAATCAATTTATCTCTTGACAATATTCCTATGTCAATTAAACCGACTAAACCAATTTTAATAAGTAAATTTGTTAATGCACATACATACTTTATGAACTAAAGTAATCTCTTGAACATATACCTATTCCAATTCAACCAATTAAATTAAAATTAACAAGTAAGTAAAGGATCAAATGAAGTAACAACATACACCCATATTGAAACAATTTAATCACAAAATCCTGCAAGTTATGCAAAGCTATTATATCATTCAATATCGTTGCTACATTTAACCTTCAGCTTTCTTAGAAGATTAAACATGCACAAATTAAATAGTGTGTCAATTAATCACAATTTCAACCCGCTTAAATTATTAATTCATTAGTTATATCATAAGGGCAATGCAAATATAACTTATGCATGATAATATTTAATTAAACAAAACATTCAAGGGCCTATAACATCATAAACACGATTCATGATAAATTAAGCAATCAACACAATCAACCCAACACTTAAGAAAATTTAAGCCATTTTAATTAAATAAACAATAGCAATCATAATAGTATTCATCATAATAACAACAAGAATTTTAAAGAGAGAAAAGGGATTAGGATTAAATCCATCAATTTCTCAAGAATTGTTGCCGCACTCTTCGTTGTTCTTGTTTGATTCTTCCCAGATCAAGGTCTTTGATGAACACCCAATGAAGTTATTTCCATGGTTGAAGACCACTCTTTCCTAAGAGGGGGAAATCGGCAAAGGACAGAGGGAAGGGAAATCGGAAGGTTAAGAGAGAAAACTAGAGAAAGAAGAGAATGTGTTGTGAATTGGTGATTAAAACGGGTAACTTAAGGGGTATTTATAGATGGGAATTGGAGGCTATTTTTAGCAAATGAATTTCAGCCACTCACTCCCCATGGCCGGCCACCCTTGGAGTAAGTTTGATTAGTTCAAATTTTGCTTGGGGTAAATCCGTAAAGACACAAATAGTGGAGGGGTTTGAATGAGATTTGTGAGAACCTTGAGGGTTGTTTTGCAAGTGTGAAAAATCAGCTAAAATAGCTGATTGTTAGTCATTTGAACGGCATTGGGCTTGCTCAAATCATGGTGGTTTAGTCCTCCATGTCATGCACATCGGGGCTCTTCACTTTAGGCTTTATAATTTAATTTCTAACCTAATTAAATTGAATTAAAAATATAATTATAAAGTATAATAATTCTCATAAACTGGACCAACATGGGTTGGAAAATTAATTGTCTTAGTTCTTAGTTCTTAGTTCACTCGATGTAAAATTTTCGAAACAGTTCAGGCCTTCTGCAGTGTTTACCGAGCCGATTTTCATCAATTGTGCAAAAATTGTAAAAAAATACATCAAATTCATGCTTAACATGTATAAAATAATTAAAAATCAATTTGTTGGTAAATTAAGTATAAATTAATTATTTTATAATTAATTGTATTTTTCGATAATAATTACTTAGATTTTGCATGAATTTGAGTTAAAAAGGGTATCAAAAAGTCTATATACTTTCATTGTTCCAGCATGGTTCTAGCTATTTATTCTGAAGTTCTATTTTTCCCTTCAAAAACTGCATTTTGTTGAGGGTTATAGGTGCAAAAAAATTATGGCGAATTTCATTTGAGTTTCAAAAAATTTCAAAACCAAGATTTTGAAATTCGATTCCATGGTCACGTCTAACACTAGTGGTAGAGTAACCTTTTTCATTTTGATTTATTTTTGAAAATGTGATGAATTTTTCTAAAGCTTCATCTTTGGTACTTAAGAAAAGAACCCAAGTAAATCTAGAAAAGTCATCAACAAGCACAAAAACATATTGTTTTCCACCCAAGCTAGTTGTCCTAATAAGACCAAATAAGTCTATGAGAATTAGTTGAAGAACTCTACTAGTTGATACATCATTAATAGATTTAAAGGAAACTCTTTTATGTTTACCCCTAACACATGCATCACAAACTTTATCTAGTTCAAAATCAATTTTCGGCAATCTTCTTTCTATGTCATTTTTAGCTAGTTTATGCAATATGCTCATGCTAGCATGTCCTAATTTTCTATGCCAAAATAAAGAACTTATTAGAAGCAATGTCAATAACTTTACAACATTTAGACTCAAATATGACATTGAAATATTTTTCTCATAATTGACTAATATAGAAGATCACGCTTAAGACTGCTGACATATAAGACATTCTCAATAATAATTGAAGTGTTTTTACCAATAGAGCCTCTTCGTTCAATTTTTCTTGTGGAGCTGCCATCGAATGTAACTTCTCTTCCACCTTTTGGCTTCAAGTTGATAAAGTGACTCTTGTCACTGGTCATGTGTCTTGAGCATCCACTATCAAGGTACCATAAGTTTTCCTTCAGTAGTCCACCTGAAGCAATGCTCTCTTTTTCCATAAACATAGAATTAAACTTTGAATTTTGGTACCCAAATTCTTTTGGGTCCATAAGCATTAATTCTTATAATTTTAGTCCCTTTAGGTATCCATTTTGAAATCAAATTCTTGTCTTGAGAAGTTATGAGTCCTTTAAGGACCCATACACTTTTAATAATTTTTTTGTAGAAATTTTAGGGACCTCTATGTTTATAGAAATTAAAGCTATTTTTAATAAAGTTTTGTTTTGAATTTTCTCCTTTTTCAAAAACTTTGTTAGAGTGAGCTTTTTCACTCGTAAGCAACTCAAGTTGCTTTTGATGATGATCATGAACTTTAGAAAACAAATTATGCTAGTCTAAATTCTTTTTCTCAAAATCATTCATACAAGCTTGCATATCATTTATTTTGCTTTTAAATTCATGCTTGACTTTAGAGAGCGAATTGTTTTCGTCTTTAGGCTTTGAAATAGTTTTTTTATATTTTGAAACCATTAATTCAAACTCCAAACCCAACTCATCATAAGCATCTTCTAACTCATCAAAACAATAAGAATTTGAATTATATGAGTTAGAAGTTACCTTAGTGTCGTCGATGGCCATAAAGCAAAGACTGGATACTTCTTGATCTTCATTGTCTGATGACTCTTCATTACTCCAAGTAGCAACATGAGCCTTAAGCTTTTTTTTTGCTTGACCCTCTTTTCTTCCATTGAGGACAATCAAACTTAATGTGTCATGGCTTCTTGCATTCATAGCATATGATGGGGTCCTTTTCCGTAGTAGATTCAATCTTGAGTCCTTCCTTCTTTTGGAATTATCTTCCTTTGTTGGACCTCATAAACCTCTTGAATCTTCTTGCAAACATGGTCATCTCTTCATCCTCATCCACATCTTCATTTGAATTTTCATGTTCTATTGTGGACATAAGGGAAACACCAACCTTCCTCTTTCAACTTTTTCTTCTCCTTTATTCACTCTCTTGAGTCTTATTTCATGAGTGAGAAAGGAACTAATAAGATAATCTAATGAAAGAGTCTCAAAATTCTAAGCCTCCTCTATGGCTGTAACTTTGGCATCTCAAAACATAGGCAAGCTCCTAAGCATTTTCCATATTACTTCTTCATTTGGATAGGTCTTCCCATAAGATTTGAGTTCATTAATGAGGATGGTAAACCTATCAGACATAGCTTTATCGTGAAGGTTTAATAATTGAGAGTGAAAATTCCTACTTTTGATTTCTTAGCTTGATCAGTACCCTCATGAGTGACCTCCAATTTGTCCCAAAATTTCATGGCATTGGGACATGGTGATATCCTACTATATTCATCCGAACCAAGTGCATAAAAGAGAGCGTGCACGGCCTTGGCAGTAAGTTGTATGCTCATCCTATCTTCCTCATTCCATTCCTTCTTGCTCTTTGGAACTAGCTTTTCTCCTTCTTGCTTTTGAGGTATGGTTGGACCATC